>CM067101.1:3314443-3914443 GCA_034008185.1 Gorsachius magnificus | reverse complement strand
AGGGGCTGGCAGCCCACCACCCTTGCTGTCTCCAGGCTATGGTGGCTCCAGGGGCAGCCGGGCATTGACAAACATGTTTTGGTCGAGTCCTGGGGGTGGGAATGGATTTTGCCCCGTATTTGCTGTCTCTGTGTCTTGCGCATGATAGCAGAGCTGTTTGCAAAAGCGCCGAGTGCTCGCATCAGTGACCGGGCCACAGGCTTCTGCACGGTTTGTGGTGGCTTTTTTACCTTTAATAACATTGGGTTTGGCTGTGCTGGGAGCACGGGGTGTATTTGCTGCTGGCTGTTGTTGCTCCCTGAGCCTCCACTATAAAACACCAGGGCCGTTGGACTTGGTGATGGCTACAGGTGGCCGAGGACCTCGTGGCACCTCAAAATGGGGCAGAGTCCCCAGTCCCACTGCCCTGGGCAGCCTTGTGCTGTGCTCCTGGAGCAGAGCGGGGCCACCTCATCCCTGTGCCAAAATCCCAAATCCCTGTGGGGTCCATCCCAGTGGGTGCCCGAGCAGCTCTGGGCTGCAGCCAGCAGAGCCATGCTGGGAAGAATGGGCATGGTCCCAGCAAGGTGCCAGAGCAGCCTTTTGGGTTTTCCCTGGGGTTTTCCCCTCTCTGCTGCCTTTCCCACAACAGGCAGGGATGCTGTGCCCTTGTGCAAGGCAGGGGGACCAAAGCCAGCCAAAACCTTGGGTACAAACCAGAACATCTTCATCCCCTCAGGCAGGTGCTGCACCCCATCGGGGGACACCAGCCCCATCTCTCCAGGGTGTCCCCGAGGAAAGGCTCACCCCTGATTTAATAGGGCAGCTGCTGTCTTCGTTAAGTGGTGCTGGCTTATTAAGAGCACATTTTTGAGGCTTAGCAGCTCCACGGAGCCGCATGGGAGGGACGGTGCCAGTGGCGGAGCCGCCGCACGTGGCAGGAGGATGCGGGAGGCGGCCGCTGGCAGCGATGCTCCGCCGAGCCGGGCTGGATGCCGGTTACACCGCCCCGCTGCCCTGAACCGGGAGGGGGGGATACGCCTATTTAGTGCCCCAATTTTTTTGGGAGGGGGGCAAAGGGGAGGCTGGAAGGACCCAGCCAGGGTTTGGGTGGCACGAGCCCTCTGAGCACGGGCGGAGGGAGGACACGTAGGCATAGCGGGACGGTGACGTCCGGCTGCGCCCTGGCAAAGCATCACTTGCAGTAGGATCTCCCCAGCAGAGGACTGATGGGGAGGAGAGGGGACCTGGCCCCCCACCTGGCTCCAGGAGTGGGGCTGAGGATGATTTTTTCTATCCCCAAGCGTAGGCACAGGAGCTGCAATGGGCCATGGAGAAGAGGTGCCATCGGCACCCCAGCCCAGGGCTCCCCACCAGGATGGGGGCACTGGTGGGGTGTAGGGCTTGGCTGTGCCTGCTGGCTCCAGCCCGGCGGGCGGGCAGAGATACTCAGCAATCCATCTTCTCTCTGGTGCTCTGCCTCCGGCCACGCCGTTATCTTCCAGCAGCGCTTTCTTTAATTTCCTGTTGCTCCGAGCAGCGCTGGCAGCTCCCGCTGCCGCATCTGGGCTGGGAAAGGTGGAAAATGGGCAGAAAAGGGGCAGATTGTCCCTGCCCACATCACCCCGCGGTCCTGCCCTCACCTCGCTGCCGGCGTCGGCTCCTCCACGGGAGCACAGGCAGGATTTGGGCAGCAGCGCTCCGGTTGCGAATATCGTTTTATGGCAGTGCCGATGGGGGAAGGAAAAATGTTCCCGATCTTTTATCCACGAGCTCAATCAGATCTGAACGGGAGCTGCGGGAGAGGGCAGCCGGGCAGGGAAGGGCAGCGTCGCTGCAGCTGTCCCACATGGTGACGTTCGAGATGTGATCAGAGGGCTCAGAAGGCAAAACTTTGCTTTTTTTTTTTTGTTTTGTTTTGTTTTGGAAACTGCATGGCTCTTCCATGTGGAAAGCCTCTGGTCCCTGGGGGCATTCCAAGGGGGTTTTCCCCGCAGCGACAGGAAAGCTCGGGGGCCGTGACCGTCTGCGTGATGCTGCACCACCACGTCGGCGTCTCTGCATGCAGAGGTCCAGGTGACTCTGCCCCGCTGCTTTTTGGAGACCCTCCAGCTATTCCCCTCATCTCCAGCCCTCTTTATAGAATCATAGAATTGTTTAGGTTGGAAAAGCCCTTTAAGATCATCAAGCCCAACCCTTCCCCTACCCCTGCCATCCCACCACTAAACCCTGGCCCTAAGCACCGTGTCTGCCCAGCTTTGAAATCCCCCCAGGGCTGGGGACTCGACCCCCTCCCTGGGCAGCCCCTTCCAGCCCCTGACAGCCCTTTGGGGAAGGAATTGTTCCCCAGGGCCAACTTCACCCTGCCCTGGCACAACTTGAGGCCGTTGCCCCTCGTCCCATCGCCCCTTCCCTGGGAGCAGAGCCCGACCCCCCCGGCTCCCCCCTCCTCTCAGGCACTTGTAGGGAGCGATGAGGGCTCCCCTCAGCCTCCTCTGCTCCAGGCTGAACCCCCCAGTATCCCAAGCGTCTCCCAGTTTTGAATGTCCTCCACCCAAAATCTCCATTCCCAGTCCACTGCTGTTGCCGTCTCGGGAGGAATTTCTCATTTGTCCGCTCTGGAGCAGCGCTAAGTGGTTCAACATGTCGGCAGCCGCTGCTGGAGTTGGACAGTAAATGCTAATGGGATATTAGCCTGTGCACCGTCCAAAACCCACTGGAAGGGTTTAGTGCAAATTGGATTTGCAAACCTCTCTCGGGTCTCTCTGCCCTTAGCAAAGCGCTGTAATCCCTGGCGGGCGCCTGGACAAGCCGGCTCCTTCTGTGCAAAAAGAAATTAAATATATATATATATTTATATATATATATGTATATGTGTGTGTATATATATATATATACACACACATAGGGAAATGGGCAATGAAAATACGGGGGATTTCCCATTGCCGGGCTGGAGGTGGCATCAGCATCACCGGTGCTTCTCGGTTGGGATGCAGATGGGTGCTCATCCCTCGCAGGGCACCCAGGGGCTGTAACCCCTCCATCCCGCCCCCGGTGCCGGCTCATTTCTGGCTCAAACCTCTCCTGCTTGCAGGGGTGCTGCGTTAGCGCAGGAGCTGTTTCTCGGGGGGAGGAAAATGGGATTTATTAAGGTGGGAGCGGGAAGGGACCGCACCAGCCCACCAGGGACACGTGGAAAAGCCAGAGGTGGCCACTCTGCTCCCTGGAAAAATGCGTGTGGCCTGGAAAAATGGGGAATTAATACATGGAGTCCTTCAAGGGCCGTCGTGCTCTTTGCAAAGGGGAAACTGAGGCACGCTGCAGCACAGTGACCCCCCCTGGGGCTCTGGGGGGGGGCAGAGCGTGCCGCAACGCTGGCCAAATCCGCAAAGAAGGAAAACCCTACAAAACAGGGAAGGCAAAAGCAGCCGAAGCCTCTCTGTGGGAGGAGGTGATGCTTTTAGGGCAGCCCTCTTGCCCTCCTGCCTCTGGCCTGTTTTGCCCTCCTGGATCCCACTGAGGGCTTTTCCTTTCTTGGGGGGGAAAAAAAAAAAAAAGGAGATTTTTTTTTTTTTTTTTTTCTCCCAGCATATCTGTGGCAGCTCACAGATACCAGTGGTGTTGAAACCGGCCCAGAGGAAAGCACATCTGGGGCCCGAGCTCTGTCTCACTGCCAAAATTTAAGCTTTTAACCCTATTTCCCGAGGCACTGGGATTGTTCAAACAAGCCACAGTAATTAGTTTCCTCCGACAAACCACCCCTTTTTGGCATCGCCCAGTTATTTAGTGGGGGGGGGGGGTATTTGTCACTCGGGGAGGGGGGGAATGACGTTCAAACTTCACGTTTCGGCATGAGTGGGAAATTTGGGGCTGGAGAATTGGTGTCGAGTGGTGGATGAGGCTGCGGTTTGCCGGCACACCAGCACCCATGGATGCCCAGTGCTGGGGGGGTGTGTGTGTGTGTTGTCTTGCTTGTGCTTTTTTGTTTTTTGGATGGAGTTATCCCTGATTTCCTGCAAGGTTACAGTTCCCTTGGGTTCGCTGGGGTTTCAGGTTGTACATTTTATTTTCTCTGCTCATCAGCAAGTGGCCATTTTTATGGGGACCTGGCTGCATCTGTGGGGGTTGGGGTTTTTTTTGCAGTTTTTATTCCCACCCCGTTCCCCGTTCCAATGTTATTTTGCTTCATGCCACGAACCACGCTCTCCGCCGCAGCAGATGCACCGAGGGATACGCTCCTGAAGCGTTTTCTCCTCATTTGATTTCCAATCACTCATAAAGGGCAGCTCTTGCTGCTGCTTACAACCCACGGAATCAGCTTATAAAGGTTTTTGGGTTGCTACAGCCTTGCTGACCTTGGCCAAGCCGTTGCATCTCATCAGGGTCAGCAGGGACAGGCAGCCACCGGGCAGGGGACCACGGGCAGGGGACCACGGGCAGGGGACCAGGGGCTGGGGACCACGCTGCCCATGTCCAGCCCACTAGGATTTGTAAATGCTTTGGCTGATTTGTAGCTAGGAAGAGGAATGGAGATCCCCCAAAATGTGATGTTTTCAATGATTTTTTTTTTTATTTATTTTTTTTTTCAGAACTGGGGAGGTGAGGGGTGCTGGGGTGTAGGTCTCTGCCAGGTGCCCCCGGACCCACGTACCGGCACCGTCCTGGTGTCCCTGAGCTGGCCGGGCAGGGTGAACACTGCAGTGAGTCATGCTGCGTTTAAACGGCGCTTTTTTTTTTTTTTTTTTTAATGCTGATTTATATTGCAGCTGCGTGTCTGCCTCCGTTGTGCCCCGGCAAACCGACGGAGAGAGCGGCAAGGACGGCATCGGCAGGGTGGGAGATGAGGGCAGCCAAGGCTGGAGGGCAAGCCGTGTCTTTACTTGCCCTCGCAGGGATCATCCGAGCCCAGCCGGGACCAAGCCGGCCCCAACGGGGGGACGTGGCCGGACGCCGCAGCAGAAATCACCGCACCGCCACGCTCGGGTCCGCGTCTGCAGCGGGATCCCTCCCCGCCGGGCGCCTGCTGCGTATCCCCTGTTAATTAATGACATGAAAGCCCCGCGGGACCTCTGGGGAAGGAATCAAAGGTGCCGGCGCATCCTCCCAGGGCACGGATGCGTCCCGTGGGGCCGCCCGCCTCCCCGCAGCCCCGCGCAGGGTGCACGCCGGACGGTGAGAGCAGAAATCCCGCGGGAGGGATGGGAGACGGTGAGATCGGCCGGCACCATCCCGGCGTCCGGCTCACGAGGACTCCGTGGGGGAGTCCAGGCCCAAAATGGGTCTGAGTGGGGCTGGCTCTGCTCTGGGGGGGCCGGGGGAAGGCAAGCGCGTTGTGGCCGTGGGGTTTTTGGTTTGGGGCACTGGCGTGGAGCAGTGCCAGGCGCTGCGCTGGTGCTGGGTTTTCCATCCCAGGGGTTTTGACTTCTGTCCGTGCAAGCTGGCATGGCTCGGGGTGGCAGGGTGCCGTCCTCCGCCATGCGCTTCAAGGTGCCCCTTGGCCATGGCACAAATTGGGATTTTCCTCCCCTGTGCTCCATCCCCTCCTGGAAGAGCTCCCAAACCCCCTCACTGGCGGCGTCTGCTCAGTTCCCATCGGTGCCGTGGGCTCCCCTGGCTAAGGGACACGGGGCAGGGCTCATCCCCCTTGGAGTGGGGCTCTGGCTGGGCCGTGGGGGCTGTGGGGGGGTCCCGTACTGGCTCAGCTCCAGCCCATGGGGAGGAGATGCCCTTGGTGAGGCACATCGCTGGGGACATGGGATGCGCGGATGAGTTCACGTACCCAAAATTCCCGCCACCTCCCGGTGCTACCTCTGGTGCTCAGCCTGGCTGCCTTTGAGCTGGTTTGGCTCCCCCAAAGTCCAAAATGAGGGAAATGGTGGAAATATGGATGGGGTCAAGAGCGGGGCTGCTCCATCTGATGGCAGCTACCTGGGCTGGAAAGCTGCGCCCCAACCTTGCTGCTCGTGTTGGGACGCAGCGTCCTGGCCTTGGCAAAGCCACGAAATCTTCCTCCTCCAGCCAGGACCTGGAGCACGGCGTGGCCGTCACCCCCAGCATCGCCCGCAGTGCCACGGGGTGCACGTGCCCCATGCAAACCCTTTGGTTGCGTCACACGGGCTCAGTGAGGACCGATTTTTCTTATTATTTTTATCGCGATGATGGGGTTGGCTTGGGGTTTTTTTTTGCCCAGCTGTTTGAAGAGATGTAAAGCAAACCCACCGTAATTCATCCCGAATGTAAATGTCACGTCGGCGTGGGAACGGCGCAGCTTGCCGCCGGTTGGCGTGTTCAGCCGAGGGGCTCCCCGTGACGTCGGGAACGCTGATGCTCCCCCCCAACCCCAGCCGCGGCCCCTTCTCCCCCTTCGCCATCCCAGGGGTCCAGGACCGACTCCGCCACTGCCGTTTCCTCGCCAGGGCTGTGCCAAGCGCCTGCAGCCAGGAGGGGCATTGGGGCCACCCCAAAAGGCTTTCCCAGAGGAGCCCAGGGACGAGGGTCTGGCTCGCTTGCGGTTGGCCCTTTGGGAGGGGACTGGGGGAAGTGGGGGCTGCGGGAAGAGCTTTGGAGTTTCTCGCGTTGGGCTGGTTTTCACTTTTCCCTAAGCAGAACCATGTGTCCTGTGTTGGGCTCTGGTTTTGCTTACGGGGGAGCGGGGAGAGCTGGGGAGGGGCAGGCGGCGGCAGAGGGCCCAGCCTGTGCTGAGGGGCCGTGGGACGCAACCGTGGCCATCGCCGCTTTTGGCATTCAAAGCACGGGCTGTGCCGCCAGGCCGGGGTGGGGGGGGGGAGCTGCCAGGGAGGACACAGGTGCCACTGCCCTGTGTCCCCCATCAGGGGATGCCTGCACTGCCATGGTGGCCCTCTGTGCCCCTGGAGCAACCTCCGGAGCAGAGCTGGAGATGGGGACGTTGTCTTTCTTCCCCTCCTTTATGCACCCGCTTATGGTCAAAAGAGCAGAAAACTCCCAACCATTCAACCCAGATTGGGGTTCAGGGCTTTTTTTCCTTTCAACGCGACCCATTTTGGGGCTGATTTTGCCATTTTGGGGCTGGTTTGACCCTGGGGCATTGGCCATCCTGCTGCAGGGTCTGGTACTCTCAGTGCAGCATCCGCCCCGGTCAGGGGCATCAGGCACACCCATGCCCTTCGGGGGGGGTTCGATTCCCAAAAAAGTGATATATTTTGGGGAAGGTCTGCCCAGGCAATCTCTCTGCCACCCCTCTCCCCTCCGGGACCAGCCGACCATTCTCCGAGCGGGACCCAGGCATTGAGCTGTAGGCTGCTGCCGGAGGAGCCGCTTTTCCGCAGCCCCTGGAGCTGCTTCCCCGTGAGCCTGGATGGAAATTGTTTAATTCCTGCGGGGTGAGTCATGAGGAGCCGGGATTTCAAAGCAGCTTGGCTCCCATGTAAGGCACTGAAATAAACAGCGTGTGGCAGGTGGAAGCTCTCTCTGATGTCCCATCAAGGCCTTCGTCGTTCCAAGTGTTCCGTGTTGCCAAAAAAACTTCGGCCACTCCGTGGCCTCATCCATTCTTGCGGCGTGGCTGGGGCCGAGCACTTGAAAATAATGAATCAATGCACAGAAGCATGAATCGACTGAAAATTTATGGCACACTTATAATATAATGGCTTTTGGGTTCTCTGCTTTCTGGGCTTTGAAGCATCGGGAGCAAAAGTTTTCGCGTCTCCTTCCCTTTCCAACAAGGAGGATTTAGGGTAAAAAAAAAGAAAAAAACCAACCCCAAAAAACTCTGCTTCCCCCCCCCGCCTCATCCCATGACTCCAGGAGCTGGGGCTTTAAGGAGTCAGCGGATATCTAAAGCAAATCCATAAAAGCCTGCTTGAAAAATTGGCAATGGCTTAGCAAAAAAAAAAAAATTGCTACGAGAAAAACTGAGAGCAGGAGAATCGAGGGGAGGCCGAGAAGCCCCAAATGCTCCGGTTTTGTGAGCGAGGGCGATGCCTCCGCAGGAAGGGGTCGCTGCTTTTTGATTTAGCGGGAAAAGGCAGCGGAAATGCCGACACGTGGGGTCTGAAGCGAAGAAAAATAGAAATGTGGCTTGGTTGATTTGACTTTTTTTTCTTTTGCCGAAGAGCAAGGGTAATCAAGCCTTGGAAAAGTTTACTTAGGGCCGTGGGGTGGATTTTATTGGATTCCCTTCGAAAATAAAGATTAGAGGCACGAGGAGCTTGTGGAGGGGTTTGGGGAGGATCTGCAGCGGTGGGGGGAGCCAAGATCATCAACTCGTTCCCTCCAGACTAAGCCATGGGAGTTGGCTGTGCTGCTCTTTGTTGTTTTTCCTTAAGATTTCCAATTTTTCAGGACCCGGAACGTTTTTTTTTTTTCCTCTGCCTGGAAAGCAGTGAGTCCTGGCAGGAGCTGGCTGCAGCGGGGATGAGAGCGGGGCAGGTGAGGGCGGAGGAGGCTTTGTGCCGGAGCGGTTTTAGTGCGAAAGGGGGCTGGTTTGGGGGCTGTCCCACAGGGAAGGGTCTTATCCTGCCGGATTGAGTTTCCCGCTTGGCTCGGTGCAGCTGGACGGTTGCGATCGCATTGATGGATGATCAGGAAAACGCAGGAAAATAGGGAGCTTTCGGGCTGTTCTCCAGAAGACAAGCTGAGCGCAAACTTGGCTTTTCATCCAACTGGGAAGGATCCCTGGGTCCCTCCCTGGGGTGTAACGTGGCTGCGAGCACCTGAACCCTGCCAGGACTTGGCCCAAAAGGCCCCTCGCAGCAAACCGGGTGCACGGCCCTGTGGACGGCATCGGGGGTGGATTCTGGGGCTGGAGTAAAGGCGCAGGGGGCAACTGAGAAAGCTGTGGTGGCTCCGTGGGTTTTGGCTCCCAGAGCCGAGCAGGGTGGCCGGCACAGCCGTGCTTGCCCTGTGGAAAGAGGGATTTCTGTGCTGGCAGAGGCGGCTGTGTGGGGACTGGGGCGTCCTCGGCTGAGTCAGTCCCTTGGTGCACCCTCACACCCATATTTTTGCACCTACAAAGATGCAGCACCCCAAAGCCTGGGGTTTGGGGGGGTTTACTGGGTTCCTCCATCCCCTCTAGAAAAAGGGGGCAAAGCTGGAGCAACCTTGTCTGCCCCCGCCCCGTGTTTCAGCCGCCCACCTCTGCCTTGCAGCCAAACCCTGTCCCCACCGCCCCGTCCCCACCCGTGCAATGCACTCTCCCTTTTCCGAAAATGCTTTGAGCAAGAGGGCTGAGCCACCAGCGTGGATTTAACGGGATGATTTTCCAGGTCTGGGTGCTGGTCGGGGTACCCCGAGCAGCAGGGCTGCCTCCCAGCCCTGGGACAGGGGTTATCCATCCTGCCATGCCGAGCTGGGGACACGGCTGCGCCTTTGCGCGGTGGAGTTGCTGCGATGAGACCAGAGCAAAGAGCAGCGGTGGCGGCCGTGCCCAGCGCCGCGTTGTCCAGGCTGGGAAGACCGTGGTGTTTCCTTGGTGGAGGCTCGCTGGGAGCAAGACTTAGATGTGGCAACCCTCAGACTGGATACGAGGGAGAAATTTTTCACGCCGAGGGTGGTGAAGCACTGGCACGGGTTGCCCAGAGAGGCAGTCGCTGCCCCAGCCCTGGGAACACCCAAGGCCAGGTTGGAGGGGGCTCTGAGCACCCTGCTCGAGGGGAAGATGCCCCTGCTCATGGCAGGGGTGGGACTGGGTGGCCTTTACGGGTCCCTTCCAGCCCAAACCATTCTGCGAGGCGATGCTCAGATGAACCCTTGCCCCACCAGATGCCCATAGGCAATTTTTTCACAGCAGCCCGGCGTTGCTGGCAAATGCTCGAGATGTGGAGCTTTGGCCCTGGATCCCCTTTGCCGCAGGAGCCCAGCACCGTTCAGCGTGACCAGGGCTGTCGTCAGCTCTCACCGACTGCCAGCTTCACCCATTTCAGCTCTTTGCAAATATTTTGCACGCTCGTGTGCAAGGCGCCACTGCCATCGGGCAGCTCAGGGTGCGTGGTGCATCCCAGGGCACGGGCACCTCCAGGTGCGGGTCTGCACCAGGGGGAGGTTTTGGGGATGGGGGGTGCAGAATGGGGCTGAGCCAGCGGGACCGTACCCGATGCGTCTGAACAGCGGCAGATGAGCCCCGCTGCAATGCCTGCAGCGGCAGGTCCAGGGGAGCACATGCCAACCCCCTGGTGATTATTTATCGTTGCTGGGAGGGGGTTTAAAACACATGGAAGCCGGAAAGATGGGAGGCACAGCTCGTGCGGCGGCCCGGGTGAGTCACGGCTGTGATTCCCGCGTGCGTGTCTGGGTTTTTCCTTTCCCCCCACCCCGGACTTCAGCTTTCCCTGCAGGTTGGCACATGTGGTCTGTGGCTTTTTAGAGCAAAAGAAACTGAGGGCAAAGCCTGGAATAATTTTTTTTTTTTTTTTTAATCATTTTGCACGTTGGAGCTGGGGTTTTAGCCTTTTGAAAGGTCACCAGCGAGCGGGTGGCGGCCAAAATTACTGGCTGCTGAAACAGGAGGGTTTTTTATGGGATGTGCAGCGAGGCTGAAACCGCTCTCCTAAAATTTTATGGGCTTGCAATAAGCCAGAGGCCCTTCCTCAGGTGGATGGATCGAGCGTTGCAGCCTTGCTCCGCCGCAGCCCTTTCCTCCCTGGTGCAAGTGCGAACGGGGCTGAGCCCCCCCGGTGCAGCTCGGGAGGCGACGCTGAAGGTTGAGCTCTGCTCCCGCTGCTGGTTGCCCACCGCGGTGTTCACCTCCCCAAACGCCCGCACGTCTGCCGCTCGTCCTCCCGGCCAGCCGACCGCTGCCATCCAACACGTTGCCGCAAGCGGGGTCCCTTCCCACCTCCCAAACCCCCGCCCTCTGCTTCACCTGGGGGCTGCCATTTCTTCCTTCGTTCCCCAAATTTTGCAAGCTGCCCAAGGATGAACTGTAATTTCCTTGGGCCTTCACCATTTAGTGCCTATCCCTGCTGCCTTGCTGGGGACCATTTGATGCTGTGGAAAGTTTTCAGTGCCCGTTCCCCGCTCCTGCTCTTATCTCAGAGGTGAAATCCGCTTAAGGCACCTAATTAGGATGAGGAATGTAGATGCAAACACACCCAGCAGCCTCCATCACCCTCCCCGTGCCTGCTGGATGGGGAGACTGCCTCAACCTTTGGGGTGCATCAAGAGGAGCGTGGCCAGCAGGGCGAGGGAGGTTCTCCTCCCCCTCTGCTCTGCACTGGGGAGACCCCACCTGGAGCACTGGGTCCAGTTCTGGGCTCCCCAGTTCAAGAAAGATGAGGAACTCCTAGAAAGAGTCCAGAGGAGAGCAACAAGGATGATGGGGGACTGGAGCATCTCCCCTATGAGGAAAGCCTGAGGGAGCTGGGCTTGTTCAGCCTGAGGAAGAGAAGGCTGAGAGGGGATCTCATCAACACCTACAAATATCTCAAGGGTGGGGGCCACGAGGACAGAGCCAGACTCTTCCCAGTGGTTCCCAGTGCCAGGACAAGGGGCAATGGGCACAAACTGAAGCAGAAGAGGTTCCAGTTGAACGGGAGGAAGAACTTGTTGACTTGGAGGGTGCCCATGCCCTGGCCCAGGCTGCCCAGGGGGGCTGTGGAGTCTCCTTCTCTGGAGATATTCAGCCCCTGCCTGGCCGCTGTCCTGTGCCCCCTGCTCTGGGTGAGCCTGCTTGGGCAGGGGGGTGGGACTGGGGGATCTCCCGAGGTCCCTTCCAACCCCTGCCATCCTGGGATTCTGGGATTCTGTGACCTTGGCACCATGGGGAGAGCATTGGCAGCAGACGGGGACTGCACCGTCCCCTTCCTGCTGCTCCCGCTGCTCCCCATCAGCCAGCTGCAAACTCCCGACCCGCTGCACGTTTTTGCTGCCGGTGCTTATCAGCGCGGAGCCTCGGCCAGCTCCGTACCCCGGCGGGACTTCGTGAGCTCGCCTCCTTATATGGCGAAACTATTCTTTTTCTAGCTTGGCATTGTTTATAGCCCCGTTGAAAATATTTAGACTCTGGCTGGGTTCTGCAATTATCTTGTAACCTACGGGGCATATAATTAGTGTTCGTTAATGTGCAATTAGCTGTGGCCTGTAAAATAAAGGCTTGCTGGCAGCGGAGTAGTGTTCACAGCCCTTCTTGTTTTTTGCAATAACAGTAAAAGCAAACCTGTCAAATTCCATTTTAAAATAAACATTTTTTTCCCCCCGGTAAATTCTATTTGGCAAATATTGCTGAACTGGGGTTGGGTTTTTGGTTTTGGTTTTTTTTTTTTTCACTCTCACCCTTTTTTTTTTTTTTTTTTTCCTTCCCCCTGTGGAAAATTTATTTCAAAAGGAGAAATGTTTGGAGTTTGGAAGGAGCTGAAATAAAATAAAAAAGGGGCCAGGAGGCAGCTGCGAGTCGGTGCCGCTTTCCAGAGCCTGTCTTTGATGGGGATTTAATGGCTACCAGCCCAGTGCCAGGAGCGTGGACGCGGTTCCCCGCTGCCCTGCCCCGCTCCAAGGTCAGTTGTAAAATCCCACCAGATTCAATCTGCTTTGGATGGAGAAAATTGAATGGCGTAAGGTAAGGGCCCGGCTCCCCTGCGAGGGTAATGCCAGCAGGGGTTTGGGGGTGGTTTACGCTTTGAGAAAGTGCTGGGCTGCAACCCCGGATGATCCGGGATGGTCCAGCTGCCCTGTTCCTTTTTTTCCTGAGGTTTTCGTGGTTTTGGCTGGGTTCGGTGGAGCTGCCGCCTCGGTGCGTGGGCAGGGAGGGATTCAGGCTCTGGTTGAGCATCTGGGATAGCAGGGGTGGACTCGCGGTGCTCCGTGCACCTTCTGAAGGATGGGGACATCAAACCACACCGGGGCAAGGGGAGGGCGGTGGAGCTGGGGGCTCCTGCTGCTGCTTGCCACCTCCCAAGGAGGGGATGTGCTGGGCGAAGCGGTGTCACAGGCCGGCGTGGCATGAGTTCGCTCGTCCTTTACTCGCAGCCGCCCTCTCCGACACTGGCCCCGGGTGCAAGGAGACCTGGCCGGAGCAAGGGGAGGTGGACACCCCCCTGCCCAGGCTGCCTGCTGGGAGCATGGACTTGTCCCCATGGCCAGCCCCGAGCCACCCTCACCCACCGTGGCCAGTTTCCCCTTCACAGCGCAGCCCTGGGCTGGACCCTATCTCCGTGCCTCAGTTTCCCTATTGCAACACCGGAGCAGTCTCAGGAGGGTGGAGGGGATGAGCTAGAGCCAGGAGGATGCTGGTGGTCCTGCGGGAGATGGCCAGCCAGCCCGAGCACGGGGCTGGGGGGAGGGAAGAGGGGGCCACGGGCGGAGGCCGCGTAATAAGGATATTTGTTTTGCCTGTTTTGCAGAGTTTCAATGTTCTGACTTGCTCTAAGATGAAGGTATGGAAGTTTGCAGCCATTGCATCGATGCTCCTCAGTTCCATGTTATCCATTTTAGTTTGTAGAGACATGTTCAAGGAAGCCGGAAAACAGCCCCCCTTCCCGCCGTCTTCCTCACGGGCATCCTCCTCCTCGCTGCCGCCGGCTCCGCGGAGATCCCCACGGGCCCTGCAACGCCACAGCTCGCTGCTCTCCCAGTGTAAGCTGCTGCGCCTCCGCCCCGGGGGGCCAGCATCCCTCCTGCGCCCGCAGGATCCGGCCCCGAAATCCCAGTGGGGCGCGCTTTTGGCTCACCAGCAAAAAGCCCGACGCAGCCCGGCGGGTTTATTCCCCGCGTGCTTTCCCCGCCACCCTCTCTCGCTTCTGCACATCCCCTTTACGAGTGTTTAAAGAGGAGCTTGGGGCGCAGCGGGGAGGGCTTGGGGCAGCGAGGGGGGGGGGCCTGCAAAAATGCAGCCACCGGGCACCAAACCTTGGTGCAAGCCCGTAGGGAGCCCGAATGCAAACAGCTCATCTTAATGCGAGGGAGCTGCATTTTTAGCTTCAAGTGGCTTTTTAAAATTTTATTTTTATTTTCTTTTTTTTTTTTTTTAATTTCTGCGCTATTTTTGCAAAGGCAAAAGGTCAAACGGGAGCTGGAAGCGAGGGGGAACGGCTCTGCTCTGCGGGGAGGCAGCAGCTTCCCCCGCAGCGCCGCTCGCCCCTTCACGCTGCCAGCGTGCGGAAAATCGCCGGCATGTTTGTTTGGATTCCAAACCAGAAGGACTTCGTTTTGGGTGGAATTGTGGAAATCGATGACAAGCTGTCAAATGACGCTTGCCTCTGTCTTTCCTCTGCCTGCCCCGGCACTGAGCTGGACTAACCCCGGCTTTAGGGTTAGGATCAAGGGACTGGGACACTGCCGGCGGCGGTCGGGGACGGTTTGCATGTTGGCTGCTGACCTAGGGGTCTTGGGGGGGGCAGCCCTTCCACCCAGGCCATAGGGAAACAGCGCAAATATTAAATTCATTGGTGATTTCCCCCAGTCCCATCGCGGCTTTTCTGTAGCATCATCTCTTGGTCAGGATCGGGTGGGGTTTTTTCCCACTTTTTTTTGGGGGGGGCACATGGGGGTGATGCCACCAAGGAGCAGCGCTGGCATCTTTAAATCCTGCTGAGATACTCTGGGCAGGCACTTTGTCCTTTCGATATCCCAGCCGCAGTGGCAGTGCCCGGCCGTGCTGGAGAAGCGCGGCTGCCCCGTTCCCCAGCCACAGCCATCTGGAAACCATGAGCCTGGCAGGAGTTAATTGTGGGTTGGGTTTTTTTTTTTTTTTCCCCCCCTAAATAGTTGACTTCTAAGCATGCACTTGATGTTGTGCAGTGGAAGGGGCTGCTTGGGCCAGCTCCAGGCAGGGGAGAGCTGGGAGGGATCAAAAAAGAAAATAAGGCAGAAGAGGGAAAGGGGAGGGAGGGGGTTGGGGTTTTTTTCGCCCCGCTGCCTTCCTGCCCCTGTGGGCTGGGGGTGGCCTGGCCACGGTCCCCCCCCGCTGCACCCACCCTGGGGCTGCCAAGGCCACCAGGATTTCTGGTCTTGGGGTTTGGGTTTTAAAGCCTTTGGGCACCTCCTGTACCTTTCAAAGGCGGCTTCTGGGAGACGCTGCCGCTCAGCCACGCGTTGTCGGGCTGCGGGGCTGAATGTTGCGATTTTTGCAATTGCTACCGGGCACAGTGGGAGCCAGGAGCCAGGACCGGGGGACAGCCACCACCCGGGGGACATCCAGCCTGGGGGACATCCCCGGCCGGGGGGCCGCGACATCTACTCACCTAAGGGACCTCTGTCCTGGGGGACATCCACCTGGCCAGGGGACCTCCAGCCTGGGGGACATCAATCTGCCCTAAGGGATCTCCACCCTAAGGGACCTCCAGCCTGGGGGACATCCACACCCTAAGGGATCTCACCCTAAGGGGCCTCCACCTGGGGGATCCATCTACCCTAAGGGATCTCCACCCTAAGGGACCTCCAGCATGGGGGACATCCACCTGGCCAGGGGATCTCCAGCCTGGGGGACAGCCATCAGCCCCAGGGGACCTTCATCCAGGCGACATCCACCCACTGCAAGGGACCTCCCTATGGGGGACATCCACCTGACCAGGGGATCTCCAGCCTGGAGGACATCCATCCACCCTAAGGGATCTCCACCCTAAGGGACCTCCAGCCTGGAGGACATCCATCCACCCTAAGGGATCTCCACCCTAAGGGACCTCCACCCTAAGGGCCACCCCACCCAAGGGACCTCCATCCACCTGCCCCAGGGGACTGCCGCCCGCTCCGGGGAACGTTCACCACCCTGGGAGGACACCCGCTAACGTCCGCCCCTTCTGTTGCAGACAGCAGCTTGTTGGAGAGCTACACGGAGGGCGAGATCCGGCAGCTGATCTCGGCACTGGTGGAGCGCTACAGCCAGGCCATGAACTCGGGTGGCCACGAGCTGCCGCTCTTCCCCCGGGCGGGCAGCCGCAGGAAGCGCGCCCGCGCTCGCCACAAACCCTGTGCCCTGAAGGAGCTGGAGGTGAGCGTCAGCGAGCTGGGCTTGGGCTACGAGTCGGACGAGACGGTGCTTTTCCGCTACTGCAGCGGCACCTGCGAGGCAGCCGTCCGGAGCTACGACCTCTCGCTGAAGAGCATGAGGAGCAGGAGGAGGATCAAGAAGGAGAAGGTCCGGGCTCGACCTTGCTGCCGGCCGCTGGCTTACGACGACGACGTCTCCTTCCTGGACGCCTACAACCGCTACTACACCGTCAATGAGCTTTCGGCCAAGGAATGTGGCTGCGTGTGAAGGGCCGGGGTCCCCCCCAGGAGGAGCGGGTGGGAGAGGCGATACCCCGGCCCTGAAACCCTGCTGGCCACCAGGCGGAGAGACCGGGGGCTGCAGCAGGGGGAAGAGGGACGGGTCCCAGACCCCTGGCTGGAGGAGGAGAGACTGAGCTGCTGGTGCGTCCCTTGCTGCAGATGACTAGAGACACGGCTGTTGGTGCCAACGGAGGCCGCGGGTGTCGGAGCGGTGACAGCTGCTTGCAGTTGTTGTCCCCATTGGGGGTGACCCAGGGGTCCCTGTCAGCCCCCCGCCCCGCCCCCCCCGGAGGGTGACAGTGGGCGTACGACACATACAGGTCATGTTCTACACTTGGGGTGCGTTGGGTGTCACACCTACAGGTCACGTTGCCAAGCGAGGGGTGTTGCAAAGGGGGTGTCCCCTGCACAGGGTGTGCCACGCGCGGTGGAGGTGACGGGTGCGGGGGGGGCGCTGCGCGGGCCCGGGGGGGGTGCGTGTTGGGGGGCACTGCACGCCCCAGCACTTGCACAGGCGGTGTGTTTGTGCCTGGGTTTGGGGGGGGGGTGGGCGTTGTGCGGGAGTTGCTGGTATGGCATGGTGCCGGCGATGGGCGGTACTGGGCAGGGTGTGCGGCACATACGGGGTGCGTTACGGGGTGCGCTGCACGCGGGGGGGTGTTACGGGGTGTGTGGCACACACGGCGTGGTTATGGGGTGTGGGCACACACGGGGTGCGTTGGGGACGGGGTGCGCTGCACGTGGGGGGGTGTTACGGGGTGTGCGGCATGCCGGGGTGCGTGCCGGGGGGGGGTTGCGGGTGCCCTGCAGGTCAGGGTGTGTTATGGGGGTCTTGCAGGTGCAGGGTGCGTTAGACAGGCGCGGGTACCCCCGTGCCACCCCAGGGCAGGGGCTGAGCCCTGTGGTCTGTACCTGCCTTGTGCGGGGGTTTCCCAGGGTTTCGTGACCACTGTGCTGGGGTCCCCGCGCTGCCGGGGGCAATTTGGCACCCCCAAACCCCCCCGTTTGGGAGCAGAGATGCACCGACAGTGGTTTGGGCTCAGGGGAATGGCTCTGGCTCCGCTCTCCGTGCCCGCTTGTGCCTCCTTTGCCATCGCCTTGCGCCCCGCAGCCCCGGGCTTTTCTTCTTAAAACTCGTGCTGATAATCTGAAGTAACTGGATTAACCTCCTGTCCCCCCCCCTCTGCGGGCAGCTGGGCTGGAGACCTGCCACCGCCAGGGAGGTGACAGAGCCTCACGAGGCCACCAGCGAAGCCATGGCGGGAGCATCCGCAGTTCGGCATCCCCCGAAAGCCGGACCGGCTCTCCTGGCTACGGCACGTGAGCATTGCCCATCGCCTTGGCAGGGCTTGAGTCGTGCGGGAGAGGGGACTCAGGCCTCGGCTTTGGCTCAGGTTCACATTTACAGCAGTGTCACTCTTGTTTACTCTGCGGAGAAATAAATGAGACCGCAGACTTTTGCATTCTCTGGGCAGGCTATATTTGTTGCCGGGGATTGATGGGTTTTCTCCCCTTGGCCCTCTTCCCAGAAAAAGCAAATGATAAACAGAAGGAGAATATTGGTGTCATGTCCTGGGCATTAACCAACGCGAGGGAAAACTCTCCACTTGCCGCCCCCCGATCACAACGGCGTCCCAGCTCCTCAGGCCAGCTAAAGAGGAGATAAAAATCCCACCCATCTCCATCCCAGGGCGGCAGCAATGAGCCTGAGTGCTTGTGTAGGCGACCACAGCAGCCGAGGGATGCTGCCGCGGGATTTTGGGGAGCAGGTTGGCATCCCCCGGGATGGGACGGCTTGGTTGGGGACGGGACGCAGCTCTCCCCCCCCCCGCCCCGCTGCATCTCCCATGGGTGACTGGCAGCACTCCCGACCTCTGCAAAAGGCCAGGCCGGTGGGGTTTTGGTTTTTTTTTTCCTTGCTTTTCATCCAAACGCCGCTCTTGGCTGAGCAAAGCCAGGGTGTAGTGAAGCAACATAAACACCATCCTTCAGCAGGGCTGGCCACGCACCCGGCATCCCCAGGAACAGCCTGCACTCTGTAACACAGAGTTTTCCCCTCGCCGTTGGGAAAGGGAGAAGGCAGCCGTGGGCACAGGGTGCGGAACCCATCCGGGGGGCACCGCGCACTGGAGACCCAGCAAGGGGCTGGCCAACCTGCACCCCGGGGATGCAAACGCTGCTGAGCCCAGGCAAACTCGAGCCACGCCGCCGGTGCGCCCGAAACAGCCTTGCAAGGTGCCGCAGCACGGCGAGGGAGAGTTTGCACCACGGGGTTTGGATGGAAATGAAAAACTTGGCCTGCAATAAGCAGCTGGGGGAAGGAGAGCGGGAGCGGGATGGGGGCCGGCAGCAGGATCTGTGCCGTGCTCGCAGCAGATAAGCGGCTCACTCTTTAAAGAAAAAGAAAAAAAAACCAAAACACAAACCCACGCACCCAAATCTAATAATAATAATAATAATAACTGCACTCTCAAGGGCTTGGGTGCTTTCCAGTCCTCACTACTATAAAACTAAAATTAGTTTTGTTGCAGAAGCCTCCAGTAAAAAAAAAAGGCACTGGCGCAGTCGGGCAAGGGAAGGTGCCGCAGGAGCAGCGCAGGGCCGGGCGCCGTGGGATGCAGCAGGGATTCCCGGGATTGCCCCTGCCTCTGTCACCCTGAGCCCAGGGAGGTGGCAAGGAGACGGTGGAGCTGTTGCATTTCCCCAAGTTGCCGTTTGCAGCCTGGCTTTGGATTTTTTTTTTTATTTTTTTTTTTTGCGCAATAATTAGGGATTTAGGGTGCCTCGATTTGCTGGCCCCCAGCGGAGCACGTGAGCGAGCTGCCGGCTCTCCCGGCCCAAGGGGACCCTCCTCTCGCCGGGGTCTTGCTGGGAGCAGCGGGGAAGCGAGGGGGCTCGGGAGCAGGCAGAGGGTGCCTGGGCACCCCAGACCTGCTCTCATCTGCAAAAAACCCCCAGCTGCACCCATGCACAGTGCAAGTCCCGCTTGCAACCCCCAAAAACCAGACGTGCTGGGGAAAAACACCCCGATGCACCGCATGTGTTACAAACCAGCGTGAATAGCTCCAATTAATCTTGACTTTGGGGTTTTTTTTGGCTTGTTTTTGGGGGGTACAGCTGGGATTTGCAACCACAAAGCTCCCTGGCCAGGTCTCGGGGTTAGCTGGGGCCGTCGTAGCCGTGGCCAAAGGATGGCTTTTGCTTGCCTGTCTTCTTCCGTGCGTCTCACTCAGGGCCCGGCTTCCACACTTCGCTGCCGCCTGGGCATGGGAAATGTGGTTCCAATAGAAAGGCTGATATCTCCCTAATGCTTTCCATTTCTACAGCCCTCTCTGCTCTAATGGGAGCTGGAGCTGTCCAGAAGAATGTCTACAATGCAGAAAGGGCAAAAAAAAAGATGGAAAATTCCCTATTCAAAGCTACAGCAAAATCTCATCTGGCTCCTTCCTCCTCACCCCCTGCGTTATTTAGTGTTAATAATAATAAACGGCGCGCAACATCCATCGGGGGGGTGGGTTGAGGTTGAGGGGTTTTTGCAGATTGCCCATCTGCCACTGCAGCTTTGCTCTTTGCAGCGGCGTCGCTCCCCGGGAGATGAGGGCGTTTCCCAGTGTCTGAAAGGTTTGGAAACACGAGGAGATGTTTAAACCTATCCTGGTGGTTGTGACAGCGCAAAATATGAGTGTTATGTTATCCCGGCTCTCCGACAGTGAGTTATGGGACGGTTCATTGTGTTTTACTATACACATCCATATACCTACGCGCCTGTGTTTGTGTAACGCTGGCCGGCGCAGGAGGCGGCCCAAGCGCCACGGCTCCGGCTCTGGCTCGGATCCACCCGTCGCTCGCATCGGTTGGAATCCCGTTCGCTGACATGGTCTCACTCCCGATTTGGTATCCGTGAGGGGGGAAATGGGTCTAACATCATTGTTTCCACTCGATGAAAGCACTGGCAAAGGGAGCCTTCCTTATTTAAACAGGTCCAGAAACTTGCTGGGAAGAAATCACTTTCCCAATTTATCAAGACAAATTATTTTTCGGCGGTATTCAAAACCTCAGCCTTCTTCCCCTTCATAAATAGGGCTACCACATGTTTTCGTTCTTGGTTAAACAAGGCGTAGCCTCAAACTTGAGGCCCAAGAGGAAGGGGCAGAAAAAAAAAGGGGGAAAAAAAGGCGATGTGGGAGCAGGGTGGGAGCGCTCGGTCCAGGCCGCGGCGCCGCTCGGCACCATCCAGACCAACCCATTTCCCTTCCGGAATTGTCGGGTCTGACCGACCGTCTGCAGAAGTTGATGCAATGCATCTATATTTTAGATACTCTCTATTTATTCGAAGTAACTTATGTTATTTATTTAGATACCATAGTGTGCCATCTACCTAACGCGTTCTTCCTCTCTCTCTCTCTTTTCTTTTTTTTTTTTTTAATTTTATTTATTGATCCAAATGGTGCCAAGTGCAGTTTACATTTATTACATTTTTACCATTTATTCCGAACATTGGGGGGGGGGGAAAGAAACCAAACAACACAGTATGATGTTATTTTTTTTAAACAAACATAAACTCGGGAGTGATGCTGTTCCATATTCATGACAAGGTGAAAATAAAAGGAGGATGATACTGATTTCTCTCTGGTTATCGTCTTTCACCGCTGCCTAGGGGTACGGGATGGCAGAGTGATGTGATGTCCCCAGCCTGGGGCTGGCTGGGGAAATGGGAAATTTGGCTTTTGGGAGAGCGGAGAGGGCCAATTTAATTTCCAGCTTCCTGGAACCTCCGTGCACACCTGCAAACAACCCCATGTCTTTCCTTTTCAATCTGTTGCAAAACTCTATGCAAACCAACGATTTGAGACATTAGCAAGACCTGGGTCATTGCCTGAGTGGGGCTGGGCTGGTTTAGCCGCAGAAATCGTCATTGTGCCCCCTTCTCGCAAAGGCGCTTCCAGTTGGGTTGGGTCAAGGCCACGCCAATGCTGGCCAAGTCACGTGGAAAAAAAAGAAAAAAGAAAAAGAAAACGCAAGGTTTTGCTAAGGTCAGCCAGAAAAAAAAGGTTTCATTTGCTCATCTGGAAGCAGTGCTGAGGCTAGAGATGTATTTTATTTTATAGGGAAAACATCTCAAAGTCAGCAGCAGGCATTGGCTGGGCTTCTGTTGCTCTTCTTGTTAGGAGGATCAGGGTGGTTAATACCGTGTTTTGGGTGAGATGTTGCAATTTGAAAGCCTGGCCAAGTTCAGGACACAAACACGTTTGATAGCGGTGGAAAATGGAAGCGTTGGCACCAACGCCACCGCCGCAGACGGACCAGTCCCACCCCAGCTCCTTCTCCCGCCCCCTACTGGTTTCCAGTAGCTCCACAGGGGACAAAAGCCAGAGGTGCCCTGTTGTTTAAGCCCCATTTTTGCACACATTAACCCCATTTAACAGACGTTGACCCCTTTAAAAGTGCCTTAGCCCCATTTAACATGTGCTACTCCCCAGTTAACACACTTGCTCTCCAGTTAACACCCATTACCCCCCTCATTTAACACACATTACCCCCAATTAACGTATTAAGACACATCTTAAGATACATCCCCCCCATTTAACGCACATTATGGCATTTAACAGGCAGAGCATCAGCGTCCCTGATGCCAGAAAACGCCTGCACCCATCTCCATTGATAGCACGACCCAACCCCCCAGTCTGTCCAGAAAAATATGAATTTCTTTTTGGTGCAAAACACACTATTTCGAGCGAAGCCAACGAGCCACCCCGCTGCTCTGCCAGGCTTGGCACCGGACGGCGGAGAACAATTCAGGGGGAAAAAAAAAAAAAAAGAAGTTAAAACCCTTTTGAACCACAAAGGTTTGTAGTTTGGGAATGGAAAAAAAGGTCTGTTTATATTCCCCCCTCATGCCACCCAGAGGCCTGACAGCCATGGCCAGCTCGTGGCCGAGTCAAACATTCACGCTTGAAGCTTTGCTTTGTAAATATTTTATGAAGCATCTTTTGAGACTCATAAATCTTCATGCGTGCGCACGCCTGCGGGCGTTGGGTATACGTGCGCGCGCGCGCGCGCGTGCACGCCAGGAACCAAGAAAAGCTGTGCTTCTGCTGCCAGCCTGTCCAAAGAAAAAAAAAAAACAAAAAGAAAAAAAAAAAAGGACAAAGTGAAGTTTTAATGACCAAATTGGAGAGGGCTGCTTGGAAAATCTGACTCCTCCAAGAGCGCAAAAACAAAAAAAAAAAAAATAGAAAGAAAACAACAGTTGTAGGCAACAGCGTGAAGCCAGGGCTGGGGCCAGGGATGATTTTGGGTGCGATTTCTTGGAGATGAGGTGCATGTTGCCAACTTTCATAGGGTAAGTGGGAGATTTTCACCAGCTGGTGTTTGCTTTAAAGCCCCAGCTTAAAAATCCCAGCGCTCAAAGGACATTCTGTAGTCATTTGTTCATTTTGAAACGGGAAAAGTAACTGGTGAGAAATGGGATGCTGAGAGTGCTCTACCCCACCGCTCAGTCTGAGCTTCTCAAAATTACCTCCTGGTAAGAAAAACTGTGCGAAAACAAACCCAGCCTGACTTCAAACTGGAAAACACGAAATAAAAGTGAAGACAAGAGTGTAGAGTTTGCAAGTCTTGCAAAAAAAAAAAAAGCAAGCCCCAAACCCACCTATATGTGATTTCTCTCCCAATAACTCTGGTAGTTCTACCAAAAATGTGAAGCCTGGGAACAACGAAATTCATTGCTTCAGCTGCTGCCGGGGTTTTGCACGAGGGAAGGAGGGAGGAAAACCGAGTCTTAACAGCTTCATGTTCCCTCTCACAGCCTCAGCGGTCAAAAATGAGGAGCAGGTTTCCAAAGCACAGGAGGTATTTGCCTGTAGGTTCAGGAAAGTTGGAAATAATTGAGTTTACAGGGTTGGTTCAGGCACCTTCACACACCCAGAAGGACAAACCTGGTGATGCTGGAACTCTGGAGCTTGTAAGGCTCCAGCTGCTGTTTTGGGGATTTTGATGTATCTGAGCCTTTTCTCTGACCTTCCCCAAATGCAAAGCTCTCCTGAGCTGGGCTTGGTGAGGCTTTGTGGTTCTCCCAAGCTCTGCCTCTCCTCTTGGCTCCCCTCCGGCCCCAGTTTCTCTGCAGAGCAGAAGTCACTGCTCCAAAAACTCCATTTCCAACATTATTCTCTCCCTATTTTCCCCCAAGGCGCAGCTTCTTTCTCACCTCCTGGGGAAATACCCCCGGAAAGCTCTCCCCTTCTCTGCTCTTTGGACCATCTCTGCCCCAAAACATCAGCCAGGAACACCAGCCGGCCTCCTACCACCTTTGGGTAAAAAGACGAGGGGTTTGGTGGCAAATGTGGCATTTTCACATCTTCTCTGCGAGGGATGGAAGCAGCCCCTCATGCCGGTATTGCCAACCAGGTGTGGAGGGGGGGAGGGAACCCGCTTCGGCAAGGAGGCTGCAAACCCTAGCTGCCAGTGTTTCGGGAAAAGCCGGGCTGTGACTTCTCAGAGCGGTCTCCCGGCCCCGGGCCCCCGCAGCGCAGCCATCCAGATGTTTTGCTCGATGAAGTTCCCCCTTACTGAGTTTCCCAAGTGCGGTGTCAGCTTTCCCAGCCCCTAACGAAATCAGCCTGCGTGTGGCTCCGCGTCGCCCACAGGCATCCCTTCCCCAGGCCACAACAGCACCGAGCTGCCGCTTAGAGGTGGGGAAGGTTTAAGGAGATAATTTTTGTCCCACCAACCCCATGTCCACTCCTCAAGGACCGTGGCTTAAGCCTGGCTGGGTGCAAGCTCCTTACGCCCCATGGTCTGCTCAGCCCTGAATGCTTTAGTGGAACAAAATTTCATATTTTGGTTGCCCTCTGGAAGGCTGCAGCACAACCTGGGGGATGAGGGTGAGGCCAACATTGATAAATCTGCCCCCTACATGTTTATTTTGCCTTTGCTCCTGCAGCTTCAAAGGCTGGCCAGCCCTGGGGTCAGCAAGACCCCTGCTGCTCTCCCCAGGGCTCACCCAGGTCCCCAAACAGCCCTTGGACTCAGGAGAGGGCTGATGAGCCTGGCTGGCCTTGACCTGCCAAAATAACCCCAGGCTCAAGCGCAAGAGGAGACGATAACCCTGGTGCTGCCATTCCCCAGTTAAAAGAGTCCAAAACCTTATGGGACTCGTCTCTTTTTAATAGGTGTTAAATGACTCCAGGTCTTGGAAGCAAAGGGAACCAGGCTTGGGAGGTTGGCAAGAGAAAGCTGGGGATTTCTTCCAGCTGTCTTGCTGAGTGGGTGCTCCCAAAATACTCCCCGGCCACAGCTGGAGAGGCTGCAGCAGCAGGAGGCATCAGCAGGGATGGATAAATTAGGTTTGACTTTCCCTGTAGTTGGAAAAGGGGGTTTCCAGAAGGGTAAATAGCCCAAATTTGGGAGAACTGGCCCTCTCCGCATGCAAGATGTCTACTAAATGTATGTGTCAAGCCCTATCGCCATGGTTCTCCATGCCAAGGAGCCCAAGGCTCCTTCAGGTGCTCTCCTGCCTTTCAACATCCCCTTCCATCTGTGTCCCAGCCGTCTGCATCACAGCACACGGTCACCTCCAGGCTGGCCACTGCTCTACATTTTGCATCACCTGCCCTCGGCTGGGGAAATTGTCCTGCTTTGCAGAAATATTCCTCTTTCTGCTTGAGAGCAAACCCTTCCTAGCCTGGGGTGTCGCTTCAGCACTTCCACCAGCGAGCTTTTCAAGTTTGGAAAGGCATTTCTTTCCACTTAAAAACTACCCCCAGTTTCAATCTGGCTCTTCCCCACCCCTCAGAAGGTTGATGTCAACTGAAAATTTCCAAATTTAATTTTTTTTTGTGTGTGTGCTCCCCTGACAAACCCTTAGGATTTGCTTTGAGTTCAGTCCCTCCCCTTCCCCTCTTCCCTGCAGCCACCTCCCTTCCCAGCCCTACGCCAGAGGGGCTTTCCCCACCCACCCTCTTCCCAGAATAACGGTGCAAAAACATTGGCGTTTCCTTGTTCCTGGAGTGCGTTGTCACCAAAGAGTGGCATTCTGGGAAAATGCCACCAAATGTCAGCTCTGATGGGGTCCATCTGCATGGCAAGGCATCTCAGCCTGGGGTGGCTGGGCAGGCTTCAACCACGCTTCGTGCCCTCCTTGTATAGGCTTTGGGGAGGCTTCTTCCCCCCCCCCCCCTTTTTTTTCTCAACCTTGGGATGTCCTAGACCAATGGGTGGGGAATGTTTTTCCACTGAAAGGTTCTTAGTGGAGTTTTCTTCTGGAAATTTGTCCCATCGCTCTTTGAACTGGTGCAAACCAGCTCCTCACGATGCAGCATTGTCTCCTCGCCCTGAGCATCACTTCAAACCAACCCGCTTCATTCTGCTGGTCTGGGTGGGCTCCCCGAACCTCTGCTGCTGCCCAACGTTCCGTGCTGGATAGAAACATCGATCGCTTGGCAGATGGCAGCTGGGAGGAAGTTTGACCCAGAGCCATTCACAGCCTGGGCAGACAGAAGGGACATAGGCCAGCGAGGGCTCTGGCTGTGCCCGGCCCCATCTCCTTCCTCACTCGGCCGCGGCAGCGGCATTCCTCCTGGATGAGGAAAGGTTCAGTCATTTCAGGAGTCACTTCTCCCTCCTTTTTGATATCTAATCTAGTGCCTTCCTCAGAAACAAGAGATTTTCTTTCTTACTTTGGAAGTTGAAATGAGGTCGAAGTTAAGAGCCTGAGGTCCGTGCATTGCACCATACGTGTACGTACATTATACATGCTCTAGTACTCAAAAAGCCATGCAAAAGCGCCAAACTAATTCAACCTTTTTAATGACATTGCTGAGGGGGAATTTGCCACCCAATCTGCATTGATAACACGCTGTTGATAATATTTACTTGACGCTCGTGCCTTTATCAAGGAGAATTTCAGAGACCCCAGCGTGCGTTTCCTTCCAGAGGACCACAGGCAGCCTTGAGCCCAACTCAAATGACAGGGTCAGGGGCCATACAAAAACAGGTCTTGAGGGGGACGGATTGAAGCTCCTGTTCCTGAGCATTTGCTTCCCCAATGTGAGCCCACAGGTCGCTCAAAGGAATGAGATCCAAGCTGGAACGGAATTGCCTGTTTATTAAGATTTCTATTTAATACACTAGGTGATCTCAATAAACACCATCACCAAGTCTCTAGAGGGACCAAAACTGGGCTCCCTGCCCATGCACGGCCACTTGCTCTGCACCCAGAAAATACCACCTTGTATACTTGGAAAACCTGTTGGCCAAGGGAGCTGCATATCTGCAAGAGGCATCCAAACCCCCTGGAGACAGCAGCCCTGCCCCGACACCACCCCCCCACCCCAGGAACTCCTGTTCCCTGCAGTGCATCCCTTCAAAAGGCTAAAGGAAAATATTTTAGGTGAACTGAACCTGTTCATGGGGCTTTACACTGTGGTTTCTTCCTGGGAAGGCTTTTTATGATGTTGGCTAAAGCCAGGAGCAAGCTCCTCTGGGCTGCGTTCATGCATGCAGCATGGGTCGCCTCTAGCAGCTCCTGGAAATTTGCAATTTGCTTTTCCAATGGCACACCCTTTCCAAGCAGCTGGACTTTGTGCCCCCGCATGCGGTGCTCTGTCGCTGCTCAGTTTAATCAACCACTCTCTTTTGTAATCGATTTTGCTGGCAATGCCAGCAAAAAGCATTTCTGGAGGCCAGTGTTTAAAAGCTGAAGTCTTCCCAATGGAAGACTTCTCAAGGCGGAAGGATTTAGCCCACGGACGGAAGTCATCTTCCAAATCTAGCAGGAGCAGTGAAACAAGTGACCGTCCATCCCAGCTCCCCAGTGCTGCCCATTGACAGGAAGAGCTCACCTGCAGAATATTATTTATCCCTTACCCACATCCATATCTGCTCAATCAATAGTGTTAAAGTCTTAAACTTCTCCAGCTGCTCCAAACTGAACTGGCTCTAAAGATGGGAAGAGCCACCAGGGTTGGTTGCTGAGATCCCAGGAGCTACATGCTCCATGGAGGGGGGGGGGGGGGTGTCTGCAGGCAGACAAGGCAGAGGCAAAAGCACGGACAATTATTTCGCAATTAAAATTGATGCCTCACAAATGCATTGGTCTTCTTTGAAGCAGCCAGCAAGCACATGGCTGAGGAAGACGCGGCACGTTTTTCTACCTGAATTTCCAAAAGGGTTCACTAAAGTCCAGCAAGGGCTCTTCAAGAAATTAAGCAGCCTCAGGAAGGTCTCCACGAGTCCAGTACTGTTTGGAGGACAGGGAAAAGATTGGAGCGTTAAAGGTTCAGATTTCAGAGTGAAGGGTTTGTTCTTAGGCTTGGGCTGATCGATGTATTCAACCAACTGCAAAGCAGAGTCAAAACGAAGGTGGCAAAGGCTGCAAATGAAAATGAGGGACTTGCAAGGCTAAAGACAAGGTCTTGCTGCTGGTCCTTCTTCTACAGAATGACTGCGGGAGGAAATGCAGAGGGAATTCCTGGAAAAGTTTCCTAAATGCTGCTGACGGAGAAAACAATTGCATCTCTGTATGCATTGCTGGACTCTGAGCTGATTTTCCTCATGGAAACATCCTGGGGTCAGGACAGACCTTTGAAAAGCTCAGCTCAGGGATCAGTAGCAGTCAGGAAAACAAACTGAATGTCCAGAGGTATCGGCAGGGAGCCTGGAAGGGCACAGCTGTGCCCGCCGACCCCATGCAATGGGGCTCCCCAACCTGAAAAGGAAACAATTCCCAGCGATACAACCTGAACAGCAGCAGGAAGCTCCATAAAGGCCAATTAGTCACTGTTTTTTAAACACGTGGCCTTCAGGCATCAGCCAATGCCAGCAGCTGCGGTGTTCGAGGCACAGAGGAGAAGGTAGCTCATCGCGTGCTGGTCCTGAGCATCTCCTTGCCACAGGGTGCTGCAGGCACGAAAATTTACGGTTCTTTCAGGGGCAGCCTTGGCACCCCACACCCTACCTGAACCGGTCCGCTGCTGTCAGACCCCTCCTCAAACCCAGGTCTTGCTAACCTGTCCAAAAAGCAGCCTTGTTAAATAAACTGAGTTGTTTTCTGCACGTTTAGCATCCTGATGCAGCACCTCAAAGGCAGTCAGGGGGAGCCTGAGGCAGGGACTGGGGCTGCGGGGCTGGGATTGAGGAGCGTGGCCGGTTCCTCCCGCAGCAGCAGGCAGCCTCGTGGAGCCACAGCTTTGCACAGCGCAAAGTCCTTGACACAGGTTTATGATAGGTATTGCTATTTCACCTTCCCCTCCTGGCCGCTCGCTTTGGCTCTCCAACCTGTGGAGCTGATCCAGAATGGTTTGTGGAGACTGGAGGCGAACTCCAAAGACCAAGCCACAGCCAGCAGAAGTTGTTCAGGTAGCTAATAGATCAGCGAAAACCCCAGTGTACTCCTCATCTGACAGGCTGTTCTCCAGTAAGACAAAGACATACAAACACCTAATTGCTTCCTTGTCCTCGTTCACTTCAAAGCTCCTCTTGTCCCTCCAGTCCCATCAAGTTCAATCATCCCGGGAAATTGCAGCCCGCCAGCAAGGACAAAAAAGATCGCAGCGCGGCAGAGCGCTGAGCAAACAGCAGTTAAACGAACCACTCGGACAGATCAGGCACAACCCGGTACCTGGCCTCTGTCGTCTGCAAGAAGTGACAAGCTTTGCAGATGTGCAGGGCCCAGGTGGCCCCTGCCACCGGTTTCAACCATTTGCGCCACTGGAAGTAGCGCTGGTATCTCTCAGCATCCTTGCTCAGCTCCCACAGGTACCGTGCCAGGTCCCCAGCACTGGTGAAGTCATCGACATGGATGAAGGAGTCAGGGGGCAAGAAGTGCTCGTAGTTTTCTCGAGGAGGCCCCAGCACGACAGGGACGGTGCCAGAGGACAAGGCGTTCCTCCAGAGCTTCTCAGTGATGTAGTCTTCATGCCGCGAGTTCTCGAAAGCCAGGTAGAAGTTGTACTGGGACACAGTGGGAAGGAGCTTGTCCCAGGGCAGGGGCAAGTGATGTTGCCCATAGACGTCCACAGCGATGTGTTTCTTCAGCTCCTGGTAGTACTTTACCCGGTGGGAGCCCGCTCTCCAGTTGCTGACTACCCAGGCCACCAGCTTGGTCTTGGGTGGGATGCTGAGGGGCTGGGGCTGGCCAAGGAGCTGCAGCTCCCCATAAGGGGTGAAGATGTCCGAGTCTCTCCGGTAAGACATGGTCAGGTTGAAGAGGTTGTCCATGGCGCCTAAGTTTGGAGAGTGACTTGGGGACTCCAGGTTGAACCAGATCCAGCGCTGGGAAGGGAGTCTGGGGAGCTGGGCCAGCCCCTCCCTGTCCCTGCACACATCCCTGTGATGCATAATCACCGCGTCAGCCTGTTGGGACCAGCTGCGGTTGACGGTGAAACGGCAGTCCGGGGTACTGTAGAGTTTCGAGCAGTTCATGAAGTTAAAGTGGTGCCCAAAGGGCCACTTCCATAGCAGGATGGTCAGCCTGTGGTCACCCTTTGGTGGGACGCTGGCATTTCCAGCACGGACTATTTGTGTAGAGGGATTGGAATCGTAATGCTCTGGCCCAGAAGTCCTGAACTGCCAAAGAGAAACAAAGAGACAGGAGCTAAAGATGAAGCTGAAGAGCAGGAAGGTGAGGAGCTTCTTGCAGGAGATCTTCTTCCCTTCCATGAGCTCCATGAATGGATCTGCAAACACCACAGGCAGGACAGGGAGTGACGGGTGCCCAGTGACTGCGGGAGGTGCGTGCAGGGGCTCAGGGGACGGCGCAAAGACCTCAAGTACCTTTCCCTCCAGCCGCCTCTTTGCGGAGAGCAAGGTCTCTAGAGTGCCGTAGGCAAGGCGCGTCCACACAGGACCACCCAGAGGGCGCAGACGCCCTTCCGCGCCCCCCAGGCTCCCCTCCATCTCCACCCGCCGCCGTCCCTCGTCAGCCCCTTCTCCCCCCCGCCATTTCCCAGGAGAGCAGCCCCTCGCGGGGCCCTCAGGCCGCTTGGTCACGGGGAGACCCAAGCAGGGGCCCGAGTGTCGCTGAGGGATGCCCAGGGGGGTGGGGGGGGCGGCAGGCACCCTGCCCACCAGCTCCTGTCAGAACCCCCACCCTTCCCAGCAGCCTCTGGGCCCAGAAGCCACGCCCCCTCCTCAGTCACGTGCTTCGCTGTGATTGGCTGGCAGGACCGGCCACCCCTTCCGGTTTACCCAGAAGTGCATCGCACCCAGAAGGCGTTCTGCTGCCCCCACAGGGCAGCCATTTTGGTTTGGCCGCCATTTTAGGACAGGGCACTACCATGGTACGGCAGGGAGCCGCCCGCTTTTTTAAAGGCAGCCTGCAGGACTGCTGCCAGCGTAGCCTGGCAGACATCAGGAAAGCACCACCGTGTCCTCCCCCATGGGACATCGCTGTTCCCCTACACTTTCTGAGGCAGCCCTGTGATTGGCTGCCCACTTCCTTTGGACCAGGAAGCAGCCCTGTGATTGGCTGCCCACTTCCTTTGGACCAGGAAGCAGCCCTGTGATTGGCTGCCTGCCTCCTTTGGCCTGGGAAGTGCTCATGTATAAAAATATATACATTGATATACTATATATAGTATATAAATGTAAATTTTTTGTACTTCTATACAATATATAGACGTATACATAAAGGAGTGTCCAAATATGTTTAATTAATTATTTATTTATTAATTTATAAATGATAAATTTATAATTTCATTTATTTACTTCGACAAGGCCAGGTTGGATGGGGCTTTGGACAACCCAGTCTAGTGGAAGGCGTCCCTGCCCATGGAAGGGGATTGGAACTGGATGGTCTTTAAGGTCCCTTCCAACCCAAACCATTCTATGATATAGGTACACTGTTTTAGATATTCTTCTAGATGTATAGCTGTTTATATATATGTACACATTTATAAAGCTATAGAGATTAAAAACATATAGCCATAAAAACATAGGTATAAAACGGCCAGGCTGGGGTCCCCCACTTTACCATGTCTGAGGTGGGCAGAAACTTCACACGGGCAGAGGGGAACCAAAAGGGTTGGGGGCATGGAGAAGTCAGAACATGCCCAAAGGCCATGGACCCCTCCAAGGGAGTCATGTAGTAGGAGTCACCAAGGAGCCCCCAGCACAAATCCTGTCACGTGCAAAGATCCGAGCACAAAGATCTGGTCCCCACAGCCAAGCCCAGCCTGGCAGAACAACAGGAGCACCAGGGCAGACTTTGGGCTTTGCATGGGGCTGCAAGACACAGGCACTGCCACCTGCAAACATGGGAACCAGAACAAAATGCCAGCTTCAGAACAACACGTGTGTGGGCACGATAAGGAAAAGACCTGAAGAGGATCCCCCAAAGATGACACGAAGCAGAAGAACAGGCCCATGAGTCACAAGCTGGGTTTTGAGGTCAGCATCACACAGAAATGGCGGGTGGGGGAGCTCCCTTTCCCCATGGCTGTGGGGCATCTGACAGCTACCAGTAAACCATTCTGGTGCGCAGACTGGTGTTGTATGTGTTTCCTTGTCTTCTGGTTGATGTCCTTACTGAATGTTTCAAAACAGCTTATCTGTACTAATTAATGGCCTTGTTTAACTGTGTTTTTCTTCAGTGTCCTGTGAACAGTAGCCACGGCCTTCTCAGCACACCAAGCACCTCTATGACCACCACCCCCCCACTGCCAACAACAGTCTCTGTCATGGCACCGCCACCAGCACATTTATCACCAGCATCCTGCTGGCTTCTCCTCTCTACCAGATAACAGTCATAGAATCATAGAATCGCTTTGGTTGGAAAAGCCCTTTAAGATCATCAAGTCCAACCTTTAATCTAACCCTGCCATCCCACCACTAAACCCTGGCCCTAAGCACCTCATCTATCCTTCTTTTAAATACCTCCAGGGATGAGGACTCAACCACCTCCTTGGGCAGCCCATTCCAGAGCCTGACAACCCTTTTGGTGAAGAAGTTTTTCCTAATGTCCAGCCTAAACCTGCCCTGGTGCAGCTTCAAACCATTCCCCCTTGTCCTATCATCTGTTACCAGGGAGAAGAGGCCGACCCCCACCTCACTACAGCCTCCTGTCAGGCAGTTGTAGAGGGCGACAAGGGCTCCCCTCAGCCTCCTCTCTCCAGGCTGAACTCCTCCAGTTCCCTCAGCCGCTCCTCGTAAGACTCGTGCTCCAGACCCCTCCCCAGTCATGGTCTTTCAGGTCTGCAACACCCCATTGCTTTTACCAAGCCACTCGCTGCTGTCTCAAAGAGCACAGGGCTGCTGTCTGCACCCCAAAGCCCAGGTCTTGCTGCTTTTGCAGCCATCAGGACTGTCCACCAGTGTGATTATGTGCTTGATCTCTGCCTCTTATCTGCAACATTGACCTAAGGACAAGGAAACCCGCACTCCACCATGGTCTTACAGGTAGCAGTACGATCCCTCACAACAGGATTTCCAGCCGAGGCTGGTGAGCACGGCACCCATCACATCTTATCTTGTACATCAGCGCTACCTATACTACTGACAGACACGATATGAAAATAGAGAGGGGAGAAATGCCTCCCTGCAATTGGAGGTGGAAACAGATGTCCGCAGACCCCTTCTCTCCTGGACCTGGTGCCTCTCTCTCGCAGCCCAAGTCAGGTTCCTCCTCCAAAAGCTATTGCAAAAAGAAAGGACTGTTGTAACTCACCTCCCGCCTTGGTCCTGGTGAAAAAGCACGCCATGAAGGTGAGCACTGAAGTGGATGACACAACCAGGAAAAGCGGAGAAGAAAGGAGAGTGCAGGCGCAGGGAGGGATCGGTGGCGCGTTCCAGGTGTTCCTCGGCGTCTTGAGCTGTGCCTGCCAGTGGCTACCCCCAGAAATGTGTCACCCAATAATAAAAGCTGTAAGAAAACCAGGACAGATTCCTCTGACAAATTAAGGAATGGTCAAATAAAGCATTGTTTGTGGTTAAAGCATACCTTACATTGAAAGCACCTCTCACATGCACTAGCCTGCTTCCTTTGCCAGTCTCAACCCACAGGATTTGCTCGTGATATGTTTTCTTCTCCACCTTGTGTCACAGGACAGCTCTGTTTGGGAAGGACGGGCAAAGCTGGCAAGGAGGTGTAAGCAGCAGGTCTGCAAGTCCCCCTGCCAGCTAACAGGCTTCATGGAATGGCTGCCTCCATCCCCACGCCAGCCCACATCTCCTCGTCACCTTTCCAGGGTCTCAAACTAAAGCGCATCTTAGGAGTGGTGACTTCAGCAATCGCCATGAGCTTCAGAGTAGACGAGCATTTGAGGAAGACAGTCTGAGGGATCCCCTCTGTGTCCAGCACTGCAGACCATGCTCTGAAACGTCTCCAGCCCAGGAGAATAGGCGTTGGACATCACAGTCTGTGGACATGGAGAGGCTGTTTGTTTGCTATGGCCAGAGTGAATGGATCTTGCATCAAGCTTGGCTGCACTTGGCTGGGATATAGAAAAGCCATTATGTGTTATTATCAGGCTTAAATATATTCAGCTGTAAATACAGATTGTTGGTCTGAAACAAAATTCACAGAGAGAGTTTTAAGCAGGTTTGGAGTGGTTTGGGTGGGCAAAACGGGGTGGAAGTGTTCACATTTCCAGGCCTTCTACCAGCAGGTGTGTGTTTCCCACAACAGAGTTGGAGGTCACCTGAAGTGTATCCAGATGCCTCCTGCAGACTTGGGAGCGCTCCAGCACAGGTGAGAGCAAAGAATATTCCCTGGCACAAGGGATGTGGGCCATAACTCATGGTTTGTTCACCCCAGGGTGACCCAGGCAGCCTGAGGTCTCACAACTCCTCACCTGGGCCTGAGAAGGTACCAGCCATTTAACTGCTCTGCCTAGAAATTCCATGCTTGAGAAACTGTGATTTCTTGCCCTTTCCCCATGGCACAGGCCACACCTATACTAGTAACTTAAACAGTACGAGGGCACAGGCTGTGGATTGAATTCACCTAGAGGCTGAAATTTTGAATGGTCCATGGCCCAGCTTTGGCGTGATCCAGCTAGCGCTATGCCAAATGTGACTGAGGTGTAATTTGGGAGTTGTCAAGGCAAGCAACCGTTCCCTACAGGTAGTCTGCATGTGGCCACTCCTTGGTAGTAAAAGGATTTCTCTACACTGAACATGGCCCAGCTGCGTTGGTTAACCTCAGGAGAACAGACTTGTCCTACAGGAGTAGATACAGCCGTGAAGTTCAGGCCTTAGCCAGCTTTCTTGCTGAGGGTCCATGACCTCTGCAGCCAGCAGCACAAATGAAGACCCTGCATGCCCAGATGTCCACAGACACAATTTTACTCAAGGCTGTACAGGGGAAAGAAGATTTAAGTTTCCCAGCACCATGGGAAGCCCTGAGTTGAAGGATCTTGTAGCACCAGATAAGAGGCTTCAGGCAGGTGGAAAATTCCAGACGCTTGTAGCCCTGAAAACCAGGACCATAAGGAACTTAAGCTCAGCAGGGGTAAGTAATGTGAATGAAACAAATGAGCAAGTGTGGGGAAGCCATGGAAAACAGTCACAAAGCTGTGGACTGAGAATTGTTGTGGCACACGTGACGCAAAGTGACAGATCACTTAGTCCAGAAGGTGATGTGAGATTGTAGCACGGACAGAACAAAGAGGCCGTTCAGGTAATAGACTTGGCAGACCCAAACACGGCTGACACGAAGTCTTATTGTTATATGATGAATAGTCTCCGTAATCCCTACATCTGAAGACAAATAATGCTGTGTTTTGGAGAAGCTTCCTGGTTACTGCCCTTGCTGGCCCAGCAAGTGACGGTAGAGATTCGGACACTGAGCTCTTCCCCAGGAGAGCACAGGAAAATGCAAGGGTTGAACTCCCTGTGCCCACGGGGCAAACGTCGCTCACCCAGGGGTGCTAGCAGGTGACCAGCTGAGACCATTTACCTCCAGAGAGGTCACCAAACACAGTTAGTCCACAATGGATAACCCACAGTGATGGATTTGCAGACACACTGGATTCATCTACATCACTAAACAAATGGGCCAGAGACTATTTTTTTGTTCCTGAGGCCAAGTGACGTAGCTTGACCCCCATCCCCGCTGCTTCTCAGTCAACTGTAGCCACATCCAGGATTTTTGCTGGGAATGGTCTCTGCCCTGGGATATCCTTTGGCCTTGCCTAGACACTGCTTGAGGGGCGCTGTTTGGCATGGGCTAAAATTGTGCCAAGGTGTGTGCAGTACAGACGATAATGGGACAGTGTTTAGACCAGCTGAGGGGTGAGTTTGTCTGTTCTAATCAGACACCTTGTCCCAAGAAAAGAGAGAGACTCCAGGAGGTCAGGGCAAATGTCTCACAGCCCCATCAGCAACATATCTCTGTTAGTATCAAAGCATTTAATGTTTGTATTAAAATTAACTGGAAAAAGGTCTCTGCATACCTCCAATTCCTTTGAAAAGCTTCTGCAGACTCTACAAGGGAACAACACTACGTTTCCCTGCTCTAGTCACTTTGGACAGACCACAAAGAGCAAGAGCAGGGCAAAGCAGTGGGAGGAATGCAGAATTCCTTTGCGAAGACTCACCAAGGGAGCTCTGTCCGGGGCACTTCCAGCAGTGGTCTCCAACTGCTCCCTGCTCATCTCTTGCAGAACATTTTGTTGAGGCTTCCCAGGAACAAAGATGTTTCGGGAGATGATCATCAATAGGTAAATACCAGCATGGATCCAGTGGTAAGTCCTAAACATGCAGCTGAGCTTCAGTCAGTAGGATGTGTTGGTTTTGTCCAAACACGATGAGTGTTGATGCCCCCTCTATCACCTACAGCCTTTTTGCCTGCACAGACATGAAAGAAGTGTCCACAGGCACTCTCACCCTGCCAAATTTCTCCTGTAGGTTTCCAATGTAAGGGAGGAGGGATCAGGGAGATGGGAGGGGTGCAATCCCAAACGTACAACAGGTCCTGAGATGCTGAGCATGTTTTTTGTGCCTCACCATATAACCACGTGCCCTGATTGGCATCCAGCAATGAGTTTCTGATCTTGTAGGCTAGAACCACCACATGGCTCAGCCCAGTAACAGCAGAGCAGAAAGATGCAGCCACCAAGAACAAATTTAGCAATGCCTGATCCAGAGCCCTTTAATGTCAGCAAGGAGACTGGGATGGGAGCATGAGGCTGGCAGCCAGCCCTGAACTCCAGCAATCCCCCCAAACCCTGCATCCCCTAAGCCACCTGCCTCCCTGGGTGGGCCAAACCTCATTAGCACTGTCGCTCCCCAGACTGCCCCATGGTTTTGCTCTATCTACATCCTATCACCAGTCCTGTGCATTCACAGGGACCACAGCTCCTCCCGGAGAGCAACACCACCCTTTGGCATGGGTCTGACTCCTTGGGGGAGCCCAAGCCAGGCAGCCCCACTGCTGCTCCCCACAGGCTCCAGCCTCCAGGAGAGTGGCAGGGAGTGGTGCAGGAAGGTTGTGAACTGTTTGTATTCCCAAGAACGTGCTATTTCCTTCTGGAGGAAAAAAAAAAAACCAAGAAACAATTGCTTGTGCTGCACCCAGAGCTGAACCACGCCAGCGCTAATGGCCCTGCTTGCCCAGGCCATGTTCACACACAGCACTGAAAGCCTCCAGCGTTCTTCTGGGAAGGAATCAAATTATTTTTTTCCCCATCAGTTTTGGGAATCAGAGATGCTGTGTGCCTCCAGCATGCCCAAGTGCATCTGTAAATTCAGGGGAAAAAAAAAAAAAAAAAAAATCTGTGTTCCCTATGACAGTTATGGTCCCTTCCCTGACTCAGTAACAGCCCAACACATGGTGTGCTGCTCCCCCCCAGCTGTCCCCATCCTGCCTGTTCCTTGAAATCATCAAGTGTCTTTCCCAGGTCAAGAGCCAAGATCCTACATTTCTCAGCATTTAGTAATCAGCATGTGATGGCGTCAGGGTAGAATTTCAGCAACTGCAAATAGTAACACCTCCAAAATCCATCTTGGTACAAACAATCCAAATAGACAGACCCAGATATTTAAGGAGAATAAAAGCTACGTGGGAACATAGTAACAGCCCCGGGTGTGAGGGAAGGCCTGATTTTTAAAAGTGATCGTTCCTAGCACACATGCAATCTGAACGCTGCCAACAGGCAGCTTTCTGGTTTAGAAACATTTCTTCCATCTCACACAAACCCATCCCATGTCGGACTTGGAGAGAGGAGAGGCAAGAGGGAGCAACCATACTCTTGGCTCTGGGAATTTGCTTTTCTCAACTTTGCAGAACTAGGTGGTGCGGTCAGTTTTCCCCCCTCCCATGAAGACTTTTCCAGCCTGTGCTTGGACATCCCTGATGGCTTTTGAACTAAGGAACAATCCCTATGAGATTTGTTAGGGCTCATGGAGTCCCAGCAGCTGCTTCAGCCCCATATTCTCCCCAGCCTATGCCCAGCATCGACAAAGTGCCCGGAATCCATATGCTGAACGCTACCACAAATCTGGAGGGCAGCCAACTGCCTGCTGCTGACAGCTCCACAGCTCCCAATGACTTTCATTACCTCGACTCTTCTGTTCCCATTCCCAGCCCAACCTGGACTCCCAGCATCCTATGAGGATACGGACTTGAAAACAGGGTACTATAAAGTTCTATCCACAGCTGCGCGGCAGCCGGGGAGCAGAGGGCTCTTTTTTGCTGAAGATGTTATGAATAAACCATCAGTGAATTTGGAATCCCACTGCCTCATTGTTTAGTTTGGTTTTTGCCACATTTCCTAAAGAATCACATCTGTGACCGTGCTGCAGTTCGATATTTTGCCTACCCAGCATCCGCATACCTGATGGACCCCTGTGTCCTATGTGCCTGCCCTCTCAGGGAGTCACCACCCCTCCTCTCATCTGAAAAGTCCTGCAGGAATCTCACCACTGCTGTACCTTCACTTTCATCTTCACTTCTTCTCTGTCTTTTTTTTTTTTTTTACGTCCAACACAGAGGCTCTCCAAGACGGTTTCCACTTGGAGAAAACAAGATCTGACCACCTCTGTGTTCAAAGTCATGCTCAACATCTGGGGAAGGCTCAGGGGAGTTCAGAAGACAATGGCTATTTCATAGGTTTATACTTTTTAAGACCAGGAAAGACCATTCCATCCTCCAGCTGGAAGGACATCATCCACACAGGGACCAGCTGGCTAAAACACACCACCCCAGGAGGTATCAAGGTAGATTTGGGAGCTTTTGTCTGGCTTTAAAATTCAGCAGGTGAGAATCCAAGCTCTTTTTTTTTTTTTTTCCCTCTCTGCAATCCTTCTGTACCCACTGCTCTCATCCGACCATGTTAAGAGCATGGTACAACCCAGCCATGAGCATGGATGGCAAAACAGAGCACGTTGGGGCATTTCAGAGGCAGCTCCAATGCTACCCGTAGCCCTGCCATCGCCCCAAACCTCCCCTTCAAAACAGAAGGTAGATAAGGTATTGCCTGCTAATGGCTTTCCATATAAATATTAGGACCTTCCCTCTCAATCGGTTTACTCTGTGCACTGACCTCCTCGCCAGGGTCACAGGGAATGGGAAACTGTGGGGGGTCCCCAAGTTTTATAAATGAGAGGGTTTCCCTGCACAGACACGTACCATGAGGCGCCCGGGAGCCAAAGACACTGATTAATGGTACCAAGAAGGTCTGTTGTAGGGGAGCAGCGTCGGAGCGGTGCTGGGGAGGGATTACCAAGAGATTTAGCAGTTCAGGTGGATTAAGGGTGATTTGTCAGTTGTCTGCCATGGGTCTCCATTAAAAAAAAAAAAAAAAAAAATTAAAAAAAAATATATTAAAAATGGCCAAGGGCTGAAAATCATTTAGCATGAGAACAGGAGACAAAACTGCAGTCGTTCCCTTTGGGTTTGATGAAGTTGAGGTTTGAATGCGGGTCCAGGTACCTAATGCAGGCTGATGGGTGGATGCAGTTGGTCTGGGGAGTGGGCAAGACAGAGGTTACCTCCAGTGGCCACTTGCCATCTCCTCCTCTGCACCACACGCAGCTCCCATCGGCTCCCCAAGCCCCTTCACACCCGGTGGCTCAGCTACGGGGGCAGGACCCCAGTGCCTCGGGGGCTGCAATGAGAAGTCACAGCTTGCCACATGTGAAGTTACAACCCAAAACAGAGAAGAGGAAGATTTGGTCTTACCAGACACTGGCCGCACCCTCGCAAAGCATCCTTTGGAAAGGCTGAGCTGCACCCCGGAGACGGCCCGCTTGCAGCTGATTCCAGGTCTCCAGCTGCACGTTTTGGTTGCCAGAAGAAAGCGGATTTGAGCAGTGACCCCCTGTATGCACAGCATCTATTTTTTTCCAAGAAAAGGCAAAGGGAGGGTCTAGAAGGGGAAAATGTAATAGACAAGTAGCTGGAAATGCAACTAATAAAATTATAATAAAGACCATGCTAGCAATATATCTCTGGTTTCAGAGGAAATCTAGATAAACAAATAAAGGTGCAGTTGAAGGACCACAGGTCTCAGATTGTAAAGAATAACTCAGGACTCTTGCAGAGGGGACCATTTTGGAGTTCCCCAAGCATGCTTGATGAATTAATTCCTCAAGACCTCCCTAAAGATGGGGCAGATGGGGAAGACCCAACGAGGCAACGAACTGCCCTCCCCCAGCTAATGAAAACCAGCACCTGGCAAGGGTTTGTTAGGAAAGCACACACCAACCCCGATGGAACAGGAGCAATTTGGGGAGCTGGGGCTGGGCAGGCACAATCCCGCACCAGGACACCTCCCAGTTGCCATCTGCTATACGTGGCCTCAATTAAAACACCATTTCTCTACAGGCGTGACAAGTCCATGGTAACTCCAGGGGAGCAGCATGGGCTCAAGTCCCTAAAATATTGCCCCAAACCAGGAGCAGGATCCACTGGGAGATGCCCTGGAAAGGCTTTGGTGGAGCCAAGGATCAGCCAAGGTGCCTATCCCACTTCCTGAGATCTCATTTGGGGCCAGCCAGGAGGCTCCGTTTTATTTATTTCAAAATGCTTCATTTGGGGCTGCAGTACATTGGGCTGGTTTGCTGTTTATTTTTGCATTGGACTATGCTGTCCTCAAGTTTCTAAACAGAAGTCACTTCCAACCCCAAAATGGAAAATGTTCCTCTTGCAAGTGGAAAATGCAAACATTTCCACTGTGGCCGCACAGGTTTTTTTTCTTCTCCCCATCCCACTAAAATCTTTCTGCTTTGAGAAATCCATCTGCAATGACACTTGGCTGCAAAAAAAGGGTTCGAATCAGCCTTTCTAATAACAATTTGCCAAAGCCAAAGCTTTGGGAAGCTGCTCCCAAGATGTTCCAAGGTGCCTGCTCCCAAGATGACCACGTCTTTGCAGAGCCTGAGTGAAACACCGTGCTCCTGGTGCCCAGCTCAGGTTTGTGCCAGGGGTAGGACAAAATTCAGGAGAGGCACAAGCAGCATTTTTTTCCAGCACTTGGCCACTATTATTTGAGAGGGATGAATGGCCAAGAGGAAATCTGAAGCTATTTTGGCCATTAAAAATACAGGGTGGCCACCTCCCTTATCTGGATTGACCAAACCACCCTGCATTTCAATGCTTCATCTCCCACCGCCGAGCTGAACCAAGCTTCCCAGCCCAAGCGGGGCCCCGTTTGCACGCTCCCTCCAAGGACCACGCTCAGACCTGGCGGCAGTGTGGAAGGAGGCTCAGCTGGTTCCCATCCGCGTCCTCCCAGCAGCTGCCCCCAATGAGCTCCAGATGCGGGACTGGGTGTGCAAGGGTGCGAGGCCCTGTGCTAGAGGGAGAAGGCGGAGGCAGACGAGGCTGCTGCTTTTATTTCCTTCGTTTCGTTTATGAAAAGAGAATTAGCGCGTGGTTGCCAACAATTTACTCTGGCGAGGGCGCTCCTCCAGAAATACTTTTCCTGCCGTCGCAGCGAGCGGACATGGCTCTCCTTCCATCAGCCTTCTCACTGCCAGCTGGGGCTGCTGATACCGGAGACCCAAGAGTGGCCACTCTTCATTGGAGAAGCTGCCACCTCGGCCCACCCCAGCCTCTCACAGTGGGTCTGCATGGGTGGGTGGCCAAGCAGCCAGGACCTATTGCAAGGAGAGCAAAGCCCACTTCACTCAACCGCCTTCCCAGAGGTGTCTCCTCCATGGGCACAGAGGGTCCGGCTGGCTTTGCCTTTGGGGTTCCCCAAAGGCTGTGGCATCCCACGAGTCACATCCCAACTGACATCCAAAGCCTCGCGATCCTCTGGGCAGGGAAAGTGGCTGCAACATGAGCATGCTGAGCTGCAGGAGGCTTTTCCCGAAGAACCCACATCACAGAACTCAAGAAGGCACCACTGTGGCAGCCCTGGGGAAGAGGGATTCAAGATCTAGTATTTTAGAGCAAAACTTCACCCTCCGAGCGCGATACAGCAGGCGGGCATCGAGCAGTGCCCTCAGGCTGCAGAGCATCCCCTTAGGCAGGCAGCTCACCTGCGCCACTCGCGGACGCCATCTCTCTGGAGAGCTCTGCTGGATTTGGGGAAGGATGGGAGTCCAAAAACTGGAAGAAGCTGAAGCCCCACTTCCCAGCAAGACGGGGTCGGTGTGCTTTCCCTCCCAGCACTGCGTAGGCCTGCTGATAGACAACTGGAGTGAGAGCGAGCCAGCATCTGCTCAAGGTTATTTATTGCTTTTAAGAGGCAAGCTTTATTTGGAATTATTTTTGTCTTATCTTATTTTTGGTGCCTGTGTTACATCTGAGTTATGGAAACATCCTGGATGCACCAGCATCCCCTCTGCATGGCGTCAAACGTTTGCCAGGCAGAGGCAGCCCCGTGTTAGCTCTGGGGAGGCTTTGGCAGGAGCCTCTCCGCTCTACGTCTGCCCACGCTCCCCAGGCTGGACCACCGAGCTCTTTGCCAGCATCGCTGTTTATCGCCCTCCCTGGGGAAGGTGACGGGGTGAGGTGTCCCGCGGGGGACGCTCTGCAGCCCTGCTAGCCTCTCGCCATGCCTCGCTTCCTATGCCACCAAGAGTTTGCAGGAGGAATTCCTCTAGCTCTACACACCCATCCTACTGATGTTTTGGATACTTTGGGCGTTCTCCAAAGCGGCTGCCACTGCTTTACGGGCTCGTTTGGGAGCTGCTTTTGTGCAGGATAAGAAGAAATCACAGCTGGATTGTGGGCAAATGGCAGGAGCTTCCCAGCCAGGGAAGAGGGCTGTGCACACCGCAGCATTTGGCCCCAGCTCCTGCTGAAATTTCCTTTCCACTAACTTGAAAGTGCAGCACCAGTTGGAGGAAGGCTGTGAGGATTCCTGCAGATGCCCCAGTACTTCCCACATGCCCATGGGACCATGGCACGGAGCTGGGAGGGGGGTGTCAGGACTGTGGGTTGGGAGAGGGATTGGTGAGGGGCAATGCCAATACCTGGGCTTGATGATTTTCGTGCCACTGGGCAAATCCCAGCCCTCTGCCCTCCATGGTGGCATAGCACCAGTGGTGCCCGGATGCTGCTGGAGCTGGAAATAAATAAAGACCTACCCATGGTCCCCCCACCTCCAGCCAACACCCAGGTCTCACCACCAGAAAAGCCTTCCCATCCCAGTTCCTCCAATTTTTCCTCTCCAGGACCCTCCAGTGGCTGGACCAAAGGCAGGGGCTAGACCAGGGCTGCTCCCAGCCCAGTCGAAAGACATGGTCTCATCCGCAAGTGCAGCCATGCAAAGGGAAGGGGGAGAAAATGCAACGGAGAACAGGCAGGGATGAGCAGGGCAGTTTGTGCCCGCAGGGGCTGCTTGGCGGGGGTCAGCAGCCGTGTTCGAGGCACATGTGCCTGCATACGTGGCTGGAGGTGGGCTGCCCAGACTGCTGTGCATGCATGTGCTGGTTGCACGTGTGTGTATGTGCTCCTCCAGAGCTGACATCTGAAATCCCACCTGCGATACCTGGGCTCACCAGTCCCGTCCTAGCAGCTGCCCACACCAGCACTGATGTGTTTAGGATGTTTTCCTCCTCCATCAGCTCCAACAGGCCATGCTGCCCTGTGACAGTCCATCTCCGCAGCCAACCTTCCCCGTCTCATGTCGGCTGCTCTCCCATGGCTCGTGTTCAGCTTCTGATGACCCAGCTTCATGGGGTGACCCACAGCTTTGATTTTACTGTGCATTTGTTTTCCAGAGGGAAATTCATTAGATTCTTGACCTGTTAAAAAAATGAGAGAGAGAGAGAGATTTAATTAGTATCACCTTGCTGCCGAGCTCCTTAGAGTTTCAACTCTGCCTGCACACATGGGTCGGAATTGCCATAAACATGTTCTCTCTCCAGGGATGAAGCGATGCCCAGGTGGTTGTTTCAAACCATCACCATCCACAGGCTGGGTCAGGCCAGGTTTGCCCCCGCATTACACAGAATCACAGAATGACAAGGGTTGGAAGGGACTTTGGGAGATCATCTAGTCCAACCCTCCTGCTAAAGTAGGTTCTCCTAGAGCATGTTACACAGGACTTCGCCCAGGCAGGCGTTGACGTGGCCAAGGCAGCAGCAAAGGTTTGACTCTGAGCCAGGGAGGTCTCCAGCATCCCCCACGATGCTCCACCATGGTCCCTGCAGCCTAGGACTCACCCCAGGTCAAGCTCCAGACGTCCCAGCACAACAGGTCCCCACTCACGTAGGCAGTGTTGGCCGCACGGATGTTTAGCTCTCCCGTCCTCTCTGTGATTTCTGGAGAAATGAGCTCTCCTGAGGGACACTGGCCCTGCAAGAGGAGAGCCCAGGCTGGGTGCGGGCACTGGACAGCTTGATCGGCAGCGGAAACACATGTATGTAATTTCCCAGTGCACAGAAACACCCTTTGGGGCCATCCTCTTCACAAAGGCATTTTTCCATTACTTCATCAGTCTAAATATTTAGGAATTTTTTTTTTCCCCCCAATTCAGCTGCAAGCCCTTTTCCATGATGCTGCCGCAGTGCTGCTGGGAATGAGTTGGGCCAGGAAGCCCCCCCCCTTCCACAGAAGGCCGGGCCAATTTTTTTACTCACTCTTATTCACTGCGACTCTGCCAAGAAGGTGCTCAATATTTTACAAGCCCCACAAGAGTCCGTCTGCCCGGAGATATGATTCAAGACAGCTTCTTGCACAGGCTGGCATAAACCCAAACTTTTCTGATTTAAGCCTATCTGTTTGGAAAGGGATTAAGCAGAAATAAGCAGCTGTTTTGCAGAATAACAGCGAGAGCGCAGGATCTGTGCTCTTGCTTGGCTCAGTGAGAGCTTCCTGGGGAGACGGGTCCTAAATCGCAGCGAGAGGAGCCCATCCCACCGGGAAGTCCTTCCCCAGCACCGGGGAAGATGAGGCCGCCATGGAAGGCGGGCATTGTAAAGGGTTGGTTTAGGCTGGTTTTGGTTCTCCCTGCTCCAAGTGGGTTTTAGTGGAAGTGTTTTACAACTCCTTTAAAAAATGAACCCAAACAGCCACCAGTAAAACATGGTTTTTGTCCTGGGGAGGAGAATCCCCTCTACCTGCCTGGGAGGGCAGAAGGGGTGGGAGAGCGGGGCCAGTTCAGGACTCAGCTCTCCGGGATGCTATGGGAAAAGCCTCCCACTCCAAGCTGGGCTCTTCCTTCGGAAAGGGCCGTGTGGTCCTACCCGGGCTCAAAGAAACCCTGGGTGAGGAGGGGATGACAGTGGCACCCAGCTTTAAAGCAGTTTCGATGCAGTTGTGGCACCTGGCTTTGCAGGGATTAAAGCAAAAAGCAATTCAGTGCTGGGTGGGTGCTCAACCACCCAAGAACATCATCGGGGCAAGATGGGCTCCTTGGTGTCAGCTGGGCAAGGGTAACGGCTGCAGCCTTCCCAAGCTCAGAGCGGGGTTATGCTACACCCCAGCACCCAAACAGGCCAAGGACATGCGTGGTGGTAAATTTAGCAACGTGGTGTTAAACCGTGAGGGCTCGCCTATGCATCTGCACTGAGGACCACCTCCAAAAAGGGTTCCCACAGCTCCAGGAGCTGAATTTGTTTCCTGCTAAGAGCTAGGGTTCTTTCTGCTTGGCTTATTCCTGAATAAACCGACAGTGGAGCAGCATGAAGCTACAAAGAAAAGAACCGGTTGCCGCCAAAGCTGGAAAACGCCACTTGCTTCCCACTTAGCATGAATGGGCACAAAGACCTGAGCGATGGAAAAGCAGCATCTTTCTTTAAATAGCTTACTATAATTGATAGTGCCTCTGTCTGCTCTGTTCCGCTACCGGGAAAAGCTCACGCCAATGCCAGACCATCGCCTGTACGTACATCTGTGGTATTTGAAGGCCGCGGTGAAGGAGAGCTGAAAGAATAAACTCTTTGGAGGGGGAAAATATATTTTCAGATTGTCAGCTGCACTCGCTCAAAATCAGTTATAACCTCACTCCACATGTGGTGGCGTTTTAATGAATTCCCCCTTCCTCCCGGGACCACGCTCTAACCTAATTCACACCAGCAAAGGGTGTTTCTGCCTCTGCCCCAGCCAGCTCCCCGGGCGCTCCTGCCTGACGTCAGTGGCAGCCGAGTGAGGTCCCAACACCCCCCCCCCGGACTGATCCTGCACAGCCCGCGCTGCCGTTTGTGCTCCTGAAACAGGGCCAAGATGTTTCTCCTGCTGGCACCCGCCACTGCTGGGTATGGGCTTTGCAGGCTCAGGCCCTCGAGGAATCAAATTTTACTGGGGTATAAAAATGTGGGTGACTTGGAGTACAAGACAGCACACGATGGCTCTCCTTTTCGGCTTTTTTCCCCCCCCCCACCTTGAAAATGTCAAAGAGTGAATAGCTATACCCAGCCCTGTCTGCACAACGCGCTACTCACAGGGCTGTCGTTTGGGGCTGGTTTGGGGTTTTTCCCTTCCTCTTTGGGGGATATGGCTATTTTGCAAAATGCGTCACCAGCCCATGGACAAGGATGCTGGTTTACCTCTTAAAAATTCCTTCTGGTTCCACGGCCACGTCTCCAGGGAGAATAAAACAGCATCATGAGCTCCGCAGGCTGCAGAAACCTCCATGAGTCACATCAGCAACCAAAGGCACTCAAGTCCTCCCCAAAAAGCCTGAAGGACCCTCTGCCATATCCCTCTCACCCTGAACTCATCAGCTGGCTTCTCCAGTAACACACTTACCCGCATGTCATCAGGAAGGAATTTGTGCTCTGTTTGATAATCGGAGATGAATCGGTACGGCAGTGAAATCCTCAGACCACAAAGCATTTCAGCAGGTCTTTTAAGCCTCCTGCTCTCATGTGTAGGTTGTCCAAGGGCCCGCTCATTCCTGGGCATCCCCGGCCCCACTCATAAATCAAAGCATTCCAGTCCTGGTTTCCTCTACGCGTCCATGAACGCTCACAGAGGTTTCTTCTTTAGCAAACTTAATCTGGGCAATTGTTCAAAAATGTTAAAATTACCTGCTCCTTTTATGATATAATGACAGCCTGTGGAGGCATAATTTAGCCCAGACCTGAAGACGTCTGTTTTAAGGTTAAAAAGTCCTCCAAGCTAAAATTTATCCAACAGCAGCAACGAAAAATCAGCTTGCCCAGTGTTAATTTTGGTTCCTGTCATTAATGAAGCCATGTGGGATCACAAGCCGGGGGGGTCCGGCTTTACTTTATCCCAACTTTACATATTCAGTGCAGGGTTTAATCTGTTTCATGGCACCAGATCCCAACAAGGATTTAAAACGAGCCGGTTGTGAACCTAACTTGGTTCCCATTCCCGTCACCTGCCTTGGCCGGCACGGGGACCCTCTGGTTTGAGTCTTGCATGCCAGGGGCCCCTCGTAGGCTGTTCTCAAGGTCAAGGCTCAAGCTAAGGGCTTGGAGCATGGGTTAATTCCACCAAAATCCATCTGGCTCCACCATTGGCCATGCATCACCACAAGGTCCCTTAAAACCTTAAGTGAGAAGGTCTCTGGGAGGCCAAATCCATGGATAAATGTATTAGTTAAGAGAAGGCGTCGCTATGCTACTGGAAGAGAGAGGCAGTTTGTGTCGATACCCACCTACCCAGAGACATGCCCAGGAGCCGCATCCCCACGCAGGTCCTGCTCCCCTGAAATGCAAACTCTGCTTCACCCCTCAAAGCACTCAAAATCCACAGTCAGGGCTGGAAATCTTGGCTGGGACTCCCACAGGGAGCCCCTCAAGACCCCCTGGCAGCAATGAATCCGAAGGGGAGCAAGAACCAGCCCCCGTGCTGGGGCACACTGAGAACTCCAGGGGCTGACGTAGGCTTTTGGCTTCTTTAACCTGCACTTCTCTGCTCAAGTGGCTCTTGGCAGCCCGCAGGGAGCAACGTCCTCGCGTGCCATCGATGCACGGCAACATCTGCCATTTCACAGCTCCTTCCCATCACAGGATTTCCAGGGAACTGCAGTGCTCCCACACAGGGCTGTCGCAGGGAGAGCATCCAGGATGCTGCTCTGAAACAAACACAGAGGGAATAACTCTTTTCTAGAGGGATAAGAAGGAAAGACCCGTTAATCCAGCCTGCAGGGGATAGACACCGGTATTCATAGAATCACAGAATGTTTTGGGTTGGAAGGGACCCCTAGAGGTCACCCAGCCCAACCCCCCTGCAGGGGCAGGGACACCTTGAACCACATCAGGTTGCTCACAGCCCCGTCCAACCTGGCCTGGAATGTTCCCAGGGATGGGGCCTCCACCCCCTCTCTGGGCAACCCCTGCCAGGGTTTCACCACCCTCACTAGAAAGAATTTCTTCCTTAGATCCAGTCTAAACCTACCCTGGTTTAGTTTAAGGCCATCCCTCCTTGTCCTGTCCCAGCTGGCCCTACTAAAAAGCTTGTCCCCCCCTTTCCTCTGGGCCCCCTTGAAGCCCTGACCGGCCGCACTCAGCTCTGCCCGCAGCCTTCTCCAGGCTGAACACCCCCAACTCTCCCAGCCTGGCCCCATAGCAGAGGGGCTCCAGCCCTCGGAGCATTTTAGTAGCCCCTCGGATCATTTTAGTAGCCCTCCTCTGGCCCCGCTCCAACAGGTCCATGTCCTCTTGTGCTGAGGGCTCCAGTGCTGTCGGTACAGCGTTAACATCCCCCCATTCTCAGGCTGGCCCCACCACAGCGTGGGATCAGTGCCTTCTTGGAGACCTGGAGGCAAGTGTACCAAAGGGACATCATGAGAACCACACGGAGCGAATGACATTTTCCCAATCACCTCGTAACATCCGCTCCCAAAATCTCATCCAGGCAGCTCATCCTTTTCCAGGCTCGCGGTGCCAGTGAGCAGCAAAGGAGGCTCCCAGGGATGCGGGGAGCCATTAGCCCCTCCGGTGTCCTGCATGGCAGTGGCAAAAGGGAGCCGCTCGCCGCCTGAGCGGGGCCCTCACAGACACCCCCCAATCTCCCGAGATGTGGGATCCTGGCGCCCCGTCCACTGCCGGCAGCCTGCCCTGTGCAAAATGCCTCAGATCTGCATCCAGCGCAGCAGGAAAACCCTCCGGGAGGATATTTCACACCGTCCTACTGTTTTGGATTAGACCCCAGCTGCCTCCTGAGCTGTTTAAATTTACGGGTCTGAGAAGTGAACTTTCCACCCAGGCAGGGGCTCGCCTAGATGAGGGGCTGAGCAGAGAGCATGGGGTTCAACGCCTCGCCAAAATCAGCCAAGGGCCCATTACAGATGTGATTCCAGCCAGCGTCAATCAGAAAGCGACCCTCTAGTTAACAACTGCCCTTCACTTTATCTCTTCTTTGCATCCCCGATGCACAGAAACACTTTAGAAATGCACATTGCCCATGGAAAAATGCCTTGCCATGGTAAACGATCCCAAACCAACATCCATGTACCAGCTTCCCGGGAACTGAGGTGGGGCACCCTTTGCAATTAGCTCTGCCAAGGATTCATTTATGATTTTTTCTGCCTCCCAGCAGGGAAATCCATCAGGAATCAGTGTTAGAGTGAGAAAACCTCACAGGCTCGCACGGGAACCTGCAGGTCCTGCACACACAGCAGCCATAGCACTTTTCTATTAGTGAAATGGGAATGAACAAGGATCTTTTCTCCCAGCCTAGTAATTTTGTTAAGGTTAGGGTTGCTTTCTCTTCCCTCACAGACACTGACTGCTGGAGGCGTCAGGCTTGCAGGGAAGAGCTGCTGTCGGCACCTTCGCAGCACCCTCTGGCTCTCAGCAGGGAGCCAGGGAGACCCAGGGACCAGAACATCCTTGGGTCTTGATGCCATTTTTCCAACATCATCGCAAACCAGTCCATGAAGGGAGAAATAGCCTTTCCATCCAAACCACCTCCACCTCTTTAACCACTTTCTCCATTTCTCCCGATTTGTCCAATGACCTAAGTCAGAGATGTAACCTCTGCCTGCAAATCCAGCATCATTTGACCCCTACCTGGAGGGCCAGTATCTCCAGGAAGGCACACACCACTGCTGGGCTCAGCTGGTGGCTGCCGAAGAGGAGCAGCACCCTGGGGAAGGCAGATTGACATCCAGCACCGAGACCCAAAAAGCCCCAGCATCCGCCCTGCACCAGTGGCTCCCACTGCCCAGCAGAACAGCTCTGTAGGGTTTTGACAGGAACGTGCACAGCCCAGTTGTCTGAAGGGGGAAATTCCCAGGGAAAGGAGGATGTAGAGAGGCCAAAAACGTAGGTAGCTCCAAAACGGGATTAGACATTTCTGTGGATGTCGGGAGTGGCTGGCTGGTACAATTAATGATAACCAACTTGGCCGAGATAGAAACCAAGTGCTGCGGGAGTCCCGTCTGCCAAGATGATCGAGAGGAGAGCATCTCCCCCCTCTCTCCACACCTTTTCCACCATCCCGGGAGGGAAGGGCAGGGCCCGGTGGGACTCGGGCTCTGCCACAGCCGAGAAGCTGCTGTGGGGAGCAGAGAGGGGAAGGGGCTGGCGGGGCAGAGGGGCTGGGATGGGACGAGGGCAGGGGAATATCCACACTGTGTGCCTTTCCCATTGAATTAGTAGCCTGGGCAGCTCAAAAGTTCAAAGTAGAGACGAGCGTGCCTCCACTCCCAGGTAATTTATTCTAGTGGCCTCATTGGAAATCCCATGGTTTCTAGCACAACCTCACCACGATCAGTCATTCCTGGCTCCCCAGCTGGGATGCTTTAGCAGGGAGGGGGCAGCATCCCCACCACCCCACAGCTGCCCTGCAGCCACCAACCTCACCGTCTCCAGCCCTGAGGAGCACAGCCAGGACCACAGCAGGCATCTCTCCAAATTGCTCCCATGTGGGTGCCACGGCTCCAGCAGCCACCCGGAGCCCTAAGTACTTCCAGGCTGGAGAAGCCCCGGCTGCTGCTTGGCGTCACTCACACCAGGGAATGGGAGCCAGCGTCCCCCTGCTGCCTGTGCAAGCACACCGCAGATGTCCCAGAGGGAACATTACAGCCTTCAGTTACCCAATTAAAAACGTGTTTGAGGGGATTTGATTGCTCAGTTTGACAGAGGGAAGAAAACGCTCCAGGTCCTGGCAGCAGTGAGGATTTATGAGCTGGGGCTTTGCTTCAGGTCGCTCTGCCTGATCATGATATGTAGCAAAGGAGCAAAACAAAACAAAACAAAAAAAACACAACCAACCAGGGAGCGATGGTATCTGCATTCCTGCTGCTTGAATCAGAGGTCTTTGCTGGCAACTCCAGTCCCCCCGGCTCCGGGGACTCAGAGGAGGTGCAGCGGTGGGCAGGATGCACTGGAGCAGGGCATCCCTGCCATCCCGCTCCAAGGACTGCCCGTGGCATCTTGTGAGCCGCATCCTAAACCAGCTTCACTCTCCCACCCCTCGTCCTCAGGCGGGAGGTGATTGCGGGGGTAGACATTTCCTCATCACTTGCCAACACCTCCTGGGGATGTGGGGAATGCCTTCTCCCCAGGCTAATGGACAGAATCTGCCTTCATTCTCATCTAGGGTCAACACGGGCCTGGCATTAACCCTGCTGGGTGGCTGGGGTGCCTGCTCCTTGGGTACCCCCTGGCTCCCTCCCCTTCATCTCCCTGTAAAAGTGTTACCCTCAGGTTGGGAAACAAGGGAAGACAAATCTCACAGCCGTCTGCCTTATTGCAGCGTGTGAACAGCATCCAGAAACGCCTCCGGACAAGACGATTACTAACAAGGGATTTGGGATCACGTATATTTATTGCCACAGCAGTGAATGAGAGACATGTGACCACCAAACCCCTGTGTGGGCTCAGAGGAAGCCAGCCCAGGGCTGAGCACCTCCCTTCGGTCTCCGGGAGCATCCTCCTCCTCACCTTCTTCACCTGCTTCAGGCCACGGCCAAGGAGAAGATGCCAAGTTAACTGTGCTCCCGCCTTCTTCCTCACTTGCCTTCATGCGTAGCACCGAAGTGTCTGGTGTTTCTCTTTAAGGCAATATTAAAATGAAAGGAGAAAAGTTATAAGTTATTTCAAAGGTCTTTGCTTCAAAAACATTCAAACCAAATTTACGCACCAAAGCCATAAATGTTCCTTTTATTGCACACACAAAATAACCCTCTGCAATATGATTCCTCTAAATTTATGGTTCTTCCAGCACTATTAATTCAGCCCAGGTCTTTTCTTCTCCCCCCCCCCCCCCCACTTAAATTGAATAATTCATAAATACTTCACGCTGGAGTGTACTTTATGAGCATTATTATGATCACTTGAAGGTGGAAATGCCTGTGAAGTTATTACAATGGTTTTAACACACCACAGGCTCCCCAGCGGTACAGAGAGCGGGGTATAAAGCAACTCCATCACACGCTGGAGGGAAGAGCTCTCTTGAGAGGCTGTTTAATTGACCCAATAATAAGGATCCCACAGCCTGTATATGTCTCTCAATCAAGTCAATGACAACGTCTGGGGCGAGTTTCAATTTGCCACGCTCCAGCTCAGGAGGGTTACGTGTATCCCTGGCCAGAGCGAGACACGGCTTAGGTCCATGAATCTCCATACAATTTTCAGACCCAAACGCAGAAAAAAAAGACCAAAAAAAAAAAAAAAAGGTTAGAGGTGTATCAACAGGGCCACCATAAACACATTTAGAAGAGCAGGTAACTTACTTGGAGTCCCCCAACACACAGGGAGGCTTATCTGAATTGCCCTCATCAGAAAGCAGACACTATTTTTTCTGTTATCCTTGCACACATCTCAGCATGGCACGCTGTTGAAAGCCAGAAATTAAGTCGCAGGGCTGTATCCCCCCCAAAAATATAGCTGAAAAAGGCAGAACACTACAGCTGTTAAACTATGCCTAGATGGAAATAGGAACTCACCAAAATTAAACGTGTTTTCCGGGATCGCTGAGCCAGACAGGGCCTTTCCTCAGGGCATCTCAAGGAAGGGGTTTTGCACATGCTTCTGGATTCTGCATTTCTCCTCCTCATTCTCCCATGTAAAATGGATCACCAGGGGCAACCATGGCCCAGAAACTGTAAAGCAAAAAATCAGCAGGAGCATGTTTGAATTCCCCAAGAGGTGCTATAGGATGACACCTACAGCACCCAAAACCAGCCACCCCGTGACCTTCCCCAAGACCACCCAGAAAGAGCTGCAAAAAGAGCCCATGAGTCCCGCCTGTCTTTGAACCACCACAGCTCCCCTGGAAATTGGGTTTTCTGTCTTGTCAAGAACTCCTACAGTAATTGCCTTCATATCTCAAAGGTGTCTTACAGCCACAGAGGTGCAAATATTTATCCATACTTGGAATTGCAGAGTGAAGCCTAACTAAGTGTTCCCAGACACTTCAGCAACTGTTGTTTTAAGACCTGAACCATAGACACCTGGCTGGAATTAATCAGCAGATGTGAACATGGAGGCAGAGCAAAGCCCTTATTAACCCTTCCCACATCAATGTCAAGGTCCTGGGGTGTTTTACTGGGGCAGCCTGTACCTAGATGTCAGCTGTCAACAGCTTGGGAATCCCGAAGCAAGAAATGTCCTCCACTGAGTGGGGCACGAACTGGAAACAAAATTTATCACGCTCCTGTCACCACTTGAAGGCTTGCTGCGCTGAGGCGCTCGCTCGTGAATAGCAGCAATAATAAATGTTTATTACTAGATTATAAAATACAAGAGCAAACCACCTCCTGTATGGGCTCTGTCTAAAATCAATAGGAGTTTAAGCTTCTCTTTATGGGAAAGCATTCGCTTTGTACCAGGTGGTTTCCAGTAGTTCACATCACCAACAGCTCCCTATCAAGATCAAAAATCCAAGCCCTTCAGAAGTGATCAAGCACAGAGCTGGGAAAGACCCACAGCCTCTCCCATTCCAGCTCCTCTCCAACACACTGGCTGATTCCTCTTCCATGGGAGGCAAGACACATTATCCCAAGCTCAAGCCTCCAAAAAATACACAGCATCGGTGACTTCTCCAAAGCCACTGTGCTGAGAGGGTCAGGACAAGGCCATGCCCCTGTGCCTCCAGCCAGGGTGAATTCCCTGGGACCTCCTATACAAATGTCTTCACTCTCATCGGTTCCTTTCCAAGAAAGGACAAAAGTCAATGAAGCTAAGGACAAACATTGGCACAATGTTCCTTCTCCCCTACACTGGGGAAAGAATTGGCCCACAGTAAGACGCAACGTGAAATTAGAAGGCAGCTGCTCAATGGCTGTGGCACTGGGTACCAGGACAAGCCCAGCTGAACCTGGCTTAACAGAGCTAGAGCAGAGGAAGGTCCCAAGGTAGGACCCACAAACCATAACCGAATACACCTCCTTCACGGTAGAACATGCTGTGCTTTTATGTCCAGCTAAACCTCCCAGCAAGACACCCAAGACAAGGCGCTGTGGACTTAACGCTAACCCATACAAACCCCAGGTGGGGACGTGGTTGGCATTGATGAACTACATCAAGAGGAACAGAAAGGCAACCTCCGCCCCATTCTGCCGGCCCTTTTTGTTGCGAGACATCTGGTGATGGAGAGCTCGCCTGCTTTGAAGTGGAGAGGGATCCAAGAGCCGAGCAGGTGCAAAGCCTTCCTTGGCAGACAACGTGCCACGGAGCTCACCCTGCAAATCCATCATCTGCAGCTTCTTTGGGGCCAGGGTGGGGGATATTTCTAAGAAGATTATAAACCTCTGCATGAATCCCACCAGTCAATCCATTTGAATCATCTCCGTCCTCCCCAAAAGGCATGAGAGAGAAGATCTGTTTTCTCTGCCATTGGCCCATGACATCCCTCTGCTGCTAAGCAATTCTGGTTGTGGGACTTAATGCAGAACAAAACAAAACAAAAAAACCCCAAAAAACCACCAGCCTTATATTTTAAAGCAGAGGAGAAAAACCTTCCTGGATCTGTCACTGTAGATATTAGCCCATCGCCAGCTACAAAAGTCTGCGTTCTTGACTGATGTTGATTTTCATGGCCCATTTGCTTGTTTGCTTCAATTTCCCCTCCTCGGCAGGAACTGGCAAACTCTAGAGGCTGGGGTTTGTAGGCTTGCTGGCAGGCTGGGAGCTGTTTCCTCCAGCCAAGGAGAGGATGAGGATGGGGTAGAGTGAGGCTGGGGGGAGGATGCAGGGGACCAAAGGAAGGAGAGAAGCAGAAGAGCAAGGGCACCGTTGGGAGAGGGAAGGTCGGAGTTTGAATGGGTACAAGGGAAGATTTGGAGAGAAATTAATGAGAACAAGGGGTTGAGTTGAAAAGAAGAAGTGGCTGGGATGGAGGAAGGGTCGGTCTCAGCCATCCATCCCTTTTCCTTCCCGCACCTGAGCAGGATCAGGCCTTTCTTCTCATTCAGTGCTGAGGTGGAAACAACTCAGGCTTCCAGTTCATCTACAGAGCAGGTTTTAAGAAACAGCCTCACTGGTTGACAGCTCAGCCAGCAGCAGAGTCCAACATCAGCTCCCTGGAGAGGTGGCTGATGCCAAAGCAGCAAAAAATAACCCTGTAAACAAGAGGCAAGGGACGAGGTCCTCACACAGACCACCACACCAGGTCAGGCCAAGGGCTCCGTTTCCCTCATAGCTTCTTTGACAGTGACTGTAAGAGGATGCCCGAAGAAACGTAAGAACAAGACAAGCGTATATGATATTACTCCAAGTCCTCTCCCAGTCTACAGCTGTTTCCAACTCAGAGGAACTCCTGAGCCAGATGTACTTAGTAACCCCTCAGCAATTTCTCCTACATGCAATTGCCCAGTCTCCTCTTAAACCCGTATAAACTTTTAGCTTCTACAGGCCCCTTTGACAACAAGATCATGAGGCAAGATCCAGCGCTGGCTGTTGACATCGCTCCCCCCAGCTCTGGAGGACTCCCCTGCCTGGCCATGAGGTCCGACAGTATCACCACCTCTGTTCTTCAGACCACGCAACCTTGGAGCAGCTGCCCAGGCCATCAGACGCTGCCTCCCTCCCCAGCCAGGCGCTGGGAAATGAACAAAGACCACAAGAGCCGGACTCATCTTAAGAGAAGCTAAAAAAACAACTAGGAACTTCCAAAATCTGCATCCTGCTGCACTTGAACAAAGAAAGTCCCACCCGGCCAAGCAGGTGTGAACGCAGCCAAGGACCAGGATGCTTTTCACCACGGCTACCTCGACACTAAACAATCCGCTCCCCGAGCCAGGGCCAGCCCCAGTTCAGCAAAATTAAAAAAAAGAAAAAAAAAAATAATTAAAAAAGCAGGTCACTGGACAGCACTGGTTACGCCTTTCTGCGTGTTTTTGTACCCAGGGAAGTCAAACAGGCAATCAGGGGAGGGAGGATTTGCTGCTGATCACCAGGGATGAGGGTGTGGGTGAAATTTTCCTGTTGATGAGACGTAAACAAGCCCTGCGGAGCAGGTCAGGCCACGCGATGCCCTCTTATCACGAGCCATTTCGTTTGGCATAAACACCAGCCCCCAGGTCAGGACCATAATCGCTCCCAGATGCTTTTGTCCACGGGTCTGATCTAAGGCTTCAAACCGAAAGCGAGGGATGAAATAATCCTCATCCTTCTTTCCTTAGCATCTCTCTTCTACCCCAAAACATATTTCCCTGGTGCAGGAGGTTGGAGGTTGGTTCCTACAGGCGGTGGCCATGGCTCTCCTCCACAGACCATCGGGGCCATCTCAGCAAGCACGGAGCTGCCATACAGTGCTGCAGGCAACGAGGTTTTACCTGGACGCAGAGCCTGGGAAGGGAATGCTGGGCCGGGGGGGGCCGCTGCCCTGAGGAGCTTATTGGGAGGTGGCCACAAGCCCTCAGCCTGCCGGGGAGTTTAACATGACCTGTCAGTCAAGGTCTCCATTTCCCAGGCTCCATCCCCATCACAGATGAACTTGTCTCACAAAGCCCAGTCCAACGTGACAAGTGTTTATACCGGACTGATGAGTGTCTCCATCCCCAAGGACGTGGTGGATTTCTCAGGCACCGAGGTCCAGGCACGCATGCTGTTTCCCTTGCCGCACGCAGGCGTGCAAAGGGCTGCAGCCCTAATTCTGCCCCGCTGCAGGGAGCAGCCCAGCGTGCTTTGGGCTGTGCTTCTTCACACGGGGAACCTGCCTGTGGCAGGAACCGCTGGTGCCTCTCCGGAGGGGATGGCTGGTCCAGCAGCGAGGCTCTCAGCTCCTGCACAAGGACCACGTGCCACCCTCCCAGCTCTGCTCTCTGCAGGACCGGCCACCAGATCAGCGAGCAACCACGGGATGCTTGCCTTCACGGTTCAGCCATGCAAGCTGTCTCCTGAGAAAGAAAAGCACCATTCTCTCATTTAAGTGCCTTAAATATACCAGGATTTGAGTAGGACAATGCCAACCTCTCCCTCAGGCCTCTCTTTATGCTACACCACAAACATCTGGTGTGACTCTCTCCACCTCTCTGAGGAGTCCTGGTTCTGCTGGATTTGGCTCCCTGAGCCTCTCTGGAGAGGTTCAATAGCCACACAAAGTGACGGGGCCCGTCAGCAAACGGCTGCGATGCTGGGTTTGGGCCATGCATTCCTGAGAGCCGCCTCTGCCCACACAGGGGCTCCTTCCAGCCAAGTCCTCGGGGCCCCATCACCTGGCAGCATCCTCAGAGCAGACGTGTGTTGCCCCCATCCCACGCAGCCCAGGCCGTGCTCCGCCCCAGGGCGCTACTTCAGATGGACAACCTATGGCCAGGGAGGAGCTGGCCTCCCCGCTCTCCCCCTGCATGTCCCCGCTGCCATGGTCAGAGGCTGGTGGGACCCAGGGGTGCCAATTCCCCCCATATCCCCAGCTCAGCCCCAGCAATATCGGTCAAGACATCAGCTTCATAGGAGAGGGGGAAAGGTGCTGCCAGCATGGTCTCAGCTGGGAACTGTGATGCCTTTGGTTTCCGGAAACATTTGGGCGCTTACCTCCCTTATCTCTTGGGAGATGGATAACTTTATCAATGCAGTCGGTGCCCACCTAAATGGATTCTTCCTTCTCCGCACCGCTCTCCTCATGCCCTCGGCAGCTCCTGGGATTCACGCTCACTCGTGCCTCTGGATTTCATGAGCACGTAGCAGCACCAATGTCCTGCAAAAACCAGAGAGCAGGAGGCAGCAGTTAAGAGGAAAGGCAGAGGCTCCCGCTGCTGCACCCTGCACCCATCACGCTCTGGTCCACCCCAGGTCCCATCCCAAATCCTTAGCAGTACCTGGTCCACCCCACAGCTGCAAAGCCCAGAGGCAAAGGGCCTGATGCTACAGGGATGGGCAGAGATGCTCAGGGCAGCTCCACAGCATACCGACTCCTTTCACACCGGTGCCCAAACAGGCTTTTGCTGGTAATGGCTCTCAGCGCTGCCGCCCCTGGACCAGGAACTGCAGCGGATGTCCTATAAAAACCTTAACTGGAGAATACAAACCTCCCAAGAACTGGAAGACGCTGCAAGGAGAGGATGTACGGGTTTCCACATGTTTATTCTGTGGTCTCCAGCTTTGCCAAGACCGAGCTGAGCTCGACAGCATCAAGCACAGAGCACAGCCGTGCCCGTGCTGAGATTGAGCCGCCCTACACACGTCCAAGACCTCCCCACGCCCGACCAAAGGAGAATCCAGGTGTACAACAACTACTGTCGTTCAACAGGAACGAGTCCGATCCAATCCCACATTTCAAAGACCTACCAGATCCCAGCGTCATCCCTCCTCCCCCAGCTCCTCATCTTCGATTCCTAGAGGTGAAGCCTGGACCTATGCAAATAGCAGGTCTATCCTTTAAAGATCAAATTAAAAAATTAGGAAGATGAAATTTTTCTCTCTTTAGGTGAACCCAGAATGAAAGCTTCCTTTTTGTCACAACAAAACATTTTCTTTCTTCCTTTAAGTGGAGACAATGAAAACATTTTGTCCTCCCCAAAATAAAACACTTCTCTGTTCTCCAGTGTATGTTTGAAGGCACTTGTGGTCCCCTGCTTTTTAATTAAAGGCAGGCAAATTTCAAATGGAGAATGTCACAGCGTAATAAAAAGTTAAAGCGTTTAATTTCAAGCATATCTTGAACAAAGCCTGCAGTTTTTCATCCCCAAAGTACTCTTTTTTTTTTACTTCAAACTTTGGTTCAAGTTGTAAATAATTTCAAAGGAACCAAAATAACTTTTATTTTCCCTACAAACAAATGTTTTATCTTAATTTCAGCCAGGCTAGCTTAAAGTGATTGGAGCCAGACTCTTCTCAGCGGTGCCCAGTAAACGGACAAGAGGCAAGGGCCATGAGTTGCAATACAGGAAATTCCCTTTAAATAGAAGATAATTTTTTTATTATTATTTTTTTTTTTACTGTAAGGGTGGTCAAATGCTGGAGCAGGTTGTGCAGAGTGGCTGTGGGGTCTCCATCCTTGGAGATAATCAAAACCTGACTGGACACAGCCCTGGCAACCCCTTCTGGCTGCTCCTGCTTTGAGCAGGGGGTTGGATTAGACCTCCAGAGGTGCCCTCCAGCCTCAACCATCCTTATTATGTGTGATTTTATCACAAACTCCAACAGGAGACATCCAGGCCCTGCGGTCTCCTCCCTGAGGATGCACCAGCCCTGTTAAACCACCGCAAGCTGCGGCATCACCAGCCCTGCCGAGCCCGAGAGTCGCACAGAACTTCGTGGGATTTTCAAGCTCCAGTTCCTGGGACTTTGCAACTGAGTGTTTAAAATAAAATGCACATTTCTTACTGGAATAAATGAAAACCTGTAACCTCTGCCTGACCTGCAAGGGGGAAAATAGAAGGCAGATTTGTAAAAAAGAAACCTGCAGGCATTTAAAAGGAGCTTTCCTGTGAGCAGCCAGTCTGAACAAGCCGGATTTCTGCAGACCGGACACCTGCTCAGATCCTCCGGTGTCCGGTAAGGTGTAAACTCTGAAAAGCTTCTCCCAGAGCTGGTATGCAAAACGTCCTGTGCTGATGTGGATTCTCTGGAGTTTAGTAAGAGGTTTAGCTCGTGCGGGAGCATTGCACTTATTAGGATACTCATTCCTTTCCTGGTCACCTCATAAGACCTCGACATCCCCAGAAGCATGAGCCCGCTGTCAGCTTGCACAGCACCTGGCCACCACCAGTACCCACCATCAGCTGCATCACCACTGTGCAACAGGCTTAATAAAATGCCAGTGACTTTGGAAAACTTTGGGAAATGCCCAAGCTTGTCAAAAAGGGGTGGAAAGAAGAGTAACCAAGCTATGGATATTTCTCATTTGGGCTTTTGGAGAGTGGTGGGGTCTGTTGTCATCTCTGCCTAAAGACCTCTAACGGGGTCAGGAATCAGGAGTGTGAGTGGAGAAAGAGGAGATCTTTGAGTAGGGAGAGCTCAGACACCATTCATCCCCAGGGCCTCACTCTCTGGGATGCTCTGCCAGATGCGAACATGTTAATGTCCTGGCCATTAAGACAGACATTCAAAATGTCTTAAATTTCAACAAGACTCCTAGAAAACACACAAACCTTGCAAGTGTGCACACACATGAATAAAGCCACAGCGCTGTTGTGCACTTCGGTGAGCTCTTGGCTCCAGCAGCCTGTCCTGTGCAGCATTTGGGGGAGGTTTGAGTTTAGCTGCCAGTAAAGTCCCACATCCCCAGTTTGCCCAGTGAGCATCTCTCATGCCTTTCCTTTGCAAAGGTCCTTAGAATCACAGAATCGTTTAGGTTGGAAAAGCCCTTTAAGATCATCAAGCCCAACTGTTCCCCTACCCCTGCCATCCCACCCCCAAACCCTGGCCCTCAGCACCGCCTCTGCCCGGCTCTTAAATCCCCCCAGGGCTGGGGACTCGACCCCTTCCCTGGGCAGCCCCTTCCAGTGCCTGACAGCCCTTTGGGGAAGGAATTGTTCCCCATGGCCAACCTCACCCTGCCCTGGCACAACTTGAGGCCATTTCCCCTCGTCCCATCGCCCATTACCAGGGAGGCTGGTAACGTTACTGCTGCCCCGTTACTTGGTCCAGTGGCAGGACCTTTTCAACACTGGCTTTTGGGAAAAGCTTTTTGGAAAAAGTCTTTGAAGAGCTATCAGACTTCGGCTGGGGCCAAAACTTACCATTTCTGCTTTTCCCTTTGGAGAAAGCCACGGGGACACCTCCAGCCCTCAGCCCCAGCCATCTCCGGGTGCGAGGTGACCCCTGCAGCCCGCGGCGCGCATCTCCAGGCGCAGGCAGAAGCCGGGTTCCCCCCAGGCTGGGGGGGATCCACTGCCCTCCCGTGGCAGACTGCAGAACAGGTTTACTGTCTTTGACTTCTATCCGCATACAAGAAATGGCTGGATTTGCTGCAATAATAATAATAATAATAATAATAATAATAATAATAATAATAATAAAGGCGGTTTTTAAACAAGCCAATAATTTCTATCATCGGTTCATACAGGTAGGAAAGTAATCAAGAGCCTCTGGGTTGCTGGTGACCTACAGGATGGCAAAAAGTCCCAGTCAGCATAAGCTCTCTCACTGCTTAAAAATGAGCATCAAACTCAGGGAAGTCAAAGGAAGATGCTCACACGCCAGTTGGTGTCTTCCCACAAGTGACATTCCATCCTTTGCTCCCCTCATGCGAGCGTTTGGCTCACAGGTTGATAAAACACGCTATCAGGTAACACAAACCCACGCTATTCCAAGTGAGAGGAGCATGTGGAGACACGAGAGAGACTGGAACGGGGTAAAAAAAGCTGCTTGGGAAAAGACCCAGCACCAGGAAGGACCTGGTGCTGTGCAACCCTTTGCCTTGCCTGGCCACCGCCTCCTCCAAATCGGCAGGACTCTGCAGGAATTGGGCTCTACACAGGAGAATTCCCAGAGGAATCGCAGTGCTGGAAAATCAGCTTGGTGCAATGTTCACTTCATACATCCCAGCATACCTAAAGAAAGCGGAGTCCCAACAAAACCAGTTGGCCTGGCAAGCAGGGATGGGCTAACTCATCCTGTCAGTATGTGCTCAATGAAATACCTCCGTGACGGATGGATGAGGTTTGGAAAAAGGACACTTGCTCCAAGGCCCGGGACCGCAGCCAGTAGATGGCATTCATATGCTGTCATATGCATAGGTATGCTCTCATATGCGATCAGGCTTAAACTGCCTTGGAAAACACAAGAAGAGCATTTTTCATATAAAAATGAAGGTAAAAGGCAGATATTCACCTTAACTAGAGATGACCCTGTGGACTCTGCTAATTAATTTGGGAGCCATCAAGCGTTGCAGACTTCCTGACATTTCTTTCTGTCCCCATGCATCTTCTGTATGCTTCTAATATAGAAATATATAATATATATAAAGAAATATAAAGCATCCCTAAGCATCTTGTGTATCCCGGACCACAGGGATGCCCAAACCGTGAGATGTGAGCGAGGGGTACCCCACCATCCCTTTGAGCTCTGATCCAGAATCTACTAGGCTGACCACGCACGTGGCTAGGAGCGGCCAGTGTGTGGCTAGCACTGATGTGTGCTGCTTTCTTTACAGTGGCATCCACTGGATTGAGGAAATACTGTCCTCAGCACCTCATCCTGCATGAGCCACTCATCCTATGAGAACAGCAATGTCCACATGGAGCTACGCCGCTTGTATTTGTAAGGGCTGGACACCAGCCGTCACCCTGCTGAGGTACCAAAGGTCCCCGTTCCCAACACCTGGGACACATGAGCACCCAGCAAGGGCACGTGGCTACAGCAGAAGGATGGAATGGGTGATGGGAGAGGCGTGGTGTGTCCTAGGTGGGCAGCATGCCAGAGCAGGGCCTTGTGCAGCCGTGACTTTACCTGCAGCACAGCACATCAGCCCTTCTCCAGAGCCCACAGACCTCGGCTGGTGCCACTGGAGAGCCCCGGCACTGCGGCGAGGCTGCACGGGAGGGCTGCATGAGAGCCAGGACCAAGCCAGGACTCCTTGTTCTTACCGTAACGGAAAGAGAAGTGCAACAGGTAGAGACTCCAGCTTCCACCACACAGCAGTCCTTCATCTCCCCACCATGCCCTGGTCTCCAGACCACCGCAGCCCCTCTGCCTGCTGAACAGCCGTGAAAAACATCACACACATCGTTAGTGGGTGGCAACAGGAAAATCCCTGTTGGCCAGCAGGCACAGGCAGACCTCACAGTCCCGCTCCATCAGCTGATATAACAAAAGAGATGTCCTCTCTCAGACCATTTCTGCTAAGAAAATGACAAACCCTTACACTTCCTTCACTGGGGGTCACTACTAAAACCAAACCAAACTTCATCTTTGTACAGCACTGAGCACGTTGGCTGCACGATGCAAACATGGGCGGGGGGGGGGGTTGCAGATTTTTGACAGCAGACTTCAACAAGCTAACTCTGTCTCTTCCAGCAGCTGGGTTGAGGCTTTGGCCCGAGCCAGAGGGAAGGGTTTTTGCTGAAGCCCAGGCAGCAGAAGGCAGAGATGTGAGCCCAAAGTCTGGCACAGGTTAAAATCACTGCTCCTTCATGCACTTTCAGATTTGCAAAGGAACCAGCCAAGGTCTCGGGCTCTAATGCAGTTACAGGCATCCTGGAAGCAAGGAACAGGAGTTGATCCCCCAGCACAAGGAGGACCATGACCATCTGTCGGGTCTGTCTGTACAGCCCCTGGCACCAGAAGCGAGACCAGTGCCTGAGGTTTAAGGTACAAATCAGCTTTCCATGTGCAAGGTAAGATGGACCATTAAATCCTGCACCCTGCCACACGCCGAGGCCACCTTTTATTTTCTCAGTGAATGATGCACTGTAGTAAAAAGCCCTCCCCTTCCCACCCACCCCTCCCCACCTCCCACACCTCCTCCAGGACCAGATCCTGCTGGATGATGGGCATCCCTTGCTCCCACTGAAAGCAGCAAGGAGACGGTGTGCTCAGCCCCCGGCAGCATCACTCATCCGGAGGAAGAGTTTAGGGAGATATTTGGTACCTCGCAGCCAATTGGAGCAGAGATGGCTCTGAAAGGGGGGTGCTTTCAGCTCCTCTCTCCACCCATCCTCCATAACACCCCCCTCCCTGTCACCATCACCACCGTCATCCTCCTCACACACAAAAGCAGTGCAATTAGCTGACTTAAGAGAGCCGAGGCTTAGCCAGCTGCAAGCGGGAAATAATAATAAAATACCTTGGAGGGGAGGGAGGCAGTAGAGGAAGCAGCAGCCATGGAAGAATACAAATAACTGCCCTCAATTCCCACCCCCTCACCCCCAACGACATCCAAATCGGAGAGCAACGACTGCGGGGCGAAGGGCCGACCTAGATGCATCCCCACACTCCTCCACTGAGAAAGCTGCACACATCTGCATCCGGATCCAGGCGCTGGACCTCCTGAGCAGCCCGTCTCCCTCAGGAGGAATGCCTAGCTGGGATACAGACAGGATCTTCTTTGTTCCTCGTTAGCCACAAGCATCGGTGAGTACAGCATCATCTGGGTTTCCATACTGCGGGGCAATGTCTGATATTAAGAAACATCAGGCTCCAGCCTGGGATCTGCTTCAGTATCCTTCCTTTCTCTTCCTCCCTCCATGATGCTTCAGGGTTAGCAGAAAGCAGATGACAGTGCTGGGGAGGAGGGAGGGAAGGTGGGGTCTCTCTGAGCCCCAAGGTAGCTCCTCTGCCTGCGTGTAGGGAAATCAAAAATGGAGACATGTGTGGCCGTGTCATGGGCATCGCATGCAGCCAGGCATGGGGGCGAGGACGGAATACACAATGTGTGTGCTGGGAGGAAAGGCTGAGAGACACTGGGCAGGGAGAGCCCTGCAACGCTCCCAGCCAGCAATTTGCTCTGATTCCTATCTCTGCCAGCGCCTGTAATAAAGACGGATGCTGGATTTACTCAGGCCTCTACGTAGCTTCATTCCTTTAAAGCAGATACACACAGACAGATTTATCTCCCTCCAGATCATCACCAGCGACACCCTCTGTAAATACAACCCTCCAACGGCAGCAGAAAAAGCCCTGGCTCTCTAGAAGACCCTTATAGCAATGGGTCAGACTCCGCTAGATGCAGATTTCCCTGACATCAGGGGACAGACAGAGTAGCCCCATCCACTTGGGAAATCACCCTAGGTCCCTTATCCCCCCCAAAAAACGTTCCTATCCAACCAGAGGCTGGGTACATTTACAGCATAAAGGCTGAGCTCAGGAAGAACATTTAAAACTGCGCTGGATGAGTTAACGCATGTGCCCAACATAGGAGCTGATTTTACTAGAACACGTTCTATATAAGATAAAGCCTGACCTTGTCCCCTCCGGGCTTGGGTGCTACTAAGCTCAGCTGCAGCAGCACCCAGCTGAGAGCAGCATATCTGCTCTCTCCGACCAGAGCTGGTCCTGCAAGGACCGGTCCTGCACCCTCAGCCAGACTTTGTCAGGAGCTGCAGGTGCAGTCCCTGGGAAATAGGTACAAAAGTCTGGTTGCTGCTGGCTGGCAGCGTAGGAACCTTCTAGCAAAGGCAAACAATATATATGGTCCTAAGGGCCCCTTGCGCTGCTGGGGTGTTAGTATGAGTGAAAACAAGGCTCGCTGGATTTGAACTTCTCCTGTTTGTACCAGTGCAGGAGAAAGCCCAGACTGGGAACAGCACACCCACCTCACCTCCCTTTGAGCTGCTCCAATTTTTTGGAATCTGCTTTGGTTTACCTGGGAGCAAGGCAGAGACATGAATTCTTCAGGGGTGTGGAAGGACATTCAACACCCCTGCGAAGGCCTCCTCGCCCTCCTCTGTTTCTCCCCGGGTGTGGGGACAAGCGTGGGGATGGAGCACAGACCAGGCAGCAGCAGTCAAGAATTTCTCTGCAAAAAGCCATTAACTTCTGTCCAGGCCAGCAAAATGGAAACGAGTGCTACTGCCAAACCAACCTGAAACCAGCCTGGGGGGAGCTCTTTCTTCTCTTCCCTTTCAGCCACATTTCATTTCCCTCAGCAGAGGGGCTTGTTAATGTTGAGATTAGAATTGGAAGAGAAGTAGCAAGGAGAAAATGGGTGGGCATCAGCCCAGACAGTGTTGACCCTCAGGGAGAAGGACTAAGGCCACAACGGAGCAGATATACCTGTTGCTTTGATCCAGGGTCAACCTCACCTACTCTTTCTTCTCCAAAGTGTGTCAAGTAGCCACAAAACCCTATGTCCTTGCCTCGTTCCTTTTGCAAAAGAAGCAGCTATTGCGCTGCTTCCCTGTAGAGCATGGTATCAGCATACCCACTCTGAACGATTCCGATTAAATGCTCCCCGGTCGTGATGCTCGATGCCAACCTCTCCGCCTTCCTCCTTCCAGCCTGCGCCCTTCCTCGAGGGAACCGCTGTGCAGCCAGACCCTCTCTGAGCAAGATGGGAACCACAGAAGCCACTTTGCGGATGGAGAACGTGGATGTGAAGGAGGAGTGGCAAGACGAGGACTTCCCCAGGTTTGTTCCCTGTAAAAAAAGCCAGGGAAAACTTTATTTCTTCCTGTAAGAAACCAGCAGGGCATGGAGCATGCAGGTCCCTCCCACCAGCCCTGGAGGCAACAGGAGTCTTAACTCCAACAGGGCAATTCCAGCCAGAGAACAGAGCTTTTGTAGCAAGGCTGCTCTGCCTAAAAATTTTTGGGAGGCTTCTTGCACCCCTCTTGTGAGTGTGCCAAGGAGAGGGTAAGGAGCCGGGTGTGGAGGACAGGGAGATTCGCTTGTATGGATGCAGGCATATAGGGCTGGAGGGATGCATACAGGGAGGGAGGGATGGACTTCAGCCAGCCCCTGAATCAAGCAGTGTCTCCCCAAACAGAGCAATGCTGCTTTGCCAGGAATTTGCCACACAGGTAGCAGAGTTATTGGGATGCAGTGACCGCTGGCACTGACGTGCAGAATCTGAATGGTTGCAAAACCTTGTTAGAAATGACGTGTGGATGCCAGAGGGTGCCAAAGTGGCAGCTTTCACCTTCACAGACACTTCATTAACTGTACGGAATGCTGAAAAAAAAATTCCCGTGAGCTCAGCGTGCGCTGAACTCCCTGCAGCCATGCAAAGAAAGGGTGCACCCACCCTCACCCCCGCCCCAGCCTTGCCCCACACATCCAGCACTACCCCACGGCCCAGCAGCAGCTCGCTGGGGTGCACAGAGCATGGCCAACACCAAGCCTTGCTGCAGCTGGGGTCCGGGCTGCTGAGGGGCTTTTCAGGGCTGTCTCGCCCTGCGCCAGCTGCAGCGGAATTCACCCCGGCAGCCCACAGAGCCCCTGTATTCGCAGACAGTGGCACAGTGTGCCGTGCGGGTGGGCATGCACAGCCCCTGTGGGGTTAGAAAGGGTCTCCTGTTTCCCTCGGCACCGGCAGATGAGCTTAGCTCTGTTTATCACGGGGCCAGCTGCATCGTTAATCTAAGCACCTCTGTCTGCCAGCCCAGCACCCAGCTCCCAGGACATGGCTTGTCCTTCCGCTGGCCCCAGCGGTGGGCTCAGCCAAGCCTTTGGGATTCTAGGATGGATTTTTCTTTCCTCTGAGAGCAGAGCTGGGCAGAGGTTTGGGCTGATGGACTTCTGCCAACCTAAGGCTCCCCCAGAGTGCTGTGATGACAAGCTTTTAACTGAGTAGAAAGGAAGGCGAGGTACGGAGAGCAAGGCAAGGTATGGAGAGCAAAGGCATTGACCCAAGGCTCCCTAGAAAATCTGGAGACAAGGCTGTTCTAGCACCCAAACACCTATGCACTAACCCACACCATGATGGTGGAGCAGGAGCTGCCAGGCTCCGTTTCACACTTGCCACGCACGCAGCAAACTTACCCAGCTGCAGTCCAGCCTTCAAGGGGCATTTGAAGAAATGCAGAGCCCTCAGCACCACCTAACATGGGCACCATCGCTCCTGCCTGGCAAACAAAGCACAGGGAGAGGCAAAGGGATGTGACCATGGCTGGGTGACAAGCCAGTGGCAGGGACGAGGCTAGAGCCCCACAGACAAGCTCCCCAGCCTGCTGATAGACTGCTGCAGAGGGATGAAATAGGATATGCAAGTGAAATAGAGCCCAAACAGCCACTAGGCAAATGAGCAGATGCTAACTGTGTTTAACTGGCATTAAAAATAAATAAATAGTCATTTTCAAGGCACTTTCCCCTAGAAGCATTAAAATAATAGGGCAGAAGCTGCTGCATGTGGGACAGTAGCTCTCTAGCAGATGATTTGCTGCATAGCTATTTTTGCTTAGCTGTGATTAACCAACATTGCTACAAAAAAAAACCCAAAAAAAACCACCACACATATCCTAAGCAAAGATCTGGGCTGGGGGAACTGAATTCAGCTGCTCATTAAGGACACAGGGCGACATTCCCATCCCTCCCGAAGCAGCTGATCTGCAGAACAAGCTCCTACCTCGCAGGCTGCAGAGGTGCAAAGCCAAGGCACTGAGCAAGCAGCGAGGAAGCGGAGAGGAAAGGGTCCCCCCTCCTGCTGCTCCCTGAAGGTTTAGCCTCCTGCTGACAGTCTGTCTCAGCTGTTTGTGCAAGTGCTGTCCTGCAATGATGCTGTAGCGGTGCCGCGGGGCGGATGCAGGAGCATGCTCACTCCATCACGCATCCATCGGATCACCCTCGGTGAAGGCTCGGGGTGGTTGGGGCCCCAGAGAAGGTGCTCATAGAGGGGAAATTGGGCAGCCTGCTATCTGCAGAAAGCAAAATGGTGGCACCCGACCCTTAGAAAACCTGCTTCATTCAGAAAATTTGGCATCTGGGGCTAGCTGCGTTTGGGAAGGACAGTTTACACGGGAGACTGGGAGGTAGTGATTCGAGCATCCTTTGGGAAGGTAAGAAAGCCCTTTTCTTCACCTCTGACTTCTGAATTCTTTTCTTAAATGACTCCTAGCATCAGAGTGCCCAACTGCAGCGTGTCCTCGGGTACAGCTGGGCCTTCCCCACCCCTCCTTCTGATGCTGTATCACCAAGTTGTGCCAGGCGCCAGCTCACAGGCAGATAAACAACCAGCCAGGCCCCGCTGAAGACAAAAGCAAAAGGGAGGAGGAGAGGCTGGAGGGGGCAGAGGGATCTTTCTGACTGCTCAGGAATATCGTGGTAGCCCACGGGGTCCGGGTGCTGCACAAGCGAGCAAGGAGCAAGAGCCTTTGATCAGGTCTCCAACTCTCATAAATATACAACAACCAGCTCGGAGAGGATTATCCCTTAATCTAAATATTTATAGGCTTTAATTTGGCTGGTGGCTCTGGTGTCATGGCAGCAGGAAGAGGAGCCTTTGTAGGGCAGAGCCAGGCTGTATCCTCCTGCAGACTCGGAGGCACCAGTCCCCACCATCTCCCTCCCTGCCATCGTGGGACTGTAAGCTGCTGGACACCAGCCCCGTGCACGGTCCCGTCCCCACTCTTACAGCACTGCCTTACAACTGGTGGGGTTTCCCCCCACATTTCACCCCAGGGCTGTCCCAGCACCCAGGATTTTACACCTGGAGGCATGAGCTCTTCCCCCTGTTGAGGGGGGGAGCTTCCAGCAAGGGGCAGGTGAAACAAGAATGGCTCAGAAGGTCCCTTTTAAACAGCCCGTTGATATCAGGAATTTATCATGGGGTTGGTGGGATGCTCCACAAGATGTTTCAAACCCAGCTAATGCCAGGGGACAGGCACAGTCCCAGCCAAATTGGGGGAAAAAAAAGCGTCCAGCTCAGGGTGGGCAGTGTGCTGCTCAGCCACCAGCTAGGGTGCCTCGCTGCAGTACTGGGGGCCAGATTCTGACTTCACCTCCCCCAGTATGGGTCAGGAGCAACTCCAGCAACTTCCAAAGGGCAACAGCCATGTAATAAGATTTGGCATTAGCATCTACACAGGAAAGCCAGCTTTTAAATCAATTGATGCTTCTAGCCTCCGGCTGGAGGCATGGTGATTTATACCAAGAGGGTGCAGGAGCCAAGCATGAGAAGGTGCAAATCCTGACCAAGGGAGCGTGGGTCAGCCTTTGGCTCCAAAATACGGGTTTGAGTGCTGGAGCTTGGGCCTTAGCTCAGAATGAACCTGCTTCCAGGTTTGGGTATCACTGTCAGCTTCTGTCAAATGGGGGCTGAGGTGAGGAGGGGGTCACAACGCTGGGATCACACCTCAGGTTTGATCCTCGCCTTGAACGCTGCCTGCCCCAGAGCAAGGTCACTATCGAGCGAGGCAGCTGCCTCCTGGCCAGAGGTGGCTGTGGCAGTTGCTTTGGACAAAGTTCTGCTCTGCTGCAGCTGGGGCTTGTGGTAGAAGGCGACAGCAGATGTTTCCTGGTACCCTTGATGAAGAGCCCTAGAGCTTGGCACTGCCTCTCAAACTTCTGACAGAGATAAAAATGGGGATAAAATGAAGAGAGGGAGGATGTTACCAGGCTCTTCTGGGGATGCAGTTTGTTCCCCTGTCCCTGGCTGGATTTTTCCAGCTTCTTGACTGAATGAGAGATGTATTGGGCGGGGAGGTGTAAATGCAGGCATAATTTGGAGGTGACCAGGGATTGCACAGTGCTCCAGTAAGAAAGCACGGCTGCTGGGCTGCTCTTGGGCAAGTCCCCTGAGGGTATCCCTCAGGCTGAGCTCACAGGCAAAAGGGAAAAGGCAGAGCACACCCAGGGTTGCATGGTTTTCCCTGATGTCCCCAGTTCTCTCCACTGTCCACCATGGAGTGACTTTCTCCTAAACATCGCCTGTTGCCTCCTGTCTTTTTACCTCCGTGTCTTGGCTTGCCTACAGACCTCTCCCAGAGGAGACGGGGATGGAATCACTGGGCAGCCCTACAGAAGACGAGAATACATCCTGTAAGTACCAGCCTGCCTTATCAGGAGTGCAAAGGAAAAAAGCCTATGGGAAGGGCAGCTTGCAGTTAGGGTGAAAGCCAGTTCCCTCGGAGTAGCCGCAAAAATTCCCATGTGGGAAAGGAAACCAGCAGAGATTTGAATTTGCTGATCTTTCCCAAGCAGCTGGGGGAGGAATAGGTATCTCAGAAGTGTGGGCACTTTTACCCAGCCATACCTGCAGTACCTCCCAGCTACGATCCACCACCCTTAGCTTCCAAGCCCATAGCCCAAAAGGTGCATAATGAAAGCCCCATGTCTTGCACTAAGGATACAGGATGAGGACAACCTGTCAGTTATTTTCCTTTTAACTCCAGCTCCCCCAAATACTTTAAACTTTAACGGGGCGCATCGTAAGCGGAAGACACTTGTTGCACCTGAAATCAACATTTCCCTGGACCAGAGTGAAGGCTCCATTCTCTCCGATGACTTCCTGGACACACCGGATGACCTGGACATTAATGTGGATGATATTGAAACTCCTGATGAGACAGATTCCCTCGAATTCCTGGGAAATGGGAATGAACTGGAATGGGAAGGTAAAAAAAATGGTTTGGGGTGAATGTTTGCGGGGGTTGGGGCTTTTTTTTAGCCTCATTTTAACCACTTTTGACAGCACTCACCATCAGCAGGACCACACAACATCTGCCCCACCAGGACCCCAGCTGTAGCCCAGGAGTCTCAGTGCTTCCACTGCGTGGGCAGTAGTAGTTCAGGGGCTCACAAACGCCAGTCTAGCCGTAATTTGGGATAAGGCATAAGGCTGCAGACACACATGCCCTTCCAGCTGCAGCTGAGCACCACCCCACCACCCCAGTGGAAGGTGCTGCCTGCTAGGCTCTGCTGTCACGTGGATGTTCAAGCATCTTGAATAACGTGGGCTTTGCTAACCTGGCTGATTTTGACTGAATCGGGCTAAGGAGGACTCACGCAAGCAGCTCTGCTAGCAGATCAGAAGACAACCAGCACAGGCAGTGCCCTCTTCAGCCAGTATAGATGGATCTGAAGGAAGACCCAGCAAAAAGCCTGGTGCCTGACATTTGGCAGCATGAGACGTTAAGCTCATTTCTAGCACAGTTTGGCAATGATTATTAAGAATCGCGAACTTACACAGATCAAAGCTGCAGATGAAACAGATGATCCTCAGTCTGCAGTTGTTATTGCTTCTTATTGCACACCAAAGCTCTTGCAGAGCCTCTTTGTACCTTATATTAAAGGCAGAAATGTTTATCCCTTTTCCAGATGACACTCCCGTAGCCACAGCCAAAAACATGCCTGGGGACAGTGCAGACCTGTTTGGGGATGGTGGGACAGAAGATGGGAGCGCTACTAACGGGCGGCTCTGGAGGACTGTTATCATTGGAGAGCAGGAGCACCGCATCGACCTCCAGATGATCAAACCCTACATGAGAGTGGTGACGCACGGAGGTGAGGGAGAGGGCGGCCTAATCCTGGCTCGGTGGATTTCTTCCAGTCCATCTTTGTCAAGCTGGAGGGGATGCCATGACTGATTGTTTTGACTGTCTTTAGGGGAAAAAAATTGCTATTCGTTTCATACCACTACGTGGCAGACAAGCACAAAAGCTCCCAGCTCACGCTAAAAAAACCGTAAAGCCACTGTAGCAACATTTCAATAAACAAAAATAGGGATAACGCTGACTCTGAGCAAGACTGAATATACCCCGATCCTCAGCCCTCGGTGCGGGCAGCATCGCCAGCGATGAAGGGACCGCAGGTGCTTAACCCCGCTGTAGCTCCGTGCCTGAGCAGTCTCGGGACGCACAGCTAAAGGCCAATACATCCAAAGTCAGTGACCATTTCCAAAATCTGAGCAAAGCCAGGCAACGACCCAGGGTGAAGCTCTCAGCTCTGTGCTTTGACACACACAAATTCCTTCCCTGAACCCCACACACATGTTATAGCCAAAACCAGAAGCAAAATCTAATTGTGAAAGAGGTCCCCAAGAGGGACAAACACTTACTGAGAGCTGAGCAGAGGCACAAAAACCATCCCGGGCCCAAATTTGGCAATACATCTTTGCTGCTATTTTTCCTTCAACTCTTGCGTCTCCCCCTGGAAAGAGCCATTGATGCTGCCTGTGTCTTTCTTTCCCAGGATACTATGGAGAAGGTCTCAATGCCATCATTGTCTTCGCTGCCTGCTATCTCCCAGACAGTAACCTGGCTGATTACCACTACATCATGGAGAATCTCTTCCTGTAAGTGGCTGGTCAAGGTCTATGGGGGAGAGGAGGGCAGGGAAGGTAACTTGGGCTCTGGGAAACAGTTTCCATGTATTCATTGCATCAGGAATCTCAGCTGGAAGTAGTTTGAATCCAGGCCAAATGTACCCAGTGTGCAGCTGCAGACTGGAATGACCATCACTGGGTAAGACACTGTCTGCATCCAAGTCCAGTAAGTCAAAGCATTCAAACATTCAGTGTTAATTATGCCAGTGATGGACTCACAACCAGGCTAGAGCATACGCATACAGCCCTGAACAGCTGGTAGATGCTACTGCTAGGCAGAACGGTGCAGGGATGTCCATCAGTGTATGCACTATTCTAACACGCACAGTGATCCCTGAGATATACCCCTAGGCATCCTGCAGAGGTGCCAGGAGAACCTGAAACCTATTCCAAGGTCTACAAAGAAAAGGTCTAGAGGCCTTTTGGAATGACACACAGGCTCTTGAAGTAACCTCAAGGAACCTATTTCTGAGTCTCATGGCCCCATTGCTTTTAATCACCACCCAACAGATATGTGATCAGCAGTTTGGAGCTGCTGGTGGCTGAGGACTATATGATCGTGTACCTAAACGGAGCAACGCCCCGGAGGAGGATGCCAGGCCTCGGCTGGCTGAAGAAATGCTATCAGATGATAGACAGAAGGTGAGAAGCCTGTTGGTGTTGCATCTTCATTCTTCCCAGCCCTCTTCCCACAGCTCTTCTAGCGCTTCCCCACCATCTTCCCAGCCACACTTCCCTCCTCACACGCTGTAATTCCTTCCTCTATCGCAGCTTTCTCACTTACTCCACGCTCCCTTCATCACCTCTTCTCCCCCCTTCCCTCACAAGCACATTCACAAAGATCAGACTAATACAGCACCCAAGCCTGCCAAGTCTGAGCTTAAATAGGATTCCTAAGGTCATGGCTTTTGTCTGGAGATACCCAGCTGAGGCTGGTGAGCATCATAACACTTATTAGTGCCTTGACACATTACAGGTGAGTTTAAGAAAAGGTACTTTGAATCTGACTTTCTGTCCCATGGCTTTTCCACAGGCTGCGTAAAAACCTCAAAGCACTGATAATCGTGCATCCTTCGTGGTTCATCCGGACGGTGCTGGCTATATCCAGACCCTTCATCAGGTAAATAGAACTTGTTCCCAAACTCGGCTGGTTTGGGAGTGGAAGGTTAATCTCACCTTTAACTAGTAGTGACCAAGGTCAGGCTGTTCATCATTTTTCCTGTATCTCTTTGATACTTCCAAGGACAACTCTAGAGGTAGTTTTAGGAGACACTGTGGTGGTCCAGATCCAGATCAAAGTTTGTCCCAACGGGTAGGGCATAAAGATTTACTGGGAAGTGTGGAAATGGTGGTCTTTTTTCCCTCCTACAGCTATGGAGAGAAGAGGGTCAAAGCAAAGTGAGGTACAGTAACGTACTCACCACAATTTTTAGTCATCCGCATGTTAGCACTGGGGGGAAGAGATGGGTACGTTGAGGCTACAGAGGATGCAGAACGCCCCATTTCCACCAGGAAAATTTTGATTTCCTATGGAGAGAGCATCGAAACGAGACCTCAAGCACACACACTCTTTCCTTCTCTCTGCCAGTGTGAAGTTTATCAATAAGATCCAGTACGTTCACAGCCTGGAGGAACTGGAGCAACTTATCCCAATGGAGCACGTACAGATTCCAGACTGCGTCTTGCAGTGAGTATCAGAGCGACCCTGGGGCAGACATAGCTCTGAGGAGGCACAGGACAGAAACCCTGTGTAGCAGGATATTGTGTTGGGTCAAAACCCCCATACTGGAAACGCAGAGCCTGGCACAAAGCTTATCTTACTGGTACACTGGTGCCAAGCAAGAGCCTGCAGACTGTGCTAGTTTGCAGCTTCTGTCATCTTCAGAGCAAACACTGCATTTTACTAGAACTGAACAGGGGGACATTTCAAGAATGTTTCCTGTTTGTTGCAGATTTGAAGAAGAGAGGATCAAGGCCAGAAAAGAAAGGTAAAATTAATTTGGTGTGGGGGGGGGGGAGGATGTAGGATGGGTTCATTTTTGGGGGATGTTGTGCTTTCTCTCATCATTATTTGTGTTATAACCAGTCAATTCTGTGTTCCTCCTGCCCTGATATCCCACACAGCCTACACTTATTTTCTACCAATGTTCTCAAAATAAGCAAAAGCTGCAGGAGGGAGGAGAAGCTCGGTTAAAAGACTGTTTACCCGTAGAACTGCACATCCTGAGCATGCACCAGATGTGCTAGCAAAGGTCTTCAGAAATGGCTCTATGTATAAAAATGGCACATTTTCCCCATATGACCATGCAAACTGACCTTAAAATGAGAGCTAGTGCTTATTTTTAAAGCCACTTCGTTCTGCTGGAGTGGCATAAAGAGGGCCATTATTTTATGGTTTGGTTTGTTTTAATTTCTAGACCCGTTCCATCACTGGTGATTTAGGTTAGAAGTGCTGGCCTTAAACAGTGATAAGAGTCAGCTCTGGTAAAAGCAAAAGGCAATCACAGAGAGAGGAAAGACCAGCTGGGTCAGCGCAAGAGCGATGTGCTATAGTAACACCTCCTCGTGCTGGTGAAGGGAATGGGAGATGCTGGTTTGGGAGGATTCAGTTCATTAGCTGCTGAAAATGAGTCGTCCAGCCCGAGTTAGACAGCTACCTCCCTCTAGGGCCAACAGAGGCATCCCGAGAGCATCAGGATTATCAAGGCTGTGTATCACAGGGACAAGAAGCTAAAAGTCATTTTTGATCAGACCTGTAAACCCTGCCCCAGGCCCAGCTATCTCCCTAGAGAGGCCTTTGATACTCCACTCTCTCACACTGCTCGCCTCTCAAAAGTGATTTGTGTTTACAGGGCAGAAGAGAAACAAGACATGGCTGAGAAGGAAAGGTAACTACTCTTCTTTAGTTATCTTTCACTTACAAAATAGCTTGAACAGTCTTTGGTGAGGAGAATGGCCCTGTTGCTTGGTAGCAGCCCCTGGGGAGCCAGGCTCTGCACTCTCAGATGTTTGGACCCAACAGGACATTTCTCAAGTGTCTGGGAACTGATAAAGCCTCTCCTCTCCCTAAGAGCTCCCTATGCCAGCGCTTTTGTGATGTTATTGACCTTAACCTATGCGAATGGATTCCTGACGCTGCTTTTTACCGCTGTAAAGCTAGCGAACCCGTCTGGTCACGGACCGGTGCCAGCACCGGGGAACGTTCCCCTGACATTCAGATGTAGCATTTGCATGACGGGGCGATGCAGAGGGCCAAATACTGCTGTCAGGCACAACTTGGGTGTGCGTAAAGGAAGACATGAGGCTGTAACATTAGATGGGAAGGAAAATTCTAGGGAGGTTTGGAAGACAGTGTCAAAATCCTATGCCAGGATAATTTGGCCTGGTTTTGGCTTGCTTCAGAGTGATATAGCCTCTCTTTTTTTATGCTATCTAACCAGCTCCCGAGGGGGAACAGTGCGTATTTCTGCTATTCTTTTCCCAGATAAAAAGGAGCTTTGATCAAATTGCCAAGGTCCATTGGATGAGTCTAAATTGTTCTGAGAAACAAATGGGACCTCAGGGCCAAGAGAGAGGGCGATTAGTTTGTGGTGGAGATTCACTTATTGTTTTTCTGGTTCTCTTCCAAGCAGGCCTGTGCCCCCAGCAGAGGATCAAGAAACCAGGTTGGATTTGTACCTCACTCTTTCGTTTGTGATAGATTTCATTGCATTTGTAATCCACTAACAGGAAAGGCAGGACTGGGTTAGACCCAGGACCTCTTTAGCTCGGTGCCACTCACCCAGCACTAAAGAGGCATCAGCCACTTTGCAGCAGGGGGGTACAAACCCGGGAAGCTGTTGGCACCTTCACCCCGCTGCAGTGCGGCTGCAACCGCGACCGCTGCAGCTTGTCCCAAAGCACGGGCTGGTCACAACTGCGGCTGCTGTGGAGGCACTTGGGAAATGCTGCCCCACCATAAATTACCTGGCGTTTGCCGCATGGTAAAGTTGTGCTCAGGGAAAGTTACTGAAGAGCTGCCTTTATCCTACGGTAACATTTTCATGGTCCTACACGCTCAGGAAAAGTCCTTAGAGAAGAAGAAAGCCCATAAAAGCTATGAATGACATTATCTTTGGCCCTGGTATGCTTTTGTAGAGGATTACACCCAAACATACTCATATTTTTTTTACACAGTGGGAATAATAAAATTTATACTACAATATGCTTTCTAAAACTAACTCTGTCTTTCTGTTCCTTCCCAGTATGTCATGAATTGAAGTAAGAATGGAATGAATGGAGTAGAAGAATGACGCAGCCTGGCAGTCACCCACGTCAATGACCTTTTGGTAGAAGACCTTGCCGCCATCTTATTCCAAGTTCTGTAAGATCACGGAGCCTGCCTCCCCTGTCTCCAAGACGCAAAGTCCTTCACAATTTTGGAAACATTTTACTTTAAAAGAAATATATATATATCCACAAAACAAGCCAAGAATAGCACTTTTCAGGACAGGTTCCAGTGTGTTTCAATAATGGTCTGTGGAGAGCTATTAAGTAGTGCAAATAGATACCACGTTTCCTCTTAGTAAGTTAAGAGCATCCTGTAGTCCATTAGTCACCAGCCCAGAAAGAGATATATTTTTTGTTTAAATTATAATCCCTTCCCCTAACTTGCTGCTGGCCAGCACTGAGACATTTTACTTTAAACTGCACACCCAGTTTCCACCATACGTTACGACAGCCGTTGCCCCAGGGAATAACCAATACAGGCAATGAAAAGAGTGCATTTTCATCCTTTCTATAGCCAGTATACGTCTCTTCCTGAAAATAGTAAGTGCCCACTGGTCTAGGCACCTCTTCCAGCCTTGACCGCCTCAGTTAATTTATTGCCCTTATTAACTCACACCGAACCATTCCTATGAGTAAATGCCATGGGTTTTTTTCCTGATTTGTTCTGTCTCGATTTGTAAGGCACTCTGATAACTCTGAAAGAGGGTCCCGTACAGCATGGCAGCCTCCACAGAACCTTCTTATGAGCATCTTCTCATATCAGCGCACACACACCAAATAGGTCTGGTTTTAAGAAGGAGCCTTACGGACAGGAAAGTTTTTCACGCCTTGTCTTTGTATTGATTTCATGACACTGGACAATCATTCACTATTAATACCTCCTATTGTGGAGACAAGCTGCTAAATGTTTGAAATTTCCTACTTGCCATCCCTGGGTAATGAGGGTCTCATCTATAATCGTACCTGCCTGGGAAAACTCAGGTAGGAAATGCTGCAGATGTGGAGGCAGGACACTGTATCTGGGTTCAGCTTCTCACTTAGCCAAGAGATGCAGACATGATATTGAGACTCTTGAAATTCATATTTTGGACTCATGAGAATCCTGTGAGCAAGGGAGGGAAGAAAATTTAAGAAACAACTACCTGGCCAAAATAATTTGGAATCTCCTGCTTTCACCAGAGCCGGCTTACACAAACTGTCTCAAACGCATCAGGTAAAACCCCTTGCGGACAACGGCAGATGAAGAATTATCTGCGTCTTTCACCACTTGAAGAATATTTCAAGCCTGACAACCCCAACCCATAGCTGTTTGAAATTCCCACCATGTCACTCAGCTCCGAAATCCCCCGGAGGACAATTCTGCCAAAGCAAGATTTTCCTCAAGTTAGGGATAACTCCTCTGTATGCATAAAGCTTCTCTTTTTTTTTTTTTTTTTTTTTTTACTTTCAGTGAATAAAACCACTACAGATGAGACCTTTATTTTCCTGAATGCTACAAAGGAGCACCAACGATGCTTTCTAACCTTACTTCTCATTTGATGTATGTTCTTCTCGTGCACTTCCATCACGGATGTATTTACCGAACAGACCTTTGCATGAAAAACAGAGCACTGCATCCACAGCATTAACCCTAGAAGCTGAAGATGGTAAAAGCTCCATATTCTGTCTAACCGGCACGTTGATAATCAGCACCAAGCAAGCATCGACCTCCATGGCTTTCTAGAAGTTTCATGATGAGCCAGTTATTGACAAAGTGAATTCTGCGCTACAAGGAAAAACCAGCACTTTGGGTTTTTTGGAGTTTAGGTTTTATGCCAGTAACACCTCCCTGCAAAAGGCGTGCTGTCCTGAGCTTTCCAAACAGCAGACATCTGTTTCAAGACAGAAGCAGCCGTCAGAAATTTTCAAACATTAATGAGCTAACCCAATCTGCAGAGCTGGGTATCCTTTCTCACACATGGTCTGTCACAAGGACTAAAAGAACCCACGGAAATTACGAATGGACTCTTCCGATCAAATTAATTTTAGCTCAGACTATAAACAGTCACAAATCTCCTTGTAGTATAAGAGTAAATTAATTCCCTCTCTCCCACTGATAATACTTAAACCTAGATTTTCCTTTTTTCTTTTGAGACCGTTTTTGTGCATTTAGATAAAAAATCATCTGCTCTGCTTTCCACAAAAGGATGCAACACAGTTTACAATTATATAAGGAACAAAGTTCATAGAATGTTTAATAACATTCTAAAAGTACAACTCTAGAAACCTTTTGTGCATTCATAGTTACTAAACACTTTGGTGACAAATGTTCACAATATTATGGAAAACGCTGCTGTTATGGAACCCTGGGCATGGAAGATAAGAAACCTCAATTACGTTTAGTCTTGGGGCTTGAAGAAATAGACTGCTGCTTGATTCCCAGCAGTGACCATGCCAGAAGAATGCGGGGTTTGGTTGGTTTGGGGTTTTTTTTTTTTCCAAAGAAAAGACACCTTGTCTGTATTTTAAGCAAAACTACAGAACGAGCAGACCCAAAGACAAAACTTCATAGTTTTTCAAGAAATTCCTTCCGGGCAAGGTTAAGAGTTCAGCTGTGAAAAGGACAGATTGCCAATTTTATTTCAAGATAGGAAGTCAGTCACTTGTTTGAATACAAAAGTGAATTTGTAACTGCTTTGAAACAATTTTTCAAAAAGTGCACTTTCTGAGAGAGCACTCTAAGTAGTATGCACTATATTTTGATTTTTAACAAAATTTTACAAGTGTATAAATTTTATTATTCCTGGACGGATGGATGTCTGTACGTCTTTTCAACTTAGAAAGGAACTTGCAACCCGTAATGGATAAGCTACAGCTAACTGTAAAAAGTGCATTTTTATAGCAACAACAAAAAAAGTGTCATTAACTTCTTTCCGGCAGTGATTTTAGATGCTACTTGAAACCAAAGTAGCTACAAATTCTTCGACAGAAACATAGAACCTATCAAGTTGGCAGTGTCCCTCTACCACATGCGGAGCAACATATCTAAGCTTGATGCTGATAGACCTGCCCGGGCTTCACACAAAATCAGATCTACATGCTGAACTAAGCACGCCCCCAAATATGCTGCGTTCATCTTTAGAAGATTGTTACAAATTTGGATGCGCCTCGCAGTGAAGGCGAGAGGTTGGCAGTGCCTCAAGGGCAGCCAGTGACAGTTTCAGAGCCTGCAGCCAGATGATATCGTTGCGTCGGAGGGGAGTTGTCAACCTGGGGGCTTAAACCTGAGCACTTACCTTGCACAGAAGTCAAGTAGTGACAATAGCCCAAACAGAAATCGGAGGTGACTGAAGCCATTTTACAAGTTTCTTTGCCAGTTCCTTAGAGAGCTGCTCTCAAAGCCTATTTGCAAAAGGGTTTACCAGCCGAGGTCTACATTTCCACTGGAGATGCAGTTTATAAGAGAAATATGCTATACCAGCAAAAAAAAAAAAAAAGTTGCTAGTAAAAGTGCATTTACATTAGGACTTTTGCCATATACATATGTTTAAAAAATAAGATGAAATAAACTACATCCTTTTAGCAATACTGCTATACTGGTCAGTGTTCCAAATGTACACCAGGCCTTGTTTCTGCCTCATAAAAACATCTCTGAAGGATAAATATTTTGACTTATGAATGCACTGTATTATATCAAACAGCAGGTGTTGTCAACAACATTTTTCTGGTCTTGGATTCTACCTTCACGAGATTTTCCAATGGTGAATCCATGGATAGCCGCATTTTAGCTGCCGAAAAAAATGTATTTTACACCCATGAGAGCATATTCACAAAAATCATGGTATTCTTACTCATGGTCTAATTAATGGCTAATTACTCACACAGCATCAGCCTACAAACTGAAAAAACAGATCCCTTCCTGCATGGTTGGTGACAAACTAGGAAACACCTTCCCATCTCTTGGAGGCAGTCGCAAGACTTGACCTAGCCTTCGGAAATGCATTATGCAGCACCCATCAGATTTACACAGTTAAACTACTTTGTTTTGGCACCTATAGAATCGTCCAGATTTGGGACTGTCCAGTAATTTTCATTTTGATTCACAAGGAAGACACAGGAAAAAAAACTGAGATGCTGCTGTATATTCAAGTTGGATAATTAATACAATTTCTTCTGTACAGTACTGTGTAAATGTGAGTGGATATTTAGAGCATACCTCATTGCAATTTTTCCATCTATTTTTTCCAAAGATTCTTTGCTTACAGATGTGCATACACATGTATGAGAAAACCTAACCAGTAAAGGTTTTAAAAGCAACACACCTTCAATTTTACATATCTAGGGACGAAAAAACAAAAGACTTAATGAAATGCTGGTGGCAATAAGCTCAGATTGGCCTGACAGCAGGTGAAACGTACAGGCAAATTTGCTATAAATACAAAAGCACATGTTTTCTCTTTTGTATTTCCATATTTACTGGCAGTCAAAAATACAGCATGCTACTGGTAAAGTGAATTTTAAAAAGCCACCATGACAATATCACATAAACTATCTCAGTTTTTTTTTCCTTTGTAGTGGGCCCTTTTAACCCAAACCTACATGTAAAAATGTGTGAACTGTCATTTTTCTAAAGTGTTTGTAATTAGGTGGTTTATGCTAGAAAGACATAGGTTGCTGTTGAGTATGTATTATTATTTTTGCTTTGTATTATTCCATAAGAATCTGTGGATATTCAATTAAAATGAGACTAATCCTTAAGCAAAAATGCATACCCCTCTTTTTGTCAGTATCTTTTATTTAGACTTTGGCTCCAGAGAGAAAACGCAAAGAGAAGTTTTTTTGGATGCTATTCCCTTGAATAAGGCAAGTCAAAGTCCTCCCTGGCAATTATGATACTGCAAAATGAACCTCTCAGAATGTTTTTACTAAAATAACTTGTATTCTACCAATACAGCACATGAGCTTTCCAAGTTTCCCCTCAGATTTACGCTTTAGAAAAGAGTAATGGAAAAATTGCTTCCCCTGGATTTCTATCAACCTGTACAGAACTATACTCATCTCAGGTTTTTTAATTTCGCATTATTTTTACACATCTTTTTTATACTCAAATTGATAAAATGATTGGGAATTAAATTGTAAAAACAAACACACACACAAAAAAACCCAACCCAAAGCTGCTTAAACAGAAAAAAAAAACCCCAAACCCTTATAAACAAGTATTTACAGGAAAATGCCTGAGATGTCTCATTTGAGTGGGTTTTAGTTAGGTCATTAACATATTTCAATTAATTAATTGCAAGTATGAATACATACAAGTCTAATCCTATAACAAGCATTACTGTATCCATGCTGTGAAATAATTCATTCAGGAAATGCATCTTAGTTTAGACAAGTATATATTCGTAGGGCTACACTTTTGCTGTATGTATGAAAGCAGATTTTTTGCTATGATTTTATTCTCACCAAAAAACCTCTACCCTAATCATCTTAGTATCGACAACATTTTTTCTGCTCATCTTCTCTGATTTTTTGTTCGATTTATATACAAAAGTTTGTAGAAGGAATTGCAATGCTACGTCTCAAATACTAAATTTGTGGGGACAATAACGCTGTAGGAACCTGTTGTTCAGGGGTGTAACAGGAGCATGCTGCTAACCCCAGGCCACATACTATAAAATCCCGTATTTAATTGCTTCTGCAGCGCCTCTGATGTAGGCACACGGTTTTAGGTTATGACTGAAACCTAAGTTCTAAAATATTTCAAGTGGCCTTGTACCAAAAGGCCACTAGAATGAGCGGTGTGTCATGAAGGAATTTGGTCAATGATGACAAAAAAGGGGATGGGGAGTCTTGGTTGCGATGCACCAAACCCCAGCTCAAAGCACAAAGAATGCAACCAACGCAGCAGACGAAGTTCAAAAGCTCATGGTGTTATCACTACACCATGCCAAAAGAAACAGGATTAGCTGCTACCCTACCAAAGCAATGAAGTTTCCCAATCAGAAGACGTCCTTCCTCAAACGAAAACAAACCCTTTAATCACCCTTCACTGTAGTTTTCCATTAGCCACATTATATTCCTCTATTTGACTGATTGCAGTTTTATATTATTATTTTCATTTAGCAGACTTTAAAAGCTAAGAATATTCCCCAGAAGAGACATTTGAAAAGACCTCTGCAGCAAACTGGCTGCTGTTTAAAAGGTAGAGAAGAGAGGCACTCAAAAAAACCCAGAATCTTGTAAATATAATAAATTACATTCTAGGTTTGAAGGGGTTTGGGTGGAACAGAAGAGAAAAGTTGAAGAATAACTGTGTGCTGCTCTTGTCACCACTCAATTTACCTGCGCTAGGTTTTTCGTAAGCGCGTATCTGCAACCCTCTGCTGCAGAGCTCTGTGCTGGACGCAGCGCTAGTCCCGGGAAGCAGGTCTGCTCTGAAGGTACAGACAAGGCCCTTCGGTGGATGTAAGCGTTGGGACACTTCACTTTTCTCGGCTGGACCCGCCGAGGATCCAGGTATATTTCTATTCCTTTTAACCAAGATGGTGGGACCTGTGATTAAGATCAATAGCTAGGTAAATTTTCTGGAAATTTTTCTAATGAAAGCTTAGACACTATAAACTCTGCATCAACTGCACGGTTACTTTTCATGGCTAATTTTCTTTGAATTAGATGCCTGAAACCCACCTACATTGCGTGCTGCCTTTCTGGATGTCACATTTACTCCACCATCAGCTCTAATTTTCAGGCAGAAGAAAACTAACATCACCATATTGCACGATTTAAAAAAAGCAGCTTGTCTTTCCTCCAAAACATAAAATCACTTGCCACCTAGACCTCACTTTTGCAGTTGGAATGAAAAGTCAGTGTTTTCCCACTCCTTCTCTGTACCGAAACCTCTTCTGTCACACGAGTTGTGAACTAAACTGTCACCCAGGTGGAAATCTCTTCTCCCACATGTGCATGATGAGACTCTTCTTCCCTCCTAAATGCCTGAGGTTCCTGAATGAAGCAATATTCAAGAACATGTTAAGTACGGCATGGACTGTTCTGAGGCATTTGCCATCATCTCTAATCATGATGTGCCAGAGATAGAAACCAGGATTCCCAGCTTAAAACAATTAGAATCTTCTCCAAACAATTAACCTCAACACTTGGGATGAGATTCATCTCGCCTAATTTTATCAACCTAAAAATTAGGTACGGAGTCTAAATTAGTTTTAGGTTCCCTCTACAGTCGATGAAAAAAGAGAGATGATTTCACCTGTCTTAGGATGGGATGAATCACTCTGTGGCAATGCCTTTCCCTCCCCGCTGCTAAGAGATGTAGCTAAATATCCAGCTTTACACTACGCACGTATCTTTTAGCCTGCCAGTTAAATGAATCACAACCTAGGGGAGGAAAATGAAGCGATAATGCAAGTGAAAAAGAGAGAAAGCGAGAAAACATTCCTTTTTTAGCACAGGGGAGGGTAGCGCTTTGATCATTCAACCTGTCACCTTGGGTTAACTTCTCAGGAGGTTTGAGACTTTTTGTGTACTTGACCTTTTGTTTAGCAATCTAATATGATCAAAAGCAGTCGGTTTTCCTGAGCGATGTAAGACCGGAGATTAACAAGGGAATGCTAGCTGAAGGGCTGAGTTTTGAGAAGAGATTTGAAGCAGGAGAGAGAAAAAGCCATCACATTCCAGTTAAAATTCATTTGAGATTCAGCATATTTTTTTTAGTCCATCAGAAAACAGCCACAATGGAAAACTAGATGAAACTTAATGAGAGTTGTAAGAATAAGATTTCATACCTGGAATAGAAAGAAAAGAGAAATTACAGGTAGGGACGGGGCAATATTGCTAATACACGCTCAGAACATAGCTTTGAGAAAAACCATGAGAGCACTTGAGCTAAAGACTGAGCTTGAACGTAAAGACATTGACTCCCTCTGTTACTGTAAGCAAGCAGCGCTGCTTCAGAATAAACTTGATTCTGTCCTCAGTGTCCCCCATCCTGCCCCAAACAACCTGCAGTCTCCCAGATCCGGGTAACTCCTCACACCAGGCACAGGGCAGTCAGTATTCTCCATTTTAACATTTTTTTTCATTCTTTAAATGCCCAAAATTTCTACTCCCTTGTTTCTTGTGTTTGATTGTTATTAGTACATCATATTGCAGGCAAATAAATCAAGATGAATCATTAATAATTCTACCACCATGAACAATGTTCTAAATTCCAAATATAGCCTTCTGGAGAAGATTACATCCACAAAAATCCATTTTAAGGAACATTTCTTAACATCCATTTTAAGAATTTAAAGGCTATCAACGCTTTCTGTTTGTGTGTTACACCACAGTCATTAATTACATGATAAACAGAAAATATTCTTTCACACATGGCACCCAGCTCACAGGTATGTTAATTTTGCAGTGTTAAATTCTTTTAATGTAGCTTGTTGTGTATGTCTACTTTTGTGGAATTTTTTCTCCAAAGCAAACTAAAAATAAATTAATTTTATAGATCTATAATCAAACCAGTGAATTTTTGCTAAACCCATTATATCAAACACCCACCTTATTGTAGCAAAAACCTACCAAAAACTAGTAGCCTGAGGCAGCCACCCAGCGTGGGAAATTTCAATATGAACACAGTGTGTGTGACCAAGTTTTAATCTATTACCAAAAAAAAAGCCCCAAACCAACAAACCTGGTAATGAAAACTGGTCTGTGTATGGTTGTTGCTGCAACAAATTTTGACTAAAATTGAAGACTCTTATCCTTTTTCTGTCCCTTTGTCTTTAACAACAAAAATAGTCTTACAAAAGTTAGTCACATCAGTCAATCTACCAAGAGAACTGAATTTTTCTATAAAATGCCTCTGTAGCAACTTAATTTATTCAGTGAAGATCATCTCCCTGCACAGGATCTCTCGCCTCAAATCTCTGAGTTACACTTATAGGCTAAGTTTGTGCAGTCACTGTAGCGGCCCGTGGCCCGTCAGGAGACAGTGGCACCTCCAGAGGATGGCTCAGCCCATCATCCCACTGTCAGCTGTGGATGGCATCGGTCCTGGAATTTGGAGATGGCTGAGCAGAATTAACCCCATCCTAGGGTTGATGAGGGTGGAGGTAAGAAATGATCTTCCTGTATCACTGGAACAACGCTCCCTTTGGGGGCAGAACTGGTCCGCAAGCTCCTCCTGGCATCTCGCAGCTGTGGGAGAAGCAGCTCAGCCCCAGGCAGCTCCGTGCCCCTGAAATGAGATCAAATATACAAGGACTAATGCTGAGAGTGCACTGATTCCAGAAAAGAGGAGTGATTGTTCTGCTGTCCGATTTGGATCCCGTACCCGCATGTCCGAGTGATCAGGAAGGCAAGCAGTTCGCTCCTAGTGAAGAGAGAATTTTGTTCTTTTTTTCAGCTACCTCTAGCCAAGGTGGGTGAGGGGAGCACAAAAAGGCAGCGTGGGCTCTGTTCTTAGCACAGCGCTGAGCATACTTAGCATGGCTGTGAGTGAAGAGTAGCGAGCCAGGTATTAACGGTATCAAACAGGAGAGGACCACAAAGAATGGAAGAAGAGAAATGGGCAACCATTAGCTTGTCTTCTGTTTACAGCATTTCCTTTCCAAAATACATTCAAAGCGTTAGCCCTGCATAGCCTGCTGAGTGTACAGAACTTTTTTTTACCCCAGCATTATATCTGGATAAGCAGCTACAACACACAGAAGCACCCTCATTTTTCTTGTCTTATCAGAAGAAAGAGTGTATGCTAGAGTATACACTATATATCTCTCTCCTATAAGAGGATCAGAACAGATACTCTCTGTTTCTTTAAAACAGAACTCAAAATAACCCAAATTGAAGCCAAAATAACTCAGAGGACAAGGTACCCATTGTAAAGTCTATGGCAAGTGGCTTTCAAGGCTCAGGCTGAAAGGCTGCAGCCCAGAATATGCTTAGCCCCATACGTCTGGGTGACACAGGGGATTGCAGTGCACCATGATGTTCTGACAGGGACCAGTCATGCAGGAACCGGGATGGTGCAGGTGGGAACAGTGAGGAGGGGTCAGGAAGAAGCTGCGAAGGAATGCTAGGAATGCAGAAAAGAGCAGAAAAGTCTTTGGTAACATTTAGAATTGGCAGAAATGTTTAAAAGAGACAGTTTACCCAGAAAGGGACCCCACAGAGGTGGCATGGTAGGGAGAAGCTAAAAACAGGAACCCTGTGGTTGCCTGTCTTTCTCCTCTCCCAACACCAACCTGAATTCTTTGCTCTCCGGGCACTTTTTTTTTTTTTATCAGCTATACCAAGGCAAAGGGTTTCTCTATTTCCCCTTGTGAAATCCTGTTGGGACAGAGGGTTTCTCCAATGGGCAGCTGGAGCCTGGTGGTGGGAGGATTGTAGCCTGGGAATGTCATAGATGCCAGGGTAGCAAGGGCCACAGCACAGGGAAGCCTCAAAACCCGAGAGCTGGCTTAGCCCTCCCCACCTCAGAATGAAGCAGCATGGGCAAGCTTTTAACAGCAAGAAAAGGAAAACTTCCCTCTGTTGTCTGTAAAATACCTATTCAGACTGATTGTGAAGAGTCTGTCAAACATACCTGAAAAACTGTCAGAATATTTTGGAGCGCTGAATGAATCATCACACACTAACAACATGCCTTGCAGCTCAGCTTCTTCACTGTGTTTGCTGCAAAAAGCTTGCACGCTGATTTCATGCCTTCTTCATTCCCCATCCTTCTTCATTTTCCAAACTACCTTCACGTTTCGCTTACTTCCTCTCTTCTCACCCATCAGTACGATCCACGTTGGCCAAAACATTCAACTGAGTGGGGAGCAAGATCAGACATTCTCTCTCCTAGGATATAGACCAGAGTTAAAAACTGGGATTCTACTACTTTTTAAAAATGCTTCTAATTCGTTGCTACTGACAATACAATTTATAGCAACACACGGATCAGGACTAAATAATTTAACAGTGTCACACTTCTACACACATATGCCAGCTGTCAAATGACACTAGAAATGTCTGGCATCTTTTTAAAAATTTATCCCTGGAATTACTGCAACCGTTACCTGGCACCACACAGACAGACAATGGCAGCATTGCTTGCATGCCCTACTGCTTTTTGCCTCTATATCCACTAATACCATGAAACAAATTCCTCATGTAGACCACTGAAATCCAAAGAGGATCCTTTCTTGCAGCATTGTGGGCAACAGCTCCAAAGTGCTGGAAAAGTTTGGGAAGTGCAGCGTGGGGAGTGAAACAACTGAGAGCCTGATACTTGGGGAACTGAGAATTCAGAATAATTTCTCCTCTCTGATTGGATTTCTTCAGTAATGAGCTGGCTGCCTTTGGGCTCCAGGTTTCCCTTCCCTCACAGACGTCACTTCAGGTTACCTCTTGATCTGTTCCTTGTACACTCACCCTCTTTGTCCCTTCATTCAGGCCCCATCACTTTTCCTTCCCTCCAGAATATTTTTTCCAGGTTAATCCCATATCCCCAGAATCATGATATACTAAAACGTTTTCATCCATATTTTTCTTGCATGCACAGCTGCTTCTGCCCGATCCCATCTTGTCTAAATTCTCAGAGCATGACCTGTCTGCTATTCCCTCTCTGCCTCCTCCATGGGGCTGCAGACCCTCGGCCACCAACCACAGCCGTGGGATCAGCTGCAGCAGTGGCAGAAAATATCACCATTGACAGTGGCAGCTCCTGGCTTCGAGCCACTCTGCATATCACTGTGACAAGATGCCAGCTAGTTAAGCATTATACTATTTAAGCTTGTTATTCTGCTAGCCTCATTTTCCTTACTATTAGTTGTCCTACTTCCTGGCAGTTAACAGAGAAGTACTGTTACGTTGATGTTCTCTCCCTTGCTTTTGTTTAAAATAAAAGCCTACCTTCCTCCAGAGGGGGTATGACAGTTTTTGCATTGTTGAGACACGAGCAGCTTCCAAAGCCTTGGAGAAAGACTCTCTCTGGAAACAATAAATGAACCCATGATTTAAAAATTCACAAGTGAAAATTACTCTCATTCCTTTGCCTGTTCTTCCACTAGCTGGCAGCCAGCCCCCTCCCCCGGGTCCCTCGCGGAAGGAACCTTGGCATAACCTTGCTCATTCCATAAACAATGTCTTATGATTAGTGAAGGATTTAAATTCTGAATTAAAGCTTTAGAATGAGTCATATTCTGCAACAGAAAGGTCAGTGGACACAGAAAAACTAAACTATCCCAGGGAAATGATATCATGACACCTCCAGGAATATTAGACTGGCTTCTCCCAAATTTATCTTAGTTTTAACAAAGAAAATTATTATTAAACTTTTAGCAAACATTAGTATTCTAAAAATAATGTAAAGGGAGGGAACATTTTCTATCTTTGATTGAAGCACACTGTTGAATGGTATTTGTGTTAGTAAAGTGTCAAGCAGATAACGTATCTCCAGGATAAACAAGCCCAAAAAAAAGGAAGTTTCAGATGACCAACACATAACTCACCGAGAAATGTGGCGAACATAACTTGCTAAAAAAAGCATTTATGCACACTTGGCATTTGCATAGACATATTTTTACGGGTTGGGTAAAGTTTGTTGTAGCTGGTAAGTGTAACTGTCACCATTCAGTTCAGACAGTTTTTTGTACGAGGTCTCTTTTTTTGTTCTTAGGGAAGCAGACAGCTGAAATGCCGGAGATCTCCAAATACAGGCAGGCACATGCCACCACCTAAAGGAACAGCAAGTCTGAGACCATTCCGGCATCTGAGAATTTGAGCTATGTGGGTGAATACGATTTCACTGGATGTTTGGTGCATGAGTATGAATACGGGTGATAGAAAAACCATGTCAAGTAGCTTAAAAACCAACTCAGGAAAAGCCGGACACATCCACAGGAGAGTGGAGGGACTATGAAGAAGAGGTTTAAAAAATGAGCTTTTACACTGAGGGCTACATGAACAAGATTTGCAACTGCTTAAAAAAACCCCAAACAACAAAAAACCCCCATGCCTGCTGTCCTTCATTCCTCCGGTTTTCAGAAGAAAGTTTTAACATTCTTTATGGAGATAGTGGGACTATTCTGGAATTTACTGATCCCAAACAACTCAGCCAAATACTTTAGTATTTGGAACTGCTGCTACTACTGCCACAATTATTTTTTGTTTGCTACCCATACTAGAAATGTATTGTTTCTTTTGATACATCTTAGGCCAAATAAGGCCTTTTTTTGCATTTTTTTCAATGCAAAAACCCAACCTGCATTTCTGAAGCACATTCGTATTACTAAATCCAACAGGGCAGAATACAATTTTCACTCACCTCGGGGCTGGCATGTTCCAACAATATTTGGAATAGGAGGGCTCCAAGGCAAAGAGGACTGGGTCAGAGGTAGGCAAGGCCAGTGTCACCTCCGAACTTTTATACAACTTCACAACCTCCCAGTTTTTCCCTAGCACATGAGATCAAATGTGGTAAAATAAACACTGAAGTAACACACAGTTTGCTTTCATAACCAAGACACCTTCCCAGCTCATGGACAGAAAAGCAATCATGAAGGGCATGAAAAATTTGAGCAGAGAGCTAATCTTAGGTCAGCTTTTCAGTTGGTGTAAATTAGCAGTGCTCCACTTCAGTGCACAATGACAATTTACACCAGCTGAGAGGGGGCTGGTGACTCTCTGCTGCAAATGCTGTGCTTAAAGCTAACTGCCCCGCAGGTCATGTCTCACTCATGTTCAAGAATTCAAGCTCCAGGTTTCCCTGGAGCTATCATTTTATGGAGCTACCTTGGAAACAATGATGAAAGTATAACTTGCAAGTGATGTCTCCAGGAACAATCAAATAGCATACTGATGTTGACCATAAATAATAACTACAGTGGGAACACTGGCTGAGGTCTCTTCGTTAAACAGACAGAATTAAGACAACATAAAAGATCATTCGCTAAAATCCCATTCATATATTTACCAGGCTCTATCTTAAAAGTAATTTCTTGCCTCCAGTAAGAATCTGTGCTGCAAGACTTCCAGAATCTTACACCTCTGACAGTTAATAATCTTCTAATTTGCAGACCATGTTTATTCATGATCAGCTCATTTTATCAAAGCACTGGGCCTTGACCTTAAGGCTGATGAGCACAAAATAGCTTTGTAGAGAAAAGTAACATCTTTTATTAGATCAACAGACATAGCTGGGGTGAGACAAACAAGACGTTAGGCCACAAAACCTTTCTTCAGGCCTGAAATAGGGGCAGAAAAATTCAAGTTAAATACAGCTTGGGAGCAGTTGTTCTAAATAAAACTTAATGATGGCAAATTATTACCCAATTTGAGGAAAAGGTATCCACAAAATACTGGGGATATTAATAAGGTGTGAGATGATTAAGCCATTGGATACCATGTGGGCCAAAAGAGATGCCATGAACTGCCAGAACTAAAATAGCCTACAGGCTCCTGTAGACATCGTGTTACCGGGGAAGGTCCTGTCTATACAGCTCCAAAACCACCAGATACGGGAGAGCTCCGCAAGGGCAACCTGCGCACCTAGGCAGCCACAAGCCCTAAGGTGCAGCTCCAAAGTCTGGGCCAGCGACCACCCGTGATGCTGGAGCTGCACCCCACCCCACCCCCAGGGGTGATTTTGAGGAATATTCCTTCAAAAATGCTTTCCTTGGATTCTTGACAGTTCAGTTCTGGGGACAATACTTTTTTTAGGGACAATACTTTGTAGCTAGCGAGCAAATGATGGAGGCACTACAAAAAAACTCAAATCAGAAGAGCATCCCTCTACTCCTTTGAGCAGAGTGAAAATCACCCCATGCTTCTGCATGCACCTCCAGCCGGGGGGCAAGCCCCACTCCAGCGCTCGCTGCGCACACATCTATCAGCACGAGATCGGGAAGCAAGGATGGGCTCTGCAGAGTCCAAAGCTGTAAAGAAAAATGAACAGGACACCACACCCCTGGATATCTGCGTTACTAGGGTTTTTACAATTACTTTACAAACCGCTGCAGGACAAGGAATCTTTAAGTATGCCTTTTAATACTTCTGCAGACTGAGTTTATAAAAAGGAAGAACAAAGAGACACAACAGTTTGGATGATCTAAGCTCTATTAGACAAGATATCATTTTAAAATGTACACTATATACTTCACATCATGATCATCTGGAAAAACATTTCAGAACTGTTGCTAACTCTACCTTCACCCAACATCTCTCAAGACAGCCCTGATTTTAGAAGGATGTGAAACAATTAAAATGAAAGCACAGGTTCCATGACGCATACACAGGGTGAGAGGTATTTACTCGAGGAAGCAGCCCAGCTAGAGTTAACTTACCTTAAAAAGCGCTACCTTACACGAGTAAACTGTGGAGAAGGAGGCCCTCGGGAGAGCTAATACCATTTCATGACTTTGCGTCTGTATATAGAGCATAAGCTGTTCAAAAAGTTCCTCCTAAAGGGTGAAAAGATAATGGTCCAGACGGATTCACTCATCAGTCCCTGCATATTCCTTTCTCTGAACAGCTTCACTAAAAGGAGTTAAAAAAAAAAAAAAAAAAAAAAAAAAAAATTTAGTTCCTTTGCCTTCCCTATCAGAAGTTTAGAGAAAGAAAAAAGTTCCTTCTCGTGACATTTCCGGATGCATTTTGAATAATCAAATAGGAATTGGGAAAAACGAAGGGGAAGGCAAAGAAATAGTTCAAGGGGAAAAAAGCCCTGACAATTATATCCTCTCACACCTCCGTGCCTTCCCCACAACTCCCAAAGGAATTGTGAAAAGGGGTGACATTTCCACCTACCCCATTACTAATTTAGGCAAAGGAAGCGCTCGCCAAAAAGCTATTTATAGGAAAGCCAGGGGAGTGGGGGTCCGCGAGGGGTGCAGGACGGTGCAGAACAGGTGCAGCGGCAGCGCGCATGACCCCCACCCGAGGGGAGGATTGGCTAACCCCGGCTCGAAAATATGACATCTTGGGCTCATGATAGTCACAGGGCTTTTCCATCAGCAGGCGGGGCGGGGAGACGGCAGGGAGGGAGGGAAGGGCACGGCAGTGGGGGCCTATAAATCAGAGGCGAACCCGCCTTTCCCTTCAATGAAATAGTAAGGCGAGGCAGAGCGGAGCAGGGGGAAAAGCAGAAGAAAAAGGATCAGGTGTAGTTTTGTTCAGCTGAAAGTAATTTCAGCATTTTAAATTATTTTTTTTTTTCTCTCACCGCGTTCCTGTTAAGGAGGCAACTCTGCAAAGATGAAGTACATCATAGGCATTGGAGGGTAAGTTCCTGTTACTATTGCATACATATACACTGCTTTTTCTTCCTGTTTAATCATTGTATGTAAGATGATCGAAGACTTGGAGATTATATATCTGACTATAAAGCAGTATTGCAGGAGTCTAGAAAAGGTACAACTTGCTGACTCTGAATTCATGCTTTTCCTTAATGCGGAGAGCTCTGCAGGGTAGCTTACACCAAACTTGCAGCATTAACAGGAGGTACGCTGAAATAGGAAAGAAAAAGTATTTTAAGTAATTTCATAGGTCAGATGAAGGGAGCCGTGTGCCTCAGCTATGAAAAATACTGTTTTCAACTCTTAAGTTAGACTTTAAAAAGCTTCCCTGAAAGACAAAGAGGAAAAAATCCCACTTCAGATAAGATGGGGGGGGGGGGGGGAGAAGAGGCGTACAAAAAGCTTTTCTTTTCTCCAACAAAGTAGGATTTGGATGTGAGCCCACACGTGTGCCCAGGTCGGGGCGATGGAGCTCGGTGCATCCCCACCGACCGCGGGCAGGCTCGCAAAACTGACACTGGACAAGGCCTGGATTTCTGACATGGGTTAAAGACAGTGCCGGATTCTTACAGCCTGTGAATAAAAAAATAAGAAATAAGGATGTTCAGACTTGATAGCGCTCCCCTTTATGGAGGAAGATTGCTTGGGCCTTTTATATTAAACCAGGCTTTGCAGGCACAAGGAAGCCTGAATCATTCTCTGAGAAAAGAGCGAGCTTCCCTCACTCATAATTCATTTAAGGCATTTTTAAAAAGCATTTTTTGCAAGCCTGGCTTTCACGGGCTGGCTGCCTAAGCTGATGAGCTTAAGCCTCCTAACAAGCAAGGGTGTTTTAGGGCAATGAATGCCGGCAAGGGCGCGTGTTCAATCTACCTCAGAAGCTGCCTGCTCGTTGCGCGGGGGCAGCCCTGCCAGGCCCCAGCGGGGAAGGCGCCACCGCAGCCGCCGCGGGGGCTGACAGGGCGCCCGGAGGGAGGGCAGCTCAGCGGCTGCAGCCGCGCAGCCTCCTCCATCTTGAGGAGGAGCCCGCCGGGCTTCGCCCTCAGCTCGGGCGGGTTGGCGGGGAGCAGGGTGTGGGGGAGCCCCGCCGGGCCTCCCGCCCGGGAAGCCGCTCTGAGGCGGCGGCGGGGCGGGGGGAGCAGAGATGGCGGCGCGGCCCCGCGCTCCCTCAGCGCGGCCGTTGAGCGCGCGGGAAGCGGCGCGGCCGTTGGGAGCGGCGCGAGTCGCTAGAAGGTGTGCGCGCGCGCGCGCGCGGGGCGGGCACCGCCGTTGCTGGCGGGGAAGGGGCGGGGCCGTCACAGCCAATCGGCGGTCAGCGCGCGCCGCGGCGCCCGGCGGGGCGGGAAATTCAAACGTGCTGAGCGCGCGGCGCTGCTGGGGCTTGGCTCTCCTCAGAGCGGCCGGTTGGGGGCCGGGGGGTGCCGGCGGCCCTTCCGCGGCCCTAACGCGGCTCTTCCGCCTCTCCCTCCTCTCCCTCCTCTCCCTCGCCTCTCCGTGCAGCGTCACCAACGGTGGCAAAACCACCTTGACCAACCGGATCATCAAGGCGCTCCCCAACTGCTGCGTGGTCCATCAGGATGACTTCTTCAAGGTAAGCCGAGCCCCCCCCCGCCTTGCTTAAAATATCAACTGCTGCTTGTATGTGTAGTGATAGCTGTATAGGCCCCCCTATAAGTTTTATATGCTTGTGCACGCTTTCCAAGTAAGTTTTGACAGCATAGGAACTTGTTTTCTTATTTATTTATTTATTATATGTATATTATTTTTTTTTAAACTCCTTTGAGGTGGTACTGACCCTTACAAATGTCGGTATCTGCCAGTTCCTGCAGAAGCAGAGCTTGGCACAGCTGAGCACAGAGCAGTTGCAGCAAAAGCTTCCTTTAGTTTTAACAACAGGTCTAACTTTAGGTCTAGATTTAGCTTAGAGGTGGTTTACTGTACTCTGCACAGATAATTTTCTCCATGTCGGGTTTTCCTCCTTATTTTATTTAAACAAGAATGTTGCTTGTAAAGAATACTGGGATTTAAGCACCCCCTGAGTGCTGGAAATGCAGAAGGATGGTTGTGTTGGGGAGCTTTGACAGCTCCCTGTCAGGAACCCAGTTCACAGATTGCTAAAGGTGAACACAGAAGTCTTGTTCTGACTTGGCTGCCTTCTGCACATCAGAACCACGTTACTAAACCCTGCAGGCTGCAGCCGTTTCACGGTTATATTTACCTGCTAGCTGGACCCCACCAGGTGTGGAAGTCCAAGAGATGTGGCAAGGTGCTTGAAGTAGCTGTATGGCATTCCCCGACACGCGAGCTGCTCCAGCGCCGGCAGCCACGTCGTGGGTTCATTCTGCCTTTGCGGGAGCGTGTGCCTTATGCAACAGAATGAGATGCTCGTTTGGAAGCGCTTCTTTGCCAGAAGCCTCATGCACAAATTTGGTCAGATATGAGCCCTTAAAGTAGAGGAGGAATTTTCCACGAAGATCTGTAACTTCTCACTAGTGTGTTCAGCTCACAAATGCTAGTGCAAATAAAGCTATCACTAAGTGATCAAAAGTCACACCGTGCTGACCTGTGTTTTTGTTAGAGCTGTTAGGAGTTAAAATAGCTATTCTTGAACAGGTACATTTTAGCAGTTATTTAACGCTGTGTTTGCATTTTAAGTTCTTATATGTTGACTTATAAATGAGGGCCTGTAGCATTTTGGCTAATAACACCGTATCGAATTATTAACCTAGAACTCTCTGTCCAAAGTGGCTTGACTGAGCCAGGAAAACTTTTCAATCTTCTTGGGGTTGGTGAAAGATGGGAACTTAAATTTTAGGGTCTGTAACTGTTTTGTTAAGTGAACACTTGCTTTGTTGTGTATTGCAGTAGTGTCCAGGTTGTGATCGGATCTTAGGTAACTGATCACGCTGAGTTTGCAGCAATGTTTTATTGCTCACTATATTTCAGCCACAAGATCAAATAGAAGTCGGGGAAGACGGCTTTAAACAATGGGATGGTAAGAGCAGTGTTCGCTATAGGATGCAGTAATGTATATTTTTCCTAAGTATTTCTTTTTCATTATTAAAGATTTAATAGTAAATTTTTGTAATTTCCATTTTACAAGTTCATTCTATATTATACTTTCGAACCAATGTGGTTTGTGGTATTTGATTGTATACCTTTTTCCCACCCACCCCCTTTCTTCTAACTAGTGTTGGACTCCTTGGATATGGAGGCAATGGTGAGCACTGTGCGTGCGTGGATTGAGAACCCAGTGAAGTTTGCCCGTTCCCATGGGGTGAATGTTACGCCTGGCTCTAAAGAGCCAGCCTCCAAAGATATCCATATATTGGTCATTGAAGGCTTCCTGCTTTATAATTACAAGTAAGGTTTGGGGAACTATTAACGGTTTGCCAGGGAAGAGCACTAGATCACTAGTGCCAGGGCTAAAACCTCCTTTTTACTAATATACCCTTCCTGCCTTGTTCTGAGGTATCACGCGTAAGAATTCTTATGTAAAATGTAAAATTTACCAGTAAGTGCGGGCAAAAGTGCAGTGCACAAGGTGCCTTTCTGAAGGTAACGTAGGAAGGTCTCGGTTACGGCACACCCTTGACCTCTTGAGCTTTAGACCAGAACTCGTAGATACTGAGCCAGCCTCAAAGGCAGAGGCTTCCCCCCAGCCACCCCCCACGGTACCTAAACCTTGACCTGAAAAGGTTGTTGATGAGAACGAGATGATAATCTGTTCTGCACTCACTACTTGGAATCTCTCCTAGAATTTAGGAATAGTTCTCTCATGTGATAGACATGCTTGTTTAACACTGACTAAATTGAGCTTGGCAATTAATGGTACATTGGAGCAAAGACCAACTTCTTTTGCTTTTTTTATATGGGGGAAAAATGCTTGGCAGGAAGATGGGGAGACAGGAGTAGCAGCGAAGAGAGAGAAAAATTCCAATAGCTAAATATATAAACTTCAGAAAATCGCGTGCTATAAATGTGATGAGCGAGATTCTTGGCTCCAAACTAGAGTTTTGTTTACAAAACTCTTTCAAGAGAATGAGCTGTGCGTGACGCTTCGCAAAACTGGAGATGTTTATAAGCTGTACCATAAGACAAGCAGCACCACTCCAGCTTTCCAAACTGAATGGAAAATATAAAATGGCAGTCTCGGACTATCCATACCAAGAATGGCCAACTGGAGACTGCGCTGGCAAACTGCCTGGTGTTCTTGGCCTGTCCCCGGGGAGGTAACTCTTGATATCTCTCCTGAAGGTTACAAATACCTCTGAAGCGCCGCGTCTTGTTAATGGGAGCCTTTCCTTAGTCCAGAGGGAGTATTTCATCCACGGACCTGGAGCTTGCTCAGATCATGCTATATTAAGCATTTATGCAAACCTCAGCGGGCTTTTGGAAGTCTCAGTCCCACCAGGTTCAAACTAAATTTGCTTTAAGGATTCCTCTGGGTTTATTTTCCTCAGCCTACTAGGAGTGCAAGGCACTAAGCTGTGGTAGAGCTGACTGCCTGTACTTCTGGAAAAGAACATGGGCTGATGATTTGCCTTGTACCAAATCCATGTGGCCGTGTGCATTTTGACAGCCAGCTCGCTTCTGCACAACAGGCCAGATGGTTTGATAAGTCAGTTCATATCAGATTGACGAATCGCAGCTTTGGTCTACTGCAAGCAGAATTTGAAATAACTTTGAAAAAGAGTCAGGGTTCACACCCCAGGTCTCCCCAGCCCAGAGTCTGATCCTCAGCAATGAGTAGCAGCAGAGATTGGGGTGGGAAATGTGCCTACCATACGTTAGCTTGTGTCTTCATGAAAACGCTTACACTTCTGTTGTCTACCATAGACATAAATACGAGAGAGGCAGAAAGATTTTTATGGCTTTCAGGGGTGTTTTAACACTTTGTCAGGAAAAAAAAAAATAGACACATTCTTTCTTTCTACCCTACCCTAGACCACTGATAGACCTGTTTGACATACGCTACTACCTGGCGGTTCCATACGATGAATGCAAAAGGAGGAGAAGGTAAGAGTCTCTGATGTAGGTGTAATCCTTCCTTCCCATAAAGACTCAGTCGACTGAGGCAAGCCTTAGGGCTGCCTTTCTGTTGCTATTAATGGGACACGCTGGTGTCGCTTATACAAATTGGAATGACAGTTTAAAATTTTAATTTAATTGGAGAAAGATACTTTCACGTGGCATTTTCTGAAACTTTGGATCTGGCAGTCCCCTTTGGGGGGACTGGGGGTGAGGAAGATCAGCACGTTGGTGCAAAGGGAACAGAGTCGTTGCATGCTTCCCTCGTGAGCATCAGCAAACCCACCGAGACTGCTTGCTTTACCTTCATCGGCTGCCTGCAGCTTCTGCGTTCACTTTGGGTGCTTAAATAAACTTAGTGCAAAACGTACATCAATATCGATGAGAAACTGGGCTGTGACAATCGGCATTCACATAAACGCAGCTGAGCAGCTGTCAGATCAACTTCAGGCTGTAGCAGTGTGCGAGAGGCAGCGCGAGCCCGGTAGTCCTGATGTTTGTTGCCGCTTTGGTATTTGCAGCACACGTAACTACACTGTTCCTGACCCCCCGGGTCTCTTTGATGGACACGTCTGGCCCATGTACTTAAAACACAGGAAAGAAATGGAGGACGGCGGTGTCGATGTTGGTAAGCCTTCGTAAATGCAAATCCTTTGGCATTGTGCTTTGGATTTTAAGGAAGTCAGTAATTTAATTCAAGGAAACTTTAACTGTAATGATGCAAGGCGCTATTTTTACTACCAAGTTGTAATTGTGGCCTACTTTCTGTCCAATATACCATAGAATCACAGAATGTTTTGGGTTGGAAGGGACCCCCAGAGGTCACCCAGCCCAACCCCCTGCAGGAGCAGGGACACCTTGAACCACATCAGGTTGCTCGCAGCCCCGTCCAACCTGGCCTGGAATGTTCCCAGGGATGGGGCCTCCACCCCCTCCCTGGGCAACCCCTGCCAGGGTTTCACCACCCTCACTGGAAAGAATTTCTTCCTTAGGTCCAGTCTAAACCTCCCCTGCTTCAGTTTAAAACCATCCCCCCTTGTCCTGTCCCAGCTGGCCCTACTAAAAAGCTTGTCCCCCCCTTTCCTCTGGGCCCCCTTGAAGCCCTGACCGGCCGCACTCAGCTCTGCCCGCAGCCTCCTCTGCTCCAGGCTGAACACCCCCAACTCTCAGCCTGTCCTCATAAGAGAGAGGTTTTATGCAGTTTTATAGTTAAGAACTTCTTCCTTTTGTTTCATATTATAAGGAGGGAAGACACAAAAAAAAATAAGAAAAACTACATTCTTTATAATGGGATAAGACATTTTGCAGGCCATAGGTGGGTTTTTTTTCAGGATGGTTCTTTTTTTCTGTTTGGAAAACAAGTTGTCGTTTGAGTCACCAGAGTATGAAATATTTTAAAACCAATCTACAAAAATTTTATTCTGATCAGAAACCTACAGCCTGAAACCTCCACTTTTGTCTTTCAGTTTATTTAGATGGCCTGAAGTCTAGAGATGAACTCTACAATCAAGTCTTTGAAGATATTCAGAACAAGCTTTTAAATTGCTTATAGGTAAATGAGTCCCCGCTTCCGAGGGGGTGAAACGCGAGGGGCTGACTGCCAGTAACAACCCGTGCTTGGGTAGTCTCACATCCCCTTCTTGCTTTTCAGGGTCTCAGAAGACCTGCAAGAGCCTTGTACAGAACGATGTAAATAGTTCTTGGAAGTCGGAATGAGGGTTTATTTGTGTAAACTCTTCTCTCACTGTCCTTTGGAAAGTATCTTTTGTATATAATTGAAAAAATGAAGATAACTTATTCACAGCTCAGTGATGGACAGGATTTTCTTTTTTTATTTTCTTCTTTTGTATGCCACTGGCTTAAATATAAGTTGAAAAGGCTTTTTTTTATAACGGAACAAGTAGAGCTGCATCTGGAAAACAACTGACTCTTTGGCTTATGTGCTTCTGCAGATATTAAGTCTTTATGTAATGGCTTGTTTGCAATGTCATCTCTCAAATTCAGTAAAAATCAATTTAAAATCTCTCTTTTTGAGGGCCTGTTTTAATACTTCAGTCACCTTTACTGTAGTAGAAATAGACACAAAACCCCCAAAACACAACAACAGCCCCTGCTTTTTCATATGGCATCCACCATGTCATGCCTGTGCAGCCTCAAAGCTCCTTCCGTGTGTCACTGCTTTGGTGTCGGTGACAGCACTGGCGTCGGTGACAGCACTGGCCTGGAAACCCCGTTCAGACATCCCAGCGAGGGCGAGATTTACAGGAGTGAAGGGCACTTCAGATATTTTTTTTAAGTGCTGGTATGAAACCAGTTTTGTGTCAGCCTCAGCTTCGCAGCCTTTCTCACTTCATGCTCAAACCAAATTAGCACGTAAAGCATCTACGGCCCCGCTTCCCCCAGCAGGCGAGCGCTCCCAAGGTGAGAAGTTTGGACGGAAGCCTCTTTCTGCCTCTTGCAATCCAGACAAGGAGGTTTGGTCCTCAGTTCTCCAGCTTGTTGAACCTTGGGAGGCAGGAAAGGCGAGATTTCTGAATTGAGTATCAAGAAGGTGAATGGGTGGGGCTTCCCAGGGCATGAGTAGCAGCCTCGTACTAAAATTACGCTACCTTTGGAAACTTTTCAGGAATTAGTATGGAAAATGCCACCTGCATTTCACTTGGAAACAAACGTCAGCTTAATGCATCCTTGCAGTGCTTGCCTAGTTACCAACAGACCCTTCATTAACTCACTGTGGGAGTGTTCTAAGGAACCCAGGCCATAGAGAGCATGGCCCTCTGCAACCTGCCCTCAAAACATGTCCTGCAGCGGAGCTGACGCCCAGAGGTGCACACATGGCGGAGGCCTGGTGGCAGCGCTGCCCTTGGCTAGTGGCTAGCTCCAAGCTAAGAATAAACCCCACCACCCTGCGCCTGGTAACGAATTGAGCTTAAATACTGTGGTGAGATAGGTGAGCGCGTTGAGATCTGTCAACCCGCTATCGAAATACAGCGGCTAAAGATAGGAAGTGCCATTAAACTGATGTACTAAAGCACATGCGGTGCACCCCGCATAAAAGGTTCACCGTGTTAAAAGTACAAAACCTCTCACGTGGGATGAGCGTGGTGATCTTTTGGGCACTAAAATAACTTGGCTGTGGTGTCAGCACAGCTCCCTTCAGAAGATTTTTGGGCATGCCTTAATTAGAAACGTTGCTCCAGAAAAGCAGCTGCCACAGATTAGCAAGAAGTCACCCAAAAACCCACCAAGCCTGTTTCAAGGGTGAAGCAGCCAGAAGCGAGACCAGCAGCAAGTCAGATCCAGCGCCTTGTCCTCGTGTTACACCGATATTTTCCGATTGTCTGGCCGGCACGGGGACGCCGCAGCCAGAAACGAGACACGAACACTGATGGCATCACCCACACTTCCACAAGCTATAAAAAGGCAAATTGCCTTGCGTGTGACCCCGTGCGTGCCTGGAGAGACCTGCAAAACTATAATTACACTGTTCCGCGGCCGGGCGCTTGTCAATGGCAAAGCTGAGGAACGCCTGGGCCAGGGACAGTGTGCTGCAACTTGTCACCGATACCTTGTCCGTCCATTCGACACAGTTACGTGGAACGTTTCCTGCAGATTAGCTGCAGCGCTGCTTATTGGCATTAAAAAAAAAAAAAAACCACCAAAAGCAGCCTCAGCCCCCCAGCGGGATCTGGCATATAATTTCCATCAGGGCTTCCCCCGCGCTAACAGGTTTAACCCTCACCTGCGAAGCCGCACCAGACCATTTTGCTTTCATGAAGACATGTAAGGGAAAAAGACAGCACACCCGCTTCGGGCCAGCCGCTAGGAAGCAAAAATCAAAGCCTACAAAAGGCGCGTTGGCATTCACTGCCCGCAGACAATATAAAACACCCCAGGGCAGCGTGAGCTCTGGTTGCAAAGAGGGGAACTGAGGCAGAACATCCCAGTACGTCACATCGCTGAAATCTCCTGGGCACCAGCACACCCCTTCGTTTCTGAACCATCCCCTCATTCCTGTGGTGTTCAGTAATTAGCGGAGTTCCTACAGCATTTGCCTCCCGGACACTTTCTCCCCAGTGACTCCTCCTGGGTGAGCCGTAGGTATTTTCCCCCTTCGCAAGCTGTACGCGGTACATCGGGCAGCCTGCTGAACTCATGCCAGTACTCTGCAATTTAAAACCTGCTAAAGGAGGTCACCCTGAGAGCAGTGGCAACAAAAACCATTCCCAAATTCTGCTTTTTAAAAAAATATTTTGGTGTTATCATCTTGTGCATCCGCCAGGATGAGATCTCCAGCTACCACTCGCTCCGGAGCAGCGTACCTGCTGGGGAGGAGGCGGCTGCGGCAGCCAGGGTGAATGGCCAGCGATTTCCAAGAGCCTTGAAACAGGAACCCGCGGCGCGAGGAGCATCTGGGAAGCCTTAGCACTATGTGAACTTCGCACAGCTCAGGAACAACTGTCGCTATAGGATTTCCATACATCCTTTCACACGCTGGCTCTGGTGATGAATCAGCTCTGCGAGAGCGGATCAAATGCCTGGGACTCCAGCTGAATCCGCAGCCCAGAGCCTCCCCCTGAAACCCAGGACGCAGCACCCAGGGGGGAAGACAACAGCCCCAAGCCCCCCAGCCAGGCTGCAGCGTCCCCCACCACGGCAGGAGCCCCCCTCCGGCACACTGGGGCCACAGCACAGATCCTGCAGTGCCCTGGGATGCTGCCACCAGCCGGGTGCTCGCGCCGTCACCCCTGGATGCCAAGGGCCTTGGCCTGGAAAAATGGGACAGACTAAAATTATCCCCGGGCCCGCGTGCCCCGCAGGTTGGGATGAAACCTACACCTCGTGGGACGTCAGCAGGCAGCGGCCGGCGCACGGGGGACAGGGCACGTCCCCTCCACCCAGGCTGTGCCTGTCTCACCACCACCCCAGACCCCCAGGGAGCTGGCAGAGGGAACACTGAGGTGACAAATAAAGCCTGAATTGAGCAAATCCCCTCGGTGCAGAATTCGGCCAGAGGAAAACCCACCACTGCCCCCCCGCCGTGGTGCTGGTGAGCCAGAGGGACGCTTGCCATCCACTGGGATTTGGCTGGTGATTCCCCCCAGCTCAAATTCAGCTGGATCTTGGCTCCATTACCACAGGGCCCGGAAACCCCTCGGTGCTCCCAGCGGAAACCCGGCCCCCGGCCCTCACGCATGCTCTGCAGAAAGCGGAGGCTTTGGGACCTTGTCCCTGCACTGTCCCCAGGAGGCCAGAGGCAAGGGGATAGGGTCCAGGCCATGCTGGCCCCCTGGCCCCGGCCACCAACTGCTCTCCTGCACTTGCCCGCGCATATCCTGCTGATGCCAGAGCCCAGCAGCCCTTCCTGGCCCCAGTGACAGTGGGGCTCCCCCCTGGTCCACTCTGTTCCCATGCAAAACAGGACCTGGCTGGTCCCCTACAAAAGGGGGATACCTGGGGAAAAGGCCAGGGACCCCACAGAAACCCTGCACCCAAGGGCCTTCCCCAAGCCCCAGGGACCTCCCCAAATCCCACAGACCTCCAATTCCCAAGACCAGCCCCCAAACTTCCCTGAGCCTCCCAGATCACCCCCAGAGTCTGAGGCAAGAGGGGCTGGGGGCTCCCCCAGCCCAGGAGCATCCTGCAACCCAGCCCCAAAGCCCCCTCCAAGCCCGCGGAGAGCTTGTCCGCCAGCATTGGGGCTGGTAAGGCAAAAAAAAAAGCCTTTCTCTTCCCAAATTAAGGAATTCCCTCTGGGATGGGAGCACAAACACCATTTGGGGGCACAGCAGAGGAGCTGTCACCCCCCGGCGCATCCTTCCCACCACCCGTCCTCCCACGGCAGGAGCCAAGGCGGCCGCCCCGGAGCATGGAAACCTTTATTTTGTTAAAAGGGGGAGCGCACAGTGGGACCGAGGGGTGGGATGGGTGCAGGGGGGTGTGATGCCCCAGTGGGAGCAGGGGACAACAGCTGAGGTCACCCATGGGGTTGCGGTGCCTTGGGCCACACAGGAATTGGTCCTCAATCATGGCTCACGCGTGGCAGACGCTGAGTTGCTGCCAGAGTTTAGACAAGGGGTCTCCTCACCGAGATCCCCCCCTGGCAGGGTGCTGCGGTAGCTCCGAGACCCAGGCCCTGGATGGGGCGGGGAGGGGAGGTCTGGTGCTGGAGCCCTGCAGCAAGGGGTGGAGCAGCCGGGAGCACGTGGACGGCAAGCCAAGCAAGAGCCGCAAGCAGGAAGCCAAAACCCAGGTGAGCACAACTCAAGCCCCCTGAGGCGGGGGTCTCCAGGGAGGTGCAAGCCCCGCAGCATGCCACCACAAGCCCAACGGAGCCTGGGGACATTTACCGAAGGCTGTCGGTGGACCGGCTCCTCAGGCAAGCAAGGGGCAGAGCCACCGAGGTCCCTTCGGTGCTGCCTGCTGCTGAAGGTCAGTAGGGGGGATCTGAGAAGGATGACCCAACCTCAGCCCTAGGGCAGCCGACCCCAGCACCGACCAAGCTAGCGGATGCTGCCGTCTCCCTCGCCGCTCTGCAGCTTCTCCCGCTCGATGGACCACACCAGCTCCTGGACGAACTTCATCTCCGAGGCCACCTGCTTGGCCAACGCCTCATAGTGGTTCTCCAGCTTTCGGTAACGCCTCTTGAGGCCATTGGCCACCTGCACCACGCTCTTGGTCTCCTCCTGCGCCTGCTTTTTCAGGGCCTCCGTCTTCTGTAGCTCCTGACGGATCTGGCGGAGGTCCTGGCTGATGCTCTCATTCTCCTCCTTGTACCACGACTCCTTCTCTTCATAGATGGACAGCAGGGCCTCGATGTCCTCCTGGAAGGACTTCTTGTTCCTCTCTAGCTCTCGGAGGCTCTCCTCTGCTGCAGCCACCTCCTCCATGACCTTGGAGAAGCGCTCGAAGTTGATGTATGTGTTGTTTGGCGGCATGCTGGAGTGGGACTTGATGGTGTACTCCTTCAAGCGGGTGGTCTTCAGCCGGCGGCGCTCCGGCTTCTTGCAGTTGTCTTCGTTGCGGACATTCCTCCTCTTGATCACCTGCAGAGAGGGACAGCCGCAGGCATGGGGCACAGCCAGGACAGCAGGAGCCAGATGGCTTTGGCATCCCCCTGTGGATCCCTGGCAGCATGGCTGCCAGCAGCATCAAACCAGCCCCATCTCCGGGGCTGGAATAGCAGCGGAGGTGCATCAACAGCCACCCTCAACCTCTTGGATGTCTGACACCCAAAAGGTGCCGATTCTTTAACTTCTCACCTTAATCCAAGGGTGTTCCAGGCTTTGAGCGATGGTCATCCGCTTCCTGCAACGACAGCAAGGCTGCGACCAAGGGGCAGAGGCTTTGCTGCCTCTGTCCCAGTTAAACTCCTGGAAGAGCAGCTCAGATCCTACCACCTTCAGGGCACGGATGAGCCCAGACAAACTCACTGTACTCAGGGGCCACCCCAGACAGGGGCCACATCCAGCTCCCAAACCCTCAGCCAGCCTCCCGAGAGCAAATCCACACAGAAGAACCCGCACGAACCTCCCGGCCAAGGCACAGCACCACTGCTCCTGCCCCAGCCCAGGATCCTGGGTGCTCCAGTCAGCCCTTGATCCCTTCCAAACCCCATTCCCTCCTTTTCATCTGAGCTGCTGCACCCTGAAGGTGGTCCCAGAATTCACCCCATGCCTGACATGGGGGAGAGAATTTGGTTTCAAGATATTTTGCAACACAAAATCCTACAAACAGCAGGAAGGGCGTGGGGGAATAAATGGGATTTATAAAAAAACAGCACAACAGGGATGGGCAGAGGATGGGCCAGCAGCAGGCAGGCTCAGAGCTAAATCATAGCACGGGCAGGAGACATGGGAGCTGCCTGTACACGGAAGGTTGGAGCAGGAGGGACCATCCTCTCTCCCAGGGTAATCCCCAGCTCTCCTCCCTGGCTCTCACTTGGGGTCCTTGACAAGCAGGCGGCGGATGAAGTCCTTGGCCAGCTCACTGGTGTTGCTGAAATACTCCTCATCAAAGTCGTAGTTGACAGCGGATATGTTGGTCAGGGTCTCTTGCTTTGTTTCCCCCAGGAAGGGGGAGGCTCCGCTCAGCCTGTGGCGAGAGCAGGGTGACACCCCAAAAAGGCAACAGCCCAAGGCGGGGGACTCGCCCTGCAGAGCCCATCTCCCCCAGACTCCCCTTATACTTACAGGATGTAAGTGATGACCCCGATACTCCTGGAAGAGAGAGGAAGATGAGGCTGAAGGCCTGCAGAGCGCTGTCGGTCCCCTCTCCCTGCACTTTTGGCAGGGAGATACGCCGGCACGACCCCGGTCCCGGGGAGTGGCTGCTGGTGCCACTGGAAGGTGCTCAGAGGGAACTCATCACTCACCACATGTCAGCCTCCAGCCCCAGGGGTTCGTAGTTCACAATTTCTGGGGCTTTAGAAGGGAAGAGGGGAGAAAACAGGTTTATTCCAGGGGGTCCAGCAGCTGCCCAGCATGCTGCACCAGGGCTTTGGGCATCGTTCTGGGATTAAGCCAAAGCTTTCAGAGCCCAGAGAGGCGCCAAAGGAACACGGCCAGCTGGGGCTCACCTACAAACTCTGGGGTCCCAAATATATTCTTGAATTCATTCCCAGCTTCAATCTTGTGGGCAATCCCAAAGTCGATGAGTTTGATGCGAGGGTTTGGCACGTTCTTGTCCAGCAGCATGATGTTCTCTGGCTGCGGGGGGGAAAGAGCTGGTGTTAATCTGCCCAGAGCGGCCCATTGAGGGCCTTGTGCTGCCCTGGGCTCCCCTCCCTGGAGGAGGGGACAGGTGCCTCAAGTAGGGAGAGATCCCAGAGCCAGCCCCACTGCTCCGCAGCAGCCTGGACACTCATCCCTGCTCCCCAGCTGCCAAGTACAGGGTGCCTGCACCTCCCAGACCTCACCTTTAAGTCAAGTGGGCGATGCGCTTGGAGTGCAGGTAGTGCACCCCATCCAGGATCTGCTTGAGGAACTGGGTGGCCTCCTCCTCCGTCAGGGACTCCTTCTCAGCGAGGAAATCAAAGAGCTCACCGCCTGAGACCAGCTCCAGGATCAGCACCACATCTGTCTTGTTCTCGAAGATGTCATGCAGCGTGATGATGTTGGGGTGCTGGATCTCCCGCAGGATGTCCACCTCCCTCTCGATCTCCTCCCGGCTCACGCCCCGACGGCTGGACGACAGCCGACGCTTCTTGATGAATTTGGCTGCGTATTCCAGACCAGTTTTCCTCTCCCGGCATTTTCGTACAATGGCAAACTGGCCGCTACAGGATGCAGGGAGGAGGTGAGGAGAGGACCTCCTGCATCGCATGTGCCAGCGTGTGCTTGGCAGCAGGGTCAGCACCGGATGGGGGACACTGCATGCAGGGACGCTGTGCTGTGCAGGATGCAGGGTTTCCATGGGGTCTGTCGGGAATCGGGGTCCTCCCAGTGCACAAGCAATGATGCCCACCTGCTCCCAGCATGCTCCCAGGATTTACAGACCCTGGCACCACCGAAGCAGGCATGTAAACCCCAGTAACTCCTGGGATGGAGGAAGGGAATTCCTCCCAGGGATGCAGCAGCTGCTGACCCTCCCCGCTGTTTGGGTACTGCTGTGATCACCCAGGGTGGGAGATGCCCATCAGCCCCTGTTTCCAGCCAAGAATCCCTAGGCTGCTCCCAAGAGCAAACCCCAGAGCCTGGTGGTCTCAGGGGACCATAAAGCTCGGAAGGGGGAGGTGGACAGGGCAGGGAAATGCCTGAAATAAGAGTAATCACAGCCAACAGCTTAGTTCAAAGCAGTTGTGGTCGGGCCAGGGGGGAGGCAGGGCTCTGGGCACTTGACCACCATCCCTCCCTGCCCCGGCGAGCCCCCCGTCGCCCCTCTCCCAGGATGCACGAAGGCCCCTCAACGCCTTCCCCTGAGGATAGGATCCAGCCCATGTCCCCAGGCTGCTCCCCCGGGGCCCCGTCACCAGCCTCTGCGCGTGCCCGGCCCAACCTTTATGCCCAGATCACGGCCGGGGCCACCCACAGTCCCCCCAGGGCAGGGACCAGCCTTGCCTAGGTGGCAGCTGGTCCCTAGCACCACATCCGTCCCCATGGCTCACACTGGACCACAGCTACAGCGCAGCCCCAAAGGGACCCGGAGCAAGCCCCTGGAAGCTCCCTCCCCTTTTAAAAAAACAGTAAAGCCACACAAGATGTTTCCACTGCACAATTATTTCCCAGCACCCAGGAAGCCCCACGCCCAGGCAGCCATGGCTGCAGCAGACCCCAGGTCCCAGCAGTGCTGGCACGGGGCTCGTGTGGCCAAGGCAGCACTGGAGGATCCAAACCCAGCCCACCGCCCCCCCCCCCCCCCCCCCCGCCTCCTTTGCATCCTGGATGATTAAATCCCATTTGCATGCAGTGATTCACCCCCAGATCTGTCCTGCAGGCACAGAGCCAGGCGGCAGCGACAGAGAAGGGCCGGAAACCGCCAGCACCGGCCCAGCAGCCCTGGCCAAAGCTGGACAGGACGGGAGCTCTGCAGGGAGCAGCTAGGCCTCCCCAGATACAGGAGCAAGTTTAACGTTAACAAACACCCTTTTTTTGAGTTGCTGCTAGAGGTGCCTGACTCTCAGCACAGCCCCCTGCCCCCAGACCCACAGCCTGCAGGTAGCACAGAGGTGACACAGGGGATGCTGCCAGCACGGGGGACACCACAAGGGCTGCAGCAGCCGGGTGAAGCTCCCACCCTGGTGCTCGGGGAGGGGGTGCAGCCACGGAAGCCCCCCCAAAGCTCAGAGGGGTGTCACTCACCTGCCCAGCTCTTCCCCCATCTCATAGAAGTCCTCCACACTCTCCTGCCGGAAGGTGGACATGGCTGCGGGGCCCTGGCAGAGCTGAAGCCCCCCCTGACCCTGCCAGTGAAGGAGGACACCAGGGGAGCAGCCGGGGATCAGCACCTGTGGCACCAGAAAAGGGGGTTTATGGTCCGAGAGCCCCATGCTGACACCAGCATCAGACGGCCCTCGTTCAGGGCCAGGACCTGGCACAGGGACCCCATCCCCTTGGAAGGACAGGGGACAGGAAGACAGTGAGCCCTGAAGCAGTGCACCCCGTGCCATGCTGTGCCATGGGGCAGCTGGGGCCAAGCTCTCATCATGCCCCAAAGCCCACGGGAACCCCCTGCCCACCCTGGCCCTGATGGGGGAGAGGAGGGAATAGGGGCAGGGGCGTGTCGGCCTCATGGCTGCCCTGGCCCCCATCCTCAATCCCAAACCCCTTGTCATCGCAGCCAGTGACACCCGGCTGTGGTGGAGGGACCCCCCCACCCCTGGCCAGCAGCACCCCACTGCCCCTCCCCCCCGATCCCCCACAGGCTCTCCCTGCCCCATAGCCCTCACATCCCCCCCAATCTCCCACAGGCCCTCTCTGCCCCATAGCCCTCACATCCCCCCCCCCGGATCCCCCACAGGCCTCCCTGCCCCATAGCCCTCACATCCCCCCCCAATCCCCCACAGGCCTCCCTGCCCCATAGCCTCCCCCTGTCTCTCCCTGCCCCACAGCCCCCTCCCAGCTTCTCAGCCCCCCCAGCCCCCTCCCAGCCTCTCAGCCCCCTCACAGCCCCTCAGCCCCCTCACAGCCCCCCCCTCACGCCCCTCAGCCCTCACAGCCCCCTCACAGCCCCTTCACAGCCCCCTCACACTCCCCCCGGCCCCTCAGCCCCCTCACAGCCCCTCAGCCCCCTCACAGCCCCCCCCCCCCGGCTCCTCCCTGCCCCCACAAGTCCCTCACAACTCCTCCCTACCCCATAGCCCCCATACCCACAGGCCACCCCCATGCCTCAGAGCTCCCCCCCACCTTCTCCCTCCCTCCCTCCCCAAGCCCCCCAAACCCCTTCCCAGCCCCACAAACCGCCCGCCGCCCCGCCCCACCTGGGCCGCCGCCGCCCGCGTCGCCGCCGCCGCATTCCAGCACTGCTGCCGCCCCCGCCCCCTCTTGGCTCCGCCCCCAAGGGGGCGTGGCGCCGCACGCCGAGGGGGCGGAGCCAAGAGGCGGGGCGCTGGCATGGCCCCTCCCGCCCTTAGCCCCGGCCCTCCACTAGGTCCTCCCGCCCGCAAGGGGGCGCTCCACTTTCTGCCTGGCAAAGTAGCCAAACGCACCTCGATCACCATGATCCAATTTTTATTAATTCCAGTGGCACTAATACAGGCGGCGATGGTCACGGATGACGGTCACACACACACCACACACCCCCCCCTTCACCCCCGTTCATTTTGCATCGATTTACCCCGTTTTTTGGGAGAAATGAAGAAGCACGTTCCCCCCTCCCCCTCTGCAGAAACGCTTTTGAGTCAAATAAATACAGAATTGGGCAAATCTAGTGGAAATGGTTTAGTTACAATGGCAATGATGAGTCATGTGCAACACAACCTATAAGGCTTATTTCTTTTTTTTTTTTTCTTGGTTCTTTCCTCATTTAAAGTCTCAAATCGCTATGAAACCGATTAACAATGCAAAGAGATGGCGGTCAACGGGCATCTACCCCTTCGCACGGGCATTAACGCTAATTAATTAATTCCCCCGCTTCCCCTCCCCCCCCCACTCCCTTCCCCAGAGTCCAACGAGTTTAATTAGAGTTTGTCGAGGAAGTTGTCGAGGGCGGGGATGCCTTCCTTCAGCCCTTTGCGTTTGCGGGTCTCGGCCACCACCTGGCAAGGCCGGCTGGCGCTGTCGAAGGGATCCCCGGGCAGGATCTGCCAGTGATCGAAAACGCACTGGGGGAAAGCCTGGCCCCCCGTGTTGGACCTCAAATCTGCTGTAAAACCTGTGAGGAAGAAGACAGGTGGTGAGGTGGAAGATGAACGGGCACAGCTGGGCATCAGCATTAGCGGAACCCCATGTTCCAGGTCACCGCTGGCATGTCCTGACAGGAAGGGTGGGTCGGGCTCTGCTCCCAGGGAAGGGGCGATGGGACGAGGGGCAACGGCCTCAAGTTGTGCCAGGGCAGGGTGAGGTTGGCCCTGGGGAACAATTCCTTCCCCAAAGGGCTGTCAGGGGCTGGAAGGGGCTGCCCAGGGAAGGGGTCGAGTCCCCACCCCTGGGGGGATTTAAAAGCTGGGCAGATGTGGTGCTGAGGGCCAGGGTTTAGTGCTGGCCTTGGTAGCGTTGGGTTTATGGTTGGACTCAATGATTTTAAGGGTATTTTCCAACCTAAACGATTCTATGTCTGGGGCAAGGGAACCCAGAAGAGCAGTCAGAGGTGCTGGCCACAGGCAGCTCTGCCACGAGGAAGGGCTGGGGAAGAGGAAGGCCTCAGCACAGCCTCCCTGCTTCACTGGGACTTCGAAGATGGTGACAGACTCTTTAGTAGGGCCTGGAGTGATAGGACAAGGGGCAGTGGTTTTAAACTGAAGAAGGGGAGATTCAGAGTAGACAGAAGAAATTTTTCATGCCAAGGGTGGTGAAACACTGGCGGTCACTGCCCCAGCCCTGGAAACCTTCAAGGCCAGGTTGGAGGGGGCTCCAAGCACCCTGCTCGAGGGGAAGATGCCCCTGCTCATGGCAGGAGGTTGGACTGGGTGGCCTTTACAGGTCCCTTCCTGCCCAAACCATTCTGTGATGTCAGTCTCTGCTCCCAGGGAACAGGCAATGGGATGAGGGGAAACAGCCTCAAGTTGTGCCGGGGCAGGGTTAGGTTGGACATCGGGAAATTTTTTTTTCACCAGAAGGGCCATCAGGCACTGGAAGGGGCTGCCCAGGGAAGGGGTCAAGTCCCCATCTCCAGAGGTGTTCAGAAGCTGTGTAGATGTGGTGCTTAGGAACATGGTTTAGTGGTGGCCTTGGTAGTGTTAGGTTAATGGTTAGACTCGAACTTAAGAGTCTTTTCCAACCTAAATGACTCTACAATTTTATGACTGTTGCCATCAGACAGCTGGACACACAGGATCTCCCTCCCTCCATCCTTCCCAGGGTTGGTATCCAGCTCCCAGGAGCTGCTTCCCACCCAGGGGAATGCCCAGGACCCACACACTCACCAAAGGACTCGTTGACAGGCAGGTAGGCCTTCACCACAAACATGGGGGTGCCAGCCACCTGGGTCTCCTCAAAGACGTGTCCTGTTCAGCACACCATAGATGCCACCAACCACCTGCTCTGGGCACTGCAAGAGAGAGGTGTCAGGACCACCGCCCGCCCACTTGCGTTCCCTTTGCCTAGGATCTTCCAGGTTGAGCAGAGGTTCCTCACCTGGATTTCCACAAGGTAGATGGGCTCCATGAGCCTGGGCTGGGCAGTGAGCACACAGGCGTACAGGCATCTCCTGGCAGTGGGAATGATCTGCCCGCCTCCACGGTGGATGGCATCAGCGTGCAGGGTGACATCGTGCACATCAAAACGCACAGCACGCATGTTCTCCTCGCACAGGACCCCCTGGAAATGCAAAGCAGGGGGTCAACCAACACAGTGTTGGGGAAAAGCTGGGTGGTCCCTGCCAGAAGGCTCCAGTCCCTCAGCTTATGGGAATTCCCTTGAAGTGGGGAGCAGAGCCTGGCACAGTGAGGAGCCGTTTGGCAAGTCATCTTCCTTGCCTAGGACCTAAAAACCAGCGACTCCTGCCTCCGAGTCACCACTGCAGCTCCTCAGAGGCAGCTTCACACACACCAAAACCATTTACCCGTATCTTCAGACAACAGCTCCGAGGTTCCCATCAGCAGCAGAAGTGCTGACACACATTTATGATGCTGCAACCCAACTATTTGGCCAGGAAAAGTATTTTTTTCACATTATTGGGAGAAAAAAAAAAGTTATTGGCATGGTATCTTCTTCAAACTGAGACTTACAAAAAAAAAAAAGGAAAAAACCCTCTCCTGTTGCTGTTCCCAGTTTACCTATCAACCTGGGTTTTTTTGGAGTCATCTCCTGTATAGTCCTGAAAAAGTAATTGGTAAACAATGCCAATCTTTGCTGAGGCTCTCAGAGTACCTTTCATTTTCTTTTGATGCCAACTGTGTTATTCACCTTCATAGTTTCTGTCCCTGCTGTTGCATTTCTCTCTCGGAAAAACTTTTTATAAAATTTTAAATATGCGCTGCCATGATGGGAGAAGGCTTTTTGTCTTGAGGTTGTGTTTTGTGCGTGTCTGAACTGATAGGACATCTTCATCCCAGCTGGCAGTGGGTTTCATCTACCCTAGAAGATGCTTCTGCATTATAAATACATCACATGGCATGTGGCAATTTTTCTGAAGTTTCTTGAAAAGCAGCAGCACACTGCCTGCCCCGGAGCGATCCCAGCCCCACCGCAGCCCCTCACCTCCTTTGTCGCCCACTGGAAGCCGGCCACCACGCTGTCCTTGATCTCGTTCAGGTACTGCACTCCCTTAGTGATGTCAGTCAGGATGTTGGGGCCGGTGCCGTCGGGACCAAAGCACCAGATTTTCCTGGCTTCGGTGACATCCCACTCGTACTTCTCAGCCAGGTAACGAGCTCGCTGCTTCAGCTCCTGGCGAGCTGAGACCTCACCCTTGTCGATGTCTTCAGCCAAGCCATCCGGGAAGGGCCGGGCCTTCATGTACAGCCTGTTGTGTTTGTTGGGGGACTTGGAAAGGCACATCACATTGGATTCCTCGCTGACTGTCTCACGGTAGGACACAACAGGATCCGATTTCTGCAGTGACCAAGAGCAGAGGAGAGCGGTGAGCCACCAACCAAACCGCAGCTCCCCAGATACCCGCTCAGAGCTCACCTACAGCTCTGCCACTGCAGCTCCTCTACCTTAATAGGAATGCACGCGTGGTCCTCTTCCAGATCCTTCAGGCAGATCTCCAGGTGCAGCTCCCCTGCACCAGCTATGATGTGCTCCCCAGATTCCTCAATGATGCACTGAAAAGACCGTTTATACAGCAGGTGAGGCTTTTGACTGCAATGCAACAAAAGCTCTCGCGCATAAAAAACTAGTGACTGTCTCCCGGTTTTGTCTTTGTCTCATCGAGCTACTTTTAGATGCTCTTTCCACTGATCTGGGGATGACTCAGCACCAACCCTGCGTGGAATGTGGTATTCCTTCCCACTCTGGTAGGGCTGGGACCAATACTCAATTCTAGACTTTTCTGCCAGCACCCCCAGTGCAACCATGATTAAAGGCAGAAGCCTCCTGTGCCAGCACAGGACCAGGATTTCTCCTCTCCCCAAAAGCATTTGGGACATTCACCTGCACCATAGGGTCAGACTTGGCAAGACGCTTCAGTCCCTCCACCAGCTTGGGCAGGTCAGCTGGGTTCTTGGCTTCCACAGCCACACGCACAACGGGGCTGACGCTGAACTTCATGACTCTCATGTTGTGAGCATGCTCGAAGGTGGTGATGGTTCCAGTCTTCACAAGGAACTGGTCAACTCCGACCAGACCAACAATGTTTCCACAAGGCACGTCCTCGATGGGTTCAACATAGCGGCCCATCATGAGAATGGTCCTGGCAAAAAGAGAAAGTGGTTTTAATGAAGTCTGAAAGAAGAAGTCCCACCAGGCGCTATCCTGGAGTTGTGGCAGCACACTTGGAAGTCCAAAGCCAAGCATCTTGCCTGGCCTCAGAGATAAGAAAAGAGCCAAGACAGTTCTAGAACCACAAACCTGAACCCTGGCTCCGAGCATGCTCCACCTGACCAGGACTTACCTTTGAATTGGCTTCAGGTACAGATCCTCCTTCTTTCCAGGTGCATAGTTTGGTCCCATGATTCTGACTTTCAAGCCAGTTGAGACGAGACCAGAGAAGACACGTCCAAAAGCGTAGAAACGTCCCTTGTCAGAGGTTGGCACCATTTTAGAGATGTACATCATCAGGGGGCCTTTGGGGTCACAGTTCTTAATACCTGGGAAGAGGGAGAGAAATCCACTTAGTTCAGTACCACTTCTCGCATTTGGTATGCGTTCCCTGCCCTCCCCAATCCCCCCCAAATCCCAACAGGAGACCTGTACCCCCTGTTGTCCCAGCCCATTCACTTCTGTCCAGGCAGCTGGCCAGCCCAACCAAAGATCACATTGCCAAGAGATGTTTTAAACAAACACAGGCTCAGCTTAAGCCTTTGGTATATACCCTGGCTACTCTCCTGTTACTTAGCTAGCTCAGTCCTCCGGAGTAAAGCTTGTAAGCTTGTTTCATCCACACTGGAAAAGCTACGGACTCAGGAATTACAGCAGCCACAGAGCTGTGTACTTGGAGAACAAGATGGCTACGGGCATGTTGGAGCACTGAGCACTTATGTGAAGAGATGCATGGCAGCAAAGCAGCAGCTCGTCGTACCTATGGCAGCCTCATCATCGGGGGGTCCCTCGTAGAGCAGCTCACAGCGGTACTTCTGGGCTGTGACGGGAGAAGGCAGGTGAATGGTGATCATCTGCAGCAGGGCATCTCCGGCAGGCAGCCACCGCCTCATCACGGCCTGAGCAGAGATCAGAGGAGTAACACCCGGTCAGACTGTTCACAGCCTTCCCTCGCTTCCCCAACCTCCAAGCTACCAACAGCACCTTCCCATCCAAGCAGGGTTTGTAGCTCCTCAGTAAGCTGACACAGCTGGAGCAGCACAACCACTTATCTCCCCACAGACGATTCAGACCAATCTCACCTTCAGCAGGGGTTTGCCCTCCTTGTCTTTATCTTCGCTGTCAAGCTTGATGTCCAGTTTCTCAATCAGTTTAGCCGTCTCCTCTTTCTTGAAGTTCATGATTGCATTGAAAACCTGAAACAGCAGCAGCAGTTATGAACATTGCCGGTGACCCAGTTTGAAGCAGCAGCACAAACGCCTCTGAAGAGAATCTCTGTTCTCACTTGTCACCCAGCTGAGTCTATTTGGAGGCTCAGACATGTATTTGCCTGCACAGTATCTACCACCAGCTTCCCTGCCTGCACAGAGTAACGAGCCAGACTTGTGTCAGATATTGAAATTTCTTCAAGCAGACAAGTCAGGTCAAAGTGAAGAAATTTTCCATCATCACGCACTGTAACTGAACCAGAGTGTAAGGCACCAGCAAGGGCTGAACACGAAGGAACTCACCTTGAAGATGGGGTCAAGGATGAGCTGGCAGAAGGTCCTGGGCAGTTTCTTTCCATCAGGGCTGGTAGCAGATTTGCTGAACTTGCCAGTAGCAGGATCGAAGTATCTGGAGAAAGAATCAAGTCAAACAAGTATCAATGCTCAGTTCAGCTGCAGAAGCGTGGCTTGTTCTGCTTGCTTAGGCCAGAGGAAAGAGCTGCTGAGTGAGAACAGCCCTCATACCTTCCCCCATCACTTTCAGGTTTTCAGAGCTCACCAAAACGTATTTAACTCATGTTGCCAACTCTCTGTCCCCTCCCCATTTATCTGCGTGGTTCCTATTCCACAAAGATTTCATGGGAAACAGTTCATTTGCTACCACATGCACCAGATCACTGAGACAAGGCCATAAGCAGGCACGACCACATCCTCCCTGCTTACTGACCTTCTACAGTGTCAGGCTGCAGCCACACAGAGCTGATCTGGAGTGAAAAACCACAGCCCTGATTCCTCACCTGTCTCCCCACAGCTTCTTCATCATGTCTTCTACTTTCTTGGCACGCTCGGATGGATTCAGCTGGGCATCACCCTTGGCAGCGAACTTTGCAACATACATTTCAGCAAACTGTTTCAGAGTGAAAGCCCAGCCATGCAGGCCAGAACCAAAGCCGACAGTACCAAGCACTGGATCAATCTGAAAGGGAACAGGAGAGCTGGGTTAGAGGAACAGCCATGGAGTGTTACAGCACTCAGCCTACTCAGTCCCAAACACCACTCAAGGATGAAAAGAGGTTGAAGATGAAGCTTCAGGACTATGGGACCCTTAGGCAGTTCCACGACAGCGGCCATCTCTGAGGTCTGGGGACAGCCTGGCCACACTCCCACCATTTTAGCTTTTTAATGCAGAACTAGATCAGTTTGTCATCACTTCAACAATGTACTCAAGACAACTCAGCAGCTACGTAGACTTGCGTGCAGGTAAGATTCCTGTCCTTCATAGGGGGTATCAGCAATACATGAAAACCTGCAGCATACAGGAGAGTGCTCAACAGGAACAAAGCACAAGCTTTTTCTCTGAGCCAACAGCCCTGCGCACTACCCAGGAACCCAGCGGGGAGTGCTCGGAGCACAGGGACTGGCAAACACCTACTGGTCTTCCATTTCAGAAGACAGCCGGGGGAGTGATGCTGCGTAGGAGCCTAGGATCTTGCATCACCCAACATCACAGATGTGATGTGGGCAAGAAGGTGTCCTACAAAACAAGGGCACCCTTGTAAAGAGAGAAAATACTTTCTTGTATCTTTAGTCTTTATCTGCTCAAGCCTCGAACCAACAGAAGATTTGGAAGGAAAGCTAGCGAGCTCCAAACCAGTGCAAGCCTGAGTAGTCCAGGTACCTTCATTGTTCTACTCTCACTTCTCAACTTGAGAGAGCAAAGAGCCACAACTGCTCCCTCTCACTAGTTTCAAACTCAGCCTTACCATGATATTTCCCATGGGGCCACTTTCTCCTTCTCCATACGTGGAGATAATGACGTTCACGTTTTCCACGATGCGCTGGAAAGTCTGGTACAGCTCTTCTGGCTCCAGCTGCAGCTCCAGCAGCGCTCGGTCCATTTTGTTCATCATCAGGACAGGCTTGATCCTCTCAGCAATGGCCTGACGCAACACAGTCTCTGTCTGCACACACACACCTGCCAAACACAGGGGCGTTAAGTTAACCTCATCTTCAAACTCACCCAACATAAGCTCCAGTTGCCTATGGCTGCAGAAAACATTACCAGAGATGCAGTCTACAACAACCAGGGCACCATCAGTAACACGAAGAGCAGCAGTGACCTCTGAAGAAAAGTCCACGTGCCCAGGAGAGTCAATCAGGTTGATCAAGAAACCGGAACCATCCTTACTCTGCTTGATGAAGGCCAAATCATTTTCAGAGAGTTCATAAAATAGGGAAATAGCTCTGAAAAAAAGGAAAACTATTAAAATTGTTGACATGTTACACGTCCCCAATGCTTAGAAACAGCTTTCCATCCTGCAGAGACAGCTGTGCCTGGACTTCAGGATTTCCTGAAGCATCCTCCCAAGAGGCCAGCATGGGAGATATCCAGGAGCGCAAGCTAAAATCTGCCCTTCCTATGCTTTTCTGAAACCATAACCCCTTCTGAAATCATAACCTCTTCTGCCTCCATGCCATTTCAAGTGCCCAAAGAGGGTTCCATTTCTTTCCATCAAAGACTTATGCTTTTTCTATTAGGCCCAACCTCTTTTTTGACCCCTTTTCATGCCCCTCAGGGTCCTCAAGTTGCCTGCAGTGACGCAGCCGCCAGATACATCGCCAGAGATGCTCCCACAACAGTCTCCACACCACAGCCACAGGACTCCAGCGGACGTCAGCCACATCCAACAGCCACGCTGCTAAAATGGAAGGCTGAAGCTCCCGCTACACACCTATTTCCCAGTGGCCACTGAGGTAGCTCTCTGTGATTCATCAGAAGCCAATCAATACTCGCTCTTTCACTTAAGTAATCCTCACGAGCAAGCGATGAGCTTCTGAACTAGACTAGGGAAAGCCTGACACCGTCTTCTTTGATCTCACGATCAAACCAGTGGAGGACTCTAAGCCCCCCAAACTCAGACCACGAAGCAGGAGCAGTGAGGTGCTTGAAGGGAGGGAACTCACGTTGATTTGATGGTGATGCATCGTTCCTGCTCATCCTTCCTTGTGTCGGTGAAACGGGTCTCCCCCGCGCGGGCAGAGGCAATGATACCAGCTTTGCATACCAGAGAATCAGTCAAGGTTGATTTGCCATGATCAACGTGGGCAATCACAGACATGTTTCTGATGTTGGCCTTTTTGTCCATGATGGCCCGTATCTGGTCTACTGTGAAGTTCACCTTGAAGAATGAGAGGAGGGGGAAGAGAGAAATGTGGGGTACGTAGAAACAGCTCCCACAATTCTAGGAAGCCCAACGAACGCCACAAATACCTGCCACAGTCACACTGAACAGTGATTCCGCCTGTGCAGCCCGCGTTACAGGACAACCAGCAGCAAGGGCACCGCTGACACTGGTGTTATAAAGCAGAGAGGCCTGGGCCTCAGCACAAGAACCCATCCCGCTCCCTCTCTGCCTCAGTCTCCTGCCAACTGCGGCAGTATCAACATTTCCCCGAGGCAAAGCCTCATTAAAACCCAACCCTTGCTGGGTCGCTGCTCCACGGCGGGCGGGTGACAGCCCGGTGCACTGGTACGTTTGTCCTCTGCAGCGTTACATAAGGCGGCCTCCGCAAAGGCCCGTCCTCGGCATCAACACCGTCCCGGTGCCACATCACCGCCGCCGCTGCTCCCCCTCCCCGCGGGGCAGGCGTAGCACCCCCGGGCCGCACCGACACGGCGGCAGCGGCCCCGGCACGGGGAGAGGAGGGCGCTACGGGGGCTGACACAGCCCCCCAGGACCAGCGAGCCCCACCCGCCGGGCAAGGGCCCCCAGCCCCCCGGGGACATCCCCCCCCCCCGGCACACTTTCCAGCCCCACCCCTCTCCCCCAGCAGCGGCCCAACCCGGCGACAGGCCCGCGCGCCGCCCCCCGGGCCCCCCCCCGCCATCCCCACTGCCGCAGCGAGCGCGGTGCCCGCTCGGCCCCCCCGGGGCGGCGGCAGGATGCGGGGCCTCACCATGGTGGCGGATGGCGGTGGATTCTCTGGGGCGGGGGGGTTACAGCAATGGCGGCGGCGACAGCCCTGTCTCGCTGGCGAGCGCAGAGCGGGCGGGAGGCGTGGCGCCGGGCCCCTCGTCCGGGGGGGGGCCCGGCTGTTCCGCCGGGGCGGGACCACGTGGCCGCTCACCGGGGCTGCACCGGGGCCTGCGGGGCAGCTGCGGCTGGAGGCTCCCGCCCGCCCCTGCCGTGGCTCTGCTCTGGCCGCAGCGGGGGGGGAGTCCTCCCCACCCGCTGCCGGTAACTCGGGCGGGAACGGCCCGGGGGATCGGAGTCGGTACGGCCGCTGCGGGACGGTTATCCCCGGGGCTCCCAGGAAGAGGCGGTAGGGCAGAGCCCGGTGTCAGCCGCGGCCCGGGTACCGGCACCGGCCCCCTTTGAGCCCTGCCCAGCCCCTCCCCGCCAACGCCGCTCGGGGCTGCCCCCCCCCCCGCCCGCCCCGGCCCCGCAGGGTCCCCACGCTGCGCATGCGCCGGCCGGCCCGACCGTTGCAGCGCCCCCTGCGGGCGGGGAGGAGCGCGGCGCCCCGCGGCGGGGTCGAGCTGGGGGCCGGGGACCGGGGTTTCGGGGAGCCCCGCACCCGGCTGGGCCGCCGGCCCCGGCCTGTCCCCCGGGGCTGTCATGCAGCGACAGGCACCGCGGTGTCCCCGTGCCCTCGGCACCCCTGCGCCGCGTCCCGGGGGGTCCCTCACCCGAGCTGTGGCTATGCCCAGGGCTGCTAGGCTCTGGCTGGGATCCCGGGGACCAGCGGGGTCCCTCTGGGGAGCCCAGTGGTCCAGGTCCTTCTGGGGCTGATTCCTTGTGCTCCAGCGGAGCCAAGCCTGGGATAATCTGGCTGAAGGATGTGGAATGACTGCACGGTGCCAGGGAAGACCCTGCCGCCCATTTGGGTTGGATTCCTTCCAACCCAGTGCAGGAAGGAACGGCCAAACTCCCCCTGGTTTGTCCCAGTGCGTTGGGAAGCTGAAGCTCTACACGGTGAAGAGCATCACCTGAGTTAGAAACATGTTAAAGGGAGGTTACAGGCACGGGCGAGGAAAGAGCGACTCCAGGCAGGGAGAAACAACTCCATCTCCACAGCATAAACATTTTGCTGCTTTTTCCTTCTCTTTGGCACTGCAGGAGGCCCTCACTCCACTGCCCTCAGCTGCAGTGGAAGAAAGCTGACACAAATCCCAGCCACTCCGTCCCCATGCCACCGTGCCCGACAGCTACAGTTGCTGCTAAATTCCCAGCACATCCCCAGCCTGTCTGTCCCCTTCACCGGTCACAGGCAGGGACCATCAGGACAGTGGTGGAGCTACACCCAGGATGGATTCAGCCCCCGTCTCTCCCAGTGTGACAGGATGAGTTATCAGCTTGTTGGGGTTACCATAGCAATCGTTTGAATTTTTAGCACCAATACTGGCTTTTGCCAGACTGGAAGGGAACACTGGGGAGCCTGATTAACATATTGGCCTGCCTAGGAAACTGGCTGATTGCCTTTTTGTTTAATTAGCTTGTGGGGTTGATGACAAGGAGGGGGAAAGTGCTGGAAAACCTCTCCCAGTGCAGCATTTCACCCCAATTGCTGGGATTACCTCCTGATAACAGCCCGGAGCTGGAGAAGACGCCGCTGTGCACTCGCTTCTTGGAAATGGAGCAACCAGACCCTAGGGGGAAGAGTACTGAGCTTAGGAGAAATAATTTCTACCTATACAAAATATTTTTAAGAGGTGATGGGTTATTGGAGAGAACGTCTCCTCCCCAAGCACCCATGGGGGCACAAATGCTGACCTGTGCGGGAGGGCTGGGTGGGATCTCTGGGACGCCATCGCCATGGAGCGGGTTGGGTTTGGCCATGAGGAGCCATGTGTGCCTTGGCAGGGAGTGTGCCTGAGGGGAAGGCATGGCGGGAGCAGACAGGCAGGGGTGAGCAGCATCCCTCGCTAGCACAGGGCATCGGAGGGTCTGGCAGCTCTGAGGTCTGAAATCCAACAGGAAAATCTGAGATTTGCCACATTTCAAGAGGAGGCTGCTGCAGGGTGAGGAGGAGGATGGTTAGGCCGGTGTCCTTTGGGTGTCTCTGGCAAAGGCACAGATCCAAAAGCGCTGGTTTTTGGAGTTTTTTCACCAGAGCATTTTCTCTTCAGAAAAGCCTACAACAGCCGCCTGCTCTTCAAAAGTGTTTCCTAGGGAAGCCATGAGCAATCGGACTGGGTGCTCCCAGGTTTGGGGACAGAACTGCCCCCCTGGCATCAGTGCCAAAGACACCCCGGGCCCAAATGAAGCACCCGGAGTTCGGCCAGGGGGACCCCCCCCCTTCCCTGGCCCTGCCTGCCCCTCCTGGGGCCCACCGGGCCCGGCCCGGCCCCGTTCCGGGCCGGCAAAGGAAGCGGGGCCGGGGCTGCACACCGGGCGCAGCGCGGCCTGGCCTGGGCACCCGCCTGCCGCCATTTTGGGGGCACCACAGATCGCTCCGGTGGGGCGCGCCGACACCTGCCCGCTCGCTCTCAATCTCTTGCTCCCTGCAGGGGGCGTCTCTAGGCCCCGCTCCCCCAAGGGAGGAGGAGGAGAAAGCGGGACACAGTGGTGACCACCGCCACCCCCTCCCCGGTTAGCGGGGCGCTGTCCCTTTAAGCCACCCGGGAAGGCGGGGCCGGGCGGGGCGGGGCCACTGCGCCTGCGCGGCGAGGCCGCGGCCGGCGGGGAGACGAACGCGCGCGCGGATTGGGCGGCGCGTGCCTCTCGCGGCCCCTCCTTCCCCCCCACCACCCCCCGCGGATTGGGTGTCACGTGACTCGGCGGCGGCTCCCGGCGCGGTGGACGCTGGAGGCCAAGATGGCGGCGGAGCTGGTGGAGGCGAAAGTGAGTGAGTGACCGTGCCCCCGCCCCGCCGGCGGGGCCTGGCCGGGCCGGGCCGCGGGGGCCGGGGGCTCCTGGTGGGGGGACCGAGGGCGGGCGGCACGGCCTGGGCCCTGGCCCCGGCGGCGAGAGCCGGGGGGGCGGCGCCCCGGGTTCCCCGCCCCCCGGCCGCCCGGCCCCGTCCCAGTAATTAGCGCAGGTGGCTTTTCCCCGCCGCCCAGCAGAGCTCCTTCCCCTGCTTCCCCCGGCCCCGCCTCCCCCCCCGGAGGCCCGGGCCGGTTCCCGCTCCCCCGGCCGGGGGCGCGGCCGGGGGGGGGGGGGCAACCGGGCCCGGCGGGCGGAGGGCTCAGGCCTGGTGGCCTCGCAGCGCCCCGGCCTGGCTTTGCCCGTCTGACCGTGGCCGGGGAGGGTGGTGGTGGGACGGGCAGCACCTGGCGCTGCGGCAGAGCCCCCGGCTCTCTGTGGCGGGGAGGCTTGGGGCAGCCCCTGAGGCTCCTCCACGGTGGGGCGAGGGGAAGCATCTTCACAGTGAACATCCATGAAGTCGCATTGTGCTTCCAAGGTGGCTTGTGCACCCCATCGGGCCTTCTGGAGGAAAGGGACCCTGCTCTGCTGTGGGTTTCTCCTTTTCCCTCTCCCTCCCTGTTCACCAGCAGCTCTGGGAGCTGGGACTTCTCCACATCCCGTTGCTGGTGTGTGGCAGCACAGAGGATGGGCTGGCAGAGCTTGAGCCGGGCTCTATCTGACAGCGTCACGGGGGAAGCTGGGGCTGAGGGCGCTTACTGAGCAACACCAACGGATGGGAAGTGTTTAGTACCTGCAGGATCAGCTCATTAGTGAGGATGTGGCTAGATGGTTGCAAAAATAAGATTTGGAAGAGTCTCAGTTTAGGATGCACTGCCCTCTCCCTGCTGTTGGGCTCCTCTCAGTTCTGTGAGCTGAGCCCAGGGCTATGGAGGGGAAGATGTGCTTCCAGGGCATCGTGGTTGCCCCCACAACGGGTGTTTGATGGGCTCTGTGCCACTCGTATGCAAGGCTTCCTCGGGGAGAAGAACAGACTTTAGCGTTAATGATCCCAGTAGTTAATGTGCTCTCTCTACTGCTCATACTCTCATGCAGGTCCAAGCCTCAGTAATAGGTTTTCTTTGTCTGAAGCTGCTTCTTCTGTTACTGCTCAAATCTGGTCATCCTTCTGGATCTTAAATCCTTCTAAATGTAAACTGCAGAAGACTTAAACTCCGCTTTATACCCCAACAGTCCCAAGTGGCTGGTGGTGCAGGAAACCTGTCTGCAGTGCTCCTTTGACTTCCCTGGTACCACACTGCCTTGACGTATTTATCTTTGGAAATATGCCTCAAAATACCTCAGGGAGGGCAATATGCTCTCCATTTTGGAGAAAACCGAGACACGGAAACTGGATTTCTCAAAGATTGCCCAGGTGGTATCTAGTGAAGCAGTGATACGAATCCAGATCCCTTGAATCCTGACTTTCTGGCATTTAAATGTCCTTTCTCTCCTCTTTGAAGTTATCTGCCTTTTTTCCCTCTCATCAAAGGTATTTTGGGACACATCACGACAGCCAAAAATTTTAACTGCAACCAGTGACGTTTGCATAACATGTTTTAGGCTTCCAGATTAAATGACAGATTTAATGAAACAAGGAGAAAATAAAATGACATTTTCTCTGTAGTCTAATTCCCACACACGCAAAAGCAGTTGTTAAATGTTTCTGAAGTCAGTGGTAGCTTGCTTAATTAAAAAAAAAAAATCCAATCTGTTTTATTCCAGGAAATTACAAGGCTTCTATTAACTTCCACAGAAATCTGTCTTTTATGTGCTTTTTTTTGTTTGTTTATTTTTTAAATTAATCCACAAACAGGAGTGGAGTATAGGTTGGGGAAGAGAGGGCTGCAGGGTCTCTGCTTTTGGTTTTTTTTACTGTGGGACAACTGGAGTTTCTTCTTGAATTCCTGTTTTCCACAAACCAGGAAGGATATTGAGTAAATATGTGTGGGTACCTATCAAGTATATTTTCAGAGCAGCTTGAATTTGCAGAAACATAGATGTGATAAGCTTGTCTTGTGCGTTCCTAAGGTTGCTTTGTCCTAAGAAACATCAATCTCACCAGACCCTAGCGGTAGTTTTAACAGAAATAATTTCTAGTTCTTAGTCTGGTGCATGGTTTCTGAATCTGCTGACAGTCACAGACCTTCTGAGTTTCCACATCAGCAAGAGAGTAAACTTTTGAAGATTGAGATTTTTATTATTTTTTTTTACTGTTTATCAAAATACTGAAATTGATAGCAAAGGCTGTGGTCATGGGGGAGGGTGTGGCAGAGCACCCAAACAGAGTTTGGAGGCATTGTTCTCATGGGAACATATTGCTCTCTTTAATAGTCTTTTCATGTCTTTCCATAGTCTAAAATACACATTTTTTTAAGAGATACTTTATATGTAGGAAGGACTCTGGAGGGGTTTTTTTGCCCATACAGATAATATACAGGTGCACTGAAATACAGTACGAACGGATTGGCGGCTCCGGTTCACTTAAATGGCATCTGCCTTCCCGTTCACATTCATTTTCTTCCTTCCCCTTCAGTTTTTAATGTAGTTCTCTTACCCAAAGGTGCCTGGGAAGTTTGGATGTGTTGAGCCCCTGTGGTAAAGGAGTTAATGCGCTCTTTTGTGGCGGGGGGCTGCTGTTCGAGATGTTTTCCTTTGTGGTCACTCTTGCTTCCAGTCGAACTGTCTTGAGGATGCTTAACGTTTATCACAAATTATTTTTGAGTGATTCGGTGACTGTCGTGTTGTTTCTCTGATTTTGGTGATATTTCAATTGATGGTCTCCTCTGTATTTGCTTGCTCAAACAAATACCTAAGAAATGGGATGCTAATCAGGTGAATAACAGCTGGTTTGAACAGAAGGTTTGGTGTCTGTCATGTAAGGGATTTTTTTAGTATTTTGGGTTCCAGTTATAGAGTATAGTGAGAACTGACACTTTGCATTTTTATAACTGTAAGAACATTTTTAATTTTTTATCCCCTAGAACATGGTGATGAGTTTCCGAGTCTCAGATCTTCAGATGTTGCTGGGTTTTGTTGGCAGGAGTAAAAGCGGACTTAAACATGAACTAGTCACCAGAGCATTGCAATTGGTCCAATTTGACTGCAGCCCTGAAGTGTTTAAGAAAATTAAGGAGCTCTATGAGACTCGCTACGCCAAGAAGAGCTCTGAAGTCGCGCAGCCTCAGCCGCAGCAGCACCGGTCTCCTGAGGCACTCTCCATACATTCATCGTATGACCGTGGGAGCACCGTTGCTCGGACTTCTATCTCCACTACTAATATTGACTATCCTGCGCTCTATGGGAAGTACCTTAACGGACTGGGAAGGTTGCCACCCAAGGTTGCGAAGCCTGAAGTTCGGCTGGTGAAACTTCCCTTCTACACGACCCTGGATGAACTGTTGAAGCCAACAGAATTAGGTGAGTTTTCAATATGCTGGTGCGTGTGTGATGGACTCGGTCTGAGAGAGAAAAGCGAAACAGGTTTAAGTGTCAAAAAGATGACTGTTTTCAAGGATCTGTCAAGTCGTGTGACAGATGAGAGACTGATTAATGTGGTGGTGGATACCTTCCTCTTTCCCCTCATATTTAGAGTTCAGAGAAGAATATTTAGAATTTATTTTTTTTTCCCTTGCCTTAGAACAGGAATGTGGTCACTTTGAGATGTAATTTGAAAGCCTGTCTTGTTTCGCTGTAGCTTTCATATCCTTCGTTGGAAATGCTGCTGTGTGGCACGTTGCAGTCTTGTGCTGTGAATCTTAATCTGTCTTCCATCTCCGTAACCTGGTGATATTTTGATGAAAATCTTTCTATGTTGGTGTCGCACCTGTGCTAAGCAAGTCTGCTGGCACTAATGCTATTTTTCAGTGCTTAAAATACCTGACCTAAAGCCTCCTATGGATGAAAGAGCGTGGTACACACATCAAACAGTATTTCTGACTCCCTTTTTTGTGCTTGTCGTAGTTATTTGTGTGTGATGCTGTGTATTTTGAGGGGCAACTAGGAAAAGTGGAAGAAGGGTTTTTTCCCACCTTGTGGCTATAGGAGACTGAGTTTTCATTGTTTTAATTCTGAGAAACAAAGGGTATTGTCACTGATGTTAAATACAATGTTCTTGTAGCAAAGGCAGTGTATACAGAGGAGAAGTACCATTGTAGTCTGCTGAGCCACAGCATCTCAACAAGTCATTGTAGTAATATCAGGCTTCACTACTAAATGAACCCTGAACTTGGGGAGCTGATCTTTGCTGAAGAAAAATGTTTGATGTGCATGTGGATTGGAGGAAAAAAAAGGTAGATGAAGATATGACTGTGCAGGTACAAAAACAAAAGAAGGACTAATTCATCAGACTTTATGTAATTTTCATCTTCATTTGGAGGCATTAAATATGTTTGTGCTGTGACCATTTAAATGGTTCAGGGGTGACCGCCAGTGTAAGGCTAAAATATTTTACATGCTGTTTGGTGAATGGGTTAGTTCAGTCTTAAATGTGGGATGGCATTTGTTAGTCAGGAATGCAAATGGAGGCTTTTGAAGGAAAATTAATTTTCAAAAGGTGGAAGCATCCAGAGAGAGCAGAAGAGCCTGGATGTACTTACTGTGATTAACAAATTTTGTTAAAAGTTGACATTAAATCTTCTATGTCAGACCAGAACTGAGGTCTCATTAAATTTAGTATCTCACCTCTGTTAGCTGACACCTCCCTCGGGTCAGCTTGTTCCCTAAAGCGTATTTGACTAATTTTCCCTTTAACTGAGAGTGTTTTCTGCCTAATGGTGGGGGATTGGCGATGAGTAGCTGGGTATGAACAGATGTTCAGGCTTCATTGTCCCAATCAGCTGTTCAGAACCTAATGACATCTTCTAGACACTTGTTTAATTTTCCCAACCTGGTGACCTGCAACTATAATTCCTTCTGCCTGTGCCGATGTGAATAAAGAAGCATTTGTTTCTTTGCAAAGCTGGGGTTATTTCAACACTTCGTAGATATCAGCTGCTCACCATTGCTACCTGGAACAGCCGGGTGCTGGAATTAGAAGTTACGCTTGTATGGGGCCCTGCTTAGTGTGGAAGGATGATGAAACAGAGCGCTCTGAAGAAAATGGAGTGTTTTTTTCATATGAAAGCTGCACCAGTTCATGCTTTGTTGCCCAGATTTTCCATTCTGTGTTTTGACCAAGCATAAGTTCCGTGTCAACCTCGGAAACTTGTAACGTGGAAGTACCTGAAAGAGATTTAAGATTGTGGATCCATTTAGAAACACCCAGCTGCCATTGTAGTACCCCACTTCCCGAGGCTACAAAAGAAGTATTTTAAACGTATAGCCAGGGTGGGAGTAGGGGAAGCTTAATTTATGTGTTCCGGACTTCAGTTGGAAGCATCTTTATTAATGAAAAGGCTCTCTTGCCTCTTTGAGATGATTGCCTTGAGATCAAAGATGAGGTGGGCGATGCCTAATTTGGTCTGTAGGCAAGCAGATTCCCTGAAGAACTATCAAATTACTATTAGACTTGTAGACAAAGGTGGCTTCAGCTAAAAGCAGATAGATTAGGTCCATTGTGAACCAGCTAATATCTCATATTTGGTAACTGCACACACAATTTCAGTCAATTTAAGTATTGAGTTTAGTGTCTGAGTTATCTACACGAAAACAGCTTCTGCTGCAGCTTTCTGGTTTGGTCTAAGGATGTCAACATGAAAGAATTCTTCTAATTTACTGAAATCACTGCAATTCTCTCGGGTAGATAAGGCTTAAAATTAAGATTGATCAGATACCTTTTTAGAGGGAATGAATACTAATATCTTTCCTGCATTGTATTTTAAGTAGCTAACAAGCAGAGTGTTTCCATGAGCTCTGTGGTATCTGAGCACCTTGCTGATAAGCTTACTTATCCTCTGGCACCTTTTTGGGTAAAGCAGTGTGAATATAGTTTTTGACAGTAATAGTGTGCTGTAAGGAATATTCTGAATGATATTTTTGTTCCGAATGTTAGCTGTGACAGCCTGTACTTGCTGCAGATACCGAGGCTTCTGGTCTTCTCCTGGAGACATGCCAAAGGAGATCTTGCATTGCAGCTGTGGGAGCAGAAGGCCATGTAGGCTGGGAGGTCCTGCCACTGTCAATGTAAACAGGATTTGTTTGGTTTTGCCCTTCTGATAATACCTGCCTTGCAGCGGTGACGTTGCTCTTCTATCATGTGGAAGTAGTAAAACCATGGCTCCAGCCCCCTCCTCTTGAAGCCAGACTTCAGTTGTTGTAAACAGGGCCACCAGTTTTGTGGCAAAGGCAACTGCCTTCCCCTGACTGCAGAGCAAACGCTGCTGCGTTGGGTGATCTCCAAGGAATCCCAGCAAAAGCATGCGCTCAAGCGGTTGCTATATCCACCTAAGCAAACTGTGGTAGGCATTAAAGTGAATGCTGCCACCCCATACGAAAATAAAAGTTGTCATGCAGCCAACTTGCCCTGTCTCCCCAGGCCCCTGCATCAACACAAATGACCTTCAGTCTAGTCAGGAGTAGTTCCAGTGGCCAAGGAGGAAAAAAAACCCCACCAATATATTGTATTGTGCCCTGAGGTGAGCTGGTTTGGAGGTGTAGGGATGAGAATGAGGACTTGCCACAAGCTCCTCGGCCCTACAGAAGCCTCCTGCCAGCAGCTCATCTCTGGCTGATCTACCTTTGGGATCTCCAGCCGTGGTGATGATGATATAATCTCTCTTTCCTGGGGGCATATAAGCCTTTAGCGCGGTCAACCTATAAGTAGAATAGTGAGGAATGTTACCTTTAAAAAAAAAAAAAACCTGAAACAAAACAAAAATCCCCGTGGTGCAGGGAAACCCTAAAACCCTGAAATCAATGTAGTCCTTATTTTGCATGGCATGGTCTAGCCTGCCAGATCGAGAGTTGCAGATGAGGTTGGCTTCTCAGAATGGGAATTCATTGCAATTAAGTTGGGCTAAAGCCTTGAAAACTGTTTGCCAAGTCCTTTTGGGTTTTGGAAGTTTTATGTCTTGACTCATTCTGAGGATCGCTGATTGAGCTCAGTCTTAAAAATTAATTTCCTCCTATTGTCAACTGTTAAAATAAATTGATCCCAGCAGCCGTTTTACAAGTCAAGGAGCTGAGTTGTGTGCTGAGGCATCTATCCTGGAGAACGGATGAAACTCAAGTTATCTTAAATATTTAGCTTTAAAAAACTGTAACTTTTTTTTCTGGCTGCTCAGCAAAGAAACGAATAGCTGATTAGGTACCCTGAAAGTGTGCCTCCTGGAGCTTGGGCTTATTTTCCATCATTAAGACTTGGGTCTTTACGCAGGTCTGTCTCAGACCATTTTTTTCCTTCCAGTCTTTTGGGGAAAGTTCTCCTGCGTCCAATTCTGATTGCTTTTGGCAGCAAGGTATGTGGGACACATCCTGAGTCTCTTTGGCCATCTGCTATCTTCTTTTTTTTTTTGTCCAGGTAACATTGGAGTGCTTTGTGTGACTCTTCAGCAGCTTTCTGTGAGCGTAGTTGAGAATTTTTGCCTGGAGAAAGGTCTTTCACAGTGAGAAATAAAGAAAATGGGAAATGGGGAGCATGTGCTGCTGCTGCTCATTTTTTTCTTCACACAGAAAGAGGAGAGTTGTTAACTGAAGATCTGTGGAGAAACGCAGGCACCTGAGGAGCTGTAGAGAAATGTAGGCACCTGACTATTTTTTGGTTTGCTGTAACAGTGGTTGCACAGTCAAACTGTGTGGCCCATCGATAGCTGGTGCTTTGCGGCCAGGACTGCTGTGCAGACTCACCATCGTACCCCGTACGTGGTAGCTTGCGATGGTCTTTCAGCCTCAGCCCTGGAGCGGTAGTCACTCCTGGTGTTGTCAGCAACTATTTGGTGTCTCACAGAAATGAGGAAATCACCTGTTTTGAAATTCAGTAGCGTGCTGGGTTTAATGCTAGAATATTTTGCTGGAGAGCTGACAGTGAATTTGTTGGATAGTTCACAGGGTTTGACTTCCATCACTGATGGCTTCCTGAGCGGTGCCAGTCCGTGCTGCGGGCAGCCTGCTTTCAGCAGCCAGGCGCTTTTTTGTGTAAAAGCAGGGTGAGCTGATATAAGTGCAAAAGAAAACATGAACAACAACTCGGTTTTCCTAATCAGGTTTGCTTTGTCTTCATGTAGGTCAACAATCAGGAGGACAGTGTGTCTATAGAGAGTTATTTAAGCAATATTATTAAAACGACTTTTTGTCATCGTTCTCATCATTCATCGCTTTCTAAAAATAACAGTCCTTATGAAACGCTTTACTTCTCGATGGTTGTTTTGGTCAAGAGACATTTGGATGGAAACTGGAATTAAATTAACAGTCCTTAAAGATACCTTAATGGGGTTTTTTTTATTTATTTCTGAAAGCCATTTCGCATTTTGAAAGCTGAATTACCAAAGGGAAGTATCTGTAGTCAGTGAATCAGATTGTCACCGTGTCTTCCAAGATCTTAGGGCTGCTGAGGTTTTATCTTTCCTTCATCTCATCTTAATCATAGACAGTAAAGCATACTTTTCTACTTCTCAAATTCCGGTATATTGGCTTCAAATAAACTAGCAATTGAAGCGATGCAAAGAAAAAACATCCAGTTCTTGCTACAAAGAAAAAATAAAAGCTGTTTTACCACTTCCTGTTCCTTGTGTTTATCCTGTGACTTTCACCAGCCCAGGGCCTTGACTTCGGTTGGAAATGTGTACTGACAATAAAACTTAATGTGTTTGAATTTAATAAAAGGTACTAAGCGGAAGTCGTTATGTAAGTTTTCCACATCTCAAGCTTCATTTTAACGATGTTAAATGCATTTGATCTTAAAATTGTCAATGGATAAAAGGCTGCAATTTATGCTGGGCTCTCAGTTAAGTGATCCTGAAAGTGGACTGCTCTACCACCCTACCTGTAAATGCACCCTCAAGGTCATGTGTTTGTAAGTTATGTTTTGTCTCTTACGGCTGGTTTTTGTGATGCTTTTTTATTATCTAAGCTGATCTTTGTTGCTGTTGTTGTTGTTTCCTTTTCCAGAATCAGTCTGATCAGTCTGGTGGTTTCATGCTTTTGTGTCATACATAGGTCTCTTAGCCTTCTTTGAGTTTTAGTCTCCGCACTGTGCCGCCACTTACGGTTTGTTCTTATGAGAACGTGATTGTTCGCTCATTGATTAGTTGAAGTGAGGGAAAAGAAATAAAAAAGCAGGTCCAAACCCAGTGTGTATTGTTAGTGTGCTAACTAGCAAAACAGGCACCCAATAAAGGAGCAAAGCTGTAATAAACAACAGTAGATTTACCAAAATGCATGATGATTGGAGTTCTTGTGCGGCTGTGCGGGAGAAAACAAGACTTAGAGGTAAACATAAAAGCTGTTTAGAACATAAAAATCGCCCTGTGTTTAGCTATGTAAGAAGAGCTAGATATTATCAGTTTGATGTACAGTTTTGGTTGTTTTTTTTCCTCTTCAGTTCCACAGAATAATGAGAAGCTTCAGGAAAGTCCGTGCATTTTTGCATTAACACCAAGACAAGTGGAGTTGATCAGAAATTCCAGGTACTTCTCATTGGATATTAAAAGTTCAAGAAAATGTAGCTGCATAATTCCTCTGTGTTCCCTCTCTGTGGAAGCTTTTGTTCTCTGCAAGGAAACACAGTTTGTTTGAGGACATCAGCAGACAGGCTACTTCTCCTGTAAAGCAAATAGCTTTGGGGGAGGTGGGAGGTACAATCTTACCCATCTAAGTCCCTAAGTTTCAGTTCTGCTCCTCTAATCTTGCTTTTGAATAGTACATTTGGGCAGGAAAAGCAGTATAAAACTGTTGATGACCTAAATTCTCTGTTGAACTTGTGTTATGAATACTTGCAGACTTTTCTTTGCATCTGAAGTTCAAAAGCTATATGTGTAATGCTGTTTGCATTTGAAAGAAAGCTTCTTCGTTGCAAAGGGTACTATAGTAACTGCATAAGAAAACATCTTGCACCGATTAGGGTTTACCCTGACCTCTGTCATGATGCAACTTTTGACTCAAACAATGAAACGCCCCAGAAATGTCAGTGCAGGCAGCGAGGCTTCCTCTTCAGCTGACCTGCTGCCTTGGTCCTTGCTGCTGTGAAAGGACAGTGATGCAGAAGAGGTCCTCCAAAACTAAGCGTAAAACCTTTACTTGTTTCTCTTTACGGTAAAATCATACTGTTATCCTAGAGTTGGAGAAAGATGACTTTAATATCCAGTGCTTGATTACTGTTGTGATCCCAGTAGGTCGACAGAAGCAGTGCAGGGGAAGCTGTCTGAAGACTTAACAGACAGGAAATGATACACCACAGGAGTCTTTAAGGGTGATAAAAGGCTGCACACACGTGTTGTAGCTGATTCTTGACGCTCTTTTCTCCATATATTCAGATTTGTGAGAAAACCTTCACTGTCAATAACACAAGTTAAAGATTTTATAGCAGGGATTTGAGCGAGAGTCTAGAATGATCCCTCAGTGCAGGTCTATCATCTTCTGCTGCTTGGGGGGGGTTACCAGATGTGTTTCCCCCAGATCCAGAACTGCCACATCAGCTCCTGTTGGTCAGCTGAACTGAGGTTCCATCCCTACCACCCCCAAAATCAAAACATTTGTACTAAAACACTGAACTGGAATGTCAAACTCTTACGGCAGCAAATCAAGACTAATTTTGGGATCTTATCTAATCAAAGTATGTTTTGCACCTGTGTATAAAGACTCCTAATAAAATATCCCTGTTCTGGGGTATGTTGCTTTCCTGATAGCAGTTGAAATCCTCCTGTGATAGTACTGCTAAAGTTAGCAATATTAACGGTTGTTCTGCTGCCGTAATACTTGGTTCCTTGGTTTGCATGAGCAGCTTTTGCTGAATAATTGAACAAAGAGAGTCTTCAAAGAACACCGTCAGGTAGACCTTACCTTAAAACCTAGTTTTTGTAAGTGGTTACAAATCAGCAGAAGGATTCCAGGCAAATTGGTATCTTTCACCCAACGCTTTTACAGTTTTGAGAACCCAGAGAAAGGCTGTAGGATGGTGCATTAGGAAAAAAAAAAATACAGGACCACAGGTATTTGCAGAGGGAATTGTACAATTTAAATAAAATTCTGTAAAGTAATTCTTTTAAAGGTCTATTAAAAAAAAAACAACCTAAAACTCTTGAGAATGGTAAAAGTGACGGCTATTTTTGGTTGTTTGGGGGGGGGGAGTGTGGGTTTTTTGTTGTTTTTTGGTTTGTTCTTCTTTGGTTTGTTTTTTACATAATTAATCTGGCGTTTCTGTTTCTTCTTTCGTTTACTAGGGACTTGCAACCCGGTGTGAAATCCGTTCAGGTCGTGCTAAGGTATGTCTGAGCATGGGGTTCATTTAACATCAGGTGCAGAACAGGGGAGGAGGGAATGCACTACCAAAATCATTCACTTTTCAGTGTGGTTTTCATAGCTACAAAGATAACTTACAGTAAATTGCTTGTTCACGTGCCTAACGCAAGCATCTTAACCTCTACTTTCTAACCTCATCCTACACGTACTGCTTGAGTTAGCACTGCAGTAGAAAACAGCAGTGTGTCAGACTCTGCTGCCCAGGCATCGAGCCTGCATCTGATCTGGGAGAGCCGAGTGGAATTGGCTTTGCTTTGGCCAGATGAGGGAGCATGGGTTGGCGTGGTGATGGTTGGCTGCTGGTAGCTGTTGATGTGCAGAGAGCTTTGAACATACAAACAGCATGAGGATATTGAGAGACGTGTCATTTCTTTACAGAATCTGTTACACAGACACTAGTTCTCCTCAGGAGGATCAGTACCCTCCGAACATTGCAGTGAAAGTGAATCATAGTTACTGCTCAGTGCCGGTAAGTCAGCTCAGCCAGGAGGTGTGACATTGCAACTTTGGAAGGACTTGTGTAATTTAGAAGCAAATTGGTTTCCTGATGAATGCAGACAAGAAGCCAGAATATAAAAGTGCACAGCTTAGTTTAAAGCTAATTTTCTAATGGATTACCTGCGTTGTTAATAAACTGTTCTTTCAAAAAGACTCGATCCTTTTTACTTTGCATTTGGTCTGACTGTTCAGCTCCCTTCTACCCCCCTCCTTGAAAACTGTGGGTGAGTAGAACTTAGTGAAGCAGATGAATAGATACACCCACATAGAATCATCTTGAGTAAAAAAAAAAAAAAAAAATATATATTTAATCTTTCTGCCTTAGGGCTACTATCCATCAAACAAACCCGGAGTGGAACCTAAAAGGCCCTGTCGTCCCATCAACCTCACCCATCTCATGTACTTGTCTGCAGCGACCAATCGCATCACCATTACCTGGGGGAACTATGGGAAGGTACGTACCAAAGGAAATGGCACAGGACTGCATGAACGAGTGCGGAAGAGCAGCCTCGCTCATTCTTTCCCTTCCTTTTCTCATTAGAGCTATTCCGTGGGGCTGTACTTAGTGCGGCAGATGACCTCAGCAGAGCTGCTGCAGAGGTTGAAAACCATTGGGATCAAACATCCAGAACTGTGCAAAGCACTTGGTGAGTATGTCTGCTTCTGAGGTGGCTTGGGGAGGTCCGCTGTATGCCTGTCAGACTGCAGCATTCCTAACAACCAGGGTGCTAGAAATGTGCTTGGGAACAGCTGCCAAGTTTTACACAATTTCTTTCCTCCAGTTGTATAAAAACACTTCTTGTTTGAACAGACTTGCTAAGCTGTATGTCAGTTGTGTGAAATTGCCCCAAACCTGTGTGCAAGTGCAGCACTTCTGCAGCGCGTGTTTCTCGTGGCTCTGCAGCAGCTCTGAATCACTTTAGTTGGATTTAGAATTTGTCCCCAGGTCGTATCGTGGTGAGTGCCGCTGAGGGCCAGTGTCGTTCTGACGCGAATGGCTTCATGCCTTCACCTGAGTAATTATGAGCTGACGAACATTACCACAGCACCTCGGCCTTGACCCGCACTATTTCCAAAGGAGATTTCTGGAGCAAGGGATCCTGGTGAAAATGTCCTGCTGCCCCAACCCCCTGTGAATCCTAGGGGCTGGCAGTGGGATTTCACCACCAGCACTTTCATATGCGTTGAGAGCTTCAGAGAAGAGATGATCCCGAGAGATGCTTATCCTAGACCACTCAGGTAAATCATCGTGGTATGAGACAAATGCAAAACATTATTGCAAATGAGGGGACATTACCTTTTCAAGTCAGAGTCTGACTTGCAGCTCAGGAGAGTCTGGAGGATTTCCAGTTATTTAATGTTACTGGAGAGAGCATTCTCATTATTTATTCTGCATGGGAGAACTAACACCATGGATCATGATGGTCTTTAAAACGTACTATTCAGGTCATGGACAACTCTTACCGTGTGTAAGAAACATAATTGTGAAGAGAGGTTGTAGTTCATAAGGGAGACAAATTATTTGGGGCATGTCCGGTCTTCAGATGCCTAATGCACGTTGTGGGACACACTGCTGCTTCAGCCAAAACTTTGATCTTCATGTTAAGTGCAGCATTTCTGCAGCGGATGCTGAACGCTTCTGTGTCCGTGTGCCACACCAAATAGTGTCCATGGCAGTCTTGATCCTATTAGCCAGCACTTATCTATTGACATAAATGAAAATTTTCCATTTGTTAAATATCCACCATTCTCAGAAGCCCGAGGCACTGGCTACACTCCCTTTTTTGCTGTTCACCAGAACCTTAAATGAATTGGGCAGAGGCTGGCTTTTGAGTCATCCTAAACTGCAGAGGATCCTCTCATTCTTCTCTTGGCGCTTCTTGAAACCAGGCTCAGCAGTATGTGCTGTTCCCTTTAAAGCGACGCTTGCAGGATGGCCTCAAGTGGCAGGCAGAGGCTCTGAAAGCAGCTTGCTTGCCTTTTCCACTTGGTAACAAGTGTGTGCCTCCAGTTCTACTGCATTGGGTAACTAACAGCTTTGGCTGGGCTTCGGGGCAGAGATGACTTGCTTTTGGTCACCTTAAATCTAACCAAGTCGGAACGTTGTCTTGTTTCAGTTCCTTTGGGCTGTTACTGCTTGGAATCTGTTTGGACATCTGAAACTGGCAAGCACAAGTAGCTTGTAAACTTTGCTTTTATAGCTCTGGTCTGTTCTGCAGATGATTCCCTTTCACATTCATTGCAATATCCCCCAGTACTCGCTAAAGCTACCCTTTGACTTCAGTTGCATCTCGGGGCTGACTCATCTTCCTTTGCATATGCTTCTGTTGACTTTAGTATAGGAACACTGGCTGAATAACAGAGATGCTTACATGCATGGCTGTGGATCCAAAACAGCTTGATTCTAATCAGGAGGTCCTAGTAAATGCCCATTTCTCCTTCCCATGAATCATAGTAATTGATGCACAGAGAATGCTCTTACAAAGAACTTAACGAAAAAATTAAGCTTGGATGAAAAGTCTCCTAACGTGCAGAAAACAACACCAAATCTTGTAATCTTGTGGGAATTTCACATCTGAGAAGTCACTCTCTAATTAAAGCTGTGTGTTGCAAAACGGCATTTAGCCTCATTGTCTGGAGACTTCTTGTTATGATCTGAAAAGGTCAAAATAAATGGTTGACTTGCTCCAAAGAAAAATGGTGATGGAAGTGTCAAAGACCTTTTCAGACAGCAGTGTTAGCAGCAGCTACTCCTTCAGAGTTGTGTAGTAGTTTAAAGCTAATTTTTTATGTCAATTCCGCACCTTGATGCAAGAGCTGCACATGTGGGACCTGCACGTCTGCTGCTCTTTTTGATTTGCCTGCAGCTCCTCTGGGTTTTCCTTTCAAGATGCAGCAGTGAGGGCAGGATTCTCTGCCTCCTTTCCTAACATCTGATTCTTTCCAAATATATGTTGGAGCGCTGCTTGTGACTGTTTTTGCATGGCTGCCTTGCTCTTTGAGCTATCTGCCCCGGTACCTCTGGGTCTGTTTGTGGTTCCTCTGAAACAGTCTGCTGGAATAAATGAGCTGGCCAGTATGTTAGCTGAAGAGTTACAGCCCAGTAGTGCTAAGAGGCCTCTTGTTTATTTGATAGGGAAATGATGGGATGTGGTTTTCTATCAATTTGACTGTATTCTGTGTTTGCTCACTTCTGGGGAGACTTTCGCTGAATTTCAAGGGGCAGGGGGAGGCAGCTAACCCTGTCCTATTGCCACTGGTCTCGGAAGGGAATAAAATCCATCGTGCTTATGGTCATGACCAGATAAGCCTAAACTGACTTCGTTCCAGAAGTCTTGCCATGTGCTAAAGCTCTATCCGTCCGCTCTTTCCCTCCCTGCAGGAAGTCCAGGTATGTGGGTGTCTTAGTTCCCTCTGAAGGGGAACAAAGTTAATTCCCAGTTGGCTGCCTTGGTAGAATATTAACATGAAAAAGCTGCTCAGCAGTGTGATTTCCTCTGTGTACCCCAGCCGCCCAGCCTTTAGTTTGTAAATAAGAGGTGGAAGGGTTGCTAAGAGAGCATTAACAGCATAGCTAGCCATTAGTATGCAGCTGGTTGCCCTCACCCCAACATGGCTAAGTCCATCCCAGCTCTGCCTGGATGAGAGGCAGCATGTGCTCTTTGGCTGGGAGACCTGGATCGTTGGGAAGGGAGATCTGTAAGAAAATGTGAGCTTCCTCATCCAATAAATACTCCAGCTGGCCTGTAGACCATGAACTGCTTCATCGTGCACAAGGGTTTTGGCTAGCCAAGCAGCGTCTCTACTGAGCTCTGCAGGTTGCGCAAGCCTGGTCCAACACAACAGCTTTCTGCCTCAGTGTCCTCTGTCCCTGACTGGCAGAGGTTGTCAACTGTGGGCAAAATGACTGGTACGCAGCCAAGGGCTGTCAGTGAACTGCTTGACCTGTGCTACACATGGTTTCCAAGGTTTAAGTTTACATATGTTAAATTTTGTGATCTCTATTATTACTGCAGTAAAAGAGAAGCTACGCTTGGATCCAGACAGTGAAATTGCCACTACAGGTGTTCGTGTCTCTCTTATCTGTCCGGTAAGTCTCTGCAATATATTTTAGTCTGGTTTTTTTGGGTTTTTTTTTGTCAAGAAATCCTATTCTACTGCCAGACAGGCTTTGTAAGCTAATGGACCTTTTTGCTTAGGAGGAGAACTGTCTGGTGATGACTTGGGTGGCTTTTATTGCTGATCATCTGCTCTTTGGTTCAACAGCTAGTGAAGATGCGGCTGTCTGTCCCATGCCGGGCGGAGACCTGTGCACATCTGCAGTGCTTTGATGCAGTCTTCTACCTACAGATGAATGAGAAAAAGCCCACATGGATGTGCCCTGTGTGTGACAAACCAGCTCCCTATGACCAGCTAATAATTGATGGGTGAGTACATACCCTTCTCTGTCCTCAACCCCTTTCTTTTCTCCGCTGGGTGCAGCATCTCATCTTTTGGTCTGTGCATATGATTGAAGAATGGAAGCTTATTCTGCTGGTGCGTAATATTCTGATTTAATTGTCTTAGTGTGTTAGAGCAAGGCTTGACTGTCTGCTGTTCTGAATTTTTGGATTACACTAAAGCATTTTGAGAATCAAGCATTTACTGCCTCACTCTTTTTGTCAGGCTTATGAACCTGCACAACTAAGCCACCTTGGCTGACCAATACCATCCTGCATGGAATAAACCACTTCATAAGCACCCTATAAGGTGATTTTTGATAGGAAACGTGTTCCTGTTTTCTTGTCGGTGTGAGGTGCTCATCAGCTCACAAGCGATTCTTGGCACGCTGTAAATTTGATTGGGGGATCTTCTCTGCCAGCTATTAAACAGCAGGTTGTGCAACATATAGCCCCTGAGATAGAAGTACAAATGCAGTATTTGGAAAGATTTTTGTAGAGTCTGTGTGACTGTTCCAGCACAATTTCTGTGGCCATTGTGAATATCTTGGTGTCAGGGTTGGGAAGGATGCCTCAGAAAGGACTATTTCTGTGCTTTGCTTACCTATAGGGGGAAAAAAAGCAGGAGGTTCAAATCCACTGGAGGGATAGAATTAAAATGCTTTGGATATATTGTCCAGGCTGGAGGTTTTGTGGGTCTACCCAAGCCCCCTGGGCTTCCCATGCTGGTTCCCCTGGGGACACCCGGTGGTGGTTGGTCCCTGCCAGCAGGCTGAGCCTGTGCAGCAGGACCTTGGGGTGCTCACTGGGCCCCAGGGGCTCCCTGCTGGAGGTCACCAGCCCCCTTGGTGTTGGGAGGGGACACCAGAGCACTTGTTGGGCTAATGGGTATGCTGGGAGGGAACTGGCTTTTGCTACAGCTTTTAGAGTAGGTTGGGGAAGGGCAGATCATGAAGTTTTGCCCCAGCCATGCATTTGGGTCTGGCTGCCATCCTGGGGCTGCTGCCTGCCTCAAGGTGGGCCAGAAGGACAGAATCACACCAGCATCCCCATTCTCAGTGCTCCCAGTGAGGCAGCCCCTGTCTCTTCTGCATGAGGGATGTTCTTTCTACTCTCTCATTTTGTGGCATAGTTGGAGTAGTGCTGTAAAAGGACAGAAGGAGATTAAAGCAAAGTAAATTCCAAACATCATTTGGAGAAGGGTGAGGCAAGAAATGCATGCCCCGAGCCCTGCCAAGAGTTCTCTGGTCATGAACTGGGGAAAGGTTGCTTTAGACTTGGCATTCAACTTGTCATCTGGTTTTCAGTCCGTGTGGGAATGATGTTTCCCATATCTCTGCACTAGAGTTTGCTCTCTTTTTACCAAAGAGAAAAGAAGAGGGCTCACCATGAGCTAGGAGAGCTGGAGTGCTACAGTTCAGCAGTACAAGAACACTTTGGAGGTGATGCTCATAGATCTTGAGTGAGGTTTGATACTGGAAAGCTTAAAAATGCAAATGCGTGCCAAGAGGATTACTCTTAAAAAACAGGAGATCTCCCTCTGCTCGTTGCAGACCTGGCAGACAGAGTCCTATATGCAAGCTGCAGAACGAGCTAGGCTGACGCCAGGGGCCACCTGAGGCAAGCCAGAAAGCTGGTGATGATGCTTGTCAGCTCCAGAAATATGGGTTCCAGAGGCTATCTCTAGAGAAGAGCACAATAAATTGCCTGGCTTTTTTCCAGGAGTAAAGGAAGAAACAAGGAGTGAATTAATGTGAGCAGTAACCTCCACCCACCTCCCAGATGAAGCTTTGTTGCCTCAAAACGCAGGGAGCCTGTTTTATGGGCTGGGACCACTGACATCCATAGTGGTGCTAGCCAAGCCGAGAGCAACCCTGAGGACTGGTGGAGCAAGATGCATGGTTCTTGGCTTCTGGAAAATTATCTCCACCCTCGTGGCTTGTATAATTGGCCTCTAATGCAGATTCCCTCAAAAGTAGGGAGAGTTTATAGAGAAACTGTTCAGGTGTGCCCAGCTCCCTTGGCACACAAGGCAGGCAAGTGAGCAGACGAGTCTCTGCCTGGGTGGTATATTCCCAGGGCCAAGCTGATAACATTCTGAGCATTGCTGTGTTTGTAGGTACCGACTCGATCCAGGAGTTGTGGCTTTTTAAGCAGTCTGAAGCAGCCTAGGCATAGATAACCTGTTTGCTTTGTCCTCTGGGCAACACCAGCAGGAAAATCCAGTTCCTTTGATATCTCTAACATGGCTTCTGAGACCGAAGGGGAAGGTACGAGGGGTTGGATTGTGGAACCTCCACAGGTCAGCAGTGCACGTGTCCCTCCTGGATGAGGAGGAGGAGGTCGTCACTGGTGAAGGCTCAGCAGATTTGTTTATTCCTGCTCCGCAGTGCTCAAGACTGGGTTTCGGTGCCGGTTGTGTTGGATGAAGGTAGTCTTCAGACCTCCCTGAAAGTAAGCTAGAGGGAAGCTGGCAGTCGCAGCTGGATGTTGTTAGTCAAAAAAGGGGTGTAGGCTCCTGAGGAGAGAGGTGGTTGGTCGAGTCTAAGATCCTTGTCAGCTTTTTTGGAATTGCAGCCTTGGTGGATGACGGGACCATCTGTAGAAACGCATTTCCTACTTGAGCTGGGAGAAAACAGAAACTTTCTCTCACCAGTGTGCCACAAGTAGTTTCCCTGAGCTTGTGAGATTTTGCTATTAGCTCTCCTTTATACTGAAGGGAAATGCTGAAGTCCAGAAGTGAATAAAGCCTTGCGGAACAGTGGTTTCCAACAGTGTGTCCAAATAAACATCCCAGGCAAATGGTGGGACATCGCAGAATAAAGCAAGTACCCAGTTTCTGAGGTACAGTGAGCCATAGCAAGGGCCTCCTTCTGGTTGGTGCCTCTGCAGCGAGATGGCTGACACCGAGGTGTTGATGCTGGGTCTTTTTCAGTGGCGAACATGGTTTTTACTTCTGTTGCAGGAGGTTGTGTTTTGGTGGCTGCTGTGGAGGCTTTGGGAAATAAAAATAGGAAGGAAGAGAATTGCTGCTTGTGGGATTGCTTATGTCCTTATGTCAGAGGATATTTTGTCTTTTGCTAATGCCTTGGTGTGAATGCACCTGCACCAGCCCTGACACAGCTCTAGATGGGGCATCGGACGTCTGTCTGGAAACAGTACCACAGACTTGGGAAACTGGGTGAAGAGGCAAGGCTGTCTTCTAATTGCACTTAATTAAAATGTTAGTTCATGCTTTAGGTACGTTGTCGGAAAGGACTGGGATGGTTTGCACTGTCAGAACCTGTACTTGTTTTCTGGGAAATAAAACAAGCCCTTGACTGCAAGCGCTATCTGGCAGCCTTCTGCTAACACCAAATCCCTTTTAAATTTAGGGCTCTTTAAGGTGAAGATCCAGGTTGATGGCCCATCATTAAATACATTCTGCTGATTGCCTCGAGCTTAATAAATGGCATCTTTTCTCCTGTCCAGGCTCCTGTCAAAGATCCTGACGGAATGTGAAGATGCAGATGAAATAGAGTACCTGGTGGATGGCTCCTGGTGTCCCATCAGAGCTGAGAAGGAGCGGAGCTGCAGCCCTCAGTGTCCCATTTTAGTTCTAGGTGAGCATCTCTGGGGCTAAAGACTTTAAATTACTGTAGGAAATGTGCACAAATTGCAAAACCAGAGCTCCTCAACTGGCTTGGAAAAAGCTGTGTGATACCTTAACATGAGTTTGGGTCTCGGAGAGCTTCCTCTGGGTAGCCCCTTTGTTTTCAGCCTCTCCAGAAATGAACAGCATCGCATCCCTGCGGAGGAGGGCCCAGCCCAAACGGGGTTATTCAGCAGAGCTGGGTTGTCGCCTGTATGGTACTGAACAAGTTTGTCAGTACAGGCACCTTTGCAAAGACCCCTGAAATGTCATTGGCAAGACCAGCCCGGATCAGCACTGCACTTTTGCAGGAAAAGAGGATTTTGATGAGAAGGGCTGTCTGTTGGGCAGCCCGCGTGAGGCCGGCTCCTCTAGCAGTGGCAATGTCGGCTGGCGGGTTTGGCAGTGTTGCTGTGTAACTTCTCGCTTCGGCTGAGCCCGTTCCCGGGCGGACGCCTTCCAAGCGGGTGGTGCAGGTGCCGTTGGGCACTGTGGCAAGTTCTGACCCCAGAGAGAGCATCAGGTTTGTGGCATCGGCTCTTTTTTTAGGTGGCTGCTTGAGTGGAGCTTGTTTCGTACACCCCTTTGCCTTTCAGACTGGACATGAGGAAGCATTTCTTCACCGAGAGGGTGCTCCAACCCTGGAACAGGCTTCCCAGAGAGGTGGTCGATGCCCCACGTGTTTGAGGCATTTGGATATTGCCCTTAAGAACATGCTTTAACCTCTGGCCAGCCCCGATGTGATCAGGCAGATGGACCAAATGGTCGTTGTCGGTCCCTTCCAGCTGAACTGCTTTAGTCAAACAGCCACACAGCCACGAGGGACCGAGGGTGGCGGAGCATCCCCTCGACGGGGCGTGAAGGGTCTTCATTAATCCTTTCTCTTCCCCCACCTCTTTCAGGTTCTTCAGATGTGAACGGGCTGTTGCCCACTCCTAACGGTAACGGTGAGAACGGCAAAGCCACTGCTGACGTTGTGGATTTAACACTGGACAGCTCATCATCGGAGGAAGAGGAGGAGGAAGATGAGGAAGATGATGATGATGATGAGGGACCCCAACCAAAACGACGCTGCTCTTATGAGAAAGGTTTAGTTTCTGCCTGCTGACTGCGGAAGCAGCTCTGAAATCTCAGAATGGACAGACTTGAATACTCTGGTGCTTATTAAACTGGAGGAGGGGGAGAATGTCCTCTCCCACCTCATCTCCCTTCCTCCCTGATCTCCTTTGACTTTCCTATTCCAAATTAATCATTAAAACAAGAGAAAACAAACAAACAAAAAAAAAACCTAACAAACCCAACAACAAAAATAAACCCAACAAAACACAAACGAAGAACAAACCATTGAGCTGCTTCTTGGTTGGAAAACGACCCCACTCAAAGCCTGACCCTAACTGGAGCCTGAAGTTAAGGAAAGTGTCTTAAGCCAGGCAGTCAGAACCCACAGCTCGCTGGTCTCTGCTGCCCTTCACCAGGACGGTTTGAATCGGTGGAGTTCGCCTGCAGATCTACAGGACATCTAACTCCCGTGCATCTCCAAAGCTGTGTGCATTTTTATTGTCTTGTTAAATAACCATTCCTTAATTAATCTAAAGTTTTTGCTGGACGTGTGAGTCCGGGGCGGGGAGGGGCGGGGGGGGAAAAGCAGGGAGAGGGACGGAGAGGGGTGGGCGGGTGCGGGAGGTTTGTATAACCCGGCAAGCATAGAGGGGATTTTTAGGGGTGGGGATGGGGGGCACGGGGGGGGGAAAAGGGAAGAGATGTACGATTGGAATCGCACTGTTCTAGATAGGAGCTCCCGCAGCTCTGCACCTCATGTAAAGAGACACGTTTTGAATCTTTTAACCTAATCCGAAGGTAATGTAGAAATTGTGCGTAGTGAATCGTTTTAGTTGAGCAGAAGCCATGGGGAGGGTGGGGAGGGCTCGAACCACAAATCTGTTGTATTTTTGAAGTGCAATAACTTGGTGTTTTTGAAGACTTAAAAGGGCTGCGCATTCCCTTTTCTTTGAGAAGGCTTTGTTTCTGGAGGCGGTGGCAGTGACCTGCAGGACAGCTGGACACCTGGCACGTGAGGAGGAGCGGGGTGGGGGGCGAGGGATGCTTGGGCCTTCCAGAAAATGCCAGGTGGGGGAATCTCAGTTTCTAGCCAACTACCTCGGTAAACTCCAATTCAGGTTTCTTTCAGTCACGAACCAGTGTGCGGCCCGGCACCGGCGCTGCTGGCGGCACTGTTGGCAGGGTGTTGAGGACAGAGCCGAGGGATGATGCGTGGAGCCCTGCGACCACGTGTTAACAGCCTCTGGACTTTCCACTTCTCTGTTCAAGACTTTGGTCCCAGACCCAAAGCTACTGCTATGCTCTTGATGGCAAAATGTTGTTGCTTTTGAGTTTCCAAATGGTAACCTTTTTGACTTTGTCTTAGAGAATTTTTGTAATTAACTTTGCGTAAGCAGCTCTGCTGTTCCCGCTAACGCCTCTGAACTCTGTTTTGCTTTGGACCTCGCTGACTTTTCTCACCTGTTAGATAAGAGGAGATGTTGGGAGGAAGCTGGCCAGTGCCCCTGCCCCTTGCCGTGCCCACGGGCCAGGCGGCAAGCAGGAGCAGTGCCCCCGTGCCCGAGGTGAGGGGCAGTGCTGCAGCCGGGGCTGCCTGAGCAGCGTCCAGCTGCACTGAACCGAGACCCCCGAGCTGCGGGCAAGGGGCGCTGGGGTGACGCTGGACGCTGCCGGAGCCCGGTTGCAGGGATGTCCCTGCACCCCAAAACCCCTCTGCCTCCCTTCAGCCCTCTCAGGGCATTGGAGGGGGCAACGGCGGTGAAACGGCAGAACCAAAGCGACGGCGCTTTCCAAAGCGCTCGTCCTGTGTTTGAGAAAAAGCGAAGCACGGCTGATCTCAGCCGACAGAAAAGGCACCAAGGTCCAGCCACAACCGTTCTAAATCCTTGTTAGTGACTTGCCCAAAAGCATCTAGGAAGAAAGCAAAGAATTATCCTCTAAATGCTGTTGAGCAGGAAGCTTCGGCCTGGCACCTTTGGAGGCTTCCTCTCCAAATTCTCCCCAGTCTCTCCCGCCTGTGGCGTAGGATCCCCGAATCCCCTGCCCAGCGCGGGAGGGCACCGGGCTCCGCATCGGGGCTGCAGAGGCTGGCAGAGGGAGCGCCCGCCGCTCCCAGCCCTTCCTGCCCATCTGCAGTTTGTCTTAGCAAATGAAAACTTGAAGGCAAAAGGGAGGGGGTGTGTTTAAAAGAAAAAAAAAAAAAAAAAACAAAACAAAAACAAAAAAAAAAACCACCCCCCCCCCGCTTTCTCCCCAGGCATCGTGCGAGGGTGTCCCGGCCGGGGGGAGCGGGCGGGAGGCGGCCGCATCTCCCTTGCTCTTCCGCCGTTCCCAGTCTCGCTCCCACAGAGAAACTCTTTATTTGTATGGCACAGGCTTTTCTTTTTCTTCTCTTTTTTTTTTTTTTTTTTTCCTCTTTTTCCCCGTTTGCGTGTAAGCAATATGTTTTCAGGTTTAAATGGGGGCGGGGGTGGGAAGGGGGATTAAAACAAAACCACCTGGGTAGAGCTCAAAAATTCAGTCTGACTGTATAAAGTTCTGTGGCTCGCATCCCTGGCTGCACAGTAGCTTTAGAGTCCGGTTTTTTTCTAATATTTGTATTCTAATTTAATTGCTTTTAAATTTTCCAGGCCAAGCCACTGTTTGGAAACATCAAGCTTCTGTTACTGCTTTCTGTTTGAGTTGGCCAGCTCTCCCTGTACATATGTTTTTTCTTATATCCTGTTTTTTTCTTTTTTTTGTAAAGAGAAGAGAAAAAACAAAAGAAAATTATTTTTCTTTCCCTCAGTACACATTCTTCAAAGTTCAAATTATAGTGTTTGTTAAATAAAAAGAAAGATTTACATTTAAATTCGCTCTCCGCTGCTTGGGATTTCTCCCTGGGGTCTTCAGGAGCTCCCGGGGCTCCCCCTAAAATGAGCTGGAGGGGGGGGGGGGGGTCTGAGTGTGGGGCGGGAGGGTCCTGGGGCTCCCCCTGGGAATTGGGGGGTGCAAGGGCCAGTGCCCCCCTTGGGCACCTCGGTGCTACTTTGAATTCCTCCACCTCCAGCGGATTAATCATTTTATTTATGAGGCTTAAAGGTCCAAATCCCGCTAAACCCGGGGCTTTGCCAGATAAACAGCCCGCTTTGCGAAGGCAGCCCGTTTGTGAAAACACAATTAGCAAACCCTGTAATCTGCACTAATTACCGGGCCGGGAGGTCTCCCCTCCGGCTGGCGGTGGCACGGGGACCATGGGGGACACGGGGACCATGGGGGAGATGGTGCCCGGCGCCCCACGCCCGCCCGGGGCCTCCTTCACCATCGAGTACCTGCTGTCGCAGCGGGGGGACAGGGGACCCCGCAGCCCCTCTGCCCCTGGCCGGCCCCCCCGGCCCCCGCCGGAGCCCGGGGACAAGCCAGCGCAGTCCTACATCGCCCTCATCTCCACCGCCATCCTCTCCTCCCCAGAGAAGAAGCTGCTGCTCTCCGACATCTACCAGTGGATCATGGACAACTACCCCTACTTCAAGAACAAGGTGAGGGGCTGCGATGCCGGAGCGGACCCCTTTTTTGGGATTTTTTTTTTTTTTCCCCCCATTTTGGTACAGTTTCGGTGGTTTGGGGTGGGCAAACTGGGGGCTGAGCCTGGAGTGGGAGACGGGGCTGGGTTGGACTCACCACGTCTCTGCTGACCCCAATCCACCAGGAAAACGCGTGTGCCAGCGTCCGGATCATGGGACGATTTCAGGCGGTGCCAAGGGGCTGGTTTCTCCAGGCGGGTTGGGTGCTGTTCACTCTGGTGCCTACTGATGTCCCGGAGGAGCGTGGGGCGGGCGCAGCGGGGCCGGGGCGGGCGCGGGCTGGCTGACGGCACCTCTCGGTCCAGGAGAAGAGCTGGCGCAACAGCGTCCGCCACAACCTCTCCCTTAACGAGTGCTTCGTCAAAGCCGGCCGCAGCGACAACGGCAAAGGCCACTTCTGGGCCATCCACCCCGCCAACCTGGAGGATTTCGCCAAAGGCGACTACCATCGCCGGCGGGCCCGGCGGCGCGTCCGCAGGTGAGCGGGGCTGGGGGGGGGGGGCCGAGGGGGGGGTCACCGTGGCATTTGGGGCTCGGGGCTGACCCGCGTGCTCTGTTTCCCCTCGCAGGGTGAACGTCGGCTGCTACCAGCCCTACGCCCTCTACGGCCTCGCCTGCTGCTGCCCCTGCTGCCCCCCGGCCCCCCCCAGGCACCCCCTCGCCATTCCCGCACTGCCACCCCTCGCCCGCCCTGGGCCCCCACCGCTGGGGCTGGGGACGGGGCCCAGCTCCCCGGGGCCCTGGCCCCCCCCCCCCCTTCCCCCCCCCTGCTCAGGGACAGGGCCCAGATGGGGCCCCCCGGACCCCGGGGACCCTGGCCCCGTGCCCCCCCCCCCGGGGCCCCCCCCCCCCGGGAGGGGACCTCCTGCCGTGTCCCCCCATCAGGACCGGCCATATCACAGCAGTGTCACCCATGGAGGGGGGGGTCCCCAACCCCACCCCACCCCCCCCCCCAGGGCCCAGGCACATATGGGGCTTAACCCCTCCAGCGGCGGGCAGGCCCCTTGCCCTAATTATTTCCTAACTAATTGTCCCTGACGCTCCTAATGAAAATCGCGGCTCCCAGGTGTTAAGTGGCATTAGGGCGTCTCGCTAAGAAAGACGACTCGGCCACTAAATCCAGGGAGATAAAACCCCCAAAGCTCTTCGCGCTCCCGAGAACTAGGAAGCTTATGACACAAATTAATCCGTTAACATTGGCCATGCCCTTTGGGGGCGGGGGGGCCATGGCCTGAGGCGGGGGGGGGGTGTCCCGGCGATGGTGGGGGCTGGAGGCCAGGCTGGGTTGGGCTTGGGGACAGGGTGGCAGCAGGATTTTGGGGCTCTGGATCGTGGGTCCCCTCGGTGCTACCTGCGTGTCCCCCCCCCACCTGCCTCAGTTTCCCTGGGTGCAGGTGGTCCCCACCCCCATCCCGGCCTTGAGCGGGGCCTGGGGGTGGGGGGGGGCACACCCCAAACCCCGTCCCTGGAGGCTCCTTAAACCGTGGCCATCTGGGTGCTGGCATTTGCCCCAGCCCTAATCTGTGCCCAAACGGGATTAGGGCCCCACGCCCCCCCTGGCCGTCACACCTCAGCCCCCCCCATGCAGCTTAACAGGGCTGAGCTGCCCCAGTGGGGGCACTGGGAAGACTGGGAGGGGGCGCCTGGCTCTGTGGGACACCCCCCACCCTTCACCGTTACATTGCACGGGCAGTTGGCTCCATTTGGGGAAACTGAGGCACAGTGACAGGCCAGGACTGACACCCCCCCAACACCCCCCCTGCAGCTGGGGCCACCCCCAAATCATGGATAACCCACCCCAACCCCCCCCCCCGGTCCCCCCTTTCCACCCAGGGAGCTCCCGCAGCGCCTCCAAACCACCAAAAAAAGGAAAAGCCAGAAATAACCATAAACCAGCCCCAAAATATAGGGGGGACCCCCCCCCCCCCCCTGCAGGGCTGCCGCCCTCGATCCGCTTTTCCGCCTCCCAAGAAAACCAAACGGCCGCGGGCGTATTTTTAATATAGAGTTTATTTTCTTTTTTTTTTTTTTTTAAATTTTTTAAAGCCCCCCCAAAGTGCAATTTTTATTATTTTAATTTTTTTTATATATATTTTTTTTTCCCTTCCTCATCTCCCGCCGTTATAAAGAGCTATCAAAGTTACAATCTATGGAATGTCTTTGCTGTGCTTTTTTTTTTTTTGTTTTGTTTTTTTGTTTTTCCTCCTCGCCTCGCTCCTCTCCCCCCCCCGCTACACCACAAAAGTAGTTTACACATTAAAAAAACCGCTGAAACCTTGCGAGTGCTTTAGAGAGCGAATTCTCTTTAATAGATGAGAGAGAAAGGCGCAGAAAGAAAAAAAAAAGGGGGGAAAAAAAAAAAAGGAAAAAAAAAGAAAAAAAGAGAAAAAAAAAAGAAAAGTGGCCCCGTCTCGAGCATCCTCGCTGGGTTCCCGGGCAGCGCTCGGGCTCACGTGTGACCCCCCCCTCCCCAGGAGAAGTTGAAGCTCTCGCTCTGTGTATTATATATATATATATATATAGATATATAATTTTTAGAAAACACAACTTTAAACGCAGCATTTTTCACACCCCCCCCCGCCCCCCCCCTCCCTCCAGTTTCCCCCCCCCCCCCCCAAGAAGGCTCCATCTGGTGACGCGGGGGTGATTTGCGCCCCCCCCCCCCCTTATTTCAATCAAACCCCATCATAAGAAATCAAAAATAGGAACAGGGCCTGAATGGAGCTGGAGGGCGCTCGGTTTGGGGGGGGGGAGGTTTTAGTTGCTTTTAAATACTTGAATTACTGGGGGGAGGGGTCAGGGCTGCCAGTGCGACCCTCGCCCCAAAGCAGGGACAGAAGGGTTGGGGGGGGCGCACAAGCTGGTGGGTGCTAGGGGAGAATTTGGGGGGGGGGGACAAGCCCTTTTCCTGCAGAAGAACGACCCCTCCTGCCCAGGCTGGGGGGGACAGGACACACACACTCCCCCCCCCCCCAGCCTGAGCCCCACTGCAGGGCTGGTGGGGGGGACAGGGGGGTGCAGCATCGCCACAAGCAGTGGGGGGGGGGGAAGGCCGCGATGCCCCCCCCCCCCCAACCCTGGGAGGGGACAAAGCCCCTGCCCCCCCCCCCCCAAACACTTCGGGGGGGGGGCTGAGCCCCACACCAGCTCCCCCCGCTGCCCTTACACCAGGGAGCCGGGGTTTGGGGGTTTTTTTGCCCTCTTTTGTACCAAACCCCCTGAATTTTTCCTTTTTTTTTTCCTTTCTCAGGTTGCCCCCCCCCGCCCTTTGCCCGTTGTTCTCCTTATCCCATTTTATTTCTGTTCCCCCTCCTTGCCCCCCCGGCGTAACTCAGCAGCATCTTTGGCAACACCTTATCGCAACCTGAAGTAAAAAAAAATTAAAATAATGACCCCCCCCAAAAAAATAAATCTTGCTGCTGAGTGACTTGGGGGGGGGGGAGCGGCTGTAGGGGGGCCTGGGGCTGCGGGATGGGGACAAACCTGGGGGGGTGTTTTTGGGTGGGTTTTCTTTTTTTTAAGCTTTTTTTTGCCTTTTTTTGGTTTGGGGTTTGTTGGTTGTTTTTTTTTTTTTTTAGTGCAAATGCAAACTTGTGCTAAAGTGTTGCCAGTGGGGGCCGGGGGGGGCCTGGAGCGTGGCCGGGGGACGGACGGGGACGTCGCAGGCCTGGGGACGCTCTCGCCGCGGGGAATCCTGAGACTGACTCGCTCACCTCGTGCTTTTTGTGCCTTTTTTATCTTTTTTTCTCTTTTTTTTTCCTTTTTCCTTCCCCCCCCCCCTTCCCCCCCCCTTATTTCTTTTTTCCCCTCTTTTTCCTTCCTTTCCCCCCTACCCTTTTTCTCTCTTTTTCTTATTTTTGCCTCTCTTCTCCCCTGCTGGCCCATGCCTGGCCGGGTCAGTGGATGCCACGGGGTTCACCCCCAGGTGCCAGAGCCCCCCCCCAAACCTTCCAGGGCTCTTTTGGGGGTGGGGGGGGGGGGCAGGTAAAAGCAGCAGCGAGGAGCTGGGGGGGGCAGGGGCAGAAAAAACAGGAAGAAAAATGAACACAACCTAGCAAAGCGCTGCCACAGCTCCTCGGTGCCTATGTACAGAGCCGCGGGGGGGGGGGGGGGGGCAGGGGTTAATTTTGGGGTTTTTTGCATATGTCAGAATTGGCCAGTGCTAAGCAGAGGTTTAGGGGCATCGGCTGGGAGGGGGGGGTTTATCTGCTGCAGCCCCCCTGCCCCAAGTCCCCGCTGCCAGCCAGGATCCGGGTCCCTCTGGCACTTTCCCGGGAGGATTCGATGCCTGGATCCAAATTTGCCTGCTCGGGGGGGGGGAGCAGGAGGGATGCAAAGCCCATGGGGAGCATCACGCCCCCCCCCCCCCCCAGTCCAGGGGGGAAAATGGGCGAGAGGTCTGTGCTAGCCCTGGCTAGAAAACATGGAAAAAAACCAAAATTAAGGGGGGGGGGGGGAATTAATAAAGGGTGTGGGGAGAAATAAACACTACACAAAAGCACACACCCCCGCCCCCCGTGATTCCTGCCTAAAATTCAAGCTTCTGTGGGGGTTTTTTTTTTTGTTTTCTTTTTTTCATTCGTGAAGTGCAATGGCTCCGGAGGGCCCGGGGTCAGGGAATGTCACAGAACCTAATTAGCATCGTTCCTCCCATCGGACACCCTGCAGCTTTTATTACTCCATGAAATATAACTTGGATTCTGCCTATGGTTTGTTTTTTTTTTTTTTTAAATATATATATATATTACACATTTTTTTACAAAAATAAATTTCCGTAGAAGTTGGTTTTGACTTGTAAACATCTTTTGCTTTTGCTTTTTAAATTAAGATAAAGTGATCTCAAAGTACCCGTTCCATCGCAAAGTGCTAAGACTTCTTTGTTTTGTTTGTTTTTTTATTTTTTATCACTTTTTTTTTAAATTTTTTATTGCTTTTTCTGCATTAAATAAACATCCATCTCTCCCCCACCCCCACCACTCAGCCCTCCCCCCCAGCACACACTCCCCTCTCACTCCCTCTCCAAAATACATTCGGCCAAACCTGCTCTTGCTTTGAGAGTAAAAACAAAACACCAAAAGGGAAAAAAAAAAAAAAAAAAACAACAACAACAAAAAAAAGACCCCAAAAAAAAAAAAAAGGAAGAGAATCTAAAAAGTGCTTTCAAAATAAAAGGGCTTAAAATCTCTCTGTCATTTAAAAATGTGCATTTAGAAAACAGGTGACCAGCTGAAAGGTGCCTTTTCCTATCGTCCTCTGCTAACCCCGAGGGTTATATACCCGCCTCTAGAGCCATATAGCATATATATATATATATATATATATATATATATATATATATATATATATGGAATGGGGCTGGGGGAGCGGAGGCCGCCGCAGCTTGCCTCCCCCCCTCCCCCAAAGGCCTCCTGCCCCTTTAAGGGAGACCTCAAATAACCTTATTTAAAAGGAATTTGCCATTTTTAGGTGCTTTCGGGGCGTGTGGGAACACTGCTGCGCTGGCCCAGTGCCTAAAATATACTGGGGAGGGGGGGGGAGGGTTGTGTCGTATGTCCCATCCCCCCCCTATCCTCCCCCAGCCCCAAATTCTGTTGGGGCAGTGGGTGCTGGGAAGGGGCCGGTGGGATCCGTGCTGTGCTGGATCCGGCTCAGCCCATTCCTGGGACCAGCTGGGCACCCCGGGATAGGGAAGGACGTGGGGACAGACGCACCCTTGCCCGGTGTTACCCGCTGGTGGCGGCTCCGGTTGAGCCAGTGTCCCCAGCTCCCGGTGTCCCCAGCCCTGGGTGTCCCCAGCTCCGGGTGTCCCCAGCCCTGGGTGTCCCCAGCTCTGGGTGTCCCCAGCTCTGGGTGTCCCCAGCCCTAGGTGTCCAACATCCATTGCCAACAGCGACCCTGCAAAATCCTGGCTGTCCACTCACATGATTAGGCAATTTTCGGCAATTTTCTACACCCAGCCACCGCCGTCGGCTCCCCTCTCTGGCAAATTCAGCTTCACACCGGGGCTGCTGGGAAGGACCCGCACCGCTTACCCCAAAAAAAACCCCGATCCCGATCTCCCTGGCAGGAGCTGTCTCCGCCCGGGACACAGCAGTGGCCGAGCATCTCGTGCTGCTGGAGCTTTAACCTCCCCGAAAGCGGAGGGGGGAAGGCTGGCCCCGCTCCCCGGCCCTCCGAGGCACCGTGTACCGCCCGCCCTGAAAGAGCCCTTCCACTCCTACCACTTTTTTTTTTTTTTCCTATTTTTGCTTTTTTTTTTTTTCTTAAATAGATCTCTCTCTGAAATAATTTTTTTTTGTTTGTTTTTTGTTTTTTGTTTTTTTTTTAACGTGTGTTTGGACACAAAATAAAGCTTTGGATTTACATGGAAGCTCTTTTCCATGTGACAGAGCCACTTTCCATCTCCACCCCGTGCTTCCTCACATCTGCCTTTCCAAGAAAAGGTCCTTGGCTACTGAGGGATCCTCGGGGGAGCCCTGCTTAGGATGGGAAGATTGGAAACATAATATATATATATATTTTTTTCTGTTTTTTTTTTTAAAAAAGGGAGAGAAACATCTTTAAAGAGAAAAATCGGAGGAAAAGTACTAACTAGATTTTGTGACACTTTTGTTTTTTTGGTTTAGGAGAGTCCTTGCGTGTTACCCTCGGACGACCCTCCTGCTACATTCAATCCTGACGCTTCATTATTTGAATTATCCTCAAAGTGCTGCTGCTCCTGGCCGTTCCTCTGCAGGGTGTCCTCTGATTCTTGACTCTCCCCACCGGCTTGAAAACTTCCATCTTCGGGGTTCCCCGTAGGGGTGGTAGGCAGACCCCCGGCATCCCTCACCCGGGGTTTACGGCCCCTCCTGGATGGAATACCGTTGCATCCATCTTTTTTAAGGTGCCTGTGCAAGTGGTCGGAGCGGACGAAAGTCTTGCAGCAGCTGTCGCACTGGTAGGGCCGCAGGCCGGTGTGGACGCGCATGTGGTTCTTCAAGTCGTAGTTGTGAGCGAAAGCGGCGCCGCATTGCTGGCACAAGTACGGCTTCTCCCCCGTGTGTTTCCTCATGTGAACCTTCAGCTTGTCCTGCCTGCGGGGGAGAGAAAGGAGAGGAGGGGGGGGCAGGTCAGCCTGGGGGGCGGCTTTTGCTCTGGAGCATCGCCCGGCACGGGGCTGAGCATCGTCTGGTACAGGGCTGAGCACGGGTACGGGGCCGAGCATCGCCCGGACGGGGCTGAGCTTAGGAGCATTGCCGTACGGGCGAGCTGGGACGGGGCTGAGCACGGCCCAGTACAGGGCCGAGCATCACCCAGTACGGGGCTGAGCACTGGTATGGGGCCAAGCCGAGCATCACCCAGTACGGGGCTGAGCACTGGTATGGGGCCAAGCATTGCACGGTACAGAACTGAGCACTGGGATGGGGCCGAGCATCACCCAGTATGAGGCTGAGCACTGGTATGGGGCCAAGCATTGCACGGTACAGGGCTGAGCATCACCCAGTACGAGGCTGAGCACTGGTATGGGGCCAAGCATTGCACGGTACAGGGCTGAGCACTGGGATGGGACCGAGCATCACCCAGTACGAGGCTGAGCACTGGTATGGGGCCAAGCATTGCATGGTACGGGGCTGAGCATCAGTACAGATCGAGCATCGCCTGGTACGGGGCTGAGCATGGGTATGGGGCTGAGCATGGCCCAGTATGAGGCTGAGCATCTGTATGGGGCCGAGCATCATCCAGTACAGAGCTGAGCATCTATGGGGCTGAGCATCGCCCGTACAGAGCTGAGCATCACTAGTAGGGCTGAGCACTGCTACGTGGCTGAGCATCACCGTACGGCTGAGCATGCGAGCATCACCAGTACAGCTGAGCATCGCGAGCATGCCCAGTATAGAGCTGAGCATCAGTACAGGCCGAGCATCACCCAGTACAGGGCTGAGCATGGGTATGGGGCTGGCTGGCTCCTGGCAGGGCTCGTGCTGCCGCAGCCGCTGCTCGCTAGAGCCAGGGGAGGGCAGTTGCAGCTGGGCCAGGGGCCAAGAAGGCCACGTGAGCCGCAGCATCTCGCTTCTTCCTGGAGGAAAAAAAAAAAAAAAAAATCAGGCACGAAGCGCATGGCGGGGCAGGGCAGGGAGCGAGGAGCACCGTCCCTGCACCATCCGCCTCTCGCCAAGCGAATTCGGCCCCGTCCCTCTCTGCGCTCCTGTATGGAAGGGGCAGGCCCAGCCCCACATGCCCCCTGGAAGCCTGGCCGCTGCTGCCTTCACCTACAGGGGGGGAAATTCTGGCAGCACGAGGCCCCGAGAAGTCCTAAACCTGAGGGGAAGGATCAAAACACCGAGGATCAAAACACCGAGGACGTGCCCACCTCTGGTTTTAACGCAGCTCCCAAATGGGCTGGGAGGGTGGGCCTTGCTTAAAACAACGTGGTAGGCAGGAATGCATCAAACCAGCTTTTTAAAATAATGTTTGTAATTTATAAAATTTTCTTAGTGTCTGTAATTTTTATAAAATCACTCTGCCTCTCTGTCAGCAGATTATCAGCGTGCCGCCACCACTCCTCCCCCTGCAAATGCAGAGGAACCAGGAAGCACAAGTGAGCAAAAATCGATGTAAACCGTCAGGCTCCGGTCCCCACCCGGCAAGGGGGCGGCAGGGAAACACCCAGCGCAGAACAGTCCCGGCTCGCCCTCCCGCCTCTGCCCCAAAAGCTCCTTCAAGAGCAGGGACTGCTTCCCTCTACGCAGGCTCCCCATGCCCGGGCTTCCCCAGCCTACTGCGATACACGGCGTTCTTAATGGCACAGGGAAAAGATTTGCTTTCAAGCAATGCACTGTCACCGATGGGATGAGGATGGGGAAGGAGAGCACGGTGAAGGAATGCAAGAGAGTAATAAAATCAGGGGGGAAATAAGGATGATGGGGGGTGTGGTCAGGTTTGCACGCATTTTTATACTGGGAGACTCTGAGATAAGGCTTCAAACACAGCCTGGGTGCTGGGGGAGGAGCGGCAAAAAGCAACTCGTTGACACCACCACTGAAAATAAGCCAGAGCAGATGAGATCTGGGCCAGCAGCTTGAGTTTATTACGCTCTGCCATACCCCATAGCAGGCCATGCCAGGGGGGCGAGGCTGGCACAGCCCCGGGGAGCTGGCCAGGGGCAGAGGGAGCCGGAAACCAGCTGCGATTTTGGGCAGCAGCCTCAAGGGAGATTTTCCACGACCGGTGTGAACGCTGTGGGTCAGAGCAGGAGCAGCCAGACACTGTGGGGTGAGACAGGAGATGGGGCACAACACTGATGGGCAGCGAGGCCGATGGCAGCTCCCTGTCCCTGCCTGGGCTTCTCTAGGATGTATTTTGGCTGGAAAATAGCACGGCCCTGGGATGTTAGGGAAACGGCCTTGTTTATAGGGGCCGGGATACAGGGTAAGGAGGGAGTTTCTACCCTGTTCTCTGCAGTGCCAGGCCCTGCTGGGAGCCCACAGGAAGCAGGTCCCCATCCAAAACCCATGGGAGGTGGGCGAGATTGAAAAGCGATGAGGTGGCACCACCCCACCATCCTCCTCCTCCTCCCCCAAAACATGCCATGGCTCCCTGTCACCTCTACCCCCCATGTCAATGGCTGCCAGGGACCCCAAGGCGTTTCTGCATCCTCCAGCTCCCGGACACAGAGGACCTTGGAGCGCTCAGGTACAAGGACCGGATTCTGTAGAGGGGTGTGTGTGCAGCACCCAGACACCCCCCCTCCCCAGCACACATGGGGCAGATCCGGTGTGGGGCAGGGAGGTGCGGCATGGCAGGGCCCGGCCGCCCAGGGCTGGGTGCTGGGGGAGCGGCAGAGGGCTGGCATCCTGCCCCCACCATTATCTGCATTCCTCAGCCACCCAATGTGGGGCTGGGTGCGGCCCCGGCCACAGGGCAGGCAGCGCCGTGGGGCAGGACACAGCCTCCTGCCGATGTCCCAGCCCCATCGGCTTCACGCCAGAGCCACCTGCCCTGTCCACAGGCTGCCCACGGTGGGGAGCGGACCCATGGACCCCCCACCTCCCAAGGAAGAGGCTCCTGGGAAGTGAAGCAGTTGGCACTTGCGAAGCCAGGAATGTCTCAGCAGGCAGAGAGCAGGCAGGGCAGGCAGCGTGGCTCCTCTGCCAGGCAGCCCACACAGCCCCTCGGCAGGGCCGGGAGGGACCCCCACCCCAGCTCGGCCATCACAGCTGCAGAGACCAGAAAGAGGAGGCGGCGCTGCGACGCGTGGACTTGAGTGAACCAGAGGAATCCAAACAATATCCCCTTTCTTCGGCATTCCCGTGGCAGAGGGAAGGAGTGGAGGAACCCTGATTAGAAACAGCGCCGAGGCAAACGCCCCCGGGGAGCTGAACCAAGGCACCGGGGTTTGTGCGTTGTTCGGGGTGGCCATCGCTCAGCCCGTCATGGTTCACCGAGAAAGGACAGGAGCGATGCGGGGGTTCAGCCTCTTCCCAACCCAACTACCAGCCACCAGTGCTTCAGTCACCCCGTGGAGCCATTTCCAACTCTCGCCTCAACCCCGGGCTCCTCAACCACGATGGAAATACCAAGGGCTGCAGCTCTGTTTCATCAACCACATTATTTGGCCTCTGCAGAAGCCTGGGTCTGGCCAGGTTTCCAGCAGAGCTCAGCAATTCAGGACACCGTGATGGTGCGGCACTGGCTCTCAAGGCAAGCCCCTTGAGATATCTCAAAAGTCAAGACACCCAAATTGCTTGTCTCTCTGGAAAACTCCAGCCTTCATATCCAACTTGCCTGTTAAGATGGAAATTAGTTGAGCAGGCAAGATACAATTGCACAAGACCAGCCCTGTGATGGCCCCTGGGGAAAGCCAAGAGCTGGTTTTGTGTGACAGTCCCCTCTCCTCCAACGTCCGCCCGCTCCTTACCTGGTGAATCGGACTTCGCAGATGCTGCACTCGTAGGGCTTCTCCCCGGTGTGGGTGCGGATGTGGCGCGGCAGCTTGCCAGCCCCCTGGATCACCTTCTCGCAGATGGGGCACTTTTGGAATGCTTTTGCCCTGATCTTCTTCTCCACCTTCTGGGACCAGGACGGATAGACGTCGCCCTCGTTCGAACTGCTGAAATATTTCAAGTAATAATCCATGACCCCATCGTCATCCTTTCGGTCGTCCTCCCCGAGCTGCTGTCTCCCCACGGAATTGATCATCTGCTGCAGCAGGGTGCTGGCAGCCAAGCCATCCACCTCCCTCGAATCATCCTCCGTCTTCACCACAGCAGGAACAAAGCTGGGGGAGTCGCCAGCTTCCTGCTGGTCCAGAGGCCCCCCCGGGGTCCCCTCCTCTTCTCCCGGTGTGGGCAGGCTACGGCCGCTGTAATGTCCGTTCTGAGAAGGTGAAAACAAGGAGCCAGGAGCCGCTGCCGCGTCCTCCTCTTCTCTTTCCAGCCACATGGCTGGGTTGCTGTCAGGATCACAGTCATTCGCCTTTGGTCTTTCATTTAGGGGGGCTTGCGAGTAGAAGTCCATGCCGCCATTGCAGTCCGCCTCCTCCTCCTCCTCTTGGCCTTGGAAGTTCAGTCTCTGAAGGTCTCTCAACTCTGGGTTGGTCCACGGAAAGCTGCCTTGGTGGCCATTGACGGGGTTGCTCTGGAAGAACTCCAGGTACTCTTTTGCTCTGAGATGGTTCCTTTGATCAATTTGATCTACTGTATCCATCTGGTCATTTTTGGCCAGAATCTTCCTGTCCAGGAGATCCGTGCAAACATCCCTTACCGCCGGGATCTCCAGCAGTGTGGCGGCATTGAGGATGTCGTTGACATTTGAAGTGCTGACAGTAAGGGTCGCGGTGTAAGCGAACTCCAGCAGAGCCGACAAGGCGTCTGCGCTCACAAAGTCTATCTCATACACGTTTTGCTGGTCCACCACTAACCCTGAGGTGAAGAGCTTCTTGAAGTACTGGCTACACGCCGCCAGGACGGAGCGGTGGGTGGGGAACTCCTGGCCTTCCACCAAGATGACCACGTCGCACAACAGCCCGTTGTTTCTCTGCTCATTCAGACTGCTGAGGATGTCGCTGCTGTGATCGGGGAACGGGATCCCTATGGGGCCGTCCACGCCACCCGCCATCTTCGATGCAAAAGGCTAGGAGAGAAGGAGGAAAGCGCAGTGAGTCACAGCAGCCCTGGCTGCTTGGAGGCATCGGCATCGCACGGGCAAACTCCCAGCACAGAGCTGCCCGTTGGCAGGTACGGGTCCGTCGATGCCAGCGTGCTCCACAGCAAGGACCAGCTATCGGCTCGCCTGCCCTCCGCACCTCTCCACATCACTGCCGAGTCCACCATCCTGCCCGGCATTTAAGACATGCCTCCACCAGCAGGCAAGGACGGACCCGTGCTTACCTTCGCTCTGGGAAAGGAGGAGGAGAAACACAACCCAGGTGCTCTCAGTCTGGAAGAACAGCTGAATTAGCACGGATCTGGGCCAGAACTAGCAAGCCTTGGCAAGGAGCAGGGTTAATACAGCCAGACAGCATCTGGACTGAGCTGGCTGGCATGCCTGGCGTTGGGCTAGAGTGGCTTGAGCCTCACCAGTGGACCCCAGTCCACCTCTGGGAGTATTTCCCAATCCCACCACTTCTACTGGAAAGGTCCCCTGCTCGTTCAGCCTCGCCCTACCCAGCCAAACTCCTGATACCATCGCGTAATCACTGGGAAAACCGTTCCCATCGCTCATCCCTGGGCTCCCAGGCTCTGCAGACATGCTCGGAGAGATGCGGGCAGGGCGCTGGCAGCAAGCATCCTTTGGAAAGGGCACAGCAAGCTCAGCGCTCGAGGGCACTGGTGCGCAGGAACAGGGGAGCACCAGCCACCCCAGCCTGCTGCTAAGGGTGTTTTAGAAAGAGCTGAGCTTAAACACTTAAACCCAAGGCACCCGCTGCACCTTCCCCAGGAACGGGAGTGTCTGCGGTGGCCAGAGAGGAAAGGAGACTGGTCACACGAGGCAGCGGTGGCAGATCTGGCACCAGCCCCCGGCATCTTGGCAAGGCTTCAGCAGAAGCAGCAGTTCTGCCCGATGCCGCGGGTTTGTTTGGAAAAAGATAAATACATAAGCCCATCGCTCCCGATGCGCTAGCATGGCAGAAGCGGATCCACCTGACTTTAAATACAGGCTCTCTTCAAAGGCTGAAAAAGCCAGAGCGAAGCGAGCAGCCTGGTGCTGGCTCACCTCTGTTCGGCAGGGATCCCCCTTTGCCAGGAGGGGTGCACCAAGGCCAAACACAGGCAAGAGCGAAACCTGTCCAGCTTCACTGCACGGCCTGCCCGGAACAAGCCCCTTAACTTCTCCCAGCCCCAGCCTTCTGATGCCTAAATTGGAAATAACATTTCCCTGCCCCTGCAGGTGCTGCCTGCCTGTAAATCGAGGTATTTGTCCCCCTCACCCCAAGCACTGGCTCATTAGGAGCCAACACCACCAGCAGTACATCCATAGGCAAATAATTTGGTTTATAAAGTCCCTCAGCACAAGCGTTAAGTATCAAAGTTCCCACTTTACAGATGGGGAAACTGAGGCATGGCGGGAAGTGGCCTGCCCCATGTGACAGGGGGGCTGGATGAGTCAGGAGCACATCCAGAACAGAAGTAATTATACAGGAAGCAACTCCCAGCACCGCGTTATAGCATGGGGATCTAGCAACCAGGTTGCAAAACAATTCTCGCTTCCCGACACGTACGCACAGCCCCCACCCCCATTCCGGCCCTGCTAGCAGATTTCTCAGTACTTCTTTGTATTTTCTGATTTTTAAAAAACTTCATTAATCGAAGGAGGAAAAAAAAAAAAAAAAAAAAAAAAGGCATTTCTTCACTTTCTTGTTTTATGCAACGGAGAGGGAGGCAATTCTGAGATCACGAAACACCCATCCGCAGCAAACCCCTCAGTATTAAACAACCGTAATGCACAAACCAGCCTTAAGCTCATCACACAAACATGATGGGGGGTCAGGGTGGGGGGGAAGAACTGGAGGAGCCAGGCTGGATGCACAGGGTGGCTGGTGCAAGTCCTGCCATGAAGACCGAGCACCGAAGACAAGGTGGCTTCCTGAGACACCTGGAGCAAGGGCACCAACTCCAGAGCTGCCTCCTGGGCTCCTGCAGCGGCAGGATTTGAACTTGAAGCTGTATTTCACAGGGGTTTGTTTTTTTTTTTTTAAAAGTAAGAGGGAGGAAAAGGCTGTTTGATGGCTGAGCACAGTCTGGGGACCAGGAAAGCCAGCATTGCTCTGAAATCAGGCACAGGCTTCAGGTGTGACCTTGGACAAGGTCACCGTATCTCTGAATCTGCAAGGGGTCCAGGGGACCCTCCCGAGCAGCCAGGCCACAGCGTGGGAGGCTGCTGCTGCCTCAGCATCGCTTGCCCCCTTCCCACTCGGGCAGCCCCAGAGCTCCCCAAAACCCCCCGATCTGAGCCACCACAGCATGCTGCTCCCCAGAAAAGTGCCTCTGATACCTCTGCCCACCCCCTGATGCCTCCTGGCCCTAAAAATGCCATTAGAGCCGCCTCCCCCCCCCCCCCTCAACTTTCCCCTCTAGATTAGATGCTTTACAAAGCTTCCCTTCCTGCCCCAAAGGGAATTTGAGCTGCATGAAGCATTTTGGAGCTTCAGGCAATAGGCTTCTGGGCAGCCAAGCTTCATCACCCACACAACCCGGCTTTGATGGCTTCGGTGCCCGGCTCCGCGGACCGAGGGGGCCTGGGGGAGCGAGTCAGGCCGTGCAGGCAAGGTCACCCCCCCTCCCCAGTCAGGGGGCCAGGACAATCAGCTGGACAGTGTGGGAACGGCTGCAGGGTCATGAGACTGCCGAGGGCTGGCATGGAAAGTTGTACAACTTTGCAACTCATTCTCCTCGCACAACACGCCCTTTGTGTCCCTCGTCTGCGGTGGCTGAGAACGTTGGGGGGCAAAACGGGCTGCCCTGAGCCCCCCAGGAATGGCCACAGCTAGAGACCACCAGGCTCCTTCCCTGAGTGCTGCTGCCCAGCCCTTAAAAAAAAAAAAACAAAAAACCACCAACATCACCCCCGTTCCCTTTCAGGGGGCTGAACAGCCAGAGCACTGAAGCTTGCGCAGAGCTGGGTGGCTCAGGGGATTTGTAACAAGAGATGGAGCCTTCAACCTTCACAGGTTCAAAAAAAACCCAACCCACCAGGAGCAGGCACAGGGCACAACTGTGTCGGTGGGTTGGGCGAAATCCACTCAGAAAGGAGTCCCTGATGGCCAGGTGACAAGTGACAAAAGCCGCTGGCACCACCTCCAGCTTGCCCCCTCCTTGGCAAGAATGAGGTCTGAATGGGCCACCAAGGGGGAGATTCAACTACTGACCTAAATTTCCCAGGCAGCTCTTTTCTCTCTCTACAGCCCCCGACCGCCGAAAGGGCATTACACGCTTCTTGTCCCAGACTGTGCGTCTCTGCAGGGTTGCAAAGACGCCACATTTCACCCCAAAGTGGCTGCGTTTGAGAAGTTAGGAAATCACCCTCGCATATAACTCGTAGCAGCTGAGGGGGCACCATTAACTTAAAATACGGCCCCTTTGAAAGGGAGAGTTTACAACACCACCGGAGCTCTCGAATTTATTTACAAACCTTATTTACAGACCTGGTTTAACACGGCGCACAGCCCTAACTGCTCAGCTCACTCTGCTTTCATCGGTGCTGAGCCCCGCTCTGCATCTCCAAAACACCAAGGCAACCGAGCTCCGGCTCTCCCTGGCTCCCCAGGTCAGCTCGACACCACCACAGCCTGATTTTCCAAGCAGGAAAAACCCATCCCTTTCTTGGGGCGAGCTGAACACGCGTGCGAGCGAGGGAAGCCCCCCGCCTCCCCGAAACGCTGCTCGCAGCAATCTCGGCTGCTCCACATCCAACTGGTTTCGCACCGAGGCCGAATGCCGTTTGATGCTGCTGCTCGGCGCCAAGAGGGTACTTTCTTAAGCTCAGGTTATCAACCCGCTCCTTTCAGACCGACCCGACGAACTGCGAAAGAGCAGAACAGTGCGTTAACCGAAACCCCTGAGCTTGCACTTTACTCACCTCTGAGTCCAGCGGGATGGCACCCAATCACTTTCCTACAGGAGCTCTGGAATTTGACATTTACATTCAAATGAGACGACCACATTAAGATGGGATCACAACCAAAAGCGCCTGACAAAACACTGCTTAATTACTAGTTTTCCGCATAACCTCAGTGGGTTTTTTTTTTCCTTTTGCTTCTTTGCATTGCTTTAGAATTTAGCTGGGCGAACAGAGGAACTGGAGCAGCTTAGAAGGGCTCCAAAATACGCAGGTATCGGGTGGAAGAGCTAAGTCACATCTGGTTAGCCAGTAAAAGCAAATGTTTTCAACGTGCTCTTCAGCCGGAAAAGATCCCAAATCGCTTTACAAAGGCGGGGCTCTCCTCTCCCGCTGAGGTGCCACCCACTCCGGCAGCACGGATGAGAACCTTGAGCAACACCACGCACCCGCTCTGGGCAGAAAGGGAAAATTATCACTGCCTTTTCCACCAAGCACGAGGCAAAATGGCTTTAGGGCACTGCTGCCATCCACAATGCAAGGTTTCCTGGGAATAACTGCGTTTTGGATTACGGCACGTGGTTATTTGGCCTCTTGCAGCTCAAGGTACCCAAGGAATGGAGAACGCAAGTTGCTATGCCCAATTTCTTACAGGACTCACATATGACAGTATCAGGGCAGACTTTGCAGCAGCCCTGCTGCGTGCTAGAGAAGATTTATTAAAATAATGTTGCTATATAAAAAAAAAAAAAAAAAAGTCAGTGGTTTGCTGCCCAAGGACCAAATATTATCCTAGCCCTCACTCACCACCGACTGGAGAAATGGGCATTTTTTCCCTATGAATAGCTCACCCCAATTATAGGTCATACAATGCAAGTCCTTGTCTCTTCACTTTATATTTTGGGAGCAATCATCCCAGTTCCCCCTTTCCTTCTTCCAGCTGCACGGACACATCTGCAAGCCTGGATCCCTTGAGATCCAAGCTCAGCTCTTCGGCCATTTGGAGCATGAGCCACTGTCTCTGCTGACACCAGGCTCTGCAACATCCCAAGGACAAGCCCAAGCAGGTCTCCCTCTGCCCAGGATCCACCCTAAACTATGCAGAGGCCTCGGGAAACACACCTAGCATGCAGCAGCATAAAGCCAAAAAGGTGGGAAGATGGTAGGCAGGAGGAAATGAAGGAGGGTGCTTTGCCTGCTTGGGAGAAGTCACCATTTCAACCGCTCTACGGTGCCATTAAAATTCAACTGCTCTCTAAAAGGAATGCGCTGTCGGCAGTTTAGTGCCAAACTATCCGAATTATGTGGACCTGCAGAACAGATGCATGTCCTTGAGAGGAAGCCCCTGCACATCAACCGAAACAAACTGCGTTCTCTGAAAGAATGAAGATAAAATAAAACCACGCTGACTCTTTTTGGTTTTAAATCTAAATCCTCACCGCTTCCAGAACACAACGGGAAGAAATCTTTTGTCTTTAGCAGGTAATTGAGTCATCAATGCCAAAAAGAGTGAATTCAAGCTTTCTTCTATCTTGACTGGACATCGCATCTGGGGTAAAACACCAGAGGACACATATGGCATGACCAAGATCATGCAGCTATTGAAGTGAAGAGATCAGAGCAGAATGAGCATCCTGCAAATATCTGTGGCCTCTCTGTGGACAATATGGCTCTGTTTTCTGCAAACAGGCATCCCCTCCAGCCCCCTACAAATCCCCCATCTGAAGGCACTGGCTCTGGGAAGCATCTTATTCCCCAACGCCTCTGCCACAGCTCTCAATGCAGGGTCTCTGTTACCACAGCTCTAATCGCTGGATTCACGACACGAAGGCTCATCTAAGGAACGAGACTGACCACATCATGAGGACTCAGTCTGCTCCCAAGCAGGCACTGGGCTCCTGATCACACAACCAGACCAAACTACCACTCCACCGGTTCCTCAAAGCACAGCGGTTGTTTTGTTCTGATCCTTCCAAAGATCAGAGCTTCCCCAAGCATCCTGCTTCAACGTCTCAAATTTAAGGTGAAATGGAAAAACAGCCGAGATACCACGGCAATATCCCACCATATCCCGAGCTCCTCAGTTACGGCAACCACCCTTCATCTCAGTCCAACTCGATGAACTCGCACCACTATCAGGTAAGCAAAACAGCCGGGGCTTTCCTTGCCACTGCCAGGTCTGACCTGCCAGGGAGGTTTGCCTCTCCCTACTGTCTAGAAATATATGCCTGGGTAGCGTAGGAAGCTCCAGCACAAGAGTCAACCCTCGTTCTAGGACTGTTTCATACCCAGCAGCTGCCCAAGGTAAAAGGAAATCTACCCAAAAAACCTGCAGATAGATACATCAGCCGCCGATCCTTCAGCACACATCAACGCCACATCTTAGAAGAGCCGAAGCACTTTACGAGCCATGCATCGACGGGGAAGAAACACCTAATGCACCACAGAAACAACGATCTCTGGAGCAGGACGCACGACAATTTAGCAGCGGAGAAGTTCAGACAGGAAAGGAGAATCCCACATCCTGCTACCACTGGCAAGGGAACTCTGGGAGGAAGAATATCTGGTAATTGCTCCTGCTGAAGTTTGGACAGAGCGCTGGAATTGAACGCCCCTCAGACCCTCAATGAGCATCATGGGAACTTTAATGACCACAAGTAATAAAGAGTCTTGATTTTCCTTCATATTAAAAAATAATAATAATCATCATCATCCCCTCCCACAGCAGAGCACCTCAGAGGTAGGTGCGGTGCCTCCAGTTGGCTTTGCCGTGGTGCTCTCCTCTCCTCGGGCTGGCCGAAAGGGGCAGATCTGCAGAGCCGGTGGAGCAAGGACAACCCTCCCCCAGACACCAGCCAGCCATTTCCTCGCTCAGGAACGGCTGCATCCTGTGCTCATTCAGAGGAGCCTGCGTAGGTCTGATATATTTGGCAGAGCATCTAAATCGGGCTGGAAGAGCTGCATGGAAGAATTCGGATGAAGAAGACCCAAGCCCATGTTACACCAGCATTTCAGCTCAGGTATGGAACCGGGCTACGAAGGGGCGACCACCAAACCTCTCGTCAAGGTGACACATCACCTAGCAGCTCCTGGACAGACAGGTTTTGGGGGTAATTCAGCAATCTCCCGCCTACCTCAGGCAAACCGTGGCAGCTGACTGAAGGTATCCCCAAGAAACCAATTTAAAATTTATAACCTTTTCAGTATTCAGAACTGCCCCTCTCCCAGCTCTCACGACTGGGTCAGCAGTGGGAAGAAGCAAAGGAGAACTTCACGAAGACACCTTGGCGGTGTAACAGCGACCGCTCAGGCCAAGCAGAACCAGAGCAAGAGCAACTGGAACCGGGCTCGCGAATCCTGCTGGCAACTGGAACCGGGCTCGTGAATCCTGCCGGCAGCAGCAGGTTGCAAAGCAAGCAGCAGCAGAGATGGCATGGCCAGGATGGAGCAGGGAGGTAATGACTACCCAGGTGGAGCTGGTCTCCGGGGTGCTGTTAACAAGATGCTAAAGGTCTGGGATTCCTCATCGTGCTACAGGAAATCACTACCGGAGCGAGCGCACCAGGAAGAAAAGGGTTTGTTCCTCTTCATTTTCCAAAACTACTTGAATTTAAGTGCTCTTCACACGTTGGTCCAGAAGAGAACGGACACACCAGATGTGTAGGCATTTTAGGGAGTTGGTTTAGTGGTGGGATGGCAGGGTTCGGTTAAAGGTTGGACTCAATGATCTTAAAGGTCTTTTCCAACCAAAGTGATTCTATGAGGCTTTTTTGTAGTTGCACGGGCAGCAAAAGGACAAGTGCCGCTGAGGAAAGGGCTCACAACTACCAGCTTTAACACCAAATCCCCAGTCTGACCAACCAACTGACCCTTCAGCAATCCCTTCCCTGTTTCCCTCCTGGCCTCCCCCATTCAGGCTCTGGATTTCGATCCAAACTCTGACCTCTAAGCACAACCACAACAGAGAGAGAGTTCCTACTGCTAACCAGGAAATTTAAACCAAAACCAGGAGATTTAAACCAACACCAAGCAAAGCAAAAGCACCACCACCAGAGCACAAGGCCCACTCCTGACATGTCCTGAGTGCTCAGGGAGAGGGGGAAAGCACTCTGCATCTCCCAGGACAAGGTCTGTGGCTTTCACATAAACCTAACGGCATTCACCGCACAGAGAAGAGACACAGCGCGGGTCTATCTCTGAAGATGTTGGTAGCTCACTTCCACAATTAAGAAAACAGACGAGGGACGGCCAAACGTCACGCTCTGCGACACTGCAGATCTCTACCGATGGAAGGGATTTCCTTCCAGGGCACAGCACAGCCTCGCACAGCGCATGGGGAAGTTCGGTTTCCGCTGCAGCATCAACTACTGGCAAAAACCAGAAGTTGACTTAGACCTCAATAGACAGCAGAGGTCTGCTCCCGCCTGCCACGTCACGTGGCGAAGCACCACGGCCTGGCCTCCGCCAGACCTGTTACGGCACATCCGAAAGAGGCGGCCGCAGCACGGCATGGCACAGAGCCTCCCCAACCTGCCAGCCCTCCAAAACCATCCCGTGCTGCATCAATGCACAGCCCTTTTCACCGCTGACAGCAACAACCAGGACATACTAAAACTTCTCTTATGTTGCAAGGTTAGCTCGAACTGGTTACTCCACCCAGACCTCCTTGCCAATTTTCTCCTTTGTCATCAGAGACCGTATTTAATCCAGCAGGAATGTGCCTTGGTTCAAGCCCGTGTAGTCACAGACCCAAGGCCCATGCATGTCCCTTGCACTTCAGTGCGTGCAGAGGTTTACTTTTGTGCCAGAAGCCCCCCATCACCGGCACCATTGCTCTGCCTCGGGGTTTTTCAACCTGATGGCCCAGAATCCATCACATGAGGTCTTCGTGCTGGGACTGTCTTAGGGCGAGACAAATTTCTTCACACTGAGAAGAAACGAGCCACCATCCAACCGAGGAGGCCAAGAGCTGCCCGGCGATGCTCAGATCCTGCTGCAAACCCCACCTTCGCTCCAGCGAGGCCGCATCCGAATCGCTCCCAGGCCTCCCTCCTCTCCTCAGCCGAGCTGCTGCAGCCTACGCATGCAGCCCTCAGCCTGCTGAAAATGTCCAAGCGTGGTTTACGGGGCCGGGAAGGCCGGCCACCCTTGCGTTAATGGGCACTGCTTGTTTTGCTGCTGAAACAAAACTCTTCAAAAGCCAAGCCCAAGCGTGCCCACACGCCTGTCGCCGCAGCCCTCCGATGGGTTTTCTCCCACATAGCTCTGTTGCTGCCGTAGAGCAGAGCAGCTCCCTGCAAAACCACGGTGGGGTTTCCGGGAGATCCTACAGAATACCAAGCCCTTGCTCATCAGCTCCTAGGTTCTCCTAAATACTTTAGAAAGCCTCAGAAGTTACACGCAAAAGGAAAAAAAAAAAAAAAACCAAACAAAAAACCAAAAACGTAAAACATGAAACTCTGTGTGCTTCAATCCTGGCTGAAGGACCAGCCCTTGCCTAGGAGCACAGTCTGTACGGAAGGGGAAGGTTTCTTTTTCCAACTCAAAAGCCCCATAAGCCTGGAGGCACCCGAGATCCACGCAGAAGCAAGCTGCCAATATTTCAAAAAGGCAACATTTGGCCCCTTCACCAAGGAGGGACTGAAGACTCGTCACGAAAAAACGAAGCAGCCACCACCAGCATTAACCCACGACTCGAAAAAGCACCAGGGCTGAGCGGGGGCTGCCGGGCCACCAGCACCTTCCAGCTACTCAAGGCTGGATGAAAACAAGAACTTCTGGGGGTCATATTTTTTACACCCTCCTCCCCTTCAGAGACCAAGCATGACCAGAGACCAGCAAGAGGCCAAATCCCGCGCTCCCCACTCCGGCCAAAATCCCCCCAAGTCACCACTGGTGTTTCCCCCTGAGAACGCCGACAGCATCCACCCCCTTCGCACCCTGGTCCCCCTCCCCTGTCACAGCTCCTCTCCATCTCCTGACCGGCTCCCTGCATGCCTGGCTCTCCAGCTCAGAGCCCCCCCCCCAAGCCCCAAAAATCAACCCCTGCTTCTCCCACCCCGCAGCCATGTCACAGGTTCCCCTTCGCAGCCTCCGCGTCCTCCCCCTCTGACAAGCCTGATGTTTCCTGCCCCGCTGCCCCTGCCTTCAGCGCTCCACGTCGGAGGTCTAGCCTTAACCTCATTGCATCACATGGCACCTCAAAGACCGGTCTTTTCCACCCCAGGAAGGGGGCGGGGGGGGAGGAAAACAAAAAAGGAAAATAAAAAAAAAAAAAAAAAAAAAAAGAATAAAACTGGAGTTTACTGACAAAGCAGAGCATTACCAGGCAGGGCAGTCCCTTATGTAATTCCTAGTTTGTGGATAAACAGACAGCTCGTCTCATCGTCCTCAACTGCACGCGACGTGCGAAAGCAAATCCCGAGAGCAAGCATGCCACACGCTTCAGCCCCGGCAACGCTGTCCTGCCATGAAGCCCTTTCCCTTCCCTCCTCGGCGCACAACCGGGCAGCATGGGGAGGAAAGGAGGGAACGCTGAACCGGTACCGCATGTACTCTGCCTGTTGGGGCAAGAGGCTCCGAGTAACTAGAGAGCAGCAACCTGTAGCTACAAGCCTACCTTCAACACTTGCCCAGCTCTGTGTTGGGTAGGCACTCAAGCAAACAAAACAAACAACAACAAAAAAAAAAAAAAAAAAAAATCTACTTACTGGTTTCCAGTTTGCCAGTGGGAAATAAGTAGGTGCACGAACCAGGAAGGAAATAGGGTGCACAACTGCAGTTTAACAGCAGGCAAGAGGGAGTTAAAACGCAACGCTGGGATGCTTGGGAGCATCCTCTGCTGTGGAAAAAAAAAAAAAAAAAAAAAGCAGGGCAGCAGTCCTTCCCGCAGCAGGAGAGGATCTCCCGCAGTTTCAGGTGGGCATTACAGAACTGCAGGGGTGGAAAGCAGGAGGAAAACAGTCCCGAAGGTGCTAACCCTTCACAGGCAAAGAAACCACCCAGCAAGCGCCAGCACCGTGTGTTTCTGCCCCCGGCTCCTGCTCCCCGGGAGAGCGCACGGATGCGTGCATGGAAGAGATCGGCAAAAAGTATTTGAGACAGCAAGGCTGGCGTCAGGGAGATCTCGCTCCCGACAGTCCGGCTGTACGCATTTTTTAAGGGGTCAGCGAAGCAACGGCATCAGAAAGCTGCCAATTGCCAGGGGATCGGCAGCTCATCTCACCACCGTGGCCTTGGCTCCCACCTGCAGCCACGGGGCAGCTCACACCAGTTTCCAGTTTCTCGCACCTTGTCACATTAAGAGAGGACGCCGATCTCCATAGTTTCCTTCCACCTGCAGCCTGGGGCTGCTGCCCGAGATCTCGTAGGAAGATTTACAAGGCCCTCAGACAGCCGGGTCTGTGGGGGAGAAGGAGCCCCACTGCAATTCGAGGTGCAGACCGACTTTTGCTCCGTTTGCGCTGTGGAAGTCACGTCTGGACTCTGCTACAGGAGCCAGCAATGACACCGGGGAGGCAAGGAAACTGAAACTATGCACGGAGGGAAGACGATACGGCCAGGGAACTGGGCGAGAAACAATTGTCCCTGGATACTCGCAGAGGATCCCGACGCTTGTCTGACCTCGTTTACTCCTGCTCTGACGTCCTACTAGAGCTCCTCTGGGACCGGTGGATGCTCCAGGCACAGGTACCGGGACGGACGCACAGCTAACAGGCTCGCACCGATCGGGAGGCAGCACCGATCACATACACGTGCCGGTTTGGATCAAAGGGTCATGGGATTGGGTACAAACGCTTCTCTTCATCCTAGAGACTGACTGTCTTTCTCCTTTTCCCCGAGTTTTGCTCCTTAAGAGGCTTTTAATTACAGATTGAAACCAGTCTCTTCAAATTTGAGGTTAAGGCTCGTTGAGAGCATAGTTAAGAGCAACTGTTTATTGCTTTGACTGTGCAAGATAACGAGTAGAATTCTAATTGTTTGCCACAGAAGTGTTCTCTTTCAATAAACACAGCATCCTGAGACTGGGAAAAAACCCTCAAGTGTCAGTTTTAATCAAGACTAAACCACCGATCTCAAGCATTTAGGCTTGAGTCTTAGTCTCAAATGCAGATCAGGAATTTCAGAGCGCCCCCCCCCATAATTTTTAGGTTGGACACCTGTGGAGGACTCGATTCCGCAGAGTTAAAAATCCAGCACTCAAGCAGCAAGTTATCCGCCAAACGAGGTCTGGAGTAAGACAGGCAGCGCAACCAAACCATCGCAGCGCCTTGACATAAGCATAAATTTCTTCCCTGATTTGCGTCCCATGCCGACATTCAGATTCTCACGCCGGGAAAAACAACTGTCATTTTCAATTCTGCTTTAAAAGTCACAAAACATGAAGCGAACTCACCACATTCACCGTGCCAAATTAATTCCACCCAGCCACAGCCGGCCCAGCACCTCTACAAAGCCAAGCTCCTTAATAAGCCCACGATACGGCTAAAGGTCATCATCGGACCCACAACCAGAATGTAACAAGATGAGCAAAAAATAAATGAATAAAAAGGCAGAGGAAGTGTTGCAGATCAGCAGAAAATAAAGAACTACTTTCCTTCACCACCAGGTTTATTAAGAGCTCATGCCTTGCAAAACCCTCCCCTGAGTTAGTAACGCAATTAAGGCTTGGTGGAAAAATCCCACCATCTCACCCGTGTTTGGGTTGCGCCTCTTCACTCCCTCTTTCACCAGAACAAGCCTAAACAGGGGCCAGAATGAATATTAAATAAGAAAGGCTCCTCTCTAATAAACTGCTCCGTTCTTCTCCGTCTCTTTTTTTTTTTTTTTTAAAAAAAAAAAACCTTGTTTAAATGCTACACCTCCAACAAGTCATCAGAATTAAGCCAGCCCGTCTCTTCCCGATCAGCCTCCAGAAGTGCCCACATACTGCAATTTCCAACTAGGACCAGCAGAAACAGTCAGAAATAAAACATTTCCTTACCAAAAAAAAAAAAAAAAAAAAAAGAAATCGCATTTTAAAATGACAGGATGACCTTTTAGCTCTGCTGCACACAACTTCAACCCTCATTAGGTTGTAAATTCTTCCAGGCAGAGACCTTCCCTACCCATGTCTATAAAATACTTATATAATAAGTTACGGTTTCAATAGCCAAGACAATTAACAGCGCGGGGAACACGGCTAATCTTGAACTCGGACCAGCAGCAAACTCTTACCAAGAGTCCTTGAGCTGAGAGAAACTTTTGCTGCCCAGCCTCCTGCTGCCCCGTAAGTAAGAGGGTTTCCAGGAGGCCAGCTGAGAACACGGGAGAGCAGTCACATCAGTTGTCAGTGCACGACAGGAACTGACGTTTTCAACATACGAACGCGGGGATTTAAAAGTTCTGGAAAGAGGAAGCCCCAGGTGCCGGGAGTCCCACTCCACATGCGGGTCCGAGGGTTTTTCCCGTGCTACTGACACACCGCAAGCAATAAAGCCCTTTCCCAGGGCAGCAACCAGCTGGCCTCCAGTTTTAGACGACGGTCACCACCGCAATCTGCCCATGACTTTGTCTCCTGCCATCAGCCTCGCAAACGCGGCGCTCCTGAGGAAGCCGGGGGTAACCTTCGGCTCAATCTCAGGAGCTTTGGGTACCTGAGGGCTCGATTCCTGACCCACCGCCTCGAACTCAAGAGCCTTGAGACGGGGGAACGGTGAAGACAGGGAAGTGTCACGAGCCTGGCCAAGCAGAGAGGCCTCCCCTTCGCCGTCAGCAAGGGATGCTGCCCCTCATGTCAACCTCCAGAGCAGCTCGACTGCCTTCGCCGCTGCGCAGGTCCGGCGGCGGGGAGAGAGGCTTATCCTGCACGGCTCTTCCAGGGCTGCCTGCTCTGCAGGGCCCGGCCGAGGGCTTTCGGGGCCCCAGCCACCGAGGAGGAGGGGGGGGGTGGTGGTGGTGGGATTATCACTGCGAGCCGCCACCACCGCCTGCCCGACCTCCCGCTCCCCCCCGTCGGGCCACGGGGCTGGGTGCAGAGCCGGCCGGGGGGAGATAAGGAAGGGGTGGGAGAAAAAAAAAAAAAAAAAAAAAAAAAAAGAAAAGAAAAAAAATACAAAAATACCAGACCCGCAGAACGAAGCCGGGGCCAGGCCGCAGGCCGGGCTGGCCTCCCCCGGGCCGGCTCCCCGCGGTGACGACCTTGGGGTGCTCGGGGACAGGAGGGGGGGGGCCCCGGCGGGGAGGGGAAGGAGGGAGCGGCCCAGCCCGGCGCCCCCGCACGGGTCGGCCCAGCCGCGGCCGGGCTGGCGGGGACGCACGCCCCGGGGGACCCCACCCAGCAGCCGGCCCCCAGCCCCCCCCCCCGCCCCGCCTCGCCTCGCCGGGCCGAGCCGCCCCCCCGCGGGCCGCTGGCGGCGGGGCCCACAGGGAGCCTTGGCCGGGCGCCACGACCCCACCCCTTCCCCCGGGCGAGCCGCCGCCAATGGAGGCCGGGCGGGGGAGGGGGCGGGGGGCGCCCGGGCGAGGTCCCGGCCCCGCGGCCGCCGCCCGGGGTCCCTCAGGCAGGGCCCGGCAGGGCGGGCAGGGCCGGCAGGCCCGGGGGCGGCGGGGGCCGAGGCGGGGGGCGCGGGCCCGCCCGGGGAGGCAGCGCAGGCCCCGCCGCGCCTGTCCTCGGCCACCCCGCACCCCGCGCGCCGCCCGCCATTGGGCCGGGCGGCGGCGGGCGGGCGCGCGGGGCGGAGGGCGCGCCCCGATTGGCCCCGCCCGCTGCCCATCAACACGCCTCCCACTCGCCGCGTGCGCGGGAGACGCCGGGAAACGTAGTCCGCGCGCTCCCTCGCACCTGCGGGGCGGCGCCGGCGCCGGCTACAACCCGAGCCCCCGCGCCCCCCCCCCCCCCCCCCCCCCCCCCGCGCCCCCGGGGTGGGGGGGGAAGGGTCGGGCCCGTTCCCTCCTCCCCCCACTCCGGGCCGACCCCCGCCCGCCGACCCCCCCCCCCCCGCCCCCGCCCCCGCGCTCCCCCCCGTACCGGGCGGGGGCCGAGCGGTCCGAGCGAGCGGAGTGGGCCGCGCCGTGCCGAGCCGGGCCGGGCCGGGCCGAGCCGTGCGGGCGGGCGGAGCAGGCTCTGGCCGCCCCGCGGGAGCTGCTCGCCGAGGCCCGTATGCGGCTCCTTCCTGCTCCGGCCGGGGCCGCCCCGCTCTTAAAGAGGCCCCGCGCCGCCCCCCCCCCGCCCGCCCGCCGCCCCCCCGCGCCCGCCGCCCCGGGGCGCAGCCTCCCAGCCGGGGGGGGCGCCCCCCGCAGCGCAGGGCTCCGCGCAGGGTGAGGGCGGGGGTGCGGGGCCCCTTTAAGAGCCCCCACAGACCCCTCGCCCCCCGCCCCGCGCGGCGTGGGCCGCTCCTCGCGCCCCCGGCCCGCGTGGCACCGCCCCGGCCCCCCCGCGTGGCACCGCCCCGGCTCCCCCCGTCACCACCCCCACAGAGAGGTACCCCCGCCCCCCGCGGCACCCCTCCCCCTCCCCCCCGTGTCCCTCAGGATCCCCCCCCACTGTCCCCTGACCACCCCCACGCGGGGAAGGGGACACAAAGGGCAGCAGCGGGCTGGGAGCCAGCCCAGTGGGGACAGGACAAACCCCCAAGTGCCACCGCGGGGGGGGGGGGGCTGGGGACACACACAAGGGACAACAAGAGTGGCCCCCACCCACGATGGGGGCGCCAGGGCTCTTGGGGAATGTGTCTCACCCACCATTCCGCTCCAGAGTGAACGGCTCCTTGAGGCCGGTTTCCTGCAGGTTGCCAGCCTCATCCGCAGGGAACAGCGGCTGCCGTGGGGCACCCAGCCCCGGCAAGATTTTAAGGAAGATTTTGAATTAATAATGATTTATTTTTTTAAAAAATTAATGAAAGGAAGAGAAAGAAAGAAATGAAACAGCTTTGATCAAGAGACCCCCACCCCAGGGCTCCCAGGGGCCTCTGCTCCGGCCCCGCAGGCCAGCCCTGGGGGATTTCCCCATTTCTCCCCTTTTTTTCCTTAAATAACCCCACTCAGCTCCTCCCGGGGGTGCCGAGGCCTCTCCCCACACTGTTCACCCCACATCCCCGGGCCAGGGGCAGCCCTGGGGGGGCCCCAAGGAGGTTTGGGGAGGGGAGGTACCATGAACCCCCTTCTGCAGGTGGGGAAACTGAGGCAGGAGCGGGGGAAATGGGGCTGTAAGCAGGGACTGAGGGGACCCTGGGCCCCCAGACCACACATGGGGGGGGGGAGGCAGGGTGGGGTGCAGGGGGCCCCCCCCCAGGCTGCACCCCAGGGCCGGGCCCTGCCACGCGCCGGCAGCCGCACGCTCACCGGCTGCTTTCGCTTTCCCCCGCGGCAGCCGGGGCACGCCCAGAGCCCCCCCGTGGCCCCCCAGCCCCCACAAAAGCCCTCCCCACGCAGGGGCCACCCCAAAACCGCCTGCAGCACAGATATGGGGAGCACCCACGTATGTCTGGGGAGGGGGGGTGGTGGGCCCCCAAGCACCCCCATCCTGTCCTACCAAAGCAGGGGGGTGGGGGTACCCCTTCCTCCAGCCCTGGCCAGACCCCCCCCCTTCCTCCCCACACCCCCAAATCCCCTCTGTGGGCAGGGGCCACGTTCACACCCCACCCAGGGACCCCACGTGACCCCCACCAAGATTCCCAGCCAACATCACCAAAACCTGCCATGGGTGGAGTGAGTTTATCCTGTTCTCTGCAGGACGGCCCAAACAGCTGGGGGACCCCAAAGCACCATGAGAAGCAAAACAAGGACCCCCCAAAATGCCACCCTAGGAGCTTCACACAGGGGGGACAGCACCAAGATGGGCTCCCCAGAGCCCTGGCATTGCTACATGGCACAAGAACTCTGCAAAATAAAGTTATTTGTCAATTCTGGGCCCGATTTAGATTTTGCCAGCGCTGCCCCAGGCTGGCAGAGCCCAGCTTCACTTCTCCCTTCTTCCTTTCACCCCAAAAATTTAAAAGCCCCAAAAATTACACCCCAAATATTTCCGAGCCAACCCCAGCTCCCCTGGGGCAGGATTTAGGGCAACGCACCGTCCTCAGACCCCGCATCCGGAGCTGCCTCGTGACAAAATAATTCTGTTATCACCCGCTTCCACTGGAGGCAGCCGATGGGCAGCGTGGCGAGAGCCACCGGTGCATCCCAGCACGGCCGTGTCCCCAAGTGCGGTCAGTGACATCGCTCCCATCAAAAACATTTGTTTTTCCATGATGCAAAAAAAAAAAAAAAAACCAAAAAACCTTTTTTTTTTTTTTCCAAAATACTGAGTTTAAAAAAAAAAAAAACTTTGCAACAACAAAATGCTCGAGAATGCCTTCTCCTCCAAAACCCAGCACCAAAACCAACTGAAAATACCCTAAATCTTTACGAACTGTCCCTGTTCCCCATCTCCCACTTAAATTAAGAGGCAAAAACCATAACGATGAGCACCCCTGCAGCTCTGGGGGTCCTTGCCCAGGCACGAGCTGCGCTGGGAAGCACAGATCCCCCTCAAATCTGGGGTCTCCTCCCCGGGTTTGCCTTGGGGGGGGACACAGCTGCCCCGGGTGTTTGCCCCGAGCAGGGCAGCAACTTTGCTGGGGAAGGGGGAGGGAAGGGGACATGAGGGGTTTGGGGTTATCAAGTCACGGCGCTTGATTTTGGGGGGTTGTCGTGGTGGGACCTGAGGGCAGGCAGAGAGGATGTCAGCTGCCAGCCCAGGGGGGGCAAAAAAAAAAAAACCCAACCCAAACCAAAACAAGCCCAAAAAGGGAAACACACACAAAAAAATTATCTCCTCTTGGAGGGCTTTGGGATCACAGAGCCCCATGTTGGGGGGGAGCAGGGGAGTGAGTCACCCAAAAATACATCCATGTGGTGGAAAATGAGGTGACAGCGGGGCGCTGCCATCCCCACAGCGCAGCCGGTGCTGGCGGGGACGGATCCTGGTGCTTTCCCGGGGCTCAGCCCTCGCAGCCGCAGGACCGTGGCCACCGTGGGGGGTTCTGCAAGGCCCAGGGGGTGCTGGGCAGGGAGGGACCGTCAGCCACAAGTGGCCTTTGGAAAACCCCGTGGCCTTGGGGGGGTTTAATCCCCCCCCTGCAATGCCCAACCGAGGCACCCCGCACCTCCCAGACGAGGGGAACAGGGGGCTCTGGGGGGTTCTGATGGGGAGCCCTAGGGTTCTTCTACAGCCACGATGGCCAAGAGGGGGAAATCCGGCAGCCTGGAGGGGTTTCACCCTTCCCCGTCCCCGGGTGATGGCAGGGTCAGGAGAGGGAACCCCAGCTCTGCCCTGGCCACGGTGGGCTCTGCCTCCCCCCTCTCTGCGCTGGAAGGAGCCAGGGAAGGAAAGCCCATGCCATCCCCTCGCCCTGGCACCTAAAGGTGCAAGCCAGGGCTTGTCACGGGCTCCTAAGGGAGCCACTCACTTGCCCACCCCACAGCTCCCACCGGATTTCCCCCCGCCCCGACCCAAGAGCTCGGCCTGCGCTCAGTGGATTGAGACCCTTCACTAAATATCCAGTGCATGACAAGAACAGGCTTTAAAACAACGCTTTAAAAAGAAAACAAAGAAAATACAAATCTCTCCTCTCCTCCCACCCACAGAAGGGCCAGGAGGAAGCTCGGCACTACGCTCTTCTCCAGCTCAGCCACAAATCCTCCCGCAGACCTCCTGCCCACATCAGCAAGGTGCCCACCTCATCCCCGGCCACGCCGGTGAGACTGTTTCGGGCCACCCTAGGCAGGGCTTCTCCATTCCTGGCCCCACCAATTTCTTCTCCCCAGAGCCCACGTGAAAACCAGGGAGGAGGCGAAGCGTCTGCTGTGCAGCCCCTTGTCCCCCATCTCACACACACATGCAAGCGTGCGCACACACACGATTATTTTCTTTTTTTTTTTTTAACCCAACTGAACATGTTTCAAAAAAAAAAAAACCACCAACTAAAAAAAAAAAAAAAAAAAAAAGAGAAAAATTAACATAAGCAGCACCACATTTCCCAAGTGTCAGGAGCTCCAGAGCTGGAGCAGAGGCCTGGAACACCCCCACATCAAAAGAAACCAACCCCGCTTTGGCTGGGGGTCGGCCGATAAAGACGCTTCCGAGGGGACGGTGCTTTGCCGCTGGGACGCGAGGCGAGAAGGGGCCGGGGAGAAGGAAGGAGGACAGTTCTGTCATTTACTGAAGGAGAGGAAATGGTGACAGAGGCAGATGTACTGACACCAGGCGGTCGGCTTGGCCCTCACATGGCAGCGCGGGTGGGCGTGCTGGGCTGGTTCAACCGCAGCGTTTTGCACAGCCAGCCGGCGAAATCCACCTCCTCCACTTCAGAGCGTTTGATGAAGGTGTGACTCTGCAAGCGAAGGGAAACAGGGTTAGGAACATCGCCGGCTGCTCCCCGGCTCCCAAAACCCAGCCCTGTGCCATGGGCTAGACCCCGCAGAGGCGAGAAGATCCTGGTGCTACAGCTCAGGCTGCTCTCAGGCAGTGAAAGGGGATTTTGAGGAAATATTTGTCCCTTGCAGCCCTGTGGTTGGGATTTTAACCCATGCTGGCCATGTAGACGACACACAGCCATGGGAGCAAGGGAGATTTAAAGGTGAGCAGAGCACAACGCTGCTCCGGTCGGGCAGACGGAGAAGGTGCTGCAGCTCCTGCACGCCCTGTGGCCCTCGCTTGCCCCGGCTCCCCTTGGGGCAGAAGGTAAGGAAGAAGCACAGCAGGACAGGACAACCTTGCAGCAAGGGCACGGGGCCACAAGGACGCAGGCCACCACCTTTGCAAGGGCTACGTGGGAGCACCCCGACGTAGCTCAGGGGCCCAGCAGGATGCTGAGGAGTAAAGCCCAGGTCAGCGTGGTTAAACTGGGCTCACAGAATGGTTTGGGTTGGAAGGGACATTAAAGGCTGTCTAGTTCCAACCCCCCTGCCACGAGTGGGGGCATCTTCCCCTCAAGCAGGTTGCTCAGAGCCCCCTCCAACCTGGTCTTGAAGGTTTCCAGGGATGGGGCAGCGACTGCCTCTCTGGGCAACCCCTGCCAGTGTTTCACCACCCTCACGGTCAAGAATTTCTCCCTAATACCTTATGTAAATCTACCCTTTCAGTTTAAAACTGATACTTCTCATCCTACCAAGAGGATCGAGAGTCCCCTCCCCATCTCTCCTGTAGGCCCCCCTTGAAGTACTGGAAGGTCTCCCCACAGCCTTCTCTTCTCCTGGCTGAACAACTCTAAGTCTCTCAGCCTGTCCTCATAGGGGAGATGCTCCAGCCCCTGATCACCGTTGAGGCTTGAGCAGGTCCATGCCTTTCTTGTGCTGGGGACCCCAGAGCTGGATGCAGCTCTCACCAGAGCGGAGCAGAATCCCCTCCTTCGCCCTGCTGGCCACACTGCTTTCGACACAGCCCAGGAGACTGTTGGCTTTCTGGGCTGCGAGCACACGTTGCCAGCTCATACTCAGCCCATATATTCATATTCATTTGCCTGGCTCGGGAGGCAAAGGTTTGTCCCGGACACCTCTGCAGCCACGGGACAGCTGGGCGGTTCCCTTCCCCGGCTCCGATACCATCACTGCCTTTGAATCAAAGGTGAGTCACTCCCTCTCCCGGGCTCTATTTGGCTCATCTTAAGCTCAGCCTAGGAGTTTCCAGCCTTTTGAGCAAGAGGACTGGGCAGCAGTTTGCAGATCTGGTGCCACCCCACTGTAGAAAGAAAATTGCTCTCCCCACTTACCATCAGCATCTTCAGATCTGCCCGTTCTGCTGGATTTTTAATTAAGCTGAAATGAGAAGAGCAAGAGAGCAAAACCAACACTGAGACATTTCTTGTGGGAAACCGGTTATCTGGCTGGAGAGGTCTCCAGCTTCACCAAAAAGCACTTGGCCTCCTGGCTGCTTTCCCCAGGAGCCTGGCAGCATGGGAACAGCTCAGAAAGCATCATCTCCAACAGCCCAGCTCCCAGGGAGAGCTGCAGGATCCGTCTCTTCTAGAGCGTGTGGATGAACTGCACCCTGCAAATGGAGAAAAGGACCCAACGCTTGGCAGGGATTAGTGATTTTTGAAATGTCCAATCTCTGTGATTTAACGGGAGCTGTGGCAGCATCTTCAGGTGTCCCCCCACCGCATCAGAAGGTCTGGAAGTCGATGGTGTACGCCTGGTGCCTGCAAGGCTGTGGGGTGACTCACAGCCCCAGCAATCTGCTCCACCATCCCCCTGCCGGGCTCATATTTAGAAGGTGCTGGGATACTGCAAAGCATCCCCGCAAATAAACTGCTTTTATTTCAAACCCTTTCCAAGGCAGGAGTTCCCAGCACAATGCAGGATCAGGCTGCAGCCAGGGAGAGATCACCCTACAGAGCGTGGAGAACATTGACGCTGAAAACATTTTGGATGGCACGGCAGCCTGCAGAGCTGTCAGGGAGCACATACAGGCCTCTGCCTTCAGCCATAAAATGAAATCCTTACCATTTATTTACAAACTCCTGGAAATCTTGCGTGAAAACTCCATTCGGCAGCTTGGGAGGTGGCTGCAGAGAAAAGGAGAAGGGTTTTCTGTATCACTGTGTGTTAATGGGTCAAAAAACCAGTCTTTAACGAGCTGCAGAAAGGCTGTGCTCTACAGCTATCCTCCTCCAAGCTGCCCTTTACAACCAGGGAACTGCTCCCTGCCGTTCCTTACCCTGGCAGCATGCGGCTGGGCTGGCAGCAAACCACTGCCCCAGCACCCCATGCAGCTGGGGGGACCCCATGCATAAAAATCACTGCCAAAAGCAGGGACACCAAAATTGCAGCGTCACAATTCTGGATCCAACCTCGCAAATCCCAGCTCTGGCAACGCCTACAGCGGACAAAGCCGTTCCAGAAACGATAATCAGGGGTCAACTCCTATCACCTTGAAAGGGGAAAGCTGCTCCTTCCACTTGCTGGTGGGACGGAGCCTACCTTGCCAGGCTGGTAGGACTTTTCAGCCTGGGATTTTAGCACTGGTCACCCTCATTTCAAAGGTCTTCATCTGAGAAAACGTGCACGCCCTCAGCATCTGCGCAGAGGGAGCGTTCATCCTTTGCTGATCTAGGGAGGAGCACGTTTGAAATGGCTGGCCGCAGAGGAGCGGCTCATTACAGCCAAGAGCTCCCCTCGCTGCTCTCCCCTTTCAAGGGTATCCTGAACTTCCCCCTGCAGAGCCTTACTCCAAAATCAGGGATACTTCTGAGATACAAAGAGATGAGAAGAGGGAACAGGGAAGGAGGAAAGCACGTCAGTGCAGCTCAGAGGGGCTCTCTATCGAAAAGCCCCCATTCAAGCAAAGATTTCGGAGCCCACCCTGACTCAGAGTGGACACGACACTGCGGTACCTCAGGGAAGCCTGGCAGAGCCGATGGGAAGGAAATACCCACCTCATTAACTATATAATCCAGCAGTTCAAAGATGGCCATTGCAGGCCGGCTGTCCATCCCATGGCCTGCATGATTAAGATGACAAAAAAAAACCAGTGGTGAGAGGCTGTTCAGGGACAGCGAGGGGACTCATTTCATGTGAAAAGCACGTGTGCTGTGGGACTTTCGCTGGGAGAGGCAGAGGCAACCCGCTTGGAAACCAACTTGCGGTTAAAAAAAAAAAAAAAACCAACAAAGAGAAAACCAAAATGCATTCCACAATTTCAGATTTCTTTCACCGTGCCTATAGTCCAGATTTATTTCCTAGCTTGGAGCATTTGGAGAGTACCAGCCCATCTGCTGTGGCAGCCTGGCAGCGCTTCTAGAGCCTTCTGCTTCCAAGCAAATGGCTCAAGCAGAGTCTCCTTCAAACACCCGTGCCCGTTTGGTACTTCTACGAGAGCTCCCAGCAAAGCTGTTCCCAAAAAGCTACCCCTAGCTTGAAAGGAACCTGTTTGCAGCATGGGCAGAGCCTGAGGAGCAATGTGGGCTGTGACAGTGTCCCTCAAAGCGTCTCCCCCAAGGGGTCCACATCCCAACAGCCTGCACCATCCCCAGCACGGGCTGCTTTGCTGCGTAGCTCGAGCCTTCCCCCGGGACACAGCAGGGTCTAAAGGCAGGTAAGCTGAGCTCTTCAAAATCTTAATAGATCCTGGTTGGCATCCTGAGAGCAATCTCCTCACCTCCCCATGCCAGATCAGACTCCCTGTGGCTCTCGTTAGGAATTACAAACCTCCGTGGTGGGGTGGATTCTGCTGGAGCACTGACAGGGCCCCATCTGCTCTGCAGAGAGGGGCCTCCCTTAGAAAACACTCACCTCCCCGCCACAATCTCATCCGAAAGGGCCTTCGGCTACCCCAGCCACACCAAACAAAGCCCGACCCCTTCTCCCCCACGTCTCCGTGTTGTTTCCAATGCATACGACAGCCCCTACCACTGATGGGGCGTCCTGGGGGCCTGGCCCGCGGCGAGATGCTGTGAGACTCTCCCTCTGCCCCGTCCACCACAGGACGGCCAAATATTGCTTCCAGTTCCTTGGAGTCTGGCGGGGGGATTGGGTACCTTCCGATAGACAGCTCCACTAATGACAGACCCATGCTCCAAATGTCGGACTGGACCGAGTAGTGGGTGCCCTGCAACCGCTCAGGCTGGAAGGAAAGACCACAGAAACACACGTTGACACAGAACATCAATACACAAAGTCATAAATATCACACACTGAAATTAAATAGATGAGACTCGATATCCTGACGGCCTCTCTGTCTCAGCTCTCCACCCCTCCGGGGAAAGGACTGTCCCAAAGGGGTCATGGGCAAAGGGGACACAAAAGAAAGATCATGGGCAAGCATAAAGCACTTATAGGCATCTAATCAACAGCCACTGTTGAGCAGCATTTACAGCTGCTTACACTTAGGAGTGCAGAGTACACAGTAGGAATCTGTTTCTCTGCATGCTAAGATGTAATGAACTCAATTTATTAACAAAATTTTTTTTTTTCCCCTGCTCATTCCTGTTAATACCCAAGGGGAATTTGAGGAGCACAAAAGCCACTCTAGGCTCTTACCATTGAAATCAAAATTAAAAATAAATAAATCAATGCAAGTCATCCATACTGGCAGCTTTGAGTCAGCTGTGCAGACCCAGTGGCTGAGTGCAAAGGAGATATTATTTTTAAATAGCCACTGCCTAACTATAACTGTACTTGAATAACCATTCCCAAAATATGAGAGCAGCTCAGACCTAAGCACGGGTTCCCTAATAACCGACCACTCGTTCCCAGCCACAGCCACACACGGTGTGGGGAGAAGACCCCCGCCTTTCAGCCAGGAGGGGGACTCGGAGCCAGCCAGGACGCAATTTTATTGTTACAAGCGCTCCATTATCTGCAGTTGAGCTAAGGCCAGTTCAGATTCTCACTTAAAGGACAGGCACAATCAGCTCTTCCTGCAGTTCACTCTCACTGGCTGACTCCAATTTGACTTTAATTTTCCATTAGCCTGTACTAAAACCTAGCTGCACTAAACTGGTTTTATCCCCATTTTGCCAGCAAGCGCCCATGGTCAAAGCAGCAGAGGATGCGTGTCTACCAGCATCTGCACCCCCTCCGCAGCCAGTTTTTTGGGTAGAGCTTTGCATACAGAAAGAGAAGATGGTTTTGAACCCACAAACACTTGCCATAATAAAATATGGAAGTATTTGGAGGATGCAAAACATCTTTCCCTGCAAGTCTTTGCACTCCCACATGCATCACTGCTGGCTGGGCACAGGTTGGAGCCAACAGGACACCGACTCCTCGAGAGGATGAGGAGGTGTCTGCTTCTCCAGCACAGGAAAGTGCCTTGAAGCACTGGGCTCACCCCCAATGTGAACTGGGAAGGGCACAGTCCAGATGAGGATGGAAACAGAGCAAAAACTGTGAGTGAATCAGATGCTACAAGGTGATTCTGGAAGAGCAGAGTTGAACCCAAATTGTAAAAAAAACCCAAAACAAAACCAAAAACCCAGCCAAAAGTTGAAAGGAACTTACAGACATGTAGGACCGAGTTCCCACAAAAGAGTTTGCCATGGAGTCAATGAGTTGACCACTGACCCCGAAATCACACAGCTTAATCTCTCCTCGAGAATTAACCAGGATGTTAGAAGGCTTCACATCTGACAACAGCAAGAGAGAAGAGCGTAAACGTGACTCTAGGTAAGATACAGGGCTCTTGTGCTGCAGGTAGTTATTTGTAGGTTCCTCCTCTCACCTCTGTGCATGATTTGGTGCTTCTCTCTCAGATACGCCAAGCCTCTCAGAACCTAGAAGGAAACCAAAGACAGGATGAGATCAGAGCTGGGAAAGGAAGCGCTTTCCCTTCGGCAGGACACGTTGCATAAACTCCGGGTGCTGCCATGCTGCAGCTTGGCAAGGAAGACGCCCCGTAGTGTCCACGGTCCAGGGTTTGCAATTTATCACCAAATCAATCACAGATCTTGGGTTAACCACCCGAGAAAGCTTCTCCGAAATCTTCTTTGGGAGAAGTCAACACCAGCCAGTGCAACGCAAGGGGTCAAAGCTACAGAGTGTGGTTGGGAATATGCTTTCCCCCTCCCCTCTCGCACACACCATTGCCTCTTGCCCTAGGTCAGGACAGGAAGGGCACATGGGGAAATGAAAGCTTCCTAAGGCAACACAAGCATTATTCCCAAACTGTGCCCAGCAAATCCTTTCTGGAAGCCTGAAGAGCCACAACTCACCGCTATACTGACTTTCCCCAGGATCTCTTCAGGAATTCTTTTGGCTTCCTTCAACACTTGATCCAAAGAGCCGCCATCCTAAAGTAAAGGACATCGAAATGACCAACACGCCCATCCCCGACAGGAAAACAGTGCAGCTGGCTGTACAGGCAGGCGTGCCCAGGGAGGGCAAATGCTAGAAAAGCAGTACATAGCAACCCAGCCGTCTGCAACGACTCTGCATCGAGCACGCTCCTTTTACAGAAAAAAAAAAAAAACAACTCCAAAACAAAAAACCCCAGATATCTGGTGATCAGAGCTCAAGCTTCTCACTGAAAACTATTTTAATGCTATCTTCTATCAGCTCTGCTTCTTGCCATTAGTTCTTAGCTTCCTTCCAATCAGTGGTGAATGCAAAGATGACGCCGTCAGCACTGATCCGGAGGAGCGACAACGGTATTCTCTGCCAGAGACAACAGAAAATGCATGCTGTTCTTCACGGCGAGCTCTGTACAGCAGCAGGCTTACAACACTTCCGTTTGGCCAACCCCCAAACCTCTGCTTCCGCTTTCCAAAAAGTCGATCTCGCTGTCATTTTGACGCCTAAGCGGGAGCGTGCAGCTCCTACCAGGAGCACAGCAGCCTTGCTGCAGCCAGAGCAAGGAGCCATCGCGGCTGCCAGCACCCTAACCCGTGTCACCTGCAATTTCAAGTCTTGGGGAGATGCAATTCAGAACAGTCCAGGGAGCAGCAGTTTGCAGAGGAGGAGCAGGGACTCACCATGTGCTCCATGCAGATGGAGATCTCTCCGTCGCTGTAGAAGGCTCCATAGAAACCCACGATATATGGGGAATTACACTCATGCAGCACCTGCAGCTCTCGGATAATCTGATTCCTGATGGCTGGTTTGATTTCTAAATGAATCAGCTGCCGAGAAAGAAAAAAAAAAAAATATTCAAGGTGTAATGACTGGGGAAAAAAAAAACCAAAAAACACAACAAAACCCAAACGTATAGGAACCACATGAGCAAGTCCTGAGTGTTGGAAAGAAACAAAGTCCTCCAGGGAAGCTCTGCTTTGGCGTAGACTTTTTAGGATTTGCAGACTAACATTAAGTATAAAGGGCGAGGTAGAGCCCTGTGCAGCCTGTTAGCGACTGAAGCGACTGCCGGCCATGTAAGACGTGGAGATTGCACAGGATACAGAGTGGAAAGACAAGTCAGAAGTTTGATGCAGATCTGACTCAGCAGACAGGAACATTTTCACAAGTTCTGTAGGTGTTGTAAGAAGAGGTGCTCTGATATCAAGGAAACCACAGAAAGTGAAAAAAACAAAACAAAACACATGAAGATTATGCACGTGAAAGTGCAGTTGCTTTATTCCTTGGGGTCCACATAGAGTCAGTTAACACAGCTGAAGGTAGGAAAGCCAGATGCTAGAAAATACAAGGGCAGGTCAGAAAAAAGAGCCACTGTTACTGTAAGCTCTAGGACACCCAACCCCAGGGACATCTGTCCTTCCCGCGGGCCTGCAAAGGCCAGTCTCTGCAGGAAGGACAGCACTGCTGCAGCTTGTCCTCGCTTCAGTTTCTGAATACAGAGCTCCCAACAGTCTCAAAACCACCCAGTGACACCCAACGCTCCTGAATCAAACACCCTGGAATACTCTGAGGGCTCAGCTCCGAGTGAAGCCACCTAGAGCAGCGATTTGCTCATGGAGACCCACGAAACCATCCCAACAGCAGGTGAGACCAGAGACCTTCAAGGAAGCCGTCCTACAAACGAGCGGTTGCACCGCTCTCGCCGAGCATTGCCTTTTCTGATAGGCAGACAGAGCATCTCCTGGTTTCCTGGTTTTCTATTATAGAGCACCACAGCAAGAGACATCACCCATAAACCCACATCTGAGACAGATCGCTGTCACGGCTGCTTAGAACTACCTTGGGGATCTGTTACGTGGGTGGTGAGGGGCGAGGAACACGTGCATCAAACTCCTGCCCATGCAGGAACAGCCACCCATCCCTCCACCTGCCATTTGCAGTCCTCATTAGCCACAACCTAGGATCCTCAAGAGATCTGCTTCTATCCAGTTTAGCTGAGTTCACTAAAAACAGCTTCACTGGAAAAAAAAAAGAATAAACTTGTGTTTCCACACAAGGCACTCCAAACCCCAGGGGCCTGTCGCAGAGAGCACAGCCTCTCCCAGGGGACTCGGAGACAGGCAGAGCAGCCAGGTCGCTCGCAGAGACGGAGCGGGAGAGGTTCCACCTAAAGCCTGGGGGCAGCTGGGACCACAGTCCCGACCGCAGTGGGGTGGGTGCAGATGGGTCAGTGAAGAGAAATCCCAACTGACACCAGCTCTCCCAGGGCTGGGGCAAGTGCCAGACGCTCCAGCACAGCACTGCAGCCCACTCCTCCTGCCCCCAATTACCTTCCGTGCCATAATGAGCCCTGAGGGTTTGTGCTGCACTTTGGTGACCACGCCGCCATTGCCAGCCCCCAATTCGGAGATCCTCTCAAAGTCATCGTCCTTCAGCTCGCCCACTTTGGCTTTCTGCGTGAGGAAAGCTTCCAGGCGCTTCTTCTGCTGCTCGTCCAGCTCCAATTCCTCAAGCTTTTTCTGAAGGTCCACTAGGTTTGCCCTGGAGAGGCGAGGAGGAGACAGGAGGGATGGTCAGGAGACTGCGAGGGCAGCGCCAGAGAAGGAGGGGTTTCTTTTATTAGGGAAGCGGAGGGAAATAACTGAAAAGTGTCATCTGACACATACTCAGCCCCCAATAGAGCAGCAAGACTAAAGCAAAGCTCTGGAGAGAGGCAGGGCTCAGCTCTGGTGCTGACAGGGTCACACAGACAGCGAGACCCATGGTGCAGTATCTGCCCAACACGCACATCTCCTCTGGAGAGGAGCTTTAGTGCAGTCAGCTCTTTTGGGAAAGCCAAGGAGTAGGGAAAATCCCTCAACCCTTAAAGAGGCAGCACAGCTCAGCCCGGAGAGAACAGCAGCACCAGCAACCTCTCCCCCTCCTGACATGGGAAGCCAAGCTTGGGTTTTGCTGTGAAACGTGAGAAGGGTTTTCCAGGGTGTCCAGCAACCCCCTGCTCTGTTATGCCCCCCCGCCACCCCCCAAACCTCCCACTCCCGAACACAAAAGGGTGTCTGTGCTCTGCCAGCACCTGCTACTGAGCTCCCATCGCCTGCATGGGCTCCAGCTGCTCTTCCCATTTGCTGCCCACCCCCTTCCCCCCCCCCCCCCCCCCCCCCCCCCCCCCCGCTGCCCGCCCTGCCCCGGCCCCCCCAGACTCCCCAGGCCCCGTGCCCGGCCCGCCCCGGCCCAGTACCCGCCCTGCCCCGGCCCTGCCCCTCCAGGCCCGGCGCCCCCCCCCCCCCGGCCGCGGCGCAGGCTGGGCGGGCCCCGCCGCCACTCACTCACTCGGCGGAGCCGTCGGGGCTCGGCCCCTCGGCAGCGCTGGGGGCAATGGTGAGGGCCGGCAGCACCGGCTTCCTCTTGGCCGGCATGGCCGGGCCGGGCCGCGCCTGCGGGGCCTAGCGGGGGCGCGGCCGCGCGGCGCGGGGGCGCGCGGGGGCGGGGCCAGGCGGGGGGGCGGGGGGGGGGGGGGCTGAGGCGGCGGGGAGGGGGCGGGGCCTCGGAGTCTCGCGAGAAGTCGCTGAGGGGGGAGCGGGAGAGGGCGGGGAGAGGGGGCGAGGGCGGAGTGTGCGGGGGAGCAGCGGTCGGGGCGCGCACTAATTAGCTTGCTGTAATTAGCGAGGCGGTCATTAGCAGGCCGGTCATTAGCGAGGGGTTGGCCCTTCCTCCCCCCGGCCCCTACCTGCTCCGCCCATCCCATCCCCTGCCTGCGAGGCCCGGCCCGGGGTGCGCTCCAGGGCCCTGACGAGGCCGGGCAAGGGGGCCCGGGGTCCCTGGCGCCGGGCGGGCGCCCTTTGCTCGGCTCCAGGGTTCCCGTTTCTCCGCGGGGCCATAAACAGGGGCGGTCCGCCAACGGGAGGCCGCCTCCTCCGCTGCCGCCCGGTCAGAGGCCGTCGAGCGGCCGATAAGGGGCCGCGGCCTTGGCCCCCGCACCACGCCTGGGTCACGCCACCGCCTCACCCAGCCCTGCCCTCCCTGCGGGAAGGGGATCCGGGGGGATCGGGTGGGGATGGGATCGTCCCGAGGGGGACAGGCGTTGGGCTGGTGCCATGGGGCGATGGGGAGCGTTCAACCACGCAACGGTAACGTGTTGGGGACCCCCGACAGCCATGGGGGAAACTGAGGCACGGAGGGGGTGGGCAGCCCCGCCGGCCAGGCAGGCAGCAGAATGCAGGCAGCCAGGCCAGCCCTGGCGGCAGGGAGCAGAGGGGATGAAGGTTTGTTGTGGAGGAAGCCAAAAGTGGTAGAGTCCAAGTTGATGTCTTCCCCGGATGTTGTTCTCAACATCTATAAAATGTGATTCATGCCAATACGCTCATCTGAAAAAAAAAAAAAAAAAAAAAAGGTAAATTGTCCCCCAAAATGGGTGAAAGTTCATGGGCAATCACAGCACTCGGACTTTGCCCACCAGCCCCAGGCCCCTCCTGCCCTGCTTGGCGGCGGCGGACAAAAACATTTGGCTAATGAGTTACGGAGCACAGCAGGTCCATCCCCGGGGCGGCCCTGCCATCACTCACCGTTGTCCCCAATCAGGGACGGGAGATTTTGCAATCCGGGACATTATTTCTGTGCAGTTGGAATTTAAACTTTGCCACTTGGGTCAGGACACCACGGAGGAAGAGGAGGAGGAGGAGGTGGCCAGGCTCGGTGTCTGCCCCGCTCCCCTGCGCATCAAGAGGGTTGAGAAGACAGGACGGATCTGTAGGAGTAGGATCTGACACAGGTATGTCCTTGGCTGCTGGCACTCAATGGGGTCCTTCTACCTGATGGTCCCATGGGGCCACCAGGGCTCACTGGTAGGACTGAGGATGAAGGACAGGGTGCAATAAAGCCCCTTGCCTGGGTTGGCCAGCCAAACACCATGGTAATAACAACTGTCCCCAAACCTGGCTTGAAGGACATTTAGACCAGTGCTTTATAGGTTGGGAAGGGCAGTTGGGTGATGGGTTAGGTTGATGGGCAACAGGGGTGGTGGGTTGTTGACAGTTGACTTGTCAGTGGGTTGGTTATTTGGCCAGTCAATCAGTTGGTTGGTTGGCCAACACATTGACCATTTGGCCTGTTTCTTGATTGGTTCATTGATTTGTCTGGTCAACCAGTTGGTCAGTTGGTCAACTGGTTGGTCAACTGGTCAGTTAGTTGGGTTGTCAGTCAGCTGATCAGCTGGTTGGGCAACTGGTCAGTTAGCCCGTTGGTTTTTCTCTGAGTCCGGGGTCTCAAGCAGTGCCTGGGTGGGGCAGAGCAGGGCTGAGTCCCCTCCTCGGGGCCGGCCGGTGGCAGCAGTCTCCTCCCCCTCCACTTGCCACCCAAAATGATTAACCTGATCTTCCTGAGGGTTCACACACGGGACAGGGCTGGACCAGGGAGCTGACCCAGCTGACCCTTGGGGCTGTGTGCTCATCCTTCTCCTGCACTTGGGGGGCATGGTGTGGTGCCTGTGGGGAGCCCCTGGTTGTGCAGTTCTCTTGTGGGAAAAAAAGAGAGGATTTGGGAGTTTCAGCTGCTGGAAGGAGGCAGGAGGGGGTCCACTGCCCTGTTCCTGAGCTCTTGCATGTGTGCATGTAGGGCTTTGCCAGATGTGCCCACATGTGCTCACATACATGTTCTCACGCCCATGTCTGCGTGGGCACACATGCGCACGTTGCATGGTCACGTGGTTGCGTAGACCCACAGCTCTGCACATGCGTGTGCCAGCATGGCCACATGCGCATCCAGCCATGCACGCATCCGTATGGCCACGCGCAGTCACACGCGTGTAGGTATACCTCCCCATGGTCCCGCAACGTGGGCCCGTGCCCAAACATGCTCCCTGCTCCTGCTCACCAGCCCCACGCCCCACGATTTGGGGTGTCCATGGGGCCATGCAACTCGGAGGGAGGCGGGGAGGCAGGGGTGCAATCACGGGGACTGGGTTAGGGACCTGACCCTGCTGCCTTGCAGCCATGGCCTCTGGCGTGGACAGCCTCGAACTGCTGGACCTCCTTTTCGACCGCCAGGATGGGATCCTCCGTGGTGTGGAGCTGGGGACCGGGCCGGCCGACGGGGTCCCCCAGGCGGGCCCCCCCATCCCCCCCCCAGCTCTGGCAGGAAACCCCATCCCCATGGCTTGCCCAGGAGCTGGGGCCACCCTGCAGTGCCATCAGCTCCTATGGGCACCCCAGGGTGACAGGCACCCATGTCCCCACAGCGTACCCAGGATGGCGAGGACTTCCTCAGCTCCATCCTGGGCTCTGGGGACTCGGTGTCGGACTCACCCGGCTGGTCCCCAGCCACCAGCGACAGCGGGGTCTCTGAGGACACCCCCTCTGACCAGCTTGACAGCCCCCCCAGGTGCTGTGACGGGGGTCCCAGCGAGGTCCCCCCAGCTCTGCCCCCACCGGGGGGTGCTGGGGTCCTGCACCCCGAGGTCTCCATCGACCTGGGTGAGCCACGGGGGAGAGACTGGGCAAAGGCCCAGGCTGGGGGCACTGGAGGGACTGGGGGGGAGCTGGTGTCATGCGGGGATAGTAAGGAAATTAGGGGAGCTTGGGGGACTGGAGGGAACTGGGCAAACTGGGAAGAACCGGGAGGTCTGAGGACTGGAGGGGAGCCGGGAGAAGTGGGGAGAGCTTGGGAACTGGCGGATGGGTGTTGGTGGGGGAGACGGAAAGAAGAGGGAGGTTTTTGGGGACTGGGGGTGCTGAGGTGGGCTGAACAGCACAGGGTGTTCAGGGGGGGTGGGGGCGGGGGCAGGACCAGAGGGACAGTTTGGGGGGCCAGAGTCTGGGACCACTGGACTGTCAGGTGGCAGCAAGTCACCGTAGCTCTGGGGCCGTGGCAGGGGTGAGGGTCCTGCACTGGGGACACAGGGGACAGAGGGGGACATGGGACTGCTGACAGCCTCTGCTCTGCCCGCACCCAGACATGTGGCACCCGGGCTTCTTCCTGGAGGAGACCCAGGACCCGCCCATGGTCTGCCCGCCCGCATCCTGCACCCTCACTGTCAAGGACCTGCTGCTCTCGGGCAGCTCTGATGCCGTGAGTGCCCCCACCCCTGCGTCCCCATCCTTCCCTGTCCCCAGCCTTGTCCCTTCCTGGACCACAATCCCACCCTCATCCCCACGCCATGGTCCCCATCGCGGTCCCTGGGGTCAGGGTACAGGGTGACCCCTGCCACCCAGGGCCCTCACCCATCCCTGGCCCCGCAGCAGCCGCAGGTGCCCAGCTCCTTGCTGAGGCAGAGCCAGGGGCAGTTCCAGGAGCTGGTGCTGACAGAGGACGAGAAGAAGCTGCTGGCGAAGGAGGGGGTGTCCCTGCCCACGCAGCTGCCCCTCACCAAGGTGGGTCCCACTGCGCCTGGGATGGGTGCAGAGCTGAGGAGGTCCCAGCCCCAGCGGCCCTGACCCCCCTCTGTGTCCCCCAGTATGAGGAGCGGGTGCTGAAGAAGATCCGTCGGAAAATCAGGAACAAGCAGTCAGCTCAGGAGAGCCGCAAGAAGAAGAAGGAGTACATCGACGGGCTGGAGAGCCGGTACGGACCCCACACCGCTGCTCCGGGCAGGGCTGCCCGCCAACCCCCCGCGGCCGGCACCCCGCACCCGCTCCAGGCACTCTGGGGCACCCAGCTGCCGGTGATGGGCACGCTGGCTCCTTGCCAGCCCCCCCCCAGCCACCCCCCTGACCTTGTCCCCCTCTCCCTGTCCCCCAGGATGTCAGCGTGCACGGCCCAGAATCAGGAGCTGCAGAGGAAAGTCCTGCACCTGGAGAAGCAGAACTCGTAGGTGCTCCGTGCTCCCGGGCAGGACGAGGGATGAGGAGGGGTGGGCTGGGACTGGGAGGTGCTAAAGGGCTCCCCCTGTCCCCAGGTCCCTCCTGGAGCAACTGAAGAAGCTCCAGGCCCTTGTGGTGCAGTCAAGCAACAAGGCAGCGCAGACGGGAACCTGCATTGCGGTGCGTGGAGCCCCCGGTCCTCCCCACAAGGCCCCCTTGCTTCAAGGGAAGGAGGCTCACACCCACCGGGATGTGCTGGCAAGGGGTGGATGGAAAGACGGACAGAGGGACGGACGTGGGTTAAGGCAGAGGGATAGATGCTCCAAGGTTGGATGGATGGAAGAAGGGCTGGAGGCACGCGAGGATGGATGGAGGAAGGGGTGGATGGAGGCAGGGGCATGTGCACCGTGGGGGACGGGGGGACGCAGCCCTGGTTCTGCCACCAGCCCCCTCGCTGGGAGCTGTGTCCCAGAACCTGCTCCCCTCCCCACCGCGGTGCACGGTGACGCCCCCCCCTCTGCCCCCAGGTCCTGCTGCTCTCTTTCGCACTCATCATCTTCCCCTCCATCAGCCCCTTTGCCCCCAGCAAGGCCGAAGCAGACGGCGACTTCGGGCCCGTGCGAGGTGAGGGCTGCGCCGGGGCTGTGCCGGGAGCTCCGGGTGCTGGAGTGGGCCCTGACCCTCCTTCGCTCTCAGTTTTCTCCAGGTCCCTGCACAATGCAGCCGCCTCCCGCGTGGCTTACACACAGCCCCAAGCCAGGGACGAGAACCCCCCAGAGCCACTGTGGCCGGAGCACCTGGGTGAAGCCCCCGAGACCCTGCACGAAGCCTTTGGCAGCCACACATTCACCCCACGCCCGGACAAAGCCTCCCCCCATAATGGCACGCAGCCGCTTGCCTCGGAGGGGCTGAGCCACGGGGATGGGGATCGAGCTGACACCGTGCCTGGGGACAGCACCGCACCACACCACAGCCTGGCATCGCTGGCTTGGACCCAGGCTGGCCACAGGAGGCCTGCAGCGCTGGAGCCAGCCGAGGAGCTTTAAGCAGCACCCAGAGACCGTGGAGGATGCGATGGGGTGGCTCGGGGTGGCCCCTCTAGATTCTGCCTCCAGGCGCGGGCGGATGCTGGACCCGCTTGGCTTTGCTTGTATCTGTGAACTGGGAAGATGAGACCAGTTCCCATCGGCCTTACTGGAAGGGAAGGGGCTGCTCCTGCCCTGTGGGCGCAGCAGGAGTTGTGGACAGGCCAGGGGGTCACTCAGGAAGGGGACGAGGGAACCAGAGGGGCCCTGGGCTGGTTGACTGTTGATGTTGCAACTGGTTGGTTTTGTTGGTTTTTGGGGTTTTTTTTGTTTTTTTTTGTTTGTTTTTTTTTTAAGCTTTATTTTCATCTCTAAATAAAAGGTATTTTGGAAAAAAATCCACCTGCTTTAGTTTAATAGGGGGTGATCCACAAGGTGTTAAGGATCCTTGGGGCAGGGCCACCTCCAGCCCAGCTGCCATGAGGCAAGGGGGTCCAGCAGAGCTGGGACACGTGGCCAGACCCAGCCCAGGGCTGCCCCGGGAGCGGTGGGCACAGCCGCAGGCAGAGGGGAGGGCAGTGGGGCCAGGGCACCATCCCACAGCTCCCAGCCCTGCGCCAGGTCAGGATTCGGCCAGCGCCCGTCCCCTTCCAGCACCCAGCAACATCCCCTGCATCACCGGCGCGCCCGGGGCCGGCTCTGCGGGCAGATCTTAGTCAGGAGATCACAGTGGCTCATCCCAGCCTTCGCCCCTCGCTGCTCCGAGCCTGCTGGACCCCACAGCCACCTCCTCACAGAGCAGGAACTGGACTCTTGGATCGTTTCAGGCAGGCAGCTCCCTTCCCAGGGTGATGCAGCTGCCCTGCCACACGCGATTCAAGTGTATTTAATACTTACATAAAAAAAGGGACAGTGTTTAAGGGTATAAAAAAAAGTCGGTAGGAAAAGCGGCACAGACGAGTGTCTAGACAGACAGGGAACAGTCTGGGTCAGGTGAGGAGAGGCTCCACCTTCATCTTCTTCACTGTGGTTGGCCCCGTGTCCGGGCTGGGACACTCCTGCTTCAGACTGTCACGGTGCTCCACCAGCGTGGTCCCAAGGTCAGGGCAGAGCCCGCCCGTGCCGTTGTGCTGGGAGAGGGGCTCTTCCTTCAGCAGCCCGCGAGCCCCGGGCTCAAATTTGAAGAGCTGTTCGGGCTTGGTGAGCTCAGCGCTTTCCACCACCACTGGCCCTGTCCACTCCGGGACCTCCAGCCCCAAATGCTTCATCAGCTTCATCATGACATCATCGACATAGGCGTGGATGCGCAGGTCGGCCTGTCTGTCCTGGGGTGAGCGAGGGCAAGCACGGTGTTAGGGGACAAACATACTGTGCGGGGACAAATGTCTCCTCCCAGGGAGCACGTGGGGACAGGGCCTGGGTGATGATCGCTCAGCTGCACGCGGGCTCCAGGGCTCCTGTCCCTGGGACATTGTCCCTGGCGGAGCAAGGAACCGAGACCCTGATCCCAGCTGGCACCACTCCCCGGCTGCGCCACGGGCTGACAGGGCTCGATCGGGGTGTGGGCAGGCAGTCCCCACCTTGAAACACAGCCTGGAGACGGGGACGTGGATCCAGAGCCAGGCTAGCGAGCCCAGGACAGAGTGGGACAGGGACAAGGGAGCTCTAATGACATCCCAGAAACCACCCCACACACCCCCCCCCCCCGGCTCTGCTTATTCGGACAATTAGGGCACCAAAACCAGGGCTGAGCATGAACTGAACTCTGCCCCGCGGCGTGGGTTACGTGTGTGCAGTTATTGAATCAGACTGCAATTCACCGGAGGATACCTCAGGCTTTGGGCTGAGTTTTTATTCCACTCTTAAGATTTACCTTCCATTTCTAGGTGTTTATCAGGAGTTGCGGGTTTAAACCCTCCAAGGAGGGAAGCCGAGCCTGTTTGCTCGCTAAGCGTGGCCACTCTTCTATCTGGCTGCCTGGGAGGGGACAATGTGCGGGGACAAACCTGCAACGGGGCTGAAACAAGTGATGCAAGGGGAAAGGAGCAGCGCAGACGCTCTCACTCACGTGTTTGGTTGCTTGTAGGTTGACTATGACCAGCTTCCCTCCTCTCTTCTTGGTGATCAGTGGGAGGTTGCCACTGGGTTTGATCTGCAGAGAGGTCCCCAGAGTGACGGAGAGGTCAGCTTTCCTGCAGGGAAAAGACAAAACATCCAGGGCAGAGAAAAAGCCGTGGCTGTTTGCCGGCTGCTTCTCCTACCCTGCTCCAGTGTGGACTCTCCAAGCTTCCCAGCTGGGAAGCAAAGCTGTGGCCAGAATTTGCAGTGGTTCCTCTCGGCCACGTTCTGGGGAGAGGGCTGGGCGTTGCTGTGCTGTGGGTACAGCCTCAGGGCTGCGAGGCACAAAGCACAAGGAACAAAGCCAGGCAGGGTTGGCCCGAGGACGGCTGTGGTGCTGGCAGAGGACGGGGAGCCCGGGCACTCTCCCGGGGCACCGTGAGCCGCAGGCGCCAGCAGCCGCCACAGCGTGAAGAGCCCAAGGGCAGTACCTGCAGGCTTCATCCGCCAGCGTGAGGTCACGGTCAGGCAGAGAATCTTCCCAGTCCAGAATGGTGTCTCTTAACTTCCCTCTAGAAAACACATACAGGGACCACAGTTTCTCCCTGCCAGGCAGGGACAGGTGGCAGAGCTGTCCTGGGAGAGGGGACAGTGACCCAGATCCTGTCCCACCCTCCCTGGCCCCGCACTGCGAAGGGACAGAGAGAGCCCAGACAAACCAAGGGGGCTCACCGGCAGCCGAGGGAAGGCACAGAATTCACCTGCATGAAGGATTTTGCAGCTGGTGCTGCATCACCACCAAAGCACCAGCTGCTTTGCTGTCCCAGTTCAGAGCTGGGATGTGCCTTTTACTCCCCACCATCAGAGCTGAGCCAGCAGAGCTCTGCCCTGCAGCCCACAGCCCACAGCTCTGCTGTGCTGGCTCTGCAGCCGGCCTGGATGAGAAAAGCAACTGGGCTGGGCTGGGTGAGCCTGGGTGAGGAAGCGCGAGGGGCACACGGAGCGTGTCTGGATGCCAGATCACCACAGGGTACCCCCGGCTACTCTGCCTACGCTTCCCTACTGAAGGCAAGCAGCAGCCGGGCAGCGCAGTGGCCGTATCCTGCTGGAGGGGAAGGGTGTCTCTAGAGCTGCCACCCTGCAGCATGGCATTCTCCAGCACCAGGACATGCTCAGATTATTGGCATGGGAAGAAACCCCAAAAGGAGGCTGCATGGCTGGGACTCCTTGGAGATGTGGGTGCTGGCTTCCTATCTGAGCTTTTGGAGATCTCCCCTACACCTGCTGCTTCTTCCAGGGAGCTGGAGGGCCTGTCAGCCCAGCCCTGAAAAGCCAAGTCTGTGCACCAGAGCCTCTTGCTCAGGTGAACGGGTCCTTGCCACCCCACATCCCCTCAGGAGCACCCAGCCAGCTGCCCAGCAGACGTACCTGCAGGCCCGCAGCCCCCGGGCTTTGGTGACGCTGCACAGCCTGCCCGTGGGCTTCAGCCCCATGCTGCCCACGACCACGTCCCGCACGTACTGCCTGCAAGAGAGACGGCGCCATTCAGGGCCAAGCGTGCAGGGAGGTGGCACCCGCCGGGACATGTCCCCTCTGGTATGGCACACCTCACGCCACAGACCCTGCGCTGGAGGAAGCAGGCGATGGCTCAGAGCCACAAGCGATGAGTGGAGCACCTCAGTCCTTCACTGACCTCTGCCTGCGTCTCTAACCAGGCGCTGCTGACAGCTCTGACCAACAGCCCCGGAGGTCTGCCGCAAACCAGGATGGAAAACCCAGCTTGTAGCAACCTCTCCTCTCTCCAGCTGGCGGGCACAGACCCTGCTGCAGGCAGCCCTGCTGGCACTTGAGCCTTGCCATGAGGAGCTGGATTTGCTGAGGGCCTCCCAGGCAATGGAGCATTCCCAGAACATTCCTTTCCCACCATTTGACAAGGACAGATCTGTCCTTGACCCCACGTGCACCGTGCTAGAGAGCTGCCAGGCAGACAGTCCCCCGGCACAGGCAGGGCCTCCATCATCCCCTGGGGACAGCAATGCAGCCCCCACCCCACTGATGCCTTCCACCAGGCTCAGGGCTCACATACTTGCCGCATTTCACGCACTCTTCCACAAACATGTTCCCGTGGAGCTCAGCCAGCTTGTCCCTGGGGGAGAAACGGCAGAGGTGAGCTGGGGAAAGGTGGAGAGCCCTGGGGCAACAGGGAAACCTGCCCAAAATCCCCTCCTCACCAGGGGCCCTGCACCTCAAGGGCTTCCCCGCGTTCCAGTTCTGCCAGATCAGACCTGCCAGGTGACATGGGGTGGCAGGGATCCTCTGCCATGGCCTGGGGACAGTGCCCCAGTACAGGGTCAGCACTGAGGGGAATTATTTTAGTTTTAGACAAATATGGCTGGATCAGAGCGAGGCACTAGCGTCAGGCAGGCTCTGGGGGCACTGGGTGCCACAAAATGACCTGGCCTTGCTGCAGGGAGGCACCTGGTCCGGCAGAGGAGACCATTGGTCTGGCCACCAAGTGTGGGGGCTTCCCCATGTTGAGCGTGGGGGCTTCCCCATGCCAAGCGTGGCCATCGTCTGCAGGGCAAGCAGGTACCGGCAAAACTATGGCACACTGAGCACCACTTTGTGCATTTAACACAAGAAATACTGCTCAAAGGGAGTTTGGGCAGAGCTGTCCCTTTTGCGGGGCAGGGGAGACCCAGAGGACATGTTCAGATCCTGGCGAGAGGCCTTCTGCACCACGGTTTCATTTCCGTCATGAAAGCACTATGCTACAGCCACCGCAGTTGGGACTAAGGGGAGGGACCGCAAATCCTGGCTTTTTGATTTTTAAATGCTTCCATCTGCAGCACCAATTCTAGCCCCCGTTCTGACCCAGCCTCAGATCTTCTCTGTGCCTGGTAGTAGCCCAGATCCTTGCTTTTCTCAGCTCTCAGTGTTCCTCTCTGTCCTTGCGCAGTTCCAGCCCTTTGCCACTTGTTTTGGCTAAAACTCCCCTCGAGCTCAGCGCGAGCCTCAAAGCACAGAAGCTACAGGAAAACAAGGCCATGCACACCTTATGTTCCTATGAGCCCCACGGTGATTGGGAACCTCCTCCAGGGTGGATGGAGACAGGACTGACTTGATTTCCCCCATTTTGGCCCCAGTTCAGTGGCGCTTACTTAAGCACATGCTTCACTTGGGTGGAAGAGCTGCGCTAAACCAGAGCGGGAGGCAGTGGCACTAGGCTGCAGGGAGCACAGATGAGTTCTGGTCATTATTTCCTATTCTTTTCCCATAGTTATTTAGTTTGAAAAGGCAAACGTGGTGCTGGGAGCAGGAACCAGGACTCAGGGCTTTTAATAATGGAAAATAATCCCTGGAGGCAGCTCTCTGCTCAGCCCATGATGGCTGAAGACGTTTGTGAGATGCGTCTTCTCCGAGGTCCCATTCACACTCCTTGTTCTCATCCCAACTCCCTGCATTTTATTTTCTTACTTGAATTCAGCCGCTCTCCCCTTTCCTTTCCAGGCAGCTCCCCACAAGACAATCGCTCACTGGTCTTAAGTGCTGGAAATGGGTTTTATGGGAGGCTGAAGTTTCTCGAAGGGAAAAGAGCCTGTTGCCGCAAGTGCTAATGGAAAGGCAGGTTCCTTTGAGGACATCTTTGAAACAGCCACTGCGCTGCTAAATGCACGTCAGTCCCCACCCACGCAGGGAGCAGAGATCTTAAACCCTCTGCTCTCATACATCACAGCTCCCCAAACAGGGAACACAGCTAGACAGGATCCCTGACCTCATCGTGGTGGGAGAAGAAATTAGAGACCGCAGCCGGTAAGTCAGACCAGTTCCAACTGCGGGACTCTCTCCACCTTGCCACGCTTGCCCTTTCAGAAATTTATTGAGAGGCAAAGTACTTTTTAAGGCTAACTTGGGCCCACCCATGGTACTTGGGCCCTGGATGGGTACAGAGGCAGCGGAAAGGACCGTGCGCCCCGAGCGCAGCTCTGAGCCCAGATGCCAGGAGCATGTGCCCTACTTGAAGCCGACATCTCACTCCCCGGGCCACAAGCCCCCAGGCAGCCACACAGTGCAGCTGGGCTGCTCACAGTGGTACTGACAGCTACAGCCACTCGGCCGATGGGTGGTAACACGGCTCAACACCGTGACTTGTTCATTCCACTCGTGAGCAAACGGCTTCTGGGTGTACCTCTAGAGAGTATCAGCCAAGGCTGACTTAATTTCATCACTCTCTGAATTACTGCCATAACCTCTCTGCTCTAAATTCAGGCTGGTTTATGTACCCCTTCCCACACCAGCTCATACCAGTTTCCACTCCCAGTATCAGCGGGCAGACAGCTTCCAAGCCAGCCTTGGAAATCAAGCCCCAGCATCCAGTGTTTGGACATGAGGCCACACTAATCAGGCAGCCAGAACAGCCACGTGGCAGCAGCTGGGAAAGGCACGAGGGACCCGGAGACAGGGTGGGACACTACCGTGGGAATCCTGAACGCACGTGAAGGCCGTCCACATTCTGGCTGACCAGGAATTTCAGGATGCCAACCCTCTGCAGCCCCAGCAGCGCCATGTGAGTCTTGGAGGGTCTGGCATTCTCAAAGGTGGTGTCGAATTTTGGGGAGAGCCCCTTCTCTTCCATAGTCCAGACACCATTGGGCCCCCTACAGCAATGGGGACAGAAAGAGTGAGAATTGAGAGCTGAGGATCTAAGATGACAGTTGTAAATGCACCACAAGCCCTATCAATGGAGGATGAGCAGGGCACTGCTAAATGAAGGCCGTACATCACCAGTGATTTTTGTCATCGATGCAAGCAGAGCACACGTAGGGCCTCTGTGGGTCTTAAGGTCAAACAGGCATGCAAGAGGGAAAGGGTATTTTCAGCTGGATCCAGGACCAGACAGGAGGGATGGAGTTCTGGCTGGGGTAGCAGGAAGCACAGTCCAGAGCTTTACAGGATGCAAGATGGACTTGGAGAAGCTGCCATCCTCCCAACCTGCTGCCCAACCTGCTTACCTGAAGTCAGGAATCCCCGAGGCAGTGCTGATTCCAGCCCCCGTGTGAAACACCACATTGGAGGAACTCCTGATCAAGTCCGCCAGCTCCCGCACCTTTCTCTCCAGCTCCTCCGGTGGGTCAAAAATCTGAGCAGAAGAGACAAACCACCATGGGAATGGAGAGATGCAGGGATAGATCCTACATGCTTCCCGGCACAAAGACCCAGTAAACCACAATTCTTTCTTATCCATGGAAGGAAAGAAGATTACTCATTCCTTAATGACAAAAGCATTTAATCAGAAAGAAACAGCACTGTATAAACACCTCCATGCAGGGTAAGGGCTTAAAACACCTAACACGGACGAGGGTATTTATTGCTCTCACAGACAGGCAGCTGATACCCCGAGCAGTGGCTGGGCTCCAGGGCACTGCTGGGCAGCGGGAGGACAGGAGCGAAGCTGGTGCCACCCTACGTGTGCTCAACTCCAGCTGTCACCAGCACAGCCACTGGCTCTACGGACAGGACAGGGCCAAGGGACAGCGAGCTGGACAGGAAGCCATGGAGGTGGGGGATGCAGGGACGCTATGGCTGGATGGGACTGTGGGCCCACCTGGCTTTCTGGCATGGGCACAAGTTTTAATTTCCGTGAGATGCTTCTCCAGCCCATTCTCCTGGGGACAGGGACTAAGGACAGGCCCCTGCATGTCCCTGTCCCCTCACCCCCCCAGGCTCAGCACGGGCCCCTGCATGTCCCTGTTCCCTCACCCCAAAACCTGTTTTAAGCTTCCCAAGTACTGCTGGGGGCATGGGGCTGGGATCACCCGCATGGTGCCCGGGACTGGCCCCTCATCCCCAGCCCCTGGGGATCCCTGCTGGGGAATACAAAGGGTCCCCATACAGCGAACCGGGGGGGAAAAACCTTTGGAGGGCTGGTTGGGGACACAGAAAGAGGGGGATAGCGTGGGCTGGAGGGACAAGGAGGGAGCCGTGGGGCTGGAGGGGACAAGGAGGGAGCCATGGGGCGCCTGGGGCGGATGGGGCGGGAGCCCTGGGCCGGGGGGACAAGGGGGGGCCGGGGGGGGGGGGGGCCGAGGCCCCGGTTGCCATGGAAACCCCCCAGGCCGGAGCAGGCCCCGGGTGGGGCCGGGAGGCCCCGCCGCGCCGCGCTCACCTCGGGGAGGCCGCACTTGCCCTTGTCCGAGTACGGCGAGAGCCCGGCCGCGTAATTCACCGCCATGGCCCGCCCCGGCCGCCGGAGCGCGCATTGTTGCCAGCCCCGCCGACGGGCGGAAGCGCGCAGGGAGGCCGCGGCGGGCGGGGCGCACGTGCGGGCCCCGCCCGGGGGAGGGCGCCGCCGCCGCCATCTTTGTGCCGGGCGAGAAGGGAATGGGGGGGTCCGGCTGCCCTCATCCCGCCCGGCCGCGGCTGCCCCCCACCATCACCCCAGGGGCCGTGATGAGGGGCGGCGGGGAGCAGCGCCCAGCCGTGCCCCGCACGGGCTGCAGCCCCAGAGTCCCGAGGGAGCCCGACCTTGCTGCCCCCAGGCCCCTTGCTCCCTCTGGCGGGCCCCCCCTCGCCTCCCTCGCCCTGGGCGCTTCAGGGGTGCGAGCCCCCGCCCCGAACGGGGCCGGTCCCCCCCGGTGCCCCCCTCCCGGCTGCCCGGCGCTGCCAGCTGTAACCGCAGCCGGGCCGTAACCCAACTCCCTCGCGTCTGGTTCCCCCCCCGGTCCCCCCCCCCTCTCCGGGCGCTGCGGGGAGACGCGGCCGGGGGGGGCTGGGGGTCTGGGGGGGCGAGCAGTATCGGGGGGGGGGGGCCCCGGGGCCACAGGGCTGAGGCTGGAGCCGCCATGAAGAGCCTGAAGGCCAAGTTCAAGAAGGCGGACGTGAGTGCCATTCCTAGGGACGGGGGGACACGGGGACCTTCCCCGGGATGTCCATGAGGACACGGGGACCTGCCCTGGGATGTCCATGAGGACACAGGGACCTTCTCCGGGATGACCCAGGTTTCACAGGGACATGGGGACCCCCCGATGCCCCAGGTTGCAGGGGACATGGGGCCTGTGGGGGTGGCTGCTCACCATGGGGACAGCAGCCCTATGGAGGTCAGCACCGCCACCCTGGCTGCTGGGATCAAGCTCCCAGTGCACCCAAGGGTGCTCCCAGGGCCATTATTGGGGTGGGGCAGAGCAAAGGAAAAAAAGGCAGCACCAGGGAGAGGGAAGCGGGTCCCAGGTCCCCTCCCTGTCCCCTCCCTGGGGACGGCTGCCAGCTTTCCAGCTGCCACAGCCAGTGGAACCAGCATGTTGATGCTCCTCAATTATTCAGCACCAGCCTGGCATGGTGCCGCAGGCTCTCGCCATCTTCCATGTCGGGCAGAGGGTGACAGTGCTGTCCCCAGTGCCTGTGGCAGCACTGGGCAGACATGTGCACTGGGGACACATGGACATGGGATGCAGTCCCCTCACGTGGAGTCTGCAGGCCTGCCCTGCTCAGGGTGCTCTGTGCCTCAGTTTCCCCACACTGCCCTGGATATTTCTGTGAGTGGGGAGGGGTGAGAGGCTCCTCCTGTCCTGCCACCCCCAGGGCTCTTCCAGGGACCCTTTGAATTTTGGGATTCCCTCCTTGAGGGGCATTTCCTGGACCCCTGAGATGCAGGCAGGGGGTCCTGCCCCTCCTTTGGCTCCAGGTAAGTCTGTTCCCCTCAGGGCAGGGCAAGGGGTCCCATGTCCCCCTTCTTGGGGAGCAGGATATGGGTGGCAGGAGGATGCTCATCCCCTTGGTTTGGGGGTGCATTGCTGCCTCACCTTGAGCATGGGGTGGGAAAGCTGTCACCTCCCCAACCCCTCCCACTTTAACTGGGACCAGCCTGGCTGCTGGTCCCTGACTGGGACCTTGGTACCTGCTCCATGATGGCAAGGATGCAGGCATGCCTGGAGCTCTGGATGCTGAGGAGGGAGGGAAGGAGGGAAAGAAGGAGGGACGGAGGGATGGAGGGAGGCGGATCCTGGCTCCCACTGCGGCAAGACCCAGCCCCCGCCCGTGCAGCGATGCCGGACCGAGCTGGGGTCTGGGGTCCACAGCCTGGAGCCCCAGCCCACCCTCGCCCAGGCGGGGGGCAAGGGATGCATGGCTGCCCGCCACCTCCTCCTCCACACCATGAAGCAGATCTGCCTCTGTGCCGCTGCCTCCTTTGCGGTATGTCCCTGTCCTCCATCTCCGGTCCCCTTTGGTCCTGTCCTCCGGGGTAAGCCGTGTCACCCCCACCCCACCTGGACCCCCCTCTCATCCCCCTCCCCCGTCCCGGGGCTCGGCTGCATTCTCTCCAACCTGCTTTGTCCTTGCATGACAGGGGTGGTGGTGGGGAATGGGCATCACCCTCCCAGTTTCCCAGTAACCCTGGGAGACTGGTTTATTCCCAAGACGGGGTCCCCTGGTCCCCTAGGGCTGGAGGGGCTTCCAGGGGCACCAGGCGGGCAGGGGGCACAGGCCCCATGCCTGGCACCGGGCAGCAGGCTGCCAAGGGGCAGGATGCAAGCAGCTCCCAAAAGGTGACATCCATTTCCTGCTGCCGCGGCCGCAGCGAGCTCTGCTTTTTGTCGTCACGGGCTGCGGGGTGAACCCAGGGCTTGCTGTGCTGGTCCTGTCCCACTGTGGGTTGCTCCCTTGGGGTGGGGACGTGCAGGACCACTGGGTCAGCAAGCCCCGCATCCAGCCCCAATCCTGCTCAGGATTGTGTCCCATATATCCCAGGGAGGCTGGAGCCATACCAGGGGACCTGCACTCGCTGCCAACTGTGCTCACCCTCACTTCATCCCTTCCTCGTTGGGGAGCAAAGAGGGGCTGGGAATGGGCTCAGTGGGGAGACCTGGGCAGGGATGGGGTGCAGGCACCTCATGGGTGCTGGCTGTGTTTAGCATTGGGGTCATCAGTGTGACAGGGGCAAAACCTGGGGCAGGGGCAACCAGGCAGTGTTGGCTCGCTCCCAAATCCTAGCTGGTCACAGCCTGGCCCATCCACAGCTAAACTGGGGCACCTCTGTAAATCTTCTGGTCTGTGAGCTGCAAACTGGGGTGGGGGCTGAAGGGGATCCTCATCCCAGTCAGCTGTCCCAGCTACACCCTCCATACCTGGGGGCCACACACCACAGCAGCTGGGAAAGGGCTTGGCCCAGAGATGGCCACCCCAAGGGGATAGGAATGGGTGGAAATGAGTAGGGATGAGGATGAGGACAGGGATCTGGGCCCAGCCCAGCACCCCGCCGGTCTCTGGGGACAGCACAACCATCACAGCCTCCTCTTGGCTTCATTGCAGAGCCAGGACTGGACCAAGAATGATGAGAAGCTCCTGCAAGCTGTGGACTACAACGATGCCGGGAGGGTGACATCTCTCCTCGTCCGCAAGGGCCTGGTCCCCACCAAACTGGACTCAGAGGGCAAATCTGCGTAAGTGCTGATCCACATCCCTGGGACGCCGGGGACGCAGGGCTGGGGACAAGGCTGGGGGCCAGGGACATGAGTCCGGTCTTGCTGCAGGTTCCACCTGGCTGCCATGCGGGGGAACGTGGACTGCCTGGAAGCCATGCTGGCTCACGGTGTGGATGCCATGACCAAGGACAGCTCGGGTGAGGGCATGGCCGTCACACACTCCTGGCTAATGCCATGGACCAGCCGGGGCCACTGGCACTCCCTGGTTGTTCCCACCCTGCCGCGGGTGTTGAGGCTGAGGGGACAGAGGTGACGGCCACACCTGGGGGGGCTTTAAATTGTCCCAGCTTCCTATGGGGACTCAAGCACTGACTGGTGGTGTTCCTGAGGATGTCCCAGTGCCATTCAGCCCCAGTCCAGCAGATCCTCCTGTGTGCCCATCTGTCCGTCTGTCACCCATCCGGTCCCCTCTGCCACAGATCCGTTGTCTGCTCTCTGACCCGTCCATCTGTCCATCCCTCTCCCCAGGTTACACTGCCCTACACCTGGCATCCAAGCATGGCCACCCACAGTGCGTCAGCAAGCTGCTGCAGGTACCGGGGCTGGGAGCACGGTGCTGGGAGGGAGGGAGGGTGCTGTGCCAGCGTGGTGTCCTCTCTGTCCTTGAACTCCCTTCCCTCCCCACTGGTGCTGGTTGGCATGGTGGTTCCCAGCTCTGCCCAGTGCTGCATTGTGCTGCCCAGCACCTGCTCGGCCCTCCACCATGCCAAGGAGCCACGTCCACTGCAGCAGTCTGTCTGTCCCCTGTCCTTCTGTAACCCAGGCTCTCTCCCACAGGCCTCCTGCCCTGTGGATGTGGCTGATGGCAGAGGCCAAACAGCGCTGCACCATGCAGGTGAGTGGGGACAGTGCCAGCCCCGTCCTGCTCCTGTCCCCACCGGAGGCAGAGTGCTCAGCCTCTGTCCTTCTCCCCAGCGGCCAGCGGCTGCATCTCGTGCTCGGAGATCCTCTGTGATTTCAAGGCTCCCTTGAACATCAAGGACAAGGTGAGATCCCTCTGCTCTTCGCCCTGCCACGCTGCACAGAGCAGCAAGGGGCCAGGCTGGGGCTGCCTCTGAAACGCAGCAGCTTCTGGGGTGGAACGCAGCAGCTGGCGGCACCTGAGGTTCCTGGGGTGAAAACATACCATGAAGTGTCATGGAAATCCGGGAGATAATGGGAGTGGGGTGCCCCATGGGGAGATCTGAACCTCGTCTGCACAGCCTCACCCAACTTGACCCTGCCCAGGATGGCTCCACACCGCTGATCCTTGCTGCCAAGATGAGCCACTCAGAGCTGTGCCGGTACCTGCTGCACCGCGGCGCAGCTGTCAACAGCCGGGACCTGCAGGGGAGGTGAATCTGTACTGGTGGGGACTGGGGGCGGACAGGGAGATGGAGGGAATGCCCCTCCTCACCCCTCCTCTCACCACTCTGCTCAGGACAGCCTTGATGCTGGCCTGCGAGAACGGCAGCGTGGAGACGGTGGAGGTGCTCGTCAATGCCGGTGCCCGGGTGGCCGTGGTGGACTCCACAGGTCACGATGCCGCGCACTACAGCCTGGCCACGGGCAATGCTCTCATCCAGCACTTTCTGCAAGAGGCTGCTCAGCGCCGGTCCTGGGCCAGCGGTAAGGCAGCTGTGCTGCCCTGGTGCCCCTTGTCCGCAGGGCCTGGACCCATGGGGGTGCTTTCACCCTGCAGGGTGCTTTGGGGCAGGGCTGTCAAAGGCTGGGGGGCATGTGCCCCCTTGTCCCACACGCTGGGGGAGCCTTTGCCCATGCTGTCACCAGCTGAGGGCTTGGCTGATGCTGTGCCTGTCGCCATGGGGGTATAAGTGCATGTGTGTATCAGCGAGTGTGCTTGTACATGTGTCTGCGTGTCTGTGTGCACGTGTCTCCCCGTGTCTGCACACCTGTGTGCATCCCTGCAGTTACGCATCCACGTATATCCCCACATTTGTCTTTCTGCACGTGTGCCCCTTGTACGCACACATGTCCCCCTGTGTACACATGTGTGTGTGCCCCTGAGTGCCCACCCCTGTAACGAGCACGTTCAGGGGTGCCCCTGCACCCATGTGGGCTCTGCCTGCTGTGCCCTCCCCTATGAACCCCTAAACCTCCCCAATTTCTCTTTTTCTCCCACTCTGCCCCGCAGAAGAGGAGTCAGCTGAGCAGACGTCCCAGGTAAGGGCCTGCCTGGCTGCCGCCTTTTATCAGGGCTGGCTCCAGCCCCAGGGTGGGGGTCCCCAGGAGCCTTGGGGCTCTCTGAGGTAGCAATGGGTTAGGAAGGAGAGAAGCCACTTCAGATGCGATGTCCCCTCTGCTCTGGTGTCTCCACAGACGTCGTCACCCAGCCAGTCGTCTGTCAGAGAGAAGAACAGCACCCCGAGGAAGAGGAAGGCCCCTCTGCCTCCCCTGGGCACCCCCAGCCAGGTGAGAGGGGGTCCCCCTTAGCTCCACATCCGCACCCGGCTTGGCAGGTGCAGCGTAGCCAAACCATGGCTGGCTCAGGCAAACTTCTCCAGCTTTGCTCGCTCCGGGAGCTGTGCGGGTGCCCTCCTTCCCATGGTGGAGGTGATGCTGAGGGGCTGGCCTGAGCTGCAACAGAAGCTTCATCCCGGCTCCCAGGGTGCATGCAGCACCCCCAGCCCTGAGCCCCTGCTGTTGGCAGGGCAGGAACTATCAGTCCCTTTCTCTTCACCCCATGGGCCCAAAAAACCCTTTGCTGGGGGGCTGTGCTGGCGTTGGGGGGTCCATGCCCTGCCAGAGCCTTTCCTTCTCTCTCTTGTGTCAAAAAACACCCTGCACACCCTAGAGCGTGGCTCACCCATGGGGGCACCACAGAACCTGGCTGGGCTCAGCCTGCCACAGCCCCCCTGCTGAGGGTGGGCAGGAGGGGGCCGATGGCGGGGAGGGGGGCTGGCAGTGCCTGGCGCTGAGGCTTGGTGGCCGTTCATCTGCAGGAGGACCGGGATGCCTACGAGGAGATTGTACGGCTGCGGCAGGAGCGGGCCCAGTTCTTGCAGAAGATCCGGGGCTTGGAGCAGCAGGAGAAGCAGAGACGAGAGGTACCAGAGAGCTGCAGGGTCATGGGGGAGATGCCACCATGTCCCTAGGGAGCGCAGGGGAACGGAGGGATGGAGACAGCATTTATCACTCCCTGTTTCCTCTGTGTCCCACTAGCAGGCGGAGCTGGATGAGGGCTCCCGGCGCTCTATGGAGAAGCAGGTGAGGCCGGCAAAGAGGTCATGGGTGGCCTTGGCTCTCTGAGGGGTCCTGGTGCTGGGGATGCCATTGGGCGTCTGATGGGAGTGAAGGGGACCCTGTGCCTGTGTCCTGCCCCACAGATCCAGGAGCTGGAGGAGCAGCTGGCAGCACGGGATGGTGAGAAGGAGCGGCTGGGCAAGGAGGTGGAGGCTCTGTGGAGCCGCTTGTCCTCACTGGAGGTAGGCACAGGTAGCAGCTGGCAGTGCCAGGGGCTGGGGTGCACGGGGGGCTGATGGCTGCCACTCTGCACCCCCAGAACGAGAAGGAGAACACGAGCTATGACATCGAGACGCTGCAGGACGAGGAGGGAGACCCGCTTGAGTTCCCAGGTAGGGCCCTGCTCGTCTTCCAAGACCCCCGTGGGGTGGGGAGGTGGCACCCCACGGCAGGGAGCAGGGGCATGGGCGGACATGGCACCAGCATCCCTGCACCCCGCAGGGGCAGAGCTGCTGCTCTCCAAGAAGACGCTGAGCCCCTCAGCTGAGGAGCTGCTGGCCACGCTGCAGGGGCAGGTGCAGTCCCTCACAGTGCAGAACAAGGAACTGAGGGAGAAAATACAGGCAAGTCCCCATCTGTCCGTCTGTCCCTCCCTGCCTCCATCCCCTGGCCCCTGGTGGCCTCACCCTCTCCTCGGCAGGTGCTGGAGAACTACGAGCGGGATGAGAGCAACCCATCCACCCCGGGGGACTTTGTGCCCGCCAGTCTCTACAACGCTCTCCAACGCGAGCTGGAGCGGTTGCGGGCGCAGCAGCAAAATGAGGAGCCGGCCTGGACCTGGGGCGAGTGCAAGGTGGCGCTGGGCGAGCTGCGGGTGCCATGTACGCAAACCTCCTCCTCCTCCTCCGCGGCCGAGCGGGAGGCCGGTGCTCAGCTGGCGGAGGCCCGGGCAGCCCTGCAGCAGGCACAGGCGGCGCTGGAGGAGCGGGAGCGGCAAGTGAAGGAGCTGAACCCGCGGAGGCCGTGGAGGCGACAGCCTCCCTGGGGGCCTCCCTGGAGGAGGCGTCGAGGGGCGGAGCCGGGCGGAGGCCGAGGCAGAGGCCCTGCGGCGGGAGCTGGAGGCCAAGGCACGGGACTGGCGGGCGGCGGGCAGCCCCGAGCCGGAGCCGGGGGGGGGGGGTGGCCCCCGGCCGGTGGGGCGGCGGGAGCACGAGGAGGCCCTGGCACGGCTGCGGCAGGCGCAGGCGGAGGTGGAAGGCCGGGTGCCGCGGGAGGAGCATGCCCGGGCAGGCGGGAGGGGGGGGGGCGGGCGGCGGCGGCGAGCTCTCGCGGCGGCACGAGAAGACGTGCGAGGAGGTGTTCCGGGTGCAGCGGCAGGCGCTCTTCATGAAGAGCGAGCGCCAGGCAGCGGAGGAGCGCCTGGCCGCCGCGCAGAAGCAGCTGGCGGAGGCGCAGGACGAGGCGCGGCGACTGCGGGAGCTCCACGGCCACGCTGAGGACTCGGCCCGGCTGGTCAGGGACAGGGACAGGAAGGTAGGGGACAGGGAGGAGGTGTTGGGGTGTGGCAAGGGGCTCCTGTGGCGGGGAAATGGTGGCCCTGGGCGCTGCTCGGGTGAGGTGAGCTGGCCGGGTCGCAGGGGAGGCGTGCTCACAAACATGCACACGTGTATACGTGCATACGTGTACATGTGTGTGCACACACATGCACACATTTGCATGCACTTGCACATGCATGCATGCTTGCACGTGTAAGTGCAAGCATGGACATGCACACGTGCTCCCCTGCGTGTGGATTTGCCGGCTGTTCCCCTTTTTTCCTCCCCAAGCTGAGACTGAAACGGGGGAAGAAGGGATGGGATGGGGAAGTCCCGGCTCTGCCCCTGCTCGGGGGCCACCCCAGGGTGGCAGTGGGCGCAGCCATGGGTGGACCCAAGGGGAGTTGGGGCTGAGGGGTCCTTGGGTCCCTGTAACGCCTCTGTGCCGTGCAGATCACTGAGCTCTCCAAGGAGGTCTTCAGGCTGAAGGAAGCCCTGAATGCCCTCCCTGAGTCCCGGGCACCACCACTGTCACCCCCTGACACTGCCATGCTCCAGGCCAAGATCCGTGCACTGGAGGAGAAGCTGGCGGTGGGTACAGGGGGGCTTGTGGCCATCACCTGGGGGGTTCTGGGCTTCCGCAAACCCCCGGCCCTGTGCTCAAACCCACTCACTCTCTTGCAGGAGACAGAAATGCGGCACAGCAAGGTGGTGACTCTGTATCGGAGCCACCTGCTCTATGCAGTGCAGGTGAGGTGGGGACATGGCTGGAGAGGAACTGGGGACACCGGTCTGGGGGACTGGGGCACCAGCCAGCCACACACTGGTGCCCGCATGCATGTGGGAGGCAGCAAGGGGCTGGATCCAGGGACCCAGGAGCGCTTGGGCCACGCATAGAGAGTCCCTGATGTTCCCTCTGACGTCCCCACCAATGTCCCCTCCACCCCAGGGCCACATGGATGAGGACGTGCAGAGGCTCCTGTGCCAGATCCTGCGGATGCAGCGGCTGCAGGAGCAGGGCAAATGAGCCCTGACTAGCACAGCAGTGCCCCAAGGGTTGGTGACACAGCCAGTGACACAACAAGGGGGCCAGGCTCGTGATAGCACCTTCTGTGCCCCTTTGCTTCTCTGGGCAGCACCCCGTCACTGGCACATGCACTCCCCCACCAGCCCAGCCCTGGGGGCCTGTGCCAGCCCCCCTGTGCCCCATGCACCCCAGCACAGCAGCAATAAAGTATTTATACTCACGCCGACGGGACAGCTCATCTTGGGGGGACAAGGGTGGGCACAGGGACATGGGTGGGGGGTGCTGTGGGGGCTGCTGGCAGAGCTGGGGCTGGTAGGGGATCGGTGCCAGCATCTCCTCCAGCCCCGATGTCCCCAGATGGGAGTAGGTGACCATGAATGAAGCAGGGTGGTGGCGTGGGAAGGATTGAAACCTTCTTGGGCAGAGCCAAAACTGCTTTCCTGTGGGTCTGGGGCAGGCAGAGGCCCCGTGCATGGGGGGATCCCTGTGGAGCCACGCTGGGCGGTGGGTCCCACTGGGGACAGCGTTTCCTGCGCGAGGAAGTGGGCTGAGGCCGGCCGGGGCTGCGGCTTCCCGCACCGGCAGTGACAGAGCTTCTGGTCCCCAATGCCTGGCCCCACTGTGGTGAGCGTAATGGGGGACAGGGCTCCCTGTGGGGCTGGGGGCATGGGGGGGCGGTCGGGGGGGTGGGGTGGCCCCACAGAGCCTGGCTGGGGGGCACCGTGGGGAGCTCCTTGTCCATGCTATGGGGAAAGCGAGGCATGTCCTCCCCCCACCCCCAGGGGGGCCAGGGCTTGGTCACAGCCAGGACCTCAGCTGCTGGGTTTTGGGGGGTTCCTGTGAGGGATGGTCCCTCCCCAGATGCCTGGGGAGGTGGGGGCTACCCGAGTGCGCTGGCCCCTTCCCTTGTCAAGGCCTGGAGTGATCCAAACCCCTGATTCTGGGCACGGGACCGCAGGGGTGGCTGCAGATCCCCATGGGAAACCTTGGCTGCACAGGGTGCTTTTGCTCCTGCCTCTGCCTCCTCCTCTTTCCTGGCTGCAGGATCAGGCCACTGCGGTGAGAAACCGTCCCCTGTCCCCAGGGTGTGCGGCAAGGCCAGAAAGGAAACTGAGGCATGGCACTGCAGGGCGGTCCAGAGACGGGTTTGAACCCTTAGCTTTAGTGAGATGTCCTCGGACCACTTGGGGACCGTGGTGTCCCTGCTGTCCCCTGCCCTGCGGTTTGACCGTGCTGCCTGCCCCCACAGGTCCCTGCAACCCAGCAGCTCCAACTCAGTCTCCCTGTCATGAAGTGGCTTTGGGTGGTGGCTTTGGTGGCACCCGCCTGCACCGCTCCCTACAACAGCACAGTGGGCAGCACTGGGGACAGAGGTATGGGGGGATGGGGACAATGGGGACAGAGCTGTGGGGACTGGGGGGGACTGGAGACAGTAGGATTGGGCAGACTAGGAGTGCTGGGGATGGAGGGAGCAGGGATGGAGGTACGGGGGCACCGTGGGGACTGGGGACACTGAGGGGACCAAGGACAGCATTACAGGGCACCCAAGATTAGAGGTCACTGGAGGGACTAGGGACATGGGGGGACTGATGATGGAGGAATAGGGGTGCTGGGGGTCTGGGGACATGGGGGGGCTGAGGACAGAGGCACGGGAGCTGGGGGCATTGGGGAGGGAGGGGCACCCACTGGGGTGCTGGGAACGGTGCGGGGGGCCCAGGGAGGCACAGGCCCTTGGACCTGTCAGGACCCAGGGTCACTCCCTGCCCCCACCGTGGAGTGTCCCCTTGGCCCCCCAGAACCACAGGGGGCCGGTGGGGGGGTTGCACCAGGGGTGCTGCTGCCATGCCCAGCCGCAGCAGGGGGGCTGGCCGAGTGGCGCTGGGGGGGCACTGTCCTGGGAACGTATCCTGCACCGGGGCTGGCCCTCCCCAATGCCAGCCTGGCCCATGAGGGCCACTACAGCTGCCACCACCCTGGCACCGGCGAGACCTGGGCCACTGTCTGCCTGCGGCTGGGCTGTGAGTGACCCTGGCCCCCCCCAAGCCCCCTTCTGCTGGCTGGGGGTCCCTGGGGAGGCTGGCAGCAGGGTGACGACTGTCCCCTGCCCCAGACCCCCCCGCACTGCCCACCGTCGAGTGCTGGGCCATCAGCTACCCGCAGGCAGTAAACTGCTCCTGGGTCCTGGCTCCTGAGCCGCTGCTGGACACTGACTTCGTGGCCACGTACAGGTCAGTGGGGGTCCCCGAGCCCTGGCTGAATCCCCGCCCCCAGTGCCTGCATCACACCTGGGGCTGCAGGCGGGGCAGCCTGCCCCTTGCCCAGCTCCCCCCTCCGCCCCCCCAGGCACAGCATGCAGGGGGCCGCAGAGGCAGGCGAGTGCGTCCGCATAGGGCCGCGGAGCTGCTCCTTCGGGGACGTGCAGATGTTCTCCCTCGTCCCCTACATGGTGAATGTGACGGCCGTGAACCCCCTGGGCACTGCCTCTGCACTCCTGCCCTTCCTCCTGGAGAACATCAGTGAGTGCCACTGGGACACCAAGGTCCCCGCAGACCCCTCGCACCCACCCCACCTCCCAAGCAGAGTGCCTGGGTCTAATCCAGCGCCGGGGGTCCCTTTGGGCCTTTCCCCTCTCGTTTGCTCCCCTACTTGGGATGCGGAAACATCAGTGCAATGAGTTGCTGGGTCTCAGGCTGCCTTTGCAGCCTGCAGTGCACAGCTCCATCCGTCAACAGGGCTGGCGGACACAGCATCGCTGTCCCCAGAGGCCCCGTGCTGGATCCCCCAGCCAGCACCTCACACCTTCGTTGTCCTCCTCCTTCGTTAGTAAAGCCGGACCCCCCCGAGGACCTGCGTGTCTCACCCATCCCTGGGGAGACCAAGAAGCTGCTGCTGGAGTGGAGCCCGCCAGGGTCCTGGCCCTTCCCAGAGTACTTCCCACTGAAGTATCGCATCCGCTATGCCCGGGAGGAGGACTCTGTCACCAAAACGGTACTGCCCACCCCCCGCTGCATCCCCCACCCTCCCACATGGGATAAACTGAGGCACAGCTGAGGGCCGCACCCCCAAGCAAGGCTGCGTCCTTGCCCCCCGGCCCGCGGGTGTCCCTAACCCCGCTCAACCCCTAGATCGGGCCGTACGAGCAGACATCTTACACCCTGACGGGAGTGCAACCCGGGACCCTCCACCACATCCAGGTGGCCGCCAAGGACTTCACAGACTCCGGGGAGTTCAGCGCCTGGAGCCTGCCGGCCTCGGGGACGCCCTGGATGGAACCATGATGGGCAGGGCTGGGCCAGTGTCCCCTTTTGCCACCCTGCTCTGCTCCCTTGTCCCACCGAGGGACCTCACACACCCCTGCCACTCTCCGTCCCCATGCCCCCAGCAGAGTGGGGCCACCAGTACTGGTGGGACCCACCAGAAATGGGCAATAAATTAGCTTGAGGCTCTGATCCCCCTCCCGCTTTGGTGCTGTTCTCCACGAAGCAGCCGAACTGCCCCTGGGGACAGGCCCTGTCAGGCCAGATGGGACCAGGCCAGCCCTGGCCACGGGCTGAGGGGGGGACGCCCTGGTCACCTCAGCTGGCCCGTGTGGCCCGGACTGGTCCCTGTGGAGGGTCCAGATGCGTCACTTTGCCCCCGCCAAGGCCCTGGCTGGCCCCTGTGGGTGGCCTCAGCTGGTCTCTGTAACACTGCCATGGCCCAGACTGGGTCCCCCAGGTCTGTATGGTCCCCGTGGCCCCTCTCCATGGTCTGAGGTGCTTCTCCAGGGCCCGGCCCGGCCCGGCACGGCCCGGCCCGCCCTGCCCTGCGACTTCGGCGACCTCCCGGGGCCCGATCCTCGCCCCCGGAACCTCCCTTCAGGTCGCCGCGAGCGGGCGGGCGGGCTCTTAGCGGCAGCACAACTTGCTGACGGACGGCAGAGACAGCCAGTAGCCGGCGAGGATCCGCCGGGCAGCGGCCCGTCTCACCAATGAGCGGCGGAGGGGGCGGGGCGGTTTCCCGGAAGTGGCGGGCGGTGAAGATGCAGCGGGGCTGAAGGGCGGTGGGCCGCCATGTCGGAGCGGGCGGTGTTGGCCGTGAGCGGGGGGTTCCCTGGTCGCGGAGGGGCGGGGGGGTGTTGAGGCGGTCACTGTGGAGGGGTCTCCAGGCTGAGGCGCTTCCCAGGTTGGAGGGGTTCCTGATGGCTGTAGGGGGGGGTCTGCAGGCTGGCGGTGGGCCCTGATGGATTGAGGGGGGGGTGTCTTCAGGCTGGGGGGGAGTCTTGGGGTGGCCTTGATGCATTGGGGGGGCACCTGGGGGGGTAGGGAGTCTCAGGCTGATGGTGGTCCCAGACTGGGGTGGCTGGGCAGGGTGGGTGGGGGGGTTCCTGGCAGGGCAAGCGGTTTAAACCCTAAGTTCATGCGGGGGGCTGTGGGAGAGAGCAAAGACTGAGCCTGTGCTTTTTGGTGTCTTTTTTTTTCCCCTTTTCGGGGCAGTTTGTAGTCCTAAAGCATCTCGCCCATCCGTGGGGCAGGGAGCAGCAGTGCAGCAGCTGGAGGGGAATGAAGGGATGTGGGCGTTTGCCCTGGGATGGGAATGAAATTGGGAAGTGTTCACCTGGAGCTGTGGCAGTGGCGATGGGATGGCTGGGCTGAGTTGTCCCAATACAATGATGTTGCTTTCCTGCATTTTCCTTAGATCTTGAGGAGACCGTGGAGCACGGAGCCGCTTGCACCAAGCGAGCTGAAAAAGTCTTGGAGGAAGAGGAGGAGATGATGCAGAAGGAGAGGGAAAGGGAGGAGAAAAAGAATCCCTGGGAAAAAAGTCCCCAGAGTGCAGGGGAGGGCTGCAGGGCCCTGCCCCGTCCCCTTCAGAGCCCAGCTGAGGCCCTGGGGAACTCTGGAGTGTCTTGCCTGGGCTATGGCTAAGCCTGGCTCAAGCCCCTGGCCTCTCTGCAGGGCAACAAGGCAGCCTGCAGACCCCAGCTAAGCCTGGCCCCAGCCCCAGGGCTATCTGGAGGACAGCAGGGCAGCCTGTGGACCCCAGCCTAAGCCCTGATGGTCTCTGGCAGGCAGCAGGGCACCTGGGCCCCCCCCCCAACCGGGGAATGCCGAAGCCCAGGGGCTATATGGAGAGCAGCCCACGGACACCCGCTAAACCAGCCCAAGTCCCGGGCTATATGGAGGGGCCCGGTGCTGCCCTCCCCGTTGTGACGCGGCGCAACAGGCAGGTGGCGCTGTTCGCGCATGCGCAAACGGTGCTGCCTGCCCGCGGGTAGCGCTGATGCCGCAGCGGGGCGCTGTGCGCATGCGTAGGGCGGCTGCTGACGCGGGGCCCCCCCCATGCGCACTGCACCCAGCGGCCGGAGGGTCGCGCATGCGCACTGCACCTGGTGGCGCCGGGACTGCCCGCGGGAGGCTGACGCATGCGCAGTGCGGCGACCATGCGGGCGGGCGGCCATGTTGTTCTCCTCGGAATGGCGGGAGCTGTAGTCAGGCTCTGGGCTTCCAGGGCGCCCCAGGCCGTTGCACGCCACCTCAGGAGCTGTAGCCTTTGGCGTAGCCCTCTTCGAACGGCTCTTGTTCTCTCAGATTCGTTCCCGAGGCCCTCATTTTTTTTTTCTCTGAGCCACCTTTTGTCTCTCTGGCCCCTTCAGGATCTCCCTACTTCCATCACGATGCCGGCTGGGTTCTTCCATGTGCCCCACAGCCGCCTTTGATCTCCGTAGCTCCCTTTGGATCCCTCTTGTTGCCTCAGAACCTCTCCTGAGTTCTTTTTTTTGTGCCCTGGAGCAGTGTTTGTCCCCTGTGCTATCTAGGATGAGTATTCAGTCCCCTGCTCTCTGACGGCGTCTGTACTCTGCTCAGATCCCACCTTGAGTTCTTCATCGTTTCCCCAAGCAAGGGAAGGTGAGGGCCACCAACAGCTTTCAGTCCTGGCCACTTCTGTGTGGAAGCCTTGTGTGGGTGGTGGGTCTGCATTTTGGACCTGGGCTCTGGGGAGGGGGAAGATGAGGAGTCAGCAGTAGAGGGAGTGCAGAGCCCCACCAGCACCCCTGCCCCAGCACAGCCCTTTTCCAGGGTGTTCCCGGCCCCCCCCCCCCCCTCTTTACTCCAGCGGTCCTTTTCCATGTTTTTCCAGAGCTGAGGCAGGGCTCTCCTGCCTTCCCAAGAGTCCTGGGACTTTCCCTGGACTTTCCTGAGGCTGGGGGCGGTGCCCTGCTGCCCTCCCGAGAGCATCAGTGCCTTAACTGGGCCTTGTTGGAGCCCTAGCAAGGACCCTGCTTCCCTCTGGAGTGCCCAGGGGGTTTCACTGGGCTTTGCCAAGTCTTGGGCAGAGACCTGATGCCCTCCAGAGAGCACTGGGGCCTTTGCCAGGCTTTGCCAAGCTTTGCTGGGCTTTGCTGGGCATTGCCAGGCTTTACCAGGGCCCAGGCAGGGCCCAGGCAGGGCCCTGCTGCCCTCCAGATTTTCTTGGCACCTTCTCCAGCCTTTGGAGGGGCCTGGGCAGTGTCCTCCTGCCCTCCAGAGAGCCCCAGGACCTTCACCAGGCTCTGCCGGGGCTCTGGCAGCGCTTGCTGTCCTTAAAGGGCGTTTGGGAGAAGGGCTTGTTCACCTCGTGCGGTGAAATTCCGTCTTGCTCCAGCTGATGGCACGATTGGGAGCGTGTAGAGCAGAGAGTTTTCCCAGGAAGATAGACAGCGTATTGAACAAAGTCCCAGTTCTCCTGCTCAAGTATTTTATATTGTATAGTGTGGGTCCTAGCCTCGCACCATGCCGGTATTCCCACCAATAATGAGTTCAGAGAAGAGCCTGTTTCTTATAAAATGAGAAAATAAATACAACCCAGGCCAAGTCACCAGGTCAGAGATGAGACAAGAATTATCTGCAGGACAAGCAACCAGTGGTTTGGGGCTGTAAAGGACTTCCAGCCATAGGAATGGGCTCCCACCAGCAGGAGTTAATGGTTTGTCAGTCCACAGGACAGCTTCCTTCCATAGCACATGTGTGTTTGGGGCAATAATCCCTCCAGGGTTTCAGCTCCTTCTGTGTCTGACTTACAGCTGTGTAACCTTCCAAACACACAGCAAAGGCATTTTTCTCTGGGAAAGTGTCGGCTCCCTTTGGCCTCATGCTGACAATCGGCCATTGTGTGTCCGTTGGTGATCCAAAGCACACTAAAAGAGACTCCAGACTGGCTGGGCTGAACACCTGGGCTGTCCCAGTGTAGCTGTATCAGCCAAACAGCCTTTGAGTTAATACTGTGGCGTACGGAGTGAAACTGGGTCTCTGGGATGGGAGGTCTGTGCAGTTCAGAGCAACGAACAGCTCAGTAAGGCGTGTAGGTTAGAAATGCATGTTTACAAGGTCTTGCAATGGCAATGACTGATTGTACACATGGGGACATAAGTCCTGATTTTCTTTGCGTTTTGTGGATTCTGCTGTTTGAGGAAGGAAAAAAAATATTTATATGATGTACTTCAGGGATGCAGAGTTGCTTAATACTTAAAAGCCAGGACTAATTCTTATTCTTCCTGGCTCTGTCACTTGCATCAGTGTATGACCTTAGGAAGGACATCAGCTTTGCTGTGAAATTTCCATATCTTTAGGATGACGATAATAACTAATACCTCACAGGATGCTGGAGTGGAACTAGTTAATATTCAAAAAGACCTTTAAGCTTTTTGTTGATTCAGATCTTAATAAAGCCCTTGCTTGCAACACAAGGTTTGCGTTCTGAAATAATTTTTAAACAGCATAAACTCCATGTTCTTTCTAAAATGTGATGGCAAATTCATGAGAGTTTTTACAGGATAGTTCCTGTCATCTGAACATCGTGTGTAGTTTTTGTTCGTTTTCTCTTCATACCTTCTTAATAAGAAATCTTTGAATTTGGATTCTGATTAAAAAATGTCCTTGGCAGGGCAGTTTTTTATTGTTGCCTGGCAGCTCTCAAAACTTTCACAGATGTTTCTCCATCATTTACATTCAGATTCTGTTTCTGCAGGTTTCTCTGCAACTGAAATACACCGCTTTATTCATTTCTGTATGGAAGCTGAGTTTCTGGAATACAAGGCGTCGACCTGAGGCAGTTGGTGTGTGCTCAGTTATCATTATCTCCAGAGCTGGAATGGTAGCTCTCTGGGAACATGAGAACAAACGCAACTACAAGACCAGCCGTCTTAGTCAAGGAAACCGTGGCCCAACATTTCATGAGATTCTTTTCCAACAGGTAGAGGTTGTCTCTGTTCTGGGAGGGACCTGCACGAGGGGAATCAATAGGGTCACTGTGGCAGTGCGTGTGCTTTTTTTGCCGCTGTGTCGTAATGTGATTTAGCTGGGGTTTTGTATGCCAGCAACCCAGCTGGTGGCAGACAGGGAGTGTGTAACTGAAACCATGATTTGGTAAGAAAGGAGCCTGCACACCCTGACTTTCCTGGGTGGAGAGCTTGGCAGTCCTCAGACAGTTCCTTTCCAACTGGGTTTTTCTTTCTCTTTGGCCTCAGGAGAAGGGGCCCGCTGGGGAGCTGCCCTTTACAAACCTTGTCTCTATCTTCTTGCACCTTCACAAGGCTCCTGTGTTTAGTCTGGGGCTTGATTTAACTTAGCAGCATTAGGTAACGTAACAATTACAGTAACCTGCAAGAATGCCTGACTGAAAACCCCTCTGTGCCAGGCAAAGGGGCTCCACTGGGGAGGTGAGTGGGTTTGTGATGTTGTACCCTCCCTTTTTTCCTTTTACAGCACTTCGAAGTCTAATAAAAGCTGCTGATTCCCGTTTAATGGATAACGTTGGTTACTAACAAGCTCACCTCCCTCTTAAAAAGCCAACATCGGTCTCAGGAGATCTAATTTAGGAAGCACATGTAAGGCAAGGGTGTCCTGCAAGGGCCTCTGGGGTGGAAGCCACACCATGCAGTACTCCAGGCTGGTCGGCTGCCAGAGCTCGGAGTATTTTTATCCAGCAGCCAAGCTGCCAGAGGCTCTCCTCAAGCTCTGCACCACCTGAGTGTTGTGGGGGACAGACTCGCCTCTACAACAAGCATTAATTCCTCCCGAGTGCTGCAGAGACTCCCTGACAGCAGCGGCCAGCAGCAGGCACTGGTGGTGGGATAGACTGGACATTGCAAACAGAAAAGCTCAAGCCCAAGCCTTGTGCTACAAAGCTCTTCTGGTGCCAGCTCTGGCACAACGTCAGCTTACCCTGTTCAGCCTGGTCCACTGGATCTGTGGCCTCCTTCCTCTGTGGCTCCTCCATCCCCTTCCCTCAGGTGGCTTTCTCAAGGCGTTGGTATGGACCTGAGGCACCAGCGTATTCTGCGTTAGTTCCCATTTGTCCTTCGCCAGGGGCCTGAGTTACCACCTGCTTTCTCTCAAAGGTTGTGCTAGAGGATGACATAATTCTGCAGAGCTCAGACACTTTGATCCCTTGTTGTCAGACTGTTCCAGCAGATGCAAGGATGCGTTTCACTGCAGCAAAGCAAAAAGTGTCTATTAAAATATGGAGGGGAAAGGCCTCTTTCGGAATGTGTGGCAATGTTTGGGTGTGGAAAGGTCTGATACAGAAAAATCTGTTTTCCCAAGAATGACATTTGATTTTGGTGATATTTCCCATAAGGCACCATTGTCCTCAAAGTGGTGAGTGATGCTGGAGGACACGTGCGCTGTCATATTTAGTAATATGGAGAAGAATTAAGTGCTCATATGGCCATACCACTGGTATAATGCGAGTGTGTGTGGGCAGATCAGCGAAGATCACCAGTGTACGTCGGCGTGCGCTGTCCGTAGCTGCTTGTGCTTTGAGCCATCTCAGGTATTGGGCGTGCACAGCGTCCTCCCTGAACACCACATAAATTCCAAACCTGCCATTTCCACTCTACAATAAGGCAAAGGAATCCATCCATCTATGGCCTGTTGTTTGCATGGGTGGCAAATCTGTGTCATAACACCACAAAAGCATGACATCCATACCCATGAATGCTATTGTGATCCGAGTGACATGAAGCTAGAGGGGATCTTGGGTGTCCAGAGACAATCAGGAGACATGGAAGCAGACAGCTTCACCCTGTTCAATATGGTCTTCTTTAAACTATGTTTTTACTTCAGATTTGGGCTGCCAATAACTCATTCAAACAATGATCTAATGCCTATGTGAATGTTTGTAAAACCTCACTGCTCTGGCAGGTTGAGAGCTTGCCAAAAAGCAATCACATGTAATTAGGGAGAAGGAATTTGAATATACTGGCCTTTCAGTGCAGCATATTTTCCAGTTGTGTTTGTACCATTTTAACTATCTCATTAACTGGAGTTGTGCTCTGTGCTGGGCTTTGTGTGACTTGCTCCTATCTTCAGAGGAATCTTCTCTGTAGAACTGCCAAAAACCTGTCTAAAAGCTGCCTGGGATGTGGATGTGAGATACCTGTGCTGGACTGTTCTGGCATCACTGGGTTGGCTTTTGAGGGAAGTAAGTGTATAAGGAACTCTGTAAGTGTATAAGGAACCTTGGGGCTGCCACGGTGCTCAGAGTATAGTCAGAGACTATATTGTGATCAATTAATGGTCATACCCATTCTGGGAAGAACTTTGTTCATGTCTTTCAGACAAGATGGAGTAGAACCTTTTCAGTCAAGCAGAATAATCAACATCACACACGTACGACAGTCAGTAAATGGCTCAACTCGTTTCCCTTGCATTCCGCACTGGCACCTGGTTATCAGTCCTTCTCGGTCAGGAGAGAGCCTGGCACAGGCAGTGCCCCAAACACTCTTTCATTTTCTCAAATCTCTCCACCTTCCAGTGTTTTCTGCTGTGCAGGAGTTTCCTGAGGAGGCTTTTCAGTCATGTTGAGCCCTGGATGAGCACTGGGAGCATCTAAAAGCTCATGGCTTTTCGAGGGAACACCCAAGAACACCCTTCCCCTATGACATTGTTGTGCATCCATTCCTTCATCCTGCCAAGTATTCTCCACTTCCCAGCAGCAGGCGATGGCCAGCCACTGCCTGGAAAGTAGGGCCTCAGTACACGTAGCCATTGCTTTGGAAGACAAACACCTTTAGTAACAAATGCCCCCTCCTCTTCCTTTCTTTTAGCTTTTATTGCTGAGCATGACATCATATAATATGGAATATCTCTTTGGTCAGTTGGGGTCAGCTGTCCTGGCTATGTCCCCTCCCAACCTCTTGGCCACCCCAAGCCTTCTGACCCTTGGAGGGGGGTTGGAGAGACAGCCTTCATCCCGGGAGCACTGCTCGGCAGTAGCCGAAACACTCGTGTGTTCCCAACACCCTTCTAGCAGCAAACGCAAAGCACAGCACCATGAGGGCTGCGACAGAGAAAGTGAACTCCATCCCAGCCAGACCCAATACGTGGAGTCATTCAGCACATTGGGCAGAAGCCTACTGTCCTGGCTGCCCCGGCTGGACGTAATCTCTCCAGGGATTTAGCTCCTGATGGGGAAGGGTGCGCTCTTTTTTTGTTTGTTGGGTCATCATCTGTTCCCACTGGTAATTCTATAGGTAAACTCCAAACCACCTGGAGGGTTTGGACAAAAGCGTGGTTGGTAACTCAGCTCAGTCGAGGTCAGGGACACACGCGCAAATCAAGCGCTGTGAGACCAGGACCTGTTATTTATGGGAGGAATGTGAGAGAGGCGAGGCGGATTCTGCTCTCCAGTGACCACTGGGGTTTGAAAGCCTAATTTCCAGCCAACAGTCATCACATAAACTTCTGCTGAAGAACCTGACCTAGTTTGAATAATTAGAGGTAATTGTCAGCTCTTTCCAAATGACAAAACTCTTAATCATCAGCAGATGCTTAGCCAGCCTCACAAAACAGGCTGGAAACCCATCATGGGATGGGGAGTATTGTTGTCCCAGAGGCACCAAGTTTCAGGAATGGGCAGGAATCTTCCTTAGGGGTTTTTCCAATACATGGTCAGATGCTTGGACTGGGGCACTGGTTCAAGCTCATGGACTGGGCATCTCTCCAGAAAAATCTGTAAATATGCCACGAGCACATAGATGACTGACATTGAAGCATCGGGGAAGAATTCAAGATGGAGCAAGTTTGAAATGCAGAGCTGAAAGTTTGGGTTGCTCCGTGGGCTCCTGTTCCAGGTCCTTGACTCTAGACTCTCAGATCCCTAAGCTAGTCTGGGGTTTCCTAAAGCTTTTGGAGCCCCAGGCATGGAGGCTGACAGATGCCTGTGTGCTCTGTGGCAACGGATCCTTGGTGCTGTCTGCCAAGTGCACTTCTGGGAAGCTAAGAAGGCCCCAGACTTCAGTGGAAACCCCAGAAAATCTCTGGAGAACCGTGTTCTGTGCGCGGAGTGTGTGTGTGGGAACCTTTGACTTCGAAGTCCATTTTGTTGGACGGGGCTGGAGTCCCAAGTCCTGCAGGCAGTGAGGCAGAGCTGAGCGGCAGCCGGGAAGGGAAAATGCAAGACCGCAGGAGGCTGGGAATTGCTCCTGGTCCTGTCCGTGCATCATGCATCTCACCTCTCTGTTGCGAACCACGCCACCCTCCTCCCTGCGCACTGTTATTATCCCAGCGTGGGAGGAGAGACTGCTGAGATAAGAGGGTCCTTGAAGAGCTGAATTTTTAAAGGACCCTGTCTGCAACATCTTCCCTGCTCTGGCTTGAGCTGCAAGGAGCCAACCCTCTGCTCTCCTGCCTCATCCACTCTCCAGAGGAAAAGACCTCTGAGCCCCATGATCCTGCCTTGGTGTATCCCCAGGCCATCCCTTTACCCCAAAAATGTCTCCCCGACTCCTGCTGCTGCTTCTCTGCGACATGCAACAGGTCACAAGCTGCCTGTTTCCATCCTTGTCACTCGGGCATCTCGGAGAGATGTGGCGCTCTGTGGCTTGCTTAACTTCTTTAACTTATTCTTCCAGGGCTTCATTTCTGTGGCCCTTACAGACATTAGTGGCACTGCTTCCACCTTTCAGAGCCTGAGCAGAGTTTAATGTGAGCATGTGATGTTGGCTACACTCACACAAAGCTTCACCGAGTCACCTTGGGTTTACACCGTAACTCCCACTGGAGTTGGGAGTTATTTGCAAATAGGCAAAGCCCTGAAGAAAGGAGACAGTGTCTGGTGGGGGTGAGAATACTGATGGGAAGAGCAGGATCTATGGCACTACCCGAGATATCCCAGTCTTGGCCGGGCACCTGGGTGTGTATAGACACACTGGATAAGTAGAAATGGGTGCTTCTGGAAGGGTCTGAACCGACCAGAGAATGAATCTGGATTGCTAATTCCTTTATCTTGACTGCAAGTGGTGGCTAGGTGAGATCTGACTTACGGTTATGTGAAATGTAGGAAAAGGAACACTCCAAGATGATGTGAAGGGGACTGGCTGAGGGCAAATGAAGGGTTTGCTGGTATGACGCTACCAGGTAGTGCTAAAACAGAAGAGACGGACAGGGAGCAAGCCAGAGCATTTGCAATACTCCAGGACCCAGGGCTCCTGGGGGCGTTTTGCCTCCTGTACAATTAGATGGTGAAAAGTATAGCAAGGATGGGAGAACCTCTGGAAGTGGTCAGAGCAAGGACTTGTCCTTCTACCCGAATAGAGAGCTGCGATGGATGTACTTTCCATAGAGAGGGCTGTAATGAAGCATTAAGATTGCTCTGAAGTGACTCTCAGCACATTTGGTGCATTTTATAGCACACCAGTATTCATCTATTCCTGCGTAACCTCCTGCAGTGGGACTAATAATCAAGGATCCTGACTCTAAACCAACGACTCCCTTGGGAACCTGTCTGGGACAAGACTTATTCTGGGGTCTTTGAAGTGGGCAGTAATGTGGAAACAGTGACACCAGTGCAGTTCCCATGAACCAGGGGGTCTCCCATGTGGGCATGGGTGTGGAGCTCTTCAGCCAAAAAAGGGTGAAAAATGAATCCTAACACCTTTGGGGAGAGGTCAGTCTTCCCATGATGTGTTTGTTTAGGGCTCAGCTGTTACTGCAATATTGCTGCCACAGCAGGAGGAAAAAGCCCAGAGCAGTGGCACAGCATGTGGTGATCAGAGCTGGTAAAAGGGGAGGTGGAGGGGATGAAGAAGTCTCCGGTCACACAAAGTCGGACAGCAGAGAGGCACTTTCTGCAGTTCTGCAAGGACATTCATAGGCAGCAACTGGGGAGATCGCAGCTCTCCTAAACGCTTTTGTACACATTGCCTGCCCCAGGTCTTGCTGATGGTGCAGCAAAATCCTGCTCTGTCCCCCAGGGTCTGGAGACAACAGCGAGAGCCAGAAGGTGTATAGCCATGAGACATTCCTAGGGCAGTGCCTACAGCCCCCTTGTCACTCCTGATGCCTTCCCAGGTCTAGTGAGTCTCAGCTCTCTCCCAGCCATGATTGCTCCTAGACGCCAGCTTTGCCATGTCCTGGTTCTTGCGCTGCCTCCTCTGCACCTCCAAATTGCTTGGGAGAGGGTTGGCTGCTCCCGAAGGTACGGAGAGCTGGTAGGGGAGAAGGACAACACAGCTGTCGGGGCAGGATGGAGGGAGATGGTCGCCAGAGTCCAGACCACCAGTGACAGACCTGGAGGCAGGCTCACCTTGGACCTGACTCAGGCAGGACGGAACTCAAATGGAGCTGCTGGCCCAGGGGTCCCAGGTGAGGCTGGCTGGGGGCTGTTAAGTCCTATTAGTGTGCCCAAAACCCCGACAGAAATGCATCGGTCACACAAACTGGATGTGGCCTTAAGCAAAGGCCATTTCTCCGCTGCTGGCTCCTGCCAGATCCTCCCAGCCCTGACTCAGGGCCTCATATACCCTTTAAGATCTGCTTTTCATGTGTCTCTCCCCAAAGAAGGGCTGGGATGATGCCAGGCTCCAGCAAACCGTTCTGACCAGTCACCCAGGGCTGGCAGGTTACTTTTGCTGGAACAAACTCCATCTATTGCCTCTCTACAATGCTTCTAGTCCAGACATCCTCCTCTGCTCTCACTGCCAGCATTGTAATAAAAAATGGCTCTTCTATTATGTCTGCTTCCATTTGAGTCCCTCTAGGAAAGATCTCGTGTTCTCCAGTTCCTTGCTGCTGAAATTAGCACTGGCATCCTGCAGGATTTCAGGGCTTGACTCTTGCGTCTAGCAGTGAGACTGCAGAGACAAGATGTGTTTGAGAGCCAAGTGTCCAAAAGCACACGCTTAATAATAACACAGTGCAAAGGAGGCGCTCCGGGAAGGCAGCGAAATGATCCTGCTACGGATGAAAAAAAATTAAAATATCTGTGTTCTTGGGGGCTTGCACAATGCAGAAAGGGTTAAGCTGTGGCACAGCACTGGGGGCAGCTGCAGAATGCTGGAGTGGGCACTGGGATTGGAACCAGAATGACAGTTTTAGGTCACTCACAAAGCTTTCTAATTATGCTTTTTTGGAAAAAAAAAAAATGGTGTGTTTTATTCTGTAAGTGCTGAACATTCCACAATTGCTGTGTTTAATAAATACAGCGGGGGCTCCTAGGAGACTGAATGGGGCTGAATGAATGAAGTATGTGAGACATCTGAAACCTATTAGTTGGAGCAAACTGTTAGAGAGGCAGGAATTCTTCTCTTTTTAAAAATATTTATACATTTTGCTTTCATGTCAGGCCAACATCTTATTTGGGGTTATGTTCCAGTGGAAGGAAAGGTGTGTCGGGGGGAAATGCAGGGGGAGGGGAGGGACATTTTTGGTTCGGTCCCAAAAGGAGCAGAAGGGCTGTGTGGCTTTAGGAGCATACTTTCCTTTCTGAATTAAACCCAGCACATGGAAACATAAGGCGACATTGCCCCAGCCTCAATGGGGGATGAATGTCTTGGGACTCAGTTCATTCTGGTGTGCGTTTTGAGTAGTAGACTGGGCTCATCAGACCTGGAGCCCCTTGCCTGGGGCACCGGGAGAATTCCGCAGCCCTCACAAGATTAGGTTTATGGATGCCATGAGACTTAGCTTGTTTAATCTGGTTTTGATATTTAGAGAGGAATTAGAGCGCACAGCCAGAGTCTTCTCCAACACATGGACAGCTCCATGAAGTCAGGCTGGTGTCTAGCACCAGCAAGAATGATGCCACATCCCTTCCTGCTCTGTTCAGCACTCTCTGACGCAAGGTTTCCAGCCAGGCTTTTCCTTCTACTGCAGAAGTTAGCTCATCTACTTATTAAAAGGCAGAAAAATAGGGACAATGGATGGGAAGAACACAGAATGTTCCACCAGAGAATAAGCAGAGCTAACAGCTCTTTAGGACCCACTTCACCTGTACAGATGTCTCTGGAAAGGGGTTCAGCAGAAAAATAGTTGACAACACCCAGTTTTAGTCTGGATATACTTGGAGCTCAACTTTCCCTTCTCTAGTGGCTGCACTTTCCCTTCTCCAGTGTCTGCCTCAATCATTTAGAGGCCAAAGAGACCCTTGAAGAGCAGTGGGAAGGGGCAAGGACCCCACTCAGCTCCCACATGCTCTTCAACCCAGGCTGTGCCGCAGGTGGCTGCCGGCGGAAGAAGGGAGCCCAACAAGTTGACAGATTCCTTGACTGTTTGAGGACGTGGCTGCAGGACCGGCTCTGCTCCTCTCATGTGGCTATGTGCATTGGCTCAGTCCAGCCAGGTCCAAATATGGGTGGCCTGGCCTCAGACCCGGGCTTTGCCTACTCTAATGTTCCTCTTCATGGTCTGCTCTTCACCACCCGCTGCTTCACTGATCTCTCCTCCATTCCCAGCTTCTTTCTCCTCTTCTAAGGTGAGGAGAACCATAGAAATCATAGAATCATTTAGACTGGAAAAGCCCCTTAAGACCATCGTGAAATGCACAAAGTGTCCAAGGAGCCCTAAGGAAGGCAAGGATCTTCTTAGCATACCATCGCCCATCTTCCAAAGAGAGCTGGAAGCCCAGTAGGACCATACAGTATGACTTTCCCCCCACATAGGAGCTCTGATCCTTCAGCCTGTCAGGAGCAACAGGAAGGATTGCCCTTACAGCCAAGTTTTGGCTTGTCCACCAGCACTGCAGGTCTGCGGGAGTTTGCAGCTTCCAGTGATCCAGCGAGATGTGTCTTCCTCCAACTTGTGGTCTGGGCTAGGATCTGGGAAGACCCTGCCTTGTAGTTAGCAAGAGATCTGTTCCTCACAGAGCCCCTTCTGGAGTTCTCAAGGGGCCAGGTTGCTTTTTTTAGATTTGACTTCTGTGATCAGATCTGGGAGGACAGGAGATGTGGGGATGTGAGTGCTCAAGAGTCAGCTATGGAGAGACGGGAGTGGATTTTGCCAGGACATCTCCCAGTTTAGGCTGAATGTTTCCTGCTGGAGGTTGTGGTTAGGGACTGATACCTAGATCAAACTTGCACAAATTGGTGGCAAGTCCCAACCTTTGGTGCTTTGCTTTCATAAACTGTTATGATTTCCAAGACAAGGAGTGACATTTGAGCTTACTTCTCCTTGTGCAGAAACTTTGGATCGAAGCTAATGATGGTGTCAGAAAGGTCCAGATTATGCAGGATTTTCCAGCTGAGAAGGGATATGTAAATTATTCCTGCTTTTCTGTGATTCCTGATGATCTTTATTCAGCCCAATTTTATTGCATGTGACATGCATTCATAATTAAATTCAACCCCTTCCTTTCAGGCTTCCTGAAGCTAAACCGTAAAGTTTTAGGAAACTCAGAAATCGCAAATGTCTTCTATTACCCTTCTAATCTTCCAAACCCGATTTGATCATAGGATATCTCCCCACTTCATAGGAAACAGATGTTCTTCTTGCAGGGGGGACATGCAGGAGGCATCATTAAATTTGTTTAGTTTAGAGTGTCTTGGAGATGCGATTGCTCTTTGTGGTTACAAGTTGCTGCGACTTGCTGAATGTGAGCTAGGATCTGGTTGAATTTAGTGTGGGCCAGTAATGAATTTCTGTTGAGTTTCTTTTTGCCATTAGTAGCCATCCCTTAGACTTTGGAAAATAATTTCTGGGCAGTTTTTTGATTGCATCTGTTAGTCAATTTAGAGGTGACTGCTCTGAAAACATGACTGGGGCATGGGATAAGGCTGTTTCTCATTTTAGCATGGGAATAGTGTAACCTACAGATTCCGAGGGTCCGTGAATGGATTTAACTCTTTCTAGAGCTGTAGTGGGTGCTTTTGCTAAAGACACCAAGGGAAGTGCCAGTGCTGTTTCCAAAATTTCTTCATTTTCCTCCAGATGGGAGGTTCGGAGTGTGTGTTTGTCTCTGTGTATGTGTGGGTGGTGATTGCATTTCAGAATTTCCAAGACTGTTACAGCTTTTACTTTTTTTTCCGAACAAATTAGTCAAATATGAGTTGTCCCTCCTGAAAGATCTGGACTCCACGTGGAATAGAGGTCTCCATATGTAAGAGAAGCTGCGTAAAGGCTTCTCTCACTGGAGGAGATTACTTAAGGGCTAGACCAAAGCAGAACAACGTAACAACAAACACAGAGAGGGGATGCAGAGTTCTTTTATACGTTGGACAGATTTTCCACCCTGAATATGTGTTAATGGGAGTGCCAGTGACAAACGCTTTGGAAAAAGTGTCTTAAGCATGAGCCAAGAATTTCCTTCATCAGCCTTTCGCTAAGGTGTACAATATATCATGACCTTAAGTCTTGCTCATTCATATTTCTGAAGGTGTGTCTCATCCGAGCCTCTTGGGAGCACCATTTCCTCATCTTGCAGGACTGTCTGGCCACGTTACCCTGCAGCCTCCCACCCTGCAGCTGGCCTTCAAGGAGGGCGGGTGCTCTCTCTCTGGAAACAGGTCGTTAGGAAGTGAAGTGACCCATGAAACATGATGAAGATGAGCTGGAGCCTAGATATTGAATGGAGCAGCCCTGTCAGGTGCTGAGCAATTGCTGAATTAAACACAACTCTGTTTAATTAGAAGCAACTTAGAGCGGTGCTGTAGGTCAAGAAGGGCAAGGGATAGAAGCATCACCAAAACTGCAGCCTAGGCACTGTGAAGGACGATGGCAAGCATGAAGTGATGGTTTGAACCTTAGACACAGTGGCTGCTGGAGGACATTTAATAGAGTCATTAGAATTGATGCAAAGGAAGTTCTCTAGTGGTCATTAAGGGTTCAAAAGAGTGCCCAGCACTCTGGTTTACACGATGGGTAACTCCAGTATAGTTGGAAAAAGAGTTTTGACACCAAAACCGTTAGTGACTCAAAGCCAATAGCAGATGGATCATGCTGTGGCTGAAAAAGTGTAACGTTTGCAAATAGGCGGGAACTGCAATGGCTTGTATAACTTTGGGATATGCAGGTGTGCACAGCACAGATCACAGGCAGGAGAAGTTTAGAAGAGTGGCTTTTCGTAAGAAAAATGTAAGATCAGAAACTGCAGGACGATCAGCTTGAGAGCAAACCCAACATTTGTTAACTTTACATTATGAGCCAGTTGATACCAGAGCCAGTGATACAAGAGGTAAAAGAAAGGCCTCAGTCACAGATCAACTGAGTGAAATCCAGCCTTACAGAGATGATTGTATCCCCATTCCCCAAATCATGCCAGTTTAAAAACTGGTCCTGTTAAGAGATTAGAAGTGCAACTGGACAGGCTCAGTGTTTTAGAAATTCCAGGGTAAGTGAAAAACCAAGCAGCGCTCATGGCTGGTTATCACCTGCAAAAAAATCCATCCTTGATGCTGGGTAAGCACCATTCAGTGATAACTAAAACATTGGTGTGTTATCAACACTGCTTTAGTAACAAATCCAAAACATAAGTGAGCTACAGTAAAGAAAATTAACTTTATCCCAGCCAGAACCAGTAAATGTAGTCAATCGAAAGACGACCTTGAACTGGAGGAGGAAGCAAGGCAACCCTTGCAGGCCAAAGTGATGTGTTACTCATAGAATCATAGAATCACAGAATGTTTTGGGTTGGAAGGGACCCCTAGAGGTCACCCAGCCCAACCCCCTGCAGGGAGCAGGGACACCTTGAACCACATCAGGTTGCTCACAGCCCCGTCCAACCTGGCCTGGAATGTTCCCAGGGATGGGGTCTCCACCCCCTCTCTGGGCAACCTGTTCCAGTGTTTCACCACCCTCATTGTAAAGAATTTCTTCCTTAGATCCAGTCTAAACCTACCCTGGTTTAGTTTAAAACCATCACCCCTTGTCCTGTCCCAGCTGGCCCTACTAAAAAGATTTTCCCCATCTTTCCTGTGGGCCCCCTTTAAGCCCTGAACGGCCGCACTCAGCTCTGCCCGCAGCCTTCTCCAGGCTGAACACCCCCAACTCTCCCAGCCTGGCCCCATAGCAGAGGGGCTCCAGCCCTCAGATCATTTTAGTAGCCCTCCCCTGGCCCCACTCCAACAGCTCCATGTCCTCCTTGTGCTGAGGGCTCCAGAGCTGGACGCAGGGCTCCAGGGGAGGTCTCACCAGAGCAGAGCAGAGGGGTGGAATCACCTTACTCGACACTGGCCACGCTGCTGGGGCTGCAGCCCAGGGTAGGGTTGGCCTTCTGGGCTGCCAGCACACATTGCCGACTCATGTCCGGCTTTTCGTCCATCATCTTCCAGATCTGACAGCTACTTCGCGCAGTGGCAAGATGTGGCCAACTGGTGGCTTCTGGTAGTCCTGGCTGCGTGGCTAGTAGCTAGTTGCAGGTTTATTTTCATAGGGATATTCCTGGTCAGCGGGCATGACTTACCCAACTTTCCTGGACTTCTGGACTCCAACTTCTCCCCTTTCTCTGGCATGCCTCAGCTCTACCGAATGCAGCAGAGTTTTGTGTTTTTCTTGTGTTAGTACCGCCCCCATGGGTCAGCCTGAGTTTGATTCCAGCCCTTCCTTCTAGGGAAAAACTGAGCCTGTCAGCACAGTAGCCGGAATAGATTGCATCGGAATAAATAGTCCAAAAGCTGGCATAAGCTTTGACCAGAAATGCAGCGGTTTGGGGCTGTGAAACACTTCTGCTCACTCACTATGCAAAGAGCAAATTCAGGCTCCCTTGCTGCTTAGTTTTGTCTGAACGCAGAGGCTAAATACCATGAGAATGGTTTGTTTTATTTCCAACTTGCCGGAAACCAGAGACTCCTGAGAGATGTCCAAGCCAGTCGATAAACCCAACTGGATTTTGGTTGCTCTGTCGCACGTGAACCTGAAACTCTCAAGATCCTCTGATCCTTCCAGCAGTGCGATTGCTCCGACTCCCTCTCCTGGCACCACGCTGACCCATAGACAATTGCTCCATGTTCACTCTTTTGATTCCTTTCGTATCCATCTTACAGTAGCCAGATATTTCTCTGGTTTCTCTCAGAGGTTGTGAGCCATATCAAACGCTCAAATACAGTGGAGAGAGATGCCTCCCAGTACATTTTGTCTATTCTAAGCCTTTACTCTGTGAATGAAGGCGATTAAATGGCTTTGTCAGGGTGGTTTTCATGGGCCCCTGTTCCCTTACATCCTTCTAAAGCCTCCTTTGCTTTGGTAAGAGTAGCTGCCATTGTCAGATTTTCTTGTGTGTTCTGCTCCTGCCCAGGTCTCCGGTTATCAGTGGCTGGTAAATGTTCTTGTTGCCTTATAGGCAGGGTTGGCAGAGATGCCTAGAGTTAATACTGGAAATTTCCCATCAGGTGACTTAAGGAAAAAAAAAGACGATGGTGCAGTGGCTGAATGCAAGCTGCCTGCCAGAGCCTGCTCAAATAGAAGCTGAGGTCCGACGCAGTAATGCAAGAGAGATGGAAGTGGCAAAGAAAGTGAGAGATCGACCCAATCACATTTTTTCACCAGCTTGTAACACTGTTGATAGATGCAACAAGTCCTTCTGCACCCCAGACTGGCACAGAATGAATTTCCTATCTGCCCATTTTCTCCCACCGGAGCTGCGTCTACAAATATGTCGACAGAGCAACTGCACAACACACCTTGGTGTGTCAGGCTGTAATTTATATTGGTCATATTTCTCAAATTCCCAATGTATAGAATCATAGAATCGTTTAGGTTGGAAAAGGCCGTTCTCCTTGTGTGAGTTTATTAAAGACAGGGTTATTTTACATCGAAGTCACGATGGATCGGGAGCAGCCATCCCACCTGCGCGTGTGCACCACGGCAGAGTTTGTGTCGCAGCAATACCTGCGGCTGCTGCTCCCTGAGCCGCGGCAGGGACTTGCTGTGCATCGCTTGCAAGCTTCTTTGCCATGTTGCCCGTTGGAAAAAAAAAAATGCAGGATTTCTGTGTTTTCTCCCTAGCGCTGAGGGAGAAATGCTTAGGCTAACCCCAGCAGATCCAAACGAGTGGAGTGGGGAAGTGGCCAAGAGCTTGGAAGCGGTCCTGGGCTTCAGCTCTCAGCCCGAGTGGAGCACAGCCCTGAGCTCAGCGCCGTGGCAGCTGTCCACATGGAACGTGACGGCTTTGGAGAACTGCACCTCTGCAATCCTCAGTTCCAGGAATGTTCTAGGAAGTGGGCAGAATCCTACTGATTTTGGTGAAATCTGGAAAAGCCTGATTTCCCCTGGAGATTGCCTGCGGTCTCTCAGAATGCCAGTGTGGCACAGCAGCCCACGATGTTTGGATGATGTTTAGGGCTAGGAGACCCACTGCCCCCCATTTAACCTGTGTGCTTTCCTCTCTTTATCCCCTTCCCTCCCATTCAACCAAGCCTCTTTCCCTGCAGCCGGCAGAAAACAGGCTTTTCTAGCTAATACCAAAATAAACATCGTACTGTCCAAAATGGGAGGGAAGAGAGAAGGGGGAGAGCATGGGGCTCAGTTGTAAAGGGAGCAGAGTAGGTGAGGGCTGCACATCCCAGCCTAACAAGCGTGGAGGTGATGCAGTGCAGGAAAATCCCAAAGGAGTCGGCAGAGCTGGGATGGGACCTGAGCCCTTTTCTATCTCCTACAGCCTTAGGAGTGTTTATCGAGGGTAGACACACTATACGATCAGTATTGAGCATCTGGGGTTTGTTCCAGGGCACTTCTTTTTTAGTGATGGGGAAAACATAAGCAATTAGAGTAGATTCCTTTCCCTACTTACGAACAAGGAAACGTAACAGGAATAAAATAGGAAGCAGAAAAAGAGGCTGGTTGGGGGTGAACGGTCTCGCAGAAGATGCACGCAGTGGAACGGCTGTGTGCAGAAATCTCCAAGAATATTCTGGGCATCTGAATATTCTCTCTGTGTTAGTCCAGGTTTCATCCACCCGCTGGGAAAGATTAGAATCATGCTGTTATATTTGCTTTTTTGCCTAACTTGATTCCTTTCCCCAAGCAATGTATATACACAAAGTAAATGGTTTGAGAAGTGAATTCAGCCTTTACTATGAAGAAGCAACCCACAGTCCTCTAAAAACCCCTGGCAGAGCTGATTCGGACAGTCCCGAAGCAGTGGGATTAGACCTAGTTTGAATTTAACTTCTTTCTGTTTACTTCTTTCTTTCTGTTGAACGCCCATGCTCATTCACTTCACCAAGCAGCTGGAATCCCAGGCACACGGGAGGGGGCTGGCCACTAAATAAGAAATGGCAAGGAGGGTTATTCAGGAATCTGTAAGCAGGCACATGCGAGGCTCTCTGCGCCCTGCCTATGCCCTCTTCTGCCCTGCTGGTGATGGGTCTGATTTTACCTTTGTAAAAATTTTGCTGGCCCTCTGTCCCACGGTCCTACTCCACCGAGTATAACCGCTTACTCCATTGGGTCTTTATCTGCAAACCCTTGTCTAATCTCCACCCAGAAATACAATATGTCATGCCCCACTGTTAAAAGCAACGACAGTTAATACAGCATTTCAGAGAACGTGACTTTTCTGGGGTTCCACCCCTCCAGCCATGGATGCTTTAGCCCTCAGACAGGATTCCTTATCCCTGGGACGTCTCCATAAATTGGCCTCGTGGCCCTGCCTGGAAGGGGGTCTGCCTGTTTATGCTCTGCTGTAGACCAGGGCCCATGCAGGCTGGATTGTATTTGGTGGGGTTTTTGAAGTGGAAACAAAGCTGCTGTGAAGAGGAAGTTGGCAAACCCAGAATGGCCAGACGCCTGGGAGGAGGAGGAGAGGGAGAAAGAGGCCAGCCCCATGATTTTGTACCCAAATAGCCATCCTGAACTTCAGTGTGCTGAGTTCCCTTCCCCCACAAAAAAACCCTAGTCCATACATTTATGTTATCTAGAGTTCACATTCTGATAAAGCAAATGACCTGAAAATAGATGGCCTGGGCTCCTTAGCAAGGCCACCACAAGGTGTGTCTCCTCTTCTTTGGAGAAGAAGTGGCTTGATCATCCTGAGCCTTGCAATCAAGGTTTGCTGGGAGAAGCCAAGCAGGGCTGTGTTTAGCTGCCTTGCTGGGGGCTCTGGGACACTGCTCATCCAGCTCACCGAACTGGCCTCTGCCCATGTTTGTCCCATCTTCCCTTTCCCAGCACTGTCTCTGGGTATCCAGGAGTGAACTTGGAGGGACCTGGTCCTAGCCCATGCCTGCAATAAACTCTGGGACACCCGTAGAGGAGGAAGGTGTGGGGCGCTGTGTTGGAGGGCTGTGTTGAACAGGAGAGCAGAACCACTCTCCCACCTGGGGGTACCAAGTGCCCCAGGCTGAACCTCAGGTGGGTTGAGTCCAGCCCACACATCTGGTCCTGCTCTGCATCAGTTTGCCCTTCCCAACTTCATTCCTGTAGCTACAGAGGCTGTTGAAGTAGTTACGTGTGTTCATAAAAGGGGAAAAGTTTATCTTTTCCCTGTTGCTTTCCCCCATCCACACTCACAGTTGATCAAACGCTGTTTCAGCGAGGCAGGTGCTCACAGAGATTTATGAGCTTTGTGGGTCTTTGTGCTGGACACGTCCACCTTCTTCTGTCTCAGCCAGGCAGACCAAGCCTCTTCCCCACACACTAAAGGCTCTCAGGAAATTGCTTGTGAGCACAAAGAAAGGATGAAGGACTTTGAAGAATCCAACTGTAGGAGCTGAAATTGTTTAAGAAGGAAGATTAGATAAAATATTTCAGAGCATATGGGGCTTCTTGACCACTCCATTGTTGCCCATCCCTGGCTGTTGGACCCTGAGCCATCCCAGAAGTTAACAGATACCTGGGCAGGAGCCAAGAGCTCTTGCTGGAAGCTTATCTTCCCCACCAAGATATCTGATGTCTGCAGCTATGGACATCATATTGTCCTCATAAAACACAACAATAACAACAAAACAAGCGCTGCTATTCACAGCTCAGTAACAAGCCATAAAAAAAAAAAAAAGCAAGAAAAAAAAAAAGCAGCACTGGAAATGTAAGAGTATTTATTAAAATGGAACCATGTGTTTCACATAGTCCCGTCTTCATAAGCTTGTGCACATCACAGTGATGTTTATGTTCTCCTCTGGTGTGTGAGGGTTTTTTTCCATGCCTGTTAGTGATTAGCCAGAGGGAGCCTGAATGAACTCATGTCTCCAGTGAGCAGGACCAGGAAACCCTGCACACACTGGGTGATGTGCAGCTGCAGGGAAGACGCAAGCTTCCTGCAGAATGGCCTTGCTTTTGTCCCTGCAGAAAGAGCTGAGGAAACACAAGAGGCTGGACTGAAAGGAAACGGGGAAAGAGAGGATTCCAGGGTGAAAAAAAGAGGGGAAAATTGTCCTCTGGCTCATTGCAGAAAGTGTGAATTCAAGCTTTGGATCACGAAGCTTCCCTGGAGATGTCTCCAATGGCTCATGTGAATTTGGAGCTATCCTGTCCAGTAGGGATGGGTTCATCCAGGGAGGCATAAAGGCATCTTGGGCCACCAGCTATGTATATTTGTGGCTTAAGCACATCACCCCCGCCTTCTGCTGGGACCCGCAGGAGAGTCAGCAGGTCTCTGGGGTCTCCACCACCCATTAGGTGTCCAGTGGAGGCAACCCAGGTGGCGTCAGGGCAAGAAGGCATGGCCTCTAAGGAGCAGCTGAGGACTTGGGGTTGGTCTCCTTTGGAGAAAAGGGGCTGAGGGGCAACCGCATCACTCTCTGCAGTTTCCCGAGGAGGGGACATGGAAAGGGAGGTGCTGATCCCTTCTCCCTGGGGTCCAGTGATAGGATGCATGGGAATGGCTCCAAGCTGCCTCAGGGAAGTTCAGACTCCAGCTTTTTGCTGAGGCTAGGTGTGATGGACCATGCAGGTGGCAGCTTTGGAAGTATCTCAGACCTCTGTGCTGAAATGCACACATGTAGACTATTGTTTCTTAAACAAGGAGGCTGATCCTTGACAAAAACAGTGGAGCTCATTGTAAACTCTTCAATAGCACAAGCAAATAAGAATTTCTGGTCTTTAACAGATGTCTTCAGTCTGTCTGAAGCCACTGGGACATCAGCGCAAGATGTGGCCAACAGCATTTGTGGGTGCTTGCTGGTATTCTGCCTGTTCAGCTCCCTGCTCCGTGCTGCTGTAGAGGGATGCTCATGAGCATTGCGAGGCTCCACTGCAGGCTGCGGAAGCTGTACAGAGCAAAGCTGGGCTGCCGTAGGTACAACAGCAGCTTTGGTGAGTCTGGCTTAGTCTTTTATTAAAAATACAGACACTCTGAGAAAGTCTGGAGTACAGATTTGGGCAGGAATGCCCAGGGAAATATGTTCAGAGGAGGAAACCCAGGGGAAAATGGGTATTCAGATATTTTTAGTTGAAATTGTCAATGCCGTACTTGTCATTTTTATGTGGATGAACAGCCTGGGGAAGGACCGCAAAGTCATCAGGTGTGATGACATTTGCATGGTGATGATACAGCTTCACAGAGCCAGAGGCCAGAAGGGACATTAGATCATCTAGAGTGACCTCATATGTATCAGAGATTACTGAATTTCACTCATTTATCCTGCTACCGAGCCTAATCACTCAATTTAACGAGTGCATTTCCTCCTGCAGGACATCTAGACTTGCTCCAGAGGCATCAAGGACTGGGGAATCCATGATTTCCTTGGCAGCTTCTTGCAATGGCAAATCACCATTACTTATTCGAACTGGTAATCGTCCGACTTTGGCATCCAGCTGATGATGTTTTTTTCCCCCACGGTAATGAACTCCCTTCTACCCTGCATTCTCCCCTACCCCCAATGATACTCATGCATGGTGACCAGTTTATCCCTCAGACTTCCCCTGGTCATTAAATTACTCTCATATACTTTTATTATAGACAGTGTAGGGAGCAACATGGGCCATAGAGTTATTCAGGTCAGATTTGATTGTCACAGAATCCCAGAATCCCAGCATGGCCGGGGTTCGCAGGGCCCTCCGGAGATCACCCGGTCCCACCCCCCTGCTCAAGCAGGTTCACCCAGAGCAGGGGGCACAGGACAGCGGCCAGGCAGGGGTTTGAATGTCTCCAGAGAAGGAGACTCCACAGCCCCCCTGGGCAGCCTGGGCCAGGGCTCGGGCACCCTCAAAGTCAACAAGTTCTTCCTCACATTCAACTGGAACCTCTTCTGCTTCAGTTTGTGCCCATTGCCCCTTGTCCTGGCGCTGGGCAGCACTGGGAAGAGTCTGGCTCCGTCCTCGTGACCCCCACCCTTGAGATATTTGTAGGTGTTGATGAGATCCCCTCTCAGCCTTCTCTTCCCCAGGCTGAACAAGCCCAGCTCCCTCAGCCTTTCCTCATAGAGGAGATGCTCCAGTCCCCTCATCACCTTTGTAGCCCTCCCCTGGACTCTCAGCTCCTCATCCTTCTTGAACTGGGGACCCCAGAACTGGACACAGTGCTCCAGATGCAGTCTCACTGGGCAGAGTAGAGGGGGAGGATCATTCTGTTCCTTCAGGCTTTTAGTTCCCTGTTTCGGTGAAAGTCTTGAACGTGTCCCAGAAATAAAGACTCATGGGAGTGGTGTCAGCACAGACCAGCACCATTCCTGGCAGAGCTTCTGGCCCCTCCACCAGCTGCACCAGCCCACCCAGGGCCAACGTCCACCACCTGCACCATGTCAGACATCAGCCCTGAACCGCCTTTCTCAAGTGAATAAGTCATGTAGGTGTTGGCACTGGGGAAAATTTGCTTCTACTGTTAGTTCACAGCTGGCACCAGGCAGAGAGACCCGAGAAAAAAGAGGGTGTTTTGCACCTCCCAGGGAAGGCACAGAAGTAAGAGCTCAACTATTAGCTCGAATCTATATATGTTAAAAGGAAACAGATTTGCTGCTGGCTCTTGGTTTATTCTCTCATTACACTGAACTGGAAAAGAGACCCTGCAGGCGACGGACTAAAGACATCCAGGTTACCATGGCCAAACAATGACATCAGCTGATAGACTAACTCATAACAGAGGGTGATGGTGACTCGCACATGACCCTGACGAGCAGAGTCTGTTAATGAGCCAAAAGAATAAAAAGGAAAATCTATTTCCCCAGACCTTGAAATATTAATAATATTTGCGAGAGGACAAAATAATGATGCAACTCCCAAGAGACACAGAATGATCTTCTGCCAGACAGCCCAAGACACAAAGACGTCTGCTGTGCGGGTTCCTTAGGAGGATGCTAAAGGCTGCGCTGATCTCATGATTTAAGGCAGGAATCTGCGTCCTTGCGCTGCTAGCCATAGGTAAATGGCCGCCGTAACTGAGCGATTGGTGGACACGCATTTGTTCTCATCGCTTTTGGTCCTTCCTGTGTTTTTCAGTAATTCATTTCAAATGTATCCTGAAGATCTTGGATTCTTCTTAGACAACAGGGTTAGACGAGTAACCGGAGCCCCTGGCATGGGGCTGACCATTGGTCTGTTAGTCCAAGCTGATAAACTGCTGGTGCCCATGGTTGGAGCAAGCCAGAGAAGAGTCTGCCAGCCCATTACCATGCACTCTTCAGGGGATAAGTGTGGTCATGGTCCCATTTAGATGTCACTGCCTTGTTCTGGGGCAGGAAGAGAGTTTAAGGATCTGGACATGATCCATGATGTGATAGTTGTTTTCAGGGCAGGAGAACAGTCCCTGTTATACTAATTTGGATGGAGCTGCTTCCCCCTTCTTTTGGTATAACATGACTTGTGGGTGGCAGAACCGGGCTTTGCTCGAGCACTTAAAAGTATTGCAGTTTACTGCAGGGAGAACACAAGGCTGAATTTGCTGCTTGGGATGGTTTGTTGTCCGTGGCACTGGACTGCAGCTCTGCGATGGTCTGCTGGTGTTCCAGCACACGCTGTACTGTTCCAGCTCCAACGTTGCCTGTGTGGTCTGGCAATGCTCACAATACAGACGCAGTTTTGTGCAGCACCTTTTGTGGAGGCAAATCTTGGGACAAGAAGTGAAGAAAAGAATGCGTCGGCAGTATGAAACCTGAGAGAAGGTTGCATTTACCGACTGATTCTGCACAGGCAGACAAATCAAAATCTGTGGACCTCCTTTGAACGGAACAAACCAACTGCTGTATTACAGATGACATCTCACTGGAGAAGAATTAAAGAACATCTAGGGCAGTGCAGCTGCACGAAGCAACGTGTGCCGCCTCAGCTGGTGATGAATGAGCCAACTGGGATATCATAGAATCACTGCATGGTTTGGGCTGGAAGGGACCTGTAAAGGCCACCCAGTCCCACCCCCTGCCACGAGCAGGGGCATCTTCCCCTCGAGCAGGGTGCTCAGAGCCCCCTCCAGCCTGGCCTTGGGTGTTCCCAGGGATGGGGCAGCAATCGCCTCTCTGGGCAACCTGTGCCAGTGTTTCACCACCCTCAGCGTGAAAAATTTATTCCTCATATCCAGACTGAATCTCCCCTCCTTTAGACTAAACTTAAGTGTTTAAAACCATCGCCCCTTGTCCTTTCACTACAGGCCCCACTATATAAGGGACTTCTACAAGGGACGTCCTATATAAGTGGGCGCTTCAGTGCAGGCTCCACCTGAATGAAGATACCGTGCTTCTCAGCAGGGCTAACCTGTCTAGCAGCCTTTCCAACTAGTTCTTTGGGTGCAGCCATGCAATTTTTGGAAATAGAGTTCCCGACACAAGCCATGCCCCGCCGCTTAGCCTTGGGGCCTAGTCTATGCGGTTGCTAATATGGACGTAGCCTCTGAGAACTTAGGGACAGTTTCCAGTTGCAAGAAATAACTGACAGAAATTTCACATGGAAACTTCTAGCCTAGTCCTTCTCCACGTAAAGTAAAATGCACTGCGGTTGGATTCAGTCTCTGAAATGCCATGCCAAACTTGGCCACTGCCCTTCTCTCCTACATTTCCTCACTAGACATTTAAACCAGCTCCCACTGAACCTGTGGAGGGGAACCCACCCGTACTTCTACTTTGATGGGTCTCTTGGTTTTCTCATTATTCGGGAAGGTTATGGAAGGGCCCGTCCCTTGTATTCTGTAGCTGTAAGCTGCTGAGATGAGACGACAGTTCAGCTGGTGAAAACAAAAGGTCACCTAGCAAAACCAGAGATGAACCCGTTCCATCTGTACACCATTAGATGAAGTTTTTGGGCCAATAATATTTCAGGATGAGTCTTTCCTTGTGCTTTTTCAAAGCAGAGGCTCACACATTTAGTGCTTGACTGCAGTGCTTTTCACTGCCCTATTCAGTATGCAAAAATACTTTAATCTGACCTTAAAATACAGCCTGCTCTGAAGCAGAAGACTGCAGTTATTTGGCAGCACAGATCATTGCCTTCAGTTTTAGATGTAGACGCAGAAATAATTGCTTGGGAAAAAAGTGGTGCTCATAGCGGAGCTGGATTGTGGTTAGGCCACTCTTAGTATGGTTGGTCAACGTTACTTCTGCTGCTGAAAACTGACGGCCTGTTGGGTACAGGAGAATGGCTCTTAACACGTTTTGCCAGCCTTGGCGGTATGTGGGAGCCTGGTGGCCATAGGCGCAATAGAAGTTTACAAGTATGATTTTATTTAGCTTGCCATGGTTAGGGAGCTGAAATCTCTGTTATAAATAATTTGCTCAGAAATGGGAAGACTTGAATGAAAAACGCACAGGATTTTCCATCTTCTGTGTTAGAACTGAGCAGGACCGAAGACAAACCAAGACAAGGTGCTCAGGGCCAAGGTTTAGTGGTGGGATGGCAGGGTTAGGGAAACGGTTGGGCTTGATGATCTTAAAGGGCTTTTCCAACCTAAATGATTCTATGATTCTAAAAGAGAACATGGGCACACAGGGACTCCTCCATGTGTGAACACACAGAAAACACTGCGTAAAACCTTCACAGGACATCCACATCTCCCCCCAGGGATTCATCTAATGTGCATCCCTGTGCAGACATAGAGCTCCAGAAATGGTCTCTTTAAAACTCTCTGCTTTGAGAAGAGCTTGTACAGAGTTTGAGGAGGCATCATGTGAAAGGAAATTATTAAAAGGCATCCTGCCTTGGCTCGAGAGGGAGTAGAGGTCCCAAGAAAGAGTTGGTGTTACAGGGCGGGATCTACTCAAGGAAGAGCAATGCTGCTTTGACACAGTGTTCTGCCTAACTGCAAAAATTCATAAACATAAATACACTGTGCTTCATATTTGCATTTAAAGCCCTTTACAGGCTTGCTCGTCAGCTGAAAGCTGTGGTGTGTGGTCAGAGCATTAGGACACCTTTTCAGTGGCATTTCCAGAATTTACTGGGTTGAGAAGGGTTGAAAATGTCTGCATTTGAAATGCCCGTTGCCAGTCCAAAGGACAACAGCAGGAGCGTGCTCATGGCTCATCATTCACATTGCACGGTTCATACCCTGCTTTTGGGAATCCTGAGGAATCACTTGTTTGAACAGCGCAGTACCAAACATGGACAGGTTTTGAAGAACAAAACTTCAGAGCTCAATGGTCTCAAGCAATCTGAATTGTTTTGTCTACTGAGAAAGGAAAACAAAATATAACATCACGCATTGGCAGAGAACACAGCAGATGGCCTCACAGGTCTTTTCCATCTGAAAAAAAAGAATCATGCCTAGGACAGCTTTATTCCCCAAATAAATAGCTAATTAACTCAGCTGCTTTCACCTTTACGTAATGGGATGCTTGGTATTTGTCTCTCTGCAATCCATCAGGAAGTGGGTTCCATCTCAAAAGTGGACTGGACAGTATGTGAGGAGGCACCTCATGTGGAAAACGCTCATTAGTCAAACTGGTGGTGCCTTGAAAGCCAGTGGGGAGAGAAGCACCTGGCTCAGGACACACAGGGGAGACCTTCTGAATCTGTGGTTATCTCCGCTCCACCCTTGCTCAATGCTGAGATGTCTGTGAGGCACCCTCCAGCAGGTGCCTTCAAGACTACACACTGGTGAGAACTCCTCCATACCACAAAGCTCCTGAAATATCTCAAATCCCGCCTCTCCAAAGTGGGTCATGTTCATGACAGGGATGTCGGAATAGTCTCCACCCTATAGCACAGGTCACCATAACATAGCAGTGGACTGGACCTGGAGCCAGCTCACAGAGCAGTTTAATCTAGACCCCAAGAACCCTGACAGGACACATAGTTTGGTCGAGACTTCTCATTTACTCCTTCTCCCCAAACCACCAGCGGCTCTCCAGCCTTTGGTCACTAGCTGATCTCCCAGGCTACCCTCCTGCTTAAAAACCCAACAGCTTTTTCACATGGAGGGTTCAGTCTGTCTTGCCTTTCCATAATGTTTCGATGTTCACCTTCCTGCTAGAGTGAATGAAATAGAAACCCAGCTCACCCGCTTTTGAAAGCAAGGACAAGGTTTGAAAGCAAGAAACAAGGTTTTCTCCAACATTTTTCCTTACTTTTCTCATTTTTCCTTCATCACTGAGCCCTACGCAGCTGAGGGCTATGGGAAGGTGCCAGGTATCCTCTCTCATGTCCTCATGAGTAATACCAGAATATCGTTCTTGGCCATTATCTAGTCCTTCATCACACACTCTTACCCAGGTTTTCCTGGGTGATCTTCCAGACCCTTCAGTACTAAAGAGTCCACCCACACCAGGGAGTTTTTCTGCAAAATAGAACAAATGCATTCATTTAGATTCCTAACACATTCATTTTTGATTACTTTTTTATTAACCCTAAGTTTTACTTTAGGTCAACCCGAAATTTGCCCTTTGACCTAAAATAAAAGAATGCATTCGGTTTCCCATTGTATTTTACCAAACCTAAATAAGACAGGCAAAATTGGAGATGGAGTTGTCATTTTAATCTTAAAACCATAGGCTTGTGTAGGTTGGAAAGGACCTCCAGAGATGTCTAGTCAACCACCTGCCCGAAGCAAGTCCAGCTGGAGCACCTTGTCCATGTGGAGTGGGAGTTATCTCCAAGAATGGAGATTCCATCACCCCCCTGTGCCTCTTCACAGTGTTTGACCAGTCTTTGTGAAAAAAAGGTTTTCCTTATATCTAAGCAGAATTTCTTTTGCTCCAACTTGTGTCCGTTGCACCTTGGCCTTTCATTGTGCACCTCTGAGAAAACCTGTCCTTATCTCCTCCGTACCCTTCTGTGAGGTAGCTGGAGACAGTAACAAGCTCCTCCTCCCTCTGCCTTCTCTTCTTCTCATTGAACAAACCCATTTTCCACAGTTTCTCCTGACACATCACGCACTCCAACCCCCTGACCATCTCAGTGGCCTCTGCTGGACATACTCCAGTAGATCAGATCTTCCTTGTATTGGGGAGCCAGCAACTGAAGACAGTGTCCAGATGTGGTCTCACAAGTGCTGAATAGAGGGGAATAATCGCTGCCCATGGCCTGCTGGCTTCACTCTTGCTGATACAGCCCGGGATGTGGTTGGTCTTTCAAAGATGATGGAGAGCAGCCTCACAATGACTTTGGCCAATGCCATCAGCACCTTCAGATGCATCCCATCTGGTCCCCTGCATATTTTTGTTTTGGAAAAAAAAGAAAAAAAAAACCCAACAACTTGAAGTTCTCACTTTCCAAACAATATATGTCATTCTTTGTTTTGACTGAAAGAATTTGCGGATGATTCTGGAGCTTCAAACAGTATTTCTTTTAGAAAATTTGCTTTCCACAGGAAAATTCTACTCATTGCTATTTCGGATTTGTTTGTAAACTTTATGAAGTTGTGCTCACTGTAATTTTAACTGTCCTTTGCTTCATGTTGTAAGAAGACCAAGTGACCACCTTACAACCGAAAAGAGGGAGCTCTTGCCCCCTGCTCCCCTCCTGAACCTCTCCAGTCCCTGTGGGTTCATTCCTTTGCTCTGTCTCCTTGTGCCAACTGACTGCTCTGGGCTTGGATTGCGCATGAGCATGAACATGTTTTCTACTCATTTGTTTGTACTCAAAGGAAAAAAAAGGATGTTCTCTCCCCTGAGGAACGACTCCAACCTGTGCCTGGCTCACAGCTGGGCTCAGAAGTGCGTGGATGCACTTGGAAGGCAGGCACAGAGCTCTGCCTGATCTTTGTCTTCAAGAAAAAGCTCGTTGTGGATTTCACCACACCGATACTTCTATGAAGTGAGTCGTAGGAAGGGATATTACAGCTTTTCCTAAAATTATCCTCTTGTTTTCACTTGCAATTAGTTCACATGGAATTTGCAGACTGTGGACCTTCCACTGGGGAAGTACGCTCATGTGGTGACTTGTGGATTGCTAATGTCCTAAAGAAAATTCCAGCTTCTCTATCTGAAAACTGTTTTTAGGCTTTGCCTTGGCAGATCTATGCAGTAAGTGGCTGGAAATCCTGCGTGCGGCATTGAGCAGAAGTTCCTGGGATCTGGGGAGTTGGTCCAGTGTTCTCCATCTGTTCCAGCACCGTTGCCAAGTTAAACTTCTGTGCTACAGATTGCACAAAGGGGAGAAAAGAGCTACAAATGAAAAAGAGGTTTGAAAATGGGGGACTCTGAATTTAACCGAGTAATGCGGGCCTCTTTGGGGCTAGCGCAGACAGCTGTGGTGGGGAGACTTCACATCTGCCTGGACATGACCACGCCATGGCTGCGGGACTCCCCACCCCCACGAGCAAGGGCTGGATGCAGGCTCCAGCCCACCTGAGGGCAACAAGAAAGGTGTTTGTATCCCTGATTTGAATTTCACAGGAAATGGAGGGATCGCCTTACTCCTGGCAGCAGAAAGAGGCAATTTTCATTCTAAATAAGGCAGCTCCCATGTCAAAAGTTCCACAGTGAAATCCCACTGCACTCACTTTTTATGAATAAAATCTTAATAAATGTCCAGTCCTTGATTTTTCGCAGCAGACTTGCCTGGCTTTGATCTACACTTGCCTGGGCTCAGCACGGCTGCTGCTGCCTGCCAAGCTAAAGAGAAAAAAAGTTACTTTCCTTAGGTTTAAATAAAAGTGTGTTTTTTTAAACATCTTGGCTGTTGAGTTGTGTGTTATACATCATGCCTCGGCCCCATCTCTTCTCTCCCAATCCAGAGCGCACACTGAAACAATTTCCCTGTGGTTTCCCTCCTTGGTGGAGTCGAATTCCTAGAAAACAAAAGGAATGTTGCAACTGTGGTCACAAGCTCTAAGGCTGCAAATCTTACACACAGACGGGAGCCTTGGCTTGAGCAGGACACTGATAGCAGCTTATCATGAGCCGGTACCTTGGGTTCGATCCTTGCCGTTGGCTCCAGCAAAGCAGATAGGTCTGTCCGGTTCCGTACGTGTCCCAGTTCCCACAGGAACATAATGCCTCACACATGTGTGCAAAATTAGGGAGTATTTCTACAGCCCTGGGAAAGGCAGAAAGCAGTGAGGGTCTGATCGCCTCTCTTGGCCCCTTTCCCCAGTCCCTGAGGTCAACTCAGATCTTCCCGTGCCTTCCAGTGGCAAACCCATCAGGACCTGGATCTGACTCGGTCCTGTCTAAACACCCTTGACTGAAGCCCAGAGCCTCAGGGTGGCGTCCAGACTCTCATCCAAGTTAATCCACACTGAACTTAGGCAAAACTGATAGAGCCCAGAATGCATCTCACTGGTGCTCGGGCAGTGGCTTACAGCCAGGTTTCCTCCATCTGCCCCAGAAGGCTGATTTCATAGAATCATAGAATCATTTGGTTGAAAAAGACCTTTACGATCATCGATCATCAACTCCAACTGTACCTGACCACCACTAAACCCTGGCCCTCAGCACCGTGTCTGCCCTTATTTTAAATCCCCCCAGGGATGAGGCAGCATCACCCCGACGGTGCAAGCCGAGCCTCTGGTTTGTGCTTTGCTGATACCCCAGGTCAGATCATGCCGTGACGGATGCTCCAGGTTGCATGGGGATACATATGGGAATCAGTGTAAAAAATCACAGAATCGTAGAATCGTTTAGGTTGGAAAAGCCCTTTAAGATCATCAAGCCCAACCATTCCCCTACACCCCCAAACCCTGGCCCTCAGCACCGCCTCTGCCCGGCTTTTAAATCCCCCCAGGGCTGGGGACTCGACCCCTTCCCTGGGCAGCCCCTTCCAGCCCCTGACAGCCCTTTGGGGAAGGAATTGTTCCCCAGGGCCAACCTCACCCTGCCCTGGCACAACTTGAGGCCGTGCCCCTCGTCCCATCGCCCCTTCCCTGGGAGCAGAGCCCGACCCCCCCGGCTCCCCCCTCCTCTCAGGCAGTTGTAGGCAGCGATGAGGGCTCCCCTCAGCCTCTCGGCTCCAGGCTGAGCCCCCCCAGCTCCCCCAGCCGCTCCCCAGCAGCCTGGGGCTCCAGACCCCTCCCCAGCTCCGCTGCCCTTCTCTGGACACGCTCCAGCCCCCCCAGGTCCTTTTGCGCCGGGCAGCTTTCCAGCCGCTCTGCCCCACGCCTGGAGCACTGCCTGGGGTTGCTGTGAATCAAGAGCAAGACCCGGCACTTGGCCTTGTTGAACCTCATACAATTGGCCTCGGCCCATGGATCCAGGCAGGCTGGCCACACACGGGGTGCTGGTGGAGAGATGAACTGGTAACGAGAACCTCATTCCCAATGGAGAGGTGATGCTGCCCTTTGGGTTTGTGCAAATAGGCCTTGAAAGCATTCTGACAGCAGCTCAGCTGAGGGAGAAAATTTTTGGGGGCGGCAGTAGATTCTCTGCTGCGGAGCTCAGAGTCGCATTTTCATGACAAAGGCAAGGTACTGGAACATCACGTAACCCTTCCCCTCGCAGGCCACGCTGCCCTGGCACCCGCGGTGGGCAGCAGTGCAAAGCACGGCTTCTCCAGCTGTTTTAAACCTTAGACGAGGTTTAAACCTTAGACAGGGTTTAAAAGCTTCCCTGGGCTCATCCATTCCCTTCCACTGGCTGCCTGAGTAAAGAGTTCATGCTGTGAACCTCAGTGCTTCGATGTCTGCACAGGACCTTTTTTACTGTATGTGTTAGGCAAATGAATGTTACTGGACTCAGCAAAAGGTGAGGCAGCAAAATGACCTGGGCTGCATTATTTAATATGTCAGATCAGATGAGAGAATGGTCCGTTTTGATGTTAAAAACCTGTTGATCGTGCTAGACTGTATGCTAAACTGGAAAGCAAGTGAAACAGTTAATGTTGTAGAGCAATTTCCCTGAGGAAACCTTTGCCTGAATTTGTTCCTGACTGGCTTTAAATGCTTCATGTGGTGCTGCTTGGCTCCCACTTTTGATCTTAAATAAGTTATGAAATTTGATGAGAAGTTTCTGGAAATTCCCTGCGTCTGTTTTTGACTCCTATTCACTGCAGAAGCGTGTTTCAAAGGAAGGTGGCGTCGCGCCCCTGTCTGGGGGCATGGAAGCTGCAGCACAGCGAGGTGCCACGCTTGTCCCTCAGCAGACCTGAAGAAAGATGGAATTTGTCTCTTGGGGTCTGGCTCGATCTCACAAAAATCACTTATATTGTTGAACATCCTGAAACAGCATCACAAGCCTATTGGCCAGGTAAGCACTCATGCTCTTGGGGTATGCTGAGAAGCCTTTTACTACAGGAAAAGCGCACGTCCCTTGGCGTGTGTCTGCCTGCAGAGTGCCCACAGAACAGCTGCCCGGGCTATCAGACATCCTGCTGCCTTGCCAGGTTTCTTTGGACATGGGTGCCTGCACGCATGGCTGCATAGCTCCTGCCATGCTGGAGCCTGAATTGCAGGGTTATGGGTTTGTACTGCCAGCAAACCCAGCTTGGAGGACAACCCTGGGGCTCTGTTAGTTTGCAGTGAAGCAGATTCAGGGGATGTGTCTTCCCATTCCATTACCCAGCTCGTCTGAGCCTGGCCTATCTCTGGACAAGTCCTGTTCTTAGAGGGGCAGGACTCTGGCCACACTCTGCCGCAGGTAGAAGGAGGAAGGGATGCTCTGCAGGTTACTCTGTGCCCAAGGAACAGCCACCCGTCTTTCAAGAGGAGTCCAGGGGTCACAGCTCCATCCAGGGCAGAGCATCGTTGGCTCCCTACCAAGGAGGAGTGGAGCCCCTGGTTGCCTTTGCACAGGCGTGGCTATGTGGCTTCTTTGGATCCTTCTCCTGGCCTCCTCCATCCTGTCCCAGTGACCACAGCTTGCCCGCTGGCAGCATCCCACGCCCTGGCACCACAAAGCTCTCAGGTAGTGCAGGTTTATCAGCCATGTATCCCTCCTCGGACCATTTTGCACCATTCCCTTTCCATAAGACCCCTCCATTTCTTAGTTTCAAAGCTAGAGTGAGCAGCTGTGGGCTTGCCAGGACACAGCCTTGCAGGGAGCTTGGAGCAGCAGCGTAAATCCCACATTCCCTGACCTCAGTTCTCAGCAAGAATCTGAATGCAAGAGCCTGATCTTGATTTTTTTTTTTTTTAAATGACATCACGATTAAGAAGTGTTGCTGTCCTGACAGCAATTGTGTCATCTCGCAAGAAGCAACGTGTACTAATTTTAGCGAATGCATTTTTTTAGATTACACTCAATGAAGTCAGAGATGGAAAAGTTAAAGCCGCTTTAACTCCGCTTTGTTACACAGCTTGGTCAGTCACTGCTATGGCTGAAGACATCATCTACGCTGGTGTGCAGAAATACAGGAGAGAGGTGTTCCGTCAGAACTGACACTGGTGAGAGAGACAGAAAAAGCCAGATTCCCATCTCTTGTTATATTCATAAGACCCTGGTATCTTGTACCACCCAGAGAAAGAGCCATGAGATAGCCAAGCCCAGCGTTAAAAAGAAAATGTTGATGTTAATGACTGCCTAGGGAACTTTAAACATCCCCCCCGTGCCTTTTCATGATTATAACAACATTAATTAACAAGGATCTCATGCTATTTTTCCACTGGAATGTCACGTGCAGTGCGTGTGATACCCGGAGCTCACCAAAAGGAAGAGATGTGATCTTTTCCTCTACCTTTCAGGTGGTCACATGCAACATTTATTGCCCACGTTTCAGTCTAGGCACACGTGAGATGTGGCAAGAATTGCTGGGCCGATGCTATGAAAGACATGTAAATCCATACTGAGTTTGTCAGCTAGGTTTGACGGGTAATTAATTAGTCGCAAATCTTTCATTTCACTAATTGCAGAATTACATGCTGTACTTTTTCCTTTCAAAACAACATTTTGGGAGCTTGAATAAACACGATAATTTAAAATTAATTAATCCCCCCCCCAAACCCAACAGTTAAGTGCATTGTTTAAAGTCAAACGATATGTTCATGTCAAGCTAAACCATTCATCAAATCACCCCGAAATGACACCTCCTTTCTCATCTTTTATTTTTCAGTTTGTCCACTGCAGCAAAAAAACCCCAGTTACTTGTACAGCTCTATTCTAAGCACATCATAAACAATAATAATAATTAATTACAAGCATTTTCCCCCTGCGTTTCACATATTAAAACTGAAGCACTTCACAAGCAGTTTATCTTCATGACAGCCCTGTGAACTAAGGCGAGACATTACCCCGTTTCACAGGCAGGGATCTGCAACGCAGTGCAGTTGGCATGGAAAAATTATTGCTGATTTTGAGAGGCTGGCGACTGATTTTTTTTCTTTTTTTTTCCCCGATGATATTCATTTTACAGCAGTTCATGTGCTTTCAAAAAAGTTTGGGCCCTCGGAGTTTTCTTTGGGTACGATTCGGAAGCTATGAAGGCCAAGTTAAGAAAATTTCTCTAACTTAATTATGTTTATCAGCTAGGCAGGTTGAGTTAAAATAGTGGTTACTGTTCCTGTCCTGTAGCAAACTTAGCTCCAGATAGAGCTGTCGTGATTGAGGCTTATCTGCCTTTATTTCTACAAACAGGGGTGCTCCATTTGACTCTTAAAAACAACAGAAGGGCAGCTGCTTCTTATTTAGGGTCATTTTGTGTGGGCTGGTTGGGAGTGTATTTAGCCACCCTGCTGCTCCTCATGCTTCAGAGCTTTTCCCTGGACTTCAGAGCTTTTTTCCTTACAGAGTTTTCTGGACCGTGAAATAACCCAGCGGAGAAACATCACCCGTTCCACTGCTTTGCCTTTCTCAGGGGGGATGTGCACCCCAGTATTGCCTGAAGTAAAGAAGATTTTCCTCCAACTCCCTCTCTCAACTCTAACTTGAGGTTTGCTATGAAGTTCTGTTGGATGCAAAGCCCAGAGGTAGGTTATGTGCTCAGGTACTCGGTTGCCTTCTCAATGCTGCCTGGGACTGGGTGGACCCTGGAACAATTGGGGTGAATATATTATTGTGCACAAAAGCAACACCAAAACACCCAGCCACCTAGGGGGAAAACAGATGGGGAGCTGGACAAATGTATGTGAGTGTTTGTCGCTCCCCGTGGCCAGCAACAAGCGTTTGATGGCAGGGAAATAAAGAACTGGTTGGAGGCTTGAATGAGACTTTGAAGGAGATCTTGCTGGGATGCCTGAATCCTGGGGCTTGCTATGCCCTAATCACATGCAGCTGTGCTGAAAAGCCCTGCTCTAGAAAATCAGGGAGGGAGCTAAAAGCATCGTGTTCGTAGAGGTTTGCATATGTTGGAGGGATTAAAATGCTTCTTAACCTTCCAAAGTGGAATGCAGGGGGGGTAAAAAAAAAAAAAAAAAAGAGCCTGTTTCTCTCGCGTGCCAGTCATTTGTAGGGCTGCGTCCCCCTGCAGCCCTCGTAGGGAGAGGCTGCGGAGAGAGGAGAGCAAATGTACCCAGGATGTGTGAATTAAATGTGTTCTCTGCGATCGGTTATGTGCGAATGAACAGAGTCAGCAGCTTGAGCAGGGGCGCACCAGAGGTGAGACACAGGATGGTGCCTATTCTAAGCACGAAGAACAGTCTTCGCTAGCCCACATTCCCTGGACCCAAATAAAATCTAACCGGCATTACAAAGGCTTTCCCAAAGTAAAGATCAGTGGTTGATTTAGCACCTGGAAAAGAGACAAGAAAACTTCTCCATTTAGGTAATATCACCTGCTTGGGACACTTGAAAGCCTGGGGGTTTTAAAATATTTGGTGGTCAAGAGTCGCAGATAGATTTCTAGGAGCTTCTGCAAATATAACCAAGACACTGTGTGCGTTTTTTATTTCAGAATATTATTGTAAGTATTATTTCAGAACATTATATCTCAGAATACTTTTAACTATCCCCATAACAACGTGGCGATCACAGTATAGGAGGTAGCAAGGCTTAAACTAGACTAGGCTGGAAAGGGAAGCTTTTTGCCTCAGCAGTTGCCACCAACTTGCCATGCCCTTGAGAGGGAGGACAATGTAGTTTCTTGGGCTTTCATTGCTGTTCTGCTCTGTACGATGTCCTGGTTCTGCCATTCTCAACCAGGTGAAGTCCATGTTTATTTTAAACTGAAATAGGTGCTGTGGGATGGGGCCCAGGAGATGGGTTCTGTGTCTCATTGAGCTCTGCAGAGCGCTGCAGATGTGTTGACAGAGCTGCATTCCTTGCAATGCTCCATTATTGGCTGCCTGAGAAAACGAGCTCTGCCTTTTCCCCCTCCGTTAGCCTCCACAAGTTTGCTGTTAATTAGGCTGAGCATCATTCTGACTTCTATAAAGCTGGTAGGGGGTTGATTAGGAAGAGCCAAAAGAACAAAGGAGGCGGCAAGGACATTTCAAAGAGAGGCGGGAGGAGAAGAGACGACGGCCCCCCTGTCAGCTTGGGGCTCGCCCTGGAATTCCTGCACCTCTGAACTGATCCAATAGCTGCATTTGAACCCTCATCCGCTGGGTGTAAAGAGGTAATGGCGCTCCAAGCCAGATGGTGGGATAACGAGGAGGTGTTTGCCTCGCCGGGTGTGTTGTGCGCAGCCCCTTTGGGTTCCCTTTGGTGCAGAAACTTCTCTGAACCTCTTTGTCCTGAAAAGCAGCTGGATTTGGGCTCGCTGGGAAGGCTGCTGGTGTGCCGTGCGTCCGTGCTGGGGGGCTTCCACCTCCTGGAAAAGTTGTGGGTGTGCAGTGGCACCGAGCAGAGGGAGCTCAGAGAGGAGGAGGGCCGTGTGCATTTTATTACATATTACTTAAAGAAAAGCCATCACTAATGATTCCTAAAGGAAGAGGCAAAGGAAAGGTAATTTTTTTTTTTGCATGGAGCAAAAGAGTGGAATTAGTCAGAGCTGATGTTCAGACAAAATTCTTCCTTAGAAGAAAGATGTAATATCACCAACACCTTTTTTAAAAAAATAAATATATTTATTTTGAGAAAACACTTGTAACTTCAAAGGTTTTCTGTCCCCTGGAGCCGAGGTAACTTTTGAGCGTGTAGGTCCTGGGCTGGATCACCTTCCCTTCAAGCAATCTGTCTTTCCTTAATTATTTCACACTAATTGTGCTAAGTAAAGGAAAATTATCAGCAAGAAAAATGCCTTTTCCTTGAAGTACTTTTTTTTGCTACTGTTAACACAGCATCATTTAAAAAAAAGAAATGAAGAGTAAGTCCCAAATTGAAACCGAATTATTTTTCACCAACTCCTTTGATGTGAAGTCACTGTTACTAATGCCCTCCTGCCTCCTGCAGCTCCAACCTAAATTTGGGACAAGCAGTCACCGCATCCAGCTGAACTGCAAGCGTTCCCTAATTAACTGAACCAAAGGAGCCCTGGGCTCAGAAGGCATGGCTAGGTGATAATCATGTCTGCGTTCAGACGTCTCTGGCTAAACCCAACCTCTACCCCAGCCCCTCCTTGAAGTTAGAAACTTTTGGCTGAAGAATGCGGTAGGGTTGTCCTCTCGCTACTCCCACTCCTCCTGCACCCCTTTCTCCGCCACAAGGCCCTCCCCCTGTCCAATTTGGATGAGGCTGTACCTTTTCTTCTCTCCTTCAAGAGTGAGGGTTTTATTCCCTTCTTTTCTGCCCAGATCTCTGCTAAACAAAGGAGCTCTGGGCACATCACCAGTTCCAGGACGTAAAGGTATTTAAACAGTTTCCGACTAAATCCAGAGCTGCATAGCTAAGAGCTGATTTCTTTCTCTTTATCTGCCTAATTGTTTGTCTGCCTAATTGTATTTTATTGTGTTTTGCACATTTTTTTAACTGATTGATTTAATTTGCACACTCCCAGGCATGGGTTTGAAATGTCTTTCCTGATTCCCTCCAAACTTGCAGATCAGTTTAAAAAAATCTGATTTAGTGGCTGATTCTCTTTGCTTTGTCAGTGTGTTTCTTACAAGCGGTGTTTGATGAATCTCTCTGAGATGAAAATAATTTTTGAGCCTTTTTTTTAACTTTCTTTTGATGGTTTAAATGACTTTTCCATACTCTTAGTAAGACTTGTGTGACTGCTCTCAGAGTACGTGCCTGTGTATCGATCATTTGTCATGCTTCCGATTTCTCCCGTGAAGGAAATGGATGCAATCTGAACTTTCTTCAGTTTAAATTTCTGCACCAAGGCTGGAAAGCTCCCGAAGTGCAAAACTTTATGCTTTTTCTGACTTCTTTTTCCACCAGTGCTCTACCTCGGGAGCTCTGGGAGCAGAGGCGACGCTCTCCCTTTTGTCTCGCTGGGGATAACCATATCCCAGCCTTCAGCAGCCAGGCGTGTGTAGTGAAGTAGCAGAGCATTTAGGGCTGCAGGAAGGGCAGTTTCTTTGTCTCTGCCTCTGCTCCCAGCCCTGCCTTTTTCCTTCCCACTCCGTCTTTCTCATTCACTGCATTTGAAATATTAGAGCCTGAAAAATGCATGCCCTGGAGAGCGGAGAGACTCCCAGCTGGGACACTGGGAGCAGTGGGGGTTTTTTTAATTTTTTTTTTTGGTTCAGACACATTTTCTGCCTTGTCTGGGCTGATTTTTTTTTTTTTTTGCCTGCTTTGGGGCTGGGCTGGAACGGGAAAGTGCTGCTGTGGGAAAGCAAGGGGGACAGTTAGGGGAGGCTCGGGGGCCCTGTGCCTCCCTGCAGCAGAGGACTCTCAGCCTGGGCCTCTCGCAGGAGCAGCAGATTATTTCCAGTCTGGAGTGGAGAGGGAAGAACTGTGGGGATTCCTCCCTGAAGGAACAAACTTTTGGGGTCTTGAGGTGGGGAGAGGCTTCCTGACCCTCTGCTGGCCAGGAGGAGGAGGAAGGCAGGGCTCCCCAGCCCCATTTTCACAGGCAGGGCTGGGTGATTTGGGGAATGGGGGGGTTATGCGGTTGGGGGGGGGGGAGAAGGGAGAAGGAGCAGGAGAAGGGGGTACAGTCTGTGGGGTGCATTCCTCTGATCTGTTTTACAGAGCCTTTCTTGTCGCCTCCCTGGCCTCCCAGCCCTGCCTGCTCCTGGCCCCCCACAGGAGCCCCCTCAGGCCCAGCCTGTCTGCCTGATGGCACCGTGACTCCCCGGGGGGGTCAGTGCAGTGACAGGGTCTGTACCCCCTGCCTAGGGTGTTTTCCTTTGCCCCCCAGTGCCTGGAGCCTCTCGGACCCAGGACAGCTGTAAGGACCGAAATGAAGCTGCCCTAGAGAGCTGCTATGGGCTCCTCCTCCCCCCCGTGCCCCATGGCACGGGCTGCGCCCCAGCTTCCCTCTGGGCTCTGCTCATGCTGGCCCCTGGGCTGCCTGCAGGACCCCTGCGCCATGGAGCCTTCCCCCGGGAGAGCAGGGCTCGTGCCTTTTTATCCCAGGAAGGGGCCTTGTTCATCATCTGGGCTTGCTCAGGGCAGAAAGTCTCAGGGGGCTGAGGACCAGCCCTGGTGCGATTTGGGGCCAAACCCTGGATTTGGCCCCTGCCCGGCTGCGATTACCTCACAGGCTCAGTTGCCGGCCCCAGCCCTGGAGAGCTGGCCATGCCATGCTTGCCCCAGGGTGCGTCCGCAGCCAGAGGTGTGAGGGGTCTCCTTGCTGCCTCCATTGGCCCTGCTCCCCTTCCACAGAGGCTTTGGCCCCATATCATCCCCATGGCCTCTTGAGCTCGGCTGCCTGTCCCAGCTCTGGGGCTCTCCTACATCCCTCCACCATCCACAGCCCTCCACCTTCTCTGTCCCTTTACCCTCCATGGAAACCAGGCTTGGCTAAATGCACCCTGTCTTCATGCTCTGGCCCCAGCTCAGTCTTTCATCTCACTCCAGCCCACTATGACCCTTTTGCCTGCCTCCGCACTGGTGTACATGTCCCTCAGATGGCAAAGCCATCAGACCCGCTCCTCTTGGCCAGCTAGAATTACGACGTATCTGGGAGATTGTTTTCCAGCAACTGATCTCCGTGCCATGGCCTGTCTGGAGTATGATGCAGTAAAACAGAGCTGTGGGACCTGGGAAGATGGTCCATAAGTAAGATCTGCTCTTTCTGGAAGTTCTGGTCTCCTCTAGCTTCATAGCCCTGCACCTCCTGTTGTTCCTCTGAACCAAGGTGCTATGCTAAGGTCACTGTTGTAACCCACCACTGTGGCAGGCCTGGGATGTGCTTTTGTCACCCTCCATTTCTCCATCAGGAGGGCAGGAAAATACATGCAAGGGCAGAACCATGACTCTTGGAGGCCTTCTGTTGGTTTCCAGCTCTTGGGAAAGAAAGGTTTGGCCATGCTGTGGTAGGGAATGATAGTGTGAACATGTCGGGTGCATGTTCAAGGAGCCACACTCAGTGTGACTGCATGATCCCACAGTATTAACTTTGGGGAGGGGCTGCCTGGGATGATCAATCACTTTAAAAATGTGAAAGCCCTTAAGAACGCTTGTGTCTCTCTCTTTCTCTTCCCTCTGTCTTTGCTTCTAGAAAGGGAACGGCAGGACGGCACCTTGGCACTTAGGGGCTGCTGCCAAAACCCATCCTCCACCAAGGCAGCAGGGACCCTCCAGCTGGAAAAAGTTTTCGGGGCAGACGGGGGAATTGAGGAATCCGTGCCATCATGGGGGTATTATGGCTGGCCAGGTTCATGCTGGGATGTACAGCAGTTATGTACGTGGAACAAGCCCAGGGTCAATATGAAGGGGACTTGCAGACAGACAGATTTGCAGGCTACGAGGAAAGACAGCCAGCAAACAGAGTGAGAAGAAGAGGCCAAGACACTTTACGAGGGTACGTTTAATGTTCTTTTCTATTTTACAAAGCAGAACTTGATTTATTGTCGTAGCACATAGACATGCTTACAGAATTGCCTTTTCTGTCCTTTCCTTGAGCTCAGGAAGGAATCTGCCTTGCAGACCTATAGTAGGAGGAAAGCTCGTGCTACGGGGGACAGCTAAGCGGACTCCCACAGCTGTGCACTGAGCTCTGCTGCTTTATTCAGTGGATTGCAGCACCTTGGAGCTCACCTGCCAGGATGTCCAAGAGCCACCCACACCCTGCCTGTTCGTGGGAGGGACGCTGGGCATTTACCTGGAGGGATGGCTGTGGCTGGCATTGCCACCGTTGCTAGTGGGGATGCTGCCAACTCAGGTTTTGACCCTAGAGTTGTCTTTGGCTCTCTGCTACCTGTCAGTGCTCTGGGCTGTGTTGCAAGGTTATTGCCTCTGATGGCTGCTTTTACATGATCATCGTTGCTAATGGGAAGGTGTGAGACACTATGTCCCTTGTTGTGCCTTGTGGTCTCATCTATAGACAAATTGGTGCGAGAGCTTGACCTGTGAGCATTTTCCACCTGAGGAGGGAGACAGGGCTCAGCTAGAAAATCCTGAAGCTTGTGCTGGAGCTCAGCTGTATTTGCACGCTCTCAAGATGGTTCCTGGCCCCGGCATTGATTCTGGGTTATTTTAAGTCTGCCTGGCTGTAGCTCTTGGAAAGTGTTTGTGTGTCAGTGGGCAGAATCAGAGCAGAACGTGATACGCGCGCGAAGCCTGGGCTGTGCCAGAGTCCTCCGGCACTTGCTGGGGAATGCTTCTTGAATGGGATGGAGTGCTGTGCTTTCAGCCCAGACAGTCAAGTGTGCCGTGTTTGGGCTGGAGCTGGAACACAGAGCCTGGCCGTCAAGCTGCCAGGGGCAGGGCTGTGGGGCTGGCGGCGTCTACTCTTGGAATTCAAACATGCATGGCCACTCCCTCCTGCTACGGTGGATTTGGAAAAGATGGACAGCAACTGTCCTGGGGGCTTGGTCTTCTCAAAACTAGCTGCCCAAAGCAGCCATTAGCTCACTCGCAAGGTAGGGACATCCCTGCGTCTCCCCCAATGTGACCCATAAGTACTTTTGCTATGCTCCTCTCTTTGAGTCCATCATCCCTCAGATAAAACATCCAAATCTTTATGACTAAGGGGGATGAAGGCATCTTCTTGAAAAGGATGGGGTGACAGTCTATCAGATCCAGAGACTCTTGTTCAGCTGGGCTGCCCAGGGCTGTATGTGGTTGATTACTGTGCTTGTAATGGGGATAGAAAGGATTGGAAGGAGTTGGCATGTGCATGGATAACCTGCTCTCATGCAGCCCTGTGAAGAGAAAGGAAGGGCAGAGCAAGGAAACACTGAGTATTTCCATTCTCCCCAGGACCTGAGAGAAGGTCACTGGTGTCCAGTGGTCTTACGGCACTCAGGGATTTAGGTGACCAGATCCTGTTTTCAAAAATGACTTATAGCTTAAATCCTTTTGACTTTTGGTGAGTCCAAAGGGTCCAAATCCCAAGTGCATTTTAAAAATGAAGCCCAGACTCCCAAGTTAGAAATTACTTCTGAAAACCCTTCTCTACTTTAAAAGTCTCAGATGTGGACCAATATTTAAGTAAAGTAATACCAAATTATCGATTGTGTAAGTTCCTAAAGGCCACACAGTAAGTTCGAGGCAGGATCAGAAACAGGCCTGCAGGGAGCTGAGGACCACACTGCTACCTCCGTCGTCTTCTCTTCTGCTTTCCCCATGCCCTCTGAAGCAATTGCTGTAGGAAAAGACAAAAAAACCCCAGGGACCAGTGCAAGGTCTGTGCAACTGTAATTTAAGACAACCGAAGAATCATTGTTTCTTGGCCCTTGGGAGAACAGTCTTGTTTCAAGGGAGAGAATTGTAGTGGGCAACATGGGGGAGCTGGCAAAATTGAGAGTGGCTGGAGCTTCTGCCCCAGGCGCTTCCCATGCTCCATGTCAAGTGACCCTGCCAGTCCCCTAGGTTTTGCATCCAAATCTCTCCTTCAGGATTTCTAGCCCTTCAGCAATCCCTCTCTTTAAAAAAATCTCTATTTTACAAGCAGATAAAAACCACTTGAGATGAGAGATCTATTGAAGAGTGATGTTTTAAGTAGTGTTCTGCTGGGCTTAGAAAGCAGCTACAGATGTCACCAGCTGCAATGCTGTAGATGGGTCTGGCAGCTGGTGAAAGCCATCTCCTGCGGCGCCACAGAGCCTGTAATTTTTGTTGTAGATTCTCCAAACAGCACAGTCCCTTATCCTTCATGCTCTGCCTTGAAATAATCGCAGAGAGTTGCAGTTGTGGATCAACATCTTCCCTTGGGTTTTGCTGCCTTAAGGTATCAGGATTCTGTGCTGCTGTGAAATTTAATGGCGTTTGATACACCTAGTTGAGAAAATCAGATAAGTCATAGTTTAAGGTTTGGTTTACTCAGGCTAGCACTGCAGTAGCGAAAGAAATGAATGAACAGTGAGTTTTCTTGGTGCAACTTTAAACATAAAGGAAGGTAGGGTTGTCTTTGTAAATTTGATGTTATTTTACAATGTGGGCATGCAAGTGGCTTATCTTGACTATTGCGATTTGTAGAATCATCTATTCTGGAATGCCACACCTCTAAATGTGCATCAGAACCTCTAAATGCCTTTATCTGTGGTGTCTATTTTAATAGTTTATGACACCATTTTAAATATTTGCTTTGGCGTTCACTTTCGGAGACCCACAACTTTCTTTTTCAGAGGGATACACCAGTTTCAATTCAACTTTCATCTGAAATATCTTCAGTTCCGCGACTTACTTTGGTTCTGAGGCTTGCATGAAAGGAATTTAAATAGAACTGGAATTAAAATACAGCAAAGCTTAGCTGCATCACATGGGCTTGAACTGACAGTTTCCCTGGGGAGCCCTGGGCCACCACCCCCAGCCACTGTCCTGAACACTCTGATTTCTGTGAGAATGTTCAAAAGTTTTTTGCATATCCTTCCAAATGGGAGGAAGTGGACAAACAGATTTTGAGGATTTGCTGGTTAGATCTAATGATGATGCAGTGCAGAATCCAAACTTCTGCTGCTTCTTCTCCTTTGTGGAAACCTTCTGTAGCCCAGGGCTTACTTTTTCCTTGAAATAATTTGTGTTCCCAACATGAGTTAGTAGGTGTCTTCCTTTCCCAAGCTCTGCTTGAGACCTTCTGTCCTGCTAGATCTTAAAGCCTTTTAGCATGTTAACATGCCATTTGCAGATCCTTTTGTCCATGGCAGAAATACTTTTGCTCCCAAAGTGGAATATGACAGACAGACACATTAAAGGACTCGAAGGACAGTCACCTACCTTGACAAGCTACATCTGGCTTTTGCTCTACCATTTGTTCTTGTACGTGCCTCTTTTTTTCTTGGGTGGGTGGAACCTCAAATTCCCTCCATCTCTAAATTGTGTTCTATCACAATTTGGGCAAGAAATTGGAACCACAACAAAACTGCACAGAGAAGTGTGACCCAGATGTCTTTATAGGGAAACTTTTACCAATTCTGGAAGAATCAAATACCCGGACGTGTTTGGTGCTCCTTCCTTCATTTTCTCTGAGATACCTTCTATTCCTACACATAGCACAAATAACTTCCTAGGAAAGTCTTGGGTAAGCCCAGGCAGCACAGGCTATCTGCTCTTTTGTTGGCAAGTTACTTTGGGTGCAGTCTCAGTCTATTAGTCCTAATAGAAATACACAGAAATAATTTACTACGAGCTCCATGATACTAAGAAACTGCTCTCTAGCAGCTCCATGACCAACGCAAGCTCTCCTTGATGATGCCTGGAGTGAACTGGCTGTGCACGAGGGCAGTTGTAGATGTCTTGTTGGTAAAAGAGGCTGCAGCATTGCAGGAGGAAAGGTGGTATATGTTTCTACTGGAAACGTATTTATTTGGAGCTCTGTTCCCATGTCTATCTCCTTGAATAAAGGGGCAAGTATGAAATACATGCAAAGCATGAAATAAATGCAAAATAAACAAGCCCGTTATTCGCCAATGCTTTTACAAATAATAATTAATAATGTGGAGCAATAAATCACAGCCAAAGCCATGATTTAATCTGTCCTTAAACTCATTAAAATAGAGACAATTTAAAATGACCGTCTCTTGAAAGGAACAGCACTGACAAATCCATTTATGCGGCAGGATTTGAAAGGGATTATTAGTTTAATGAACTATTGAACAGTTTCCAAAAGCAAGAATGTGTTTAACAAAGGGGAAAGAAAAGATGATTAGTCTGCGGCCAGCTGAGCTGTTTGCTGGCAGCGTGATTTCCTGTAAGTTCATGGCTGCCTGTTTTTTCAAGTAAGGATAAAGGCTCAGCTATAGCCTGGCTTTAAATACAACTAATTATGTCAAGCCCATTAATTATGAAATGGCCACTGCAATTGAGAAGATGGATGAAGAGGGGAGGCATTTGTCATACCTCTTCCATTGCTCTGACTTGCACAAAAAGGCAGAGAGGTGTCTAAATTAATTGTGGGGAATGGGGAATATGAGGAGTTTCCAAGCTGCTCTCCTGTAGATTTTTGACACCTTCTTAGTTTCCAACTTGTCACGGGGCAATGGAGAGGAAAGGCCCATTGCAACCACAAAATACCCACAGAGGTGGAGCTTGGAAGCTCAGATGCAGTGGAGAGGGAAAGCCATGATTCTGAGCCATGTGGCACCAGTTTAAACTGGAGCTGACACTGGGATGGTGTTTAACGTCAAAAGGAGATTGGACATAGCGGAGATGAGCTTCACTGCTTTCACAGTTCACTCTGAGATGTGCACAGAGAGCAGGTTTCCATCAGCGTTTTAATCCGACTCCATCCCTGACGTTGCAGTTCCACAAGCATCTTAGTACAGGAATTACAAAAGCATTTTTTGGACCAGCAGCAATTGTCATTTTCTTTACTCTTGCTTTAGGTTTATCGGATGCATGTGCCTTTAAAAAGAGCTGATGCCCGGAATACAACCAGCCCTGTCAGATGTTTCATGATTCAGGTCCTGATTCTGCCTCTGCCAAGTTCAAGCATAATGTTTAAGTTGACTTTGTTGAAAGGAATAAACCCTAAGTGGGAGTCAGCAAATCTTTTCTGCAGTGTTACCATCTCTGCTGCTACTGTAAATCTGGTGAGAGGTATTGATTTCCTCAAAGTCCTGGAGGAGTGGAGTGGAGGCCTTTAAATGCAGAAACTCAGCTTTTATTCCTTATAAAAAAAATTGATTTCTTGGCCTCAAAGTTGTAGAAAACTCCCTTGAAGATAAAATTGTTTAGAGTAAGAATCAAGGTGCTACTAAGAGGCAGTGGAAGCTAAAATGTCCCATTTCTTAACTTAATCCTGTAGTTTAGGCAACCAGGCTCTGTCCTACTGATCGTGTGGGTTGCTTGTGAAAAAGACCCCGTAACTATGGTGATTTAAATACTTAAAGCAAATTTGTGGGGTATGTCACCAACTACGCCAGCTGAAACTACAGGCATGTGTAGCCAGAGTGCCAACAGGACTCCAGTACTTATTAAAAATTGCTCTCTGAAATGGGCTGTGCTGTTTGTGGTTGCCCATGTGTTGTTGCAGTTGGGCTAGATGATCGTTGTAGGTCCCTTCCAGCTGAAATACTCTATTTTATTCTATGTACTGGTTTCCTTACAAGATGGTGAAATGCATGCTCATGGATGCATGGAGGACTCTCTATCTTCAAGGAGGTAGCTTTGGGACATCCCCACTTAGAAATGATGAGGAAGAACATGGCAGGGAAGAGCATGGTCAAACCCTAGCAAAGCTTTCCTGTCTTCTCCCACTGTGTTCCTGGCCTGGCCAGGATGTGGGTCTCTCTGCTCCAAGGCTTGCTAAAGCTGGGTTTAGAGCGAGTGTACATCACTTCAGTAAAGGTGCAACTGGGGCTTCTGTCACTACGATCCAGTCACCTTTTGAGCATATCTCTGCTGCTTCCAGGTCCACATACTCCACACATGTAAAGCTTGGTGTTTGTTCATAAAACCAGAGGCTAAATACTATGAACAACAGAAGGAACAAAATTAAGGCAGTAGCTGGAAACTTCTGACTTAAGACTCTTGTTCCTAGATTTTCCTTGTGTCTTGATTTATATTGTGAAATGGTTGATCTTGGACTTCTGGCCTAGGCTGGTTTCTCTTGTTATTGGCAAGAAGTGTGAAGGCAAGTATTGGCATGGGAAAAGATTATCTGGCATAGAAGTTAATGGGTTACATGGGTTTTGTTTGGAAGTTTTAAGAACTGGATTTGAAGTTTTGATTTATTTCAGAATTTAGGGGGGGAAAAAAAAAAGATGGAAGAGTTGGTAATGCTGCTTTCCAAATGAAAGTGTTAAGCAGTTCCTGGAAATCAGTTGCATTTTTACTCTTTTTCAAAGGAAAGTCTTCTCTATGGTGCCTTGCTGATATATAAGATTTAAACTTAAATGTGCACGAAGATTTTTCCCTACCATCAGTCATATAAAATGTGTGAGGATCTGAATAAAGGGGAGAAAATAGTATTATTGATAAAGAAATGGCATATAACAAGATTTTATAGACCCCCCTTGCTAAAAAAAAGAATTGTAAACATTATTGGGCTTGAACTTGGCATTAACGTCAGTAGATGGAATCCAAAACCTATACAGTCTTTGTAAAACTTTCCTTGCGTTTTACTCCATTCCTTTCATGAAACTGAATAATAATCATGCATCTTTTAATATTTTTTTTCCATTTCTCCTTTTTTCCCCCCATAATTTTCAGCTAAAATTGAAGTGTCGACCCTGGAGTCAGCTTTGCATGGCTTGGGTCACCTAAACTTGGGCAGTACTTTGTTGTAAGCATAGAGATTTATTTTGGTGTGAGCTACTCACCTTGGTGGCAGCCAGGGAACCTTCTCAGCTTGGCTTTTTCTCTTTTTATGTACATCTGGAGTCCACGCATGCAAGGCGCCCTGGGACACCTCTGCCTGAGCGTGAGGAAGATTTTTGAGCCAGGGCTGCAGTTTTGTACCAGAGATCCAGAGGTCCCTGATGGATTTCCCTTCGTTGTCTCTTGCTCCATCCCCTTACTGATGACCTTGCTGATGGCTGCGTCTGGGCAGGAGAAGGAAAAGGGGCTGCTGTAGAGATCTGTAATCTTTCAAGACTGCATCTCTGTACTTGCAATGGCCTTGTCCCCCAGGCACCCAAAGCTGCCTCTGCTCTGAATTACAGTAGGAAATTCAGCCCTGGGCACAGAGACAGGAGAAGTACCATCAAACATTAAAAAGGCCCATTTAAGCTGTTTCAATATCCATTCAAAGACAATTTAACATGTATTATATGATAACCTTCTGGAAAAAATAAGTTAATTTCTCCCCTTTTTCTAATAATATAAAAATGAAAACAGTAAACACCTGAGTAACTTTGTTTGAAAGTACCTAATTGTGCAGTTAAAAGGCATATATTTTGATATCATACATTTTCCTGGTTAATTAAAGAAAGTGCTAAATTAGGTGTCAAGGTTATCTTTAGTTTCAGGTCATCCATTCTCTAGGAAAAAAATAACTAAAACATAAAATCAGAGATTAAAAAAAACTACTTAAATTAAGGCTTCCCTTCTCTTAACTAAAATAACCAAGAAAAAGTTGTCTCTGTTCACTTCAATCAATCTTTCTTGTCCAGAGCCCCTCCTTGGTTCTAGGAGGAGCAGCCGTCAGCACTCTTCCACCTCTTCCTTGCCCTCCCTGTTTCCTTAAGGAGAGATGTAGAGGAAGATCCTCAGCTGAATTCAGGTGCTTGAAAGGCTCAGCTTTCTTTGAGCATCTTATGTCAAGGTCTTCCGAGTCCCAGCTACTCAGTCTGGGCTCAAGCTGAGACCAGGCCAGCACAGATGAGAGAGATCATAGAATCCCAGGTTGGAAGGGACCACAAGGATCATCTGGTCCAACCTTTCTAGGCAAGAGCACAGCATAGACAAGATGGCCCAGCACCCTGTCCAGCTGCATCTTGAAAGCATCCAGTTTGGTGGAGTCAACCCCTCCCCTGGGGAGATTATTCCGATGGGTGACTGTTCTCATGGGGAAAAATTTCCCTCTCCTGTCCAGTTGGAATCTCCCCAAGAGCAACTTCTGTCCATTCCCCCTTGTCCTCTCCATGGGACTCCTTGTGAAAAGGGAGTCTCCATCTTCCTTGTAGCTACCCCTTAGGTACTGGTACGTGGTGATGAGATCCCCTCGGAGCCTCCTTTGCTCCAGGCTGAACAAACCCAGCTCTCCCAGCCCATCCTCATACGACGGAGAGAGGCTTCCCAGGCCTTTGGGCGCTCAGTAATGCTGTCTGGGTTTGCTCAGGAGGGAGCTGTGCATCAGTCCACACCATCTTTATCCCTGGGGATGGAGGTTGGGGTGCTCCAGGGGCCAGGGAAAGTAAAGGGTCTCCAGCAGGAATGTGAGAGATGCCCTAAGTCCAGGGCTTTGGTGAGATCAGAGAAAAATGTTTCCATTGCCACAGATGTATGACAGTCATGTATTACAGGTATTGCTGAGAGCCTTAGGAAAGTGATCCATAGCTCAGCTCAGCAAAGAACTTCAGGATGTGCTGAATTCTGAATTTGTTTGTGCTCATGATCTTACCCAGCAAAATTGCTGCTAGCAGTTTTAAGGTGTGTGACTTCTACTGGTGGTAACGGTTAGCATCTCTGCACCTTTAAAGCTGCATTCTTAGAACCAAAAATAATTGAAATTGCTGGGACGTGAGCTCCTTCCTAAAAGCTAAACAGATGCCAGGCTGCTTTGCAGAACAAGAGGATGATGTTTCAGGTGGGAGGAATTAAGCATCTCCTTGGCAGGATGGAGTCGATATCCTTATATTAAACAGGGGTTGCCTGGATAGGAATGGCTTCTCCAGTGGTATTGCTCTGCTTTATCCTTTACAAATTACTTATCAACCTGTATCCATTGCATGAACACATATAGGCCTGGGGATGTATGCAGTGAACATAGACTCATAAAACTGATAAATCGCCTAAATAAATAGTTGAAGTACCTTTGAGGGATCTGGTAAATCAAGAACTAGGAGGACAAAAATATGTTCCCCTTTAGGCCAAGGACCCAAGAGTCAGCATTGTTTCAAATCTGTTCTCACGCCATGACACAATCCCAAATCCCTCCGGGTGGGGAAATGCAAGACCAAAAACCACCATCACATTTGGCAGTAATTATTATCCCCCTTGGTGATCTCCACTGGGGCCAACGGTGACCGATGCCTGCAATGGTTTTCCCCAGTTATTGTGAGAGATGATCCCTGGGGCTCAGCAAAGAGGCTAAGATCAAAACCTAAAGGAATCTTGAATTATAGGAAAAAATTCCAGCTCTGATGGAGAGGTAGGATCATTGTCCCTGGAAAAGCTGCATGCTTAAGTCATATAAGACTAGAGAATGTAGTGGTGATATTGATACAAATTCCTCTTATTTGACTCTTTGCGCAGGCGTGAATTTGATCATAAGAGAATAGGCTGCAGGGGGGCAAATCTAAAAAGCAACCTCTGTGTCTCATCCCTAAAATAGCTCTTCTGTGGATAGCAGACAGCCCTCCTTTTTGCAGTACCAAATCGGAAATCCTTGCTACCCTGGAATTAGCTAGATTGTCACTGAGTTGGTGAATTTACAGCAAAGGGTAACTCCAAATGGTCTGGGGAAATCTAGAGCAGTATTTGGGCTGATGGCCATTCCTAATGCTGAACAAGCAGAAGAGCATTGAGAATTGGCCAAATCTGTTGCTGGATTACTTGATTTCCCCATAAATATTTCTAAGCTGAAACTTGAGGACAGAAAAAAAAACCCTGAAAATAAGGGACAGGGAAGGTGTGACTATAAGCATGCCGAGGGGTTTCCATTCATCCCATACAAATTGTCAGAATTGCTGCACCCCAAACTGGATGTGTGTGCAGAGCAGAGATTTTCATGTCTCTCAAGATACAAAGAGAGGAGGAGAACAGAGGAAAAATTGAGATTGGGCAAGCTTAATAGAATCCTAAAATTAGCAGATTGTGCTTAAGCAGAAGAGGGAGGAATAGATCCCCTGGACCTGCTGGCCATGCTTCTCCCAATCTACCCCAGGATGTGGTCTGCCGCAGTTGTGGATTCTCCCACGATGAATCTGTCCCACCTATTTTGAGGAGCAGTAGCACAGATTAAGTTTCTTCTCTCTTTGATCATTGGGTTGTGGCTGGGTAGTTTAAGCTGTGGTGCTTCTCATCCTGAAATCACCAGGTGTTGATCCCGTGTGCTGGTGGGAAAGTTGCTGCTCAGCCTTTCATACAACACTGGGCTCCAGCCCTACTACTAGCCTGCACGGTTGTACTTTGGCAGGGCAGGAGGGTGGTTTTTACTGAGTGTTTTGTTTGAAACACTTAGGGGAAAAAGGAATTTGTGCTTGGTCACTTGCCTGACTTGCATCTGGAACTTGGTAAAAGTGCAAGCCATATTTTTGTTAACAAAGTCTTAAGTTTACAAAAAACCGAAGCAGTATGAATTTCGGAGAGCACCTACACTGTAAACCTTGACTTGTTCTCATCATCCTAAAGAAAGCAGAGATGACCTGCAAGAGATGTAAAGTGTTGGCATCTCTGCCCTTACGAGAGGCTCAAATTGGTCCAGAGAACCATTGCTCAGATCCTGGCCAGACCCTCGTAGCTCAGACTCCTTTTCCCATTGAACAGGGAATATCTTGAAGTAGTGCTCAGGAGACAGTTGCAGCACTGAGGACCTGTTTTCACCCAGCAGGAAGAAGCTTTAGGTTGTATTAAAGAGGGAAATAAAGAATGCCTGTGATAAATAAGAAGGGCCCCCATGCTCAGGCTGCAGATACCCAACCCAAACTTTTCCAGGCAGACGCAAAAAAAGCGATGAGCTGGGAGAAGCATTTGCTGGACCACTGAGCATGCACCAAAGCAGACTATTTCCAGGGCCATAGCTTGGAGAATCTCAGGCACTGGGCGAAGGTCTCCACTTGGTGAGAAGAGCAGGAAATTGGCCCAAAGTAATGAACTACAGTGAATTCTTCCTGAATAAATATGTTGAATCCCCCTGGATGAGGCCAGAAGAACATGTGAGCAGCCAGGGAGCAACCTCTGTCCAGACCAGAGCATCTCTGAGAATTACCCCAGCCCTGGCAAGCCACCAATTTTCATTCACTCCTGTCTTCCTCTAATTTAAGGAATGGAAATACCACTTCTGAAGGCCAGTGACAACTGAGGTGCACTGATTAATCGTGACAGGGGAGACAAATCCCAGGCTGCTGTTCCTGCTGTCTGGAAAGTGCACGCTGCACGTAGCCAAGGGTTCATTAGCTATGGGTCCTGCTGGATGGCAGGAGAAGTGCTCCTTGCAGGACACAGCAGTTATTACACAAATCAACCCTTTAGGGACTGTGCAGAGCTTTCTGAAGAAGGTTTGGAGAGTTCATTCTAGCTGGGTATTCTTTCTCCCATGGCTGGAGGAGTGGACAAAGACCCGTGGGCACTCGCGTGTATTGAGGATGTAGCTGTGGGTGAGCAGGAAGCTCAGGGTGACTTGGCTTGGTTCTTGGCTAGCTTCTGGGTCTGCAAAGCATTCTCAGCCTGGACTTCACACGCTGTGCTGGCTGCCTTCTCCTACCTTTAACGGCGAGTACAATTCTGCTCTGGTCACCTTAGGCATCTGACAATAATTGGCAGGACCGTGTCCTTTTCGGCTGCTTGCTCAGCTTGTCGGCAACAATTCGGTGCTCCAGGCTGTCTTTCCCAGGCTGCTAACAGGAACAGGCTGCTGCAGCAACAGCCAGATGCCGCTTGTGTTCTGACCCCACAGGCAGGCTGGCACCCCGAGCCTGCGGGCAGTCCTGTGGTGTGGACTGTCTCCCAGTCCTTGCTCATGCCTCCCAGTCCATTGTGGATTTGGGAGAAAAGCTTCTCTTGCTAACAGCCACGCATTTTCACATCACATGGCCACAGCTCTGCTCCAGTGGGTTTTTTTCCTGGTATTTCCCAATTCTCAGATGGAGGCAATGCTGGTGGGCAGCATTTGGTGCCATCAATTGAAATTCATGCTTACTTTGTCCGTGCTTATCTCTCTAATCCTATTGTTTATTTAAAGTGGACAAAGATGGCGCTATGGCCAGCATTGCTTTTCCCCCTGTCCTTTCTTAGCATCACTCTTCTGGCCATATTCACTTCCATTACGGTAGTTCTCTTTAGCAGCCGAGCTTTCAGCCTTTTCCTCAGCTGCGCAGAAGGTGATAAGGGAAGATCTACCATCGGCAGCTCTATTTTTGCATCAGCTGAACCATGGGGGTGGACCAGCAGTGCAGGCCTTTGCCAGAAAGCATTGCTAGAGAGGACTGGCACAAACATGTCAGCTCTTATCTCCATGGCTCTAACACCCAAAGGAAAAGCCACAGGAGCGTTAGCACCATCTCAGCAGTACAGCTATGTCTCTCCAGGATGGTGGTATGGCTGGATAAGACCTCCTTGCTATTGCTGGCTAGCAAGGAGGCAAAGCTGAGAGTGAGTAGGATAAAAAAAAAACCCCCTCCAACCCTCTTGATTCCTAATTTAGGACTGATTGTTATGAAGTTTCTTGATAGTCCTGAAATGTCTGGATTTGGATTATTGGTAATAACTGAAGTGTTGTAGGCAAGTTTATTGAATTGAAATGATTTTTTCTCTAACCTTGACCTTCCCATTCTTAGGAGCTCTTCACCACAAACTTTTTTGTTTTGTTTAACATCATCTAAATGATGTGCCTTTTATCCACACCTTCTTCCTGATGAGAACATGGGTGTCCAGTTTGTATTTCCCAGGATCGAGATAACTGCTAGTAATTTTAAAAAGCATTTTTGTCACAACTTTGCTGAAGATGTTACTTTTTTCTTACAAAATAGTGTCCTCCTTATTGAGCTATTGCTTTGGAATCTAATTTCATTCTCCCTCTGGGTCATTTTGGTGACACCATAAATTTCAACCCATTCAAAATGGGTTTGTTTTGAAACTGCTAATTTTTAGCATATGCTTATAAAGGTTCGGTTTGGGAGGAACAATGGTGATCTTGTAGTTTAGCCTACTGTGCAACAGGGTGCCCAGGACCTCTCCCAGGGTCCCTGCACGGAGCTTGATGAAATCCTCAGCTGCTCTTTTAGAAAGAGGTAGTACTTGCCCCCATAGTTAAAAATACCACTTTATAATAAATTTCATTCGACTTCCACTTTCTTCTCTCTTAGCCTATGACACATACCTATTCCTTCACTGATTTTGACCAAAAAAAAAGCCCTCTTACTTTTTTGCCTGATAAAATGGCTATATAATAGTCTTCAGTCTTCAACAAGGCTTGAAGTAGCCTGAGGCCAGGGTGTGAAGATCATTCGTGTACTAAGGTTAATGGCTTCCTTGCGTAGCTGTTCACATCTGTGTGTTGAAAAGGGGGGAACCAGCAAACAGATTCAGGTAGAAGCCAAACGGCAGTATTTGGTGCCTGGCTGTGAGTTGTCTGGGCTGCCTACACATTGCATGGAGAGCCTTGTATCAAAAAAAGATCATCCATCCAGCATGCTAGGAACCTGAGGGCTGAAACTTAGGCTTTACAGGACCTCCATCTGCTGAGAGTGAACTTATCTTCCCAGTTAATGCCAAGCACAGACGTATGTCTGCTTCTGACGGGAGGTTTGCACTTGACTGTCGGTGGCAATCCTGGCTAGCTTTGTGTTTTATCCAACCTGGTGCAACCAGGAACCGCAACCCAAGATGTTCCCCCATCTGCAGGGAACCTTAATCTATACCAGCAGAAACAGCTCTGCATTCAAGGTCTCCTTTTAGCTTCTAAGCACAGGAGAAGCAACAGATGCCCAGGCTTTTGGAAAACGCAGGTGCTTTTGAAATCAAAACACAGATTTACTCTCCACCTCCAACCATACCACCAAATTATTTTAGCAGAGCCCTTCACTCCTTGCAGGGTTGGTGAAGGGGGCTCTACATAGCGCTGGGCAAATGCAGCACATAGAGAAGCTGCAGCAACTGGTTTTCTACACAGGTCACTGTGTGCTCTGGGAAGGTGAGAACTGGGAAGCAGAGCAGCACCCTACGCTGCACAGAAAGTCGTTTGACATGGTCTGTGCTGCTCGGGGATATTCTAGTCACCGTGAAGAGTAGAAGCTAAGATTGCTTTTACATGGGAGCATCATTGCTTAGTAGAAGGTTCCTTCGAGTTTGCTCTCAGTCCAGCTCAGTGTTTTTTGTCATTAACGCAAACGCTGCCTGGTTCCTTTTTCCATGGGAAAGCTTCCCTCTCTTGTCTGGTGTCTGCTTCGTGTTTGCTGCCTGTTTTCTGCACGCATCGTATCTGTGCTTCGCCTTTGCCGCGTGTCTTCTGCATATCTCCTGTGCGTCTACTGCGATCATGCTAAAGGTGGAAGACTTCTCTATGCCTGGGTAACTGATTCAGGGTGTTCTGAGATCTACTACCCTCTCCCAGCCACAAAAGGGTCTTCTGCCCTAAAAGCACTACAAGTTCTTGCCAAAATCCAGACTGGAATCTGGTAGATGAGCCTTACAGAGTGCCCAGCGTGCTCAGCCACCCTAGTACTCTCTGCCTTCCCACTCCTGGCTCGTTGCAGGAACTTGAAAATGGCGACCAGATGAAGAAAATCCTAAAAAAAGTCTTCACCACTCGGGGAGAATTTCCAGCAGAAACAAAGGCAAGTTCAGGAAAAGAGGCTAATGGCAGACCTACTCTAACAGAAGGGGTTTGAGGGAAGATGAGCAGAGCAAGTTCAGCAGTAAGCACTTCATGATGTGGGAGGGAAGTAGAAACATCCATAGTCAAAGCAGTTTCTACGCAGCTGTAGGCAAGGGTTGGGATGTTGTTTTAAAGGAAGGGAGGGAAGCCGAGACAGCACCTGCCTTATCCATTTTCCTTGCTGGTGGCAGAATAACGGGGAAATAAAAAGATGCTGTTCCCTGGAAAATGAAATGAATTTGCTGATCTAGCTGAAGATGAGGGATGAATCAACTCATATTCAGAATAAACAAAACCCCAAACAAATCAACCACTGCTTTTGGAGTTTTTAAAAATCAGATATTGTTGTTGCTCCAGTCTGCCAAATCCCTATCTTCGCTCCCATGCACCATATAGCTGGAGATATTTCTATGGGTAGCTGTGAGATGCTGATGGTTACGGAGTTGTATTTCACAATGAAATGAATTACAGTGAACATAGACTTACAGAATCACAGCGTGGTTGAGGTTGGAAGGCACCTCTGGGGGTCATCTGGTCCAACCACGTTGCTCACGCAGGGCCAACTAGAGCTGGTGGCCCAGGACTATCCACACAGCTTTTGAATATCTCCAAGGATGGAGAATCCACAGCCTCTCTGCGCAACCTCTTCCAATGCTCAGTCACCCGCACAGTGAAAAAGTGTTTCCTGATGTTCAGGTGGAACCTCCTGTGTTTCAGAAATACTCCAAGCTGCGTAGCAGAAAATGCCAGATCTGATTCACTCACGTAATCCCATCCTGTCTGTGCAATGAGGATGGCAGTTACTACCACCAGCCCCAGGCAATCTGCTGAAGTGATTGATGTATAACTTAGTAACAACTAGAATGAGGATCTAGAAAATTTGGGCAATAGATCCTGACAAGCTAATCTGATATTTTCCTTCTCTTATCACAAGGGAAAATTAAAAGGGGACATAACAACCTATGTAGGTCTGTGAAGAGACTTTGTTAACAAATGGTTCTTCAATCCAGCAAGCAAACATAGAACAAGATCCAGTGGCTGAAAGCAGAAGCTACAGAGACTCAGACCCCAAAATAAAGCACAGAGCTTTAACAGCGGGGATTATTACTCTCTAGAAAACCTCCAGTGTATGCTCTTTTGCTGGTGACTTTCAAATTCTCGTGCTTTTCTAAAAGATGTGATCCCTCAGCAAACCTCCAAGAAGAGGTTGGAGGGTGGCTGGCCAGGGTTCAGGTAAGGTCTAACTCTCCTTCTACGCTCTTCTCTACTGCCTTCCCTATCTGTCTGATCCAGTGTTAGAGCCCCGGCATCTCTGCAAGGGGCTGCATTCTCATGACTCCGCACCTGACAATGTCACAAGAATATGAACGTTACATAGGCTTGTGCTTTTCATGGGGTTTTGGGGAATTTTTCTTGGGAAGTCTGTTCGTTCATGTATGGATGCGTAGCATGACACAGCATGGTGTAAATGCCATGCTGAGGTGTATGCTCAGGCTGGGTTTTCTGCTGTCTTTGCTACGTGATGTTGATTGAGCCATCCAACAAACAAAGGATGATAAAGAAAACCATGGGGAGCCTGTCTGCTGGACAAGTTGGGGTGTGCAGGAATTTGTTAACTGCAGAGTGAGAAAAGAAGAGCAGGACTTTGTCCATCTTATGCATAAACAGCATTGCTAAGTGCCGTTCGCAAGGGACAGACGTCCTCCTCCTGTTTGGGTTATCAAGACGTTCACTTGCCTGGTCTCTGGGGTTGTCTGTTATTGAGGTCTCTCCCTCCTCATGTGGAAATGCAGGTCTCCAACTACTGTGTCTAACCTTTTGGGTACTCCCAAGTGGCCAGTGGGACAACTTAGAAGAACATGGTTACAGGCTTTAATTATCTCAAAGGTTGAGTTTCTTTTGCATTTGACCCACTGCTAGCCCCTAGGAATTATTTGAATGGTTTTCAACTAAAAGAGGGTAGATTCAGGCTGGATATAAGGAATAAATTTGTTATGATGAGGGTGGTGAAACACTGGCACAGGTTGCCCAGAGAGGTGGTAGATGCCTTATGCCTAGAAACGTTCAAGGTCAGGTTGGACAGGGCTCTGAGCAAGAGGGGGTTGGACTGGGTGGCCTTTAAAGGTGCCTTCCAACCCAAAACATCCTATGATTCTATGGCTCCATGCTCTGGCTTTGTGTCAGTGTAGACCTGGCTGTGCTCCTCCGTATGGTCCGAAGAGGGTCACTGTAAGATCGGAGCCCCAGAGCATTCCTCACAGGGATGTCAGAAGTCAGTTGGTTAAAATAAGGTGCGGTGGCTCCTTTTGGTGGGTTCGAACTCACGGGGAATGGAGTTTGGCAGAGAACTGTCGCACATGAGGTTATTCAACTGCTCTTCTACAGCGCTGATACATGCTGAATTTATCCAGTGGCACTGCACAGATACAGAGGGGAACAAATTGTTTTTAATTTTCAGACCCAATGTCTGTGGCTCGAGGTTCCACTCCTACTGCTGCCCTGGCTGGAAAACGCTGCCTGGAGGGAACCAGTGCATTGTCCGTGAGTATCCATTTTCCTGTTAAGGGCACCAAGGGATCTAACGGCCGTGTGGGAAGGAACGCACAGCTCGTGCTTCAGCAGATGACAGAACATTTCATAATCCCCTGGGACAGGAGCCGCGATTGCTGGGAGTTCTCATCTCTGCTAGTCTGGATTAAAGCAGGGTGGTTGCAATCACTCCCGTTTAGCGCGTGGCCTTTTATCTTCTGCCAAATTGCCTCTGTGTTCCTTGTTGCTCGACAGTTTGTGTGCCTGCTTTGGAAGATTAGCCTCAAAGGAAAGCTATTGGTGACTCCTGAGAGAGTTATTTTGGAGCTGCTTGTTTAGATGAAATAATTTAGTCCATTGCTGGAACAACAGCTAGATGCTGACATTGCAAACATGATGTCATGAGACAGTGCCTACAAGCAGGAATTTGCATCTTTCTTCGAGTGGCCCTCCAAAGCAGGGTTCTGATTTAGATAAATCACACCTCTGTTTTGGCAGGTAGCTTCCCTAGTTGGAGTAAAGCACTCTCAAGCGCTGATATACACCTATAAAATCCATTCAGGGGCTGTTGTTTTGCATTTCTGTAGGTTAGATGCAGGAGCTAGAGGAAGATGAAGGAGCCTGCCCTTTGGAGGACGCTCCCATGGGAAGTGAAAGTCAGCTCAGGAGTAAATAAATGAGATTTTCATTGGAGACAATGGGGGTAATGGTAGCTGCATTTGGTTGTGCTTCATACTGGAACACAGTAAATACCCGATGTCCTGGAGATTTTAACCATAACCTGCACATACAAAATAGCAGACAGCACTGTGGGATGCTTGTATTGCCCAGTATTTTGGCTTTCTGGATAAATTAAAGCACACTTGGAATTGTATGTGAATGCCCTCTTCCAAAACTTCCTAAAAACAATTGACAGTGGGAGGGTTTGAGTTTAGGAAAACAATGGGCTCCTGTAGTGGGATCTCCCACATAATCCAGGTCACATATTTCAGATAATTCCACCTTCAGAGTCTAAAACTCAGCCATTTTAGAGAGAAACGCCTCGTGTTACCTAATACAGAGCTGTCTGGGACCTCAAATGTACGAAGCTGAGCCCAGAGCTGCAAATATTCCCCTCTCAAAGGCAATGGTGTCTACTGTGTTATGAGCGATGGGGCCAGTTGATCTCTCCTTGAACACAATGAGTAACCAGTGCCAGAGCATGGCATTTTACTCACCTAGAAGGGCAATAAAGAGGCGTGATGGCTCAAGAGTTAAATGCATCCGAGTTAAATGCACCCGACTTCACTCTGGGGTGATGGTAAGATGGTTCTATGCCCTCTCCTTTCCCCACCAGAAGGGGAGGCAAACTCACAAAATCCTCCTCGCCATCCCATGGGTAGTGGACGCCCCACCAAGGATACCAGGCTTGAGTTTAAGGCTGGCTGCAGCGAAGGGTTAAGGAACTTGCGGCCAAATAGCTGCTCAGTGGCATGCGGGGTTAGTGACATTCAGGGTTGTCTGCTGACTTTTCTCATAACTGTAAAACATGCCATCTGGGCTGGAGGTCCTCGGGGGCCTGTGTGTTGTAATTGTATTTATAAAACACACAGAGATGAGATACTTTCATGGGGCTCTAATAAAATCTGTGCTTACACAGGTGGAATGATACTGCCAGCTATGCTCTTAGCTCCCATGGCACAGGAAGGGGAAGAGATTAGCAGGGGTCCCAGGCAAGAAAGGATGGGGATTGATATGAAGGCATCCTGCTGATGCATCTCCGGCTCAGCCCCGCATTCAACAGATCTCTCTCAGTAACAGCCAGTTTCCTCAATGCCAGAGCTACGGGCTGCAAAATGCCTCATGGAAACAGAAAAATTTTAAGGAAAAGAACAGCCTGGCTCGGTGCGAATGTCACTTGTCTCTGCTGAGAAACATTTTTAGCAGGCAGAAGTAGTGAAATGTGCTTCCCCCATCCTCTGCTGCTGAAAAAGTAATGTGGCAGCAGGACCAGCCACAGCCTGCGATAAAAGGAGGACGTCTCCAGGACCTACCTGTGACCAAGTGGGTCCTTCCCACGGTTGCACTGCCCATGCCAGGGTCCTTAAGAGGTGCCCCAGCTTCCTCTCCAGGTTATTGTACTTAAAAGAGCTGAATTCACACCCTTTCGGCAGCCAAAAACCCATCTGCGAGCAAGTTCACAGAGTAGCATACTGCGCTAATCACTGTGTCCTTCTCTGCCTCCAGCAATTTGTAGGAATTCTTGCGGTGATGGATTTTGTTCACGGCCAAACATGTGCACGTGCTCCAATGGACAACTTTCTCCCAACTGTGGCTCAGCTGGAGGTAAGAGAAAATTGCTGGTGATTCCCCTTCCTCTGGAGTAGTTATGTTCTCTCTTAAAAATTTCCTAGTCACAATGAAAGGAAATCTCTGAAATATTTTGTGTTTTGGCAGCCAGGTTTTAATCTGAACTGGGCAGTGGTCATGAAAACTTTCATTTCTTGTGGTGCTTTTACTAAGGGCCCTCACTGCCCCTGATACCTGGAGAAAACTGGCAGCCTGCTCACAATTTCTGGTGGTTTGGTATGAGAAATCCTACAGGATGCAGCAAATAGTGACACTGCTGCCAAAGAATAGAATAGAATAGAATCATTTAGGTTGGAAAAGACCTTTAAGATCATCAAGTCCAACTGTTACCCTAACCCTGCCATCCCACCACTAAGCCTTGTCCCTAAGCAAAGAGTCCCTCTACCCCGACTGTTCTTTGAAGTGAAATTAAATCTGTCACTGCTTTTGTTAACCAAATAACTATTTTTTTTTCTGATGGAAAAATTAAGTTTTTCTTAGGCTGTAATTTGTATGTCGGGGAGAATTGCCCAGCATTTTTAGTGAACTGCAGTGACACAATGAAGTTGCGTGCTGACAGAGCTGGGAATGCCGAAATGGCATTGCCACTTTTTCTTCTTTGTTGTCCCATCTCAGACCTTCAGGACAAAAATCTGAAAAGCTCTGAAAAAAGGACTGGGTGGCTAAGGTTTCTGAAAAACAGACTATGAAGGACTCAGCAGCCTGACAGTCACATATCCAGAAAGCAATTCCCATATCCCTCTGGTAGTCCCTGCAGGACACATCTGAGACCAGATCCTGCTTGCAACCACTGTTACCCTGCAGCACATGGCTCTGCACAGAAAACACTCCCTAAATCCTGGTAGATAATGGTCCTGTCTGCTTTCTGGGAGGGAATTATTGCTCCTCTCTGCCCCCTTTTCCACTGGGTTGTATTGCTGGAAAGGACCCGGGAGTTATGGTAGACACCAGGCTGGATACGAATCAGGGGTCATGTAACAGATGGCCACAAGTTGCTGCTTGAGATGTTCAAGCTTGGGATCTTCAGGCATGAAGACAATTTTCTGACGCTGGAGGGTGGTGCAGTGCTGGGACAGGTAACCAGAGCTGTGGGGGATCGCCCTCCTCGGGGGGTTTGAAGCTGGAGAAAGTCATGGTCAGCCTGATCTGTGGGGAGGCTGGATGGAGATGTCCAGCAAGCCCTTCCACCCATGCTCCTGTAAACCAGCACAGAGACCCACCTGGGTCAGCGCAGGCTATGCACGAGCCAAGAGGTCTGCCCGAAAGGGCTTCAGTTGTTTCTAAAGCAAGAACTCTGTGTGAATGGGGGCTGGCCCGCACTCTGGATCTCCAAATGTGCGCACTGATACTGGGTGACCATTTGACTATATAAGCAGTCCACCCATGCATGATGGCACTACTCAAATGCACCAGCCCCCCCTCAAAAATTCCTGCAAGCAAAGAAACAGAGCTGTGGCCCAGTATTGTTTTAAGAAGGCTGATTTTGCTAGAACCTTATGTAAAATGCAGAAATTAATGGGATTTTATAGAGTCTTTTAAGGTCTCAGACGGCCATTGCTAGAGACAACCCAGAAATTTATTTTCCATTCTTGCCCGTCTGTAGGCAAGCTATTGTTAATAAAGTGACTTGCAGGCATCTGATCGAAGGCCAGAGAACTAGCCCCCCCGAACCTCAAAACCACATTCAGGGTGTGACTCAAGGAAGGAAATTCCCAGAATCTGATTCCAAAGTGCCACGTTGTGCTACGGCCCCGCAGACGTCCCCAGCAAGTGCTCAGCACCAGAGCTTCTGCATGTGTTGCTCCGTCGACCTTCCCTGTGCTTTGCCGAGGGGAAGGTGCTGGAGACACAAAAGTTTCTGGAGTGAGGGTCCATATGTTAGCAATCACGGAGGAATGCAAGGAATGCTGTAAGCAGTATATACATTTGGGCACAGAGCTGGCATTCCCCTGAGCCTGGGGTGGATTTCAGCAGGCACTCGAGGGGGAGAGGTTCCTCTGCAGGGGCTTCATCAAATCTGGCATTCATTGTGGGGATGTTTGGATCTGCATTTATCATGAATGCTTCAGGGAGGTAAAGCAGACAAATCACGCATTCCAGAGGCCATAAAAGCCACTCTGCCTCTCTCTGTCATAACAAAAAGCTTGGTTTCCTACTTCAGGGAGTAAAGATATTTTAGGAGTAATTTGCAAGTGACTGTTTAGATAGTAGTAGTCAGTAAGCAGACAGAAAACCTGCCTGCAAACTCCACTACAGCTGCAGCCACTGATCATTTAAAATAAATGGTAGAACTAATCCAATCCAATCTAATCCTGGGAAAAGTTAACTAGGGCGAGCTGTCATTCTCTTTTTTTCCCCTAGAACTTTGGTCTCTGCTATCCTGGAAAATCCTGACAAAGAGTAACAGGCCTTTAAATTCTTGGTTGAAAGATGTTCTTCTAGGATCCAAGTCTGCAGGGGGTTCTAACGGTGCTAGCCTTGGAGATAAGTCAGGTGGCAATGGGACCTCGGGGCTTTTGGGATCATGGCAGAAGCCAGGAATGGGACCTGCCCTGTGCAGGCTCAGGAATGGTCTTTGCCAATTACTTGGAAAGTTTCTGGATGAGCATCAGGGCTCTTCTTATGTCCAGACCCTGAAGTCCCAAAATTTCTCAGCTTCACTAAACCTTACCCCTTGCTGAATGCATTGAACGTGAGGCTCGGGATGCTGTGTACGGAAGAGCTCTGACAGATGGACAGCTCTGACAGACAGACGCTTCCTAGCTACCTCTCTCTCTGGGCAGCCCTCCCAGATTTGCTCTGTGTAATTGCTTTCCCAGGGCTGATTAATTGTAGTGAGGGGTGTAGGGTGAGCATGTGCTGGAAACAGTGCCTTTTCCCAGAGAGGCCAGTCTCCTGTCTGACAATCTGGGCAATGCTTTGAAGCCTCAAGCTTCGTTTCCTTAATGATTAAGCTTTCATCTAAATTTGGCCTGATCTTTGGCCTTAGAGCAATAGGAAGGATAGTAGACATCATGACTAATTCAAACCACACTAGCAATGCATGGATTAAATGTACAGCACATGTGCCGAGCATTTCGAACGCAAAGCTCTGAGACTTCCCATTCCACTCCTCCTTCTTTTCAGGCTTCCTATGAACAAGGCGTCAACCATGTCATTATCCCTATTGCACACGTTTGAGTCCCACTACCTTTTGGACAGGCATTTCACTTGCACTGGCCCCAGTTTTTCCCTGCTTGGAACTGCTGTTGCATGCACGGAGAAGACACAAGCCACAGCTGAGCATCCACTCACATCGGCACTTTCCAGCCCCACCTTCTTCAAGCTGCCAAGTCACGGCCCCTCCTATCCCTGGCAGACACGAACTGTGGTGTACGCGCTGAAAAACAGTTTTCACATAACTTGCTATAACCTCAGGCACTTGCAATTTGAGTTGTCACATCTTACAAAGGAAGAATCTGTTGTTCCGGGCGTTTCAGGGAAGAATGAAAACTCTTTGACCTATATTTGTAACTCAATGTTTAGCAGTAAACCTCCCCTTTTGGGCTCTTCTACTTTAATACCACATTCCTCAAACACTGAATGGTGATGAAAGAGTTAAAGGCAATACTGGCTTTGCGTCTACATCAGTATAAAACTTCCCGACTCTTATTTATTGCTATTGTTTTCCTGCAGTGCAAAAGTCACATTCAGGGTCTCATAATCTAGTGTGAAAGCTGGACTCTAACATAGAAGAATAGATGATACGTGCTTTTCTTTTCAGATTTCATAAAAAAAACCCCTCTTGTATTAAATGAATCTCACCAATCAGGCCACACAGTAATTGTAAAAGGAAGAGAAACATCTTAAAAAGTTGATGTTTTTCCTCTACCAAAGAAATTCCATCCCACCAACCATCTCATAGGTCTTTTAATATGAAGGCGTTTTAAAGATTAGACAGCCCAGAATGTGACAAGTGTGGTTTTAAAATGGAGCAATACCCTAAAAGAATAATAAAAAAGGGATGAAAATGTTTGCAAAGTGTAATAACCTAAAAGAAAGACTCGTTTAGAATGATGGAGTTACCAAAGAAAGGGAGATATCAGGAAACACACCCTCACTCACAGTCACGTTTGCTGTGGCAGGGTGTCCTGGAGAAAGGACGAAGCTGCAGATGTTTAATTGGGGTAGATCCCTTAACGAAGTAAAATGATGAGTGTCTTTAGTTTCTGCGGAATGGGGTCTGTTTATATGACTCTAAAAACTGTTTGCCCTAAGAGAATGATGATACCTTGCCCTGCATGAGATGGACTTGAAGAATTCCATCCCCTAAATGGCTCCTGGTTTCACATCGCCCATCGTGTTCATGGCTTTCCCCTATCTGAACAGTTCAGTACTACCAGGTACAGGTAAAACGTACAATAAACCAAATAAAAACATAAAATAAAACCAATCAAAATGTCTTAATGTTTAGGGACTAAAGAACAGACTATGGCATTTACTTTTGCAAGCACCTCTGGGGTAATTCTATCTCAGTAGAAGTGCAAGCCTCTAGCCACACCATGGGCTCATACCCCACCACGGGGAGCCAGCAGCATCTCCGTTTAACTTAATGTCACCCTTAGATTCTGCACTGAGACGAGGACATTTTGAACACCCGTTACAGGTGAGGCGTTTCCCCTCCCGTCACAGACATCGTCATGTAATATTTCCCTGCTCTTCTCCACAGTCCAAACCTGCAACGTGAGATGCATGAACGGTGGGAGCTGCAATGAGGAGTCCTGCCTCTGCCAGAAAGGCTATACTGGAACATACTGTGGGCAGCGTAAGTACCTGCAATGCCAGTGAGCTGATGGGCAAGGCTGTGTTCCTGCAGCCTCGTGACTTGAGAGGTCACCTTGCACACGTTGATGTGCTCTTTGATGTCATCGCTGTATTGGCCTCCCCATTGGAATCTCAGCCCGCTCTCCTTAGGGAGTATAGATATATATATAGAGATAATTTCACTGTAAATAGATATTTTTGGGCCCCTCACTACAAGAAAGACGTTGCATTGCTGGAGCGTGTCCAGAGAAGGGCAGCGGAGCTGGGGAGGGGTCTGGAGCAGAGGAGGCTGAGGGGAGCCCTCATCGCCCCTACAAGCCGGGGGGTCCCAGGGAAGGGGCGATGGGACGAGGGGCACCGGCCTTGTGCCAGGGCAGGGTGAGGTTGGCCCTGGGGAACAATTCCTTCCCCAAAGGGCTGTCAGGCACTGGAAGGGGCTGCCCAGGGAAGGGGTCGAGTCCCCAGCCCTGGGGGGATTGAACAGCCGGGCAGAGGCGGTGCTGAGGGCCAGGGTTTGGGGGTGGGATGGCAGGGGTAGAGGAACGGTTGGGCTTGGGGATCTGAAAGGGCTTTTCCAACCTCAACGATTCTATGATTCTATATATACAACTATATGTATACACAAATATATATGTATATTAGGTATCATTTCTCTGTAAACGGTTTTAGACAAACAGCATATTCTCTGGGAATGGGCTTTTTGTGGGAAACCTTCAGTTTAGGTCGAATGAAGTCTTCTTTTGATTAGAAGAAGAAAACCAAAAAACCCCAAACCAACCAACATTTTTTAATTATAAATTATGCCTGGTTACATTTGGGGGGGTTCAAATTTTAGTTCTGTTGATTTGACAACACTGGCTTTCTATAGGGAAACCTCAATATAGTCATTGAAAGAAATGTTACAATGCTTTATGACTTGGTTTTCTATTTTGTCAAGGCATCTATACCTTTCATAAGAAGAAATTCAGTTTTGCCCTCTAGTTTCTTGTGAAAGGTGTTTGACAATTTTAAATCACTGCTCATGCATGTTGTAGAATTAACAACCAAGCAACTTAGGTGCCGTCTTTAATAAGTGTCTCGTAAGCAAGTATGCACAATAATTTTGAAATAATCACTGCCCAAATGGAACTTTCCAGGTAAACTTCAAATCCCTGTATCGACGTGAGAATCACTAAAGTTCTCAGTGAAGTCTATGAGAAAATTGTTTTAAAGACGAGCAAAACGCCGTAATTCCCCTAAAATTATCCTCAGCTATGACTGATTGTGGTGGTTTGACCTTGGCTGGATGCTCTATCGCTCCCTTCTTCAGGCGGCCAGGTGGGGAGGGAATGAGATGGAAAAGAAAGAAAACTCATGGGTCAAGATAAAGGCAGTTTAATAAAAAGCAAAAGCCGTGTGCGGTAGCAAAAGGAAAACAAGATTTTATTCTCTACTTCCCATTAGCAGGCGATGTCCACTTCCCGGGAAGCAGGGCTTCAGCGTGCAGAGCTGTTGCTCCAGAAGACAAAACGTCATAAAAGACGAATGCCCCCCCTCCTCTTCCTTTTCCCTTAGTTTTTATATCTGAGCTGACGCCATATGGTATAGAACATCCCTTTGGTTGGTTTGGGTCAGGTGTCTTGGCTACATCCCCTCCCAAGATCTTGCCCCCTTCCATCCCACTGGTGGTGGTGGGGGAATGTTGGAGGCACAGCCTTGATGCTGTTCGAGCACTGCTCAGTAGTAGCCAAAACATTGGTGTGTTATCAACACCTTTCTCCATACCGATAGAAAGCACAGCGCTGTGCAGCTTGACCCAATACACTGATTCATTTTTGCTGAAACTTTCCAAAAAGTTTGACTAAAGGCAGACACACCATATGGAAAATTTCATTCTGAACAGCTGAAGGTTGGGAAAATTAAAAGTAACAGCAAAGCACAGCTTACAATGGAACGTGCTAGGCAACCTTAATTACGTGCTGCTACCAGCTCCACCTATAATATCCTTAGTAAAGTTTTCATAATGGTTCAGATATTGGCAAGACATCATTGACAGGGTGGGGAACAATGGAGAGTCCCACTGGCAGTGTCCCAGCAGAGCAGATTTTGGCGTCCTTGGCTCTAAGCTGGGTGTAACCTTTGAAGGCTGTGAAATGCAGCAGTACCTGGCCACTCTGCAGGTCCGAGCTTGGCCCTAGAGCAGTGAGGGCCACACTGAGGCATCGTACAGGATTGCTGTGGGCCTCACCTTTCGTGAGATTATATTCTCCTCATCTTCAATGCGCCAGCTGTTGGGCAACTGAGTGGCTCAGAGAGTGAAGCTCTGTATGGGAACTTTAGGAAGGGTCCTAAGGGTGCTCCTCTCATTCGTTGTTACAGCTGCTGAGATTTTAATAGGTCAATGGCATCTGTCACAACCAGCAATTGCTCGTCGTGCGCAGAAGCGTTCCTACGTGCTGTTCAATTAGTTTAGCCTCAGCCCAGGACCTAACCAGCACCCTACTCCTTTGACTTCAGTCCTAGACTATTGACCACAGGTTTTCAACGAAGGGTAGCAGGTCTAATTTTAAGTCAAGGAATACTTGCGTGCTGAGACGACTGGTTCTTCTTTGCTTTGGGTACATGGGATTAAATGGCAAACAAGTCTCCTCTCCTCACATTTCACTGTTGTCATACATTAAACATTTGCCTTTTTGCAGTTTCTCATTTGTATCATCTTGACCTTGACATTTAAATCCCAATGCTGACTTGAATGAACTGAGATTCCAGAGCGCAGGAAATCCTCTCAAATGAAATAAGGGTTTATGGCCTTTTCATAAATGGCTTCATTCATAAACAGGAAGTAATTTTCCAGGAAAAAATAGCAGACTTTTCTCTGTGTGTTCACTGTGTGGAGGAGACTCCTGACGGGTGAACAACACGAAGTAGGTGATATTCCAAGTCCTGCCAGCACCACACGTCTCACACCGAGGTTTCACTAAGAGCAGAAATCACTGATCTCTTTTTCCATTTCAAAATAGCTGTCTGTGAAAACGGCTGTCAGAATGGAGGTCGATGCATTGGACCAAACCGTTGCGCTTGTGTCTATGGATTCACTGGGCCCCAGTGTGAGAGAGGTAAGGAACACGTTTTCATGATATTATCACCGACAGAGCATAGGATCGGGAGTTGTATATTTAAGTATGCGTATTAAAGATACTCAATTTTATGTGAATTTCTGCTCGATTCCTCTGCCTGATGATAGAGCCCGTAATGACAACCTCCTGCCCAAAGCACTCTCTGACATCCCTGGTTATTCCATGGGCAGGATGTGAAGTTCCCACTGACTGCAAGGGTGTTTGATGTCTCTGGATCCTCCTCACCCCCAGGTGGCCCCTTGTAGCTGTTTGTTAGACATCAATAAACCCCTGTTCTGAGTACAACAAGGGTATTTTCGTCTTGGGCATTTCCCTGTTGCTTGTCTTGATAGCCTGGGAGTGGCTTAGAAATGCCAGGAAGCCCCTTACCACAGCATCCTCATGAAGGGAAGGTGACACCGTCGGTTCCTTCCTAAAGTCTAAGAGAGAAGGGAAAAGAGACGTAAGCCAAATTTTCAAGCATGCCAGTGTGGTGGGTTGACCCCAGCCAGCAGCCAAAGACCCATCTGATGTCTTAGGCACTCCCTTCTCCTTTGGGATGGGTAGAAGATAGAAGGAAGGCAAAAAGACTCATGGATCACGATAATGTCAGTTTAATAAGGAAAGCAAAAGCTGTGTGTGGTAGCAAAGCAAAACAAGGAATCGATTCACTACTTCCCATTGGCGGGCAGATGTCCAGGCAATTCCTGCGAAACAGGACCTCCGCACCTGTAATGGTGGCTTGGGAAGACAAACACCACAACCACCTTATATCCCCCCTTCCTCCTTCTTTCCCTGAGGTTTTATTGCCGAGCATGCTGTCATATGGCGTGGAATATCCCTTTGGTCTGTTTGGGTCACTTGTCCCAGCTGTGTCCCCTCCCAGTCTCTTGCCCAGCCCCAGACCACTGGACTGGAGCTGGAGAGCAAGCCTTGACGCTGTGCAAGCACTGTTCAGCAACAGCCAAAACAGTGGGGTGTTACCTGCACTGTTTTAGCTACAAAAGCAAAACACAGCACCACGATAAGGAAAGTTAACTCCATCCCAGTCAGACCCAATACAGCCAGCTAATTTTGGTGCCCACCCTGAGTTACCCTGAGCTGGACTTGCAGGACTCTCAGCATTCGCTGATCCTGCTCAGCACCACAAGTACGACTCACTGCCGCTCCTGCAGAGGAGTCAGGGACCACATGCAGTTAGGGACCACGTGCTAAATGCTGGTTTAAGGACTTGGCCAGCTCGCACAGGAACTCCGTCAGACACTGGTAGACAGTAGTTTCCCGGGCGAGCACTCGGCTCCCCTATCAGTAAGACCATTTCTGCAGCCTCCTGCCTCTCTCACTCTATAGAATCAAATTCCTGCAGCAACTCAATTTATTGCCCGAGTTTGACCTGTCCTGTGTGCTTCAGGAGGCAATTACTTTGGGGTGAAGGAGGTCAATACCATGTACCATCAAAAATTAAAACTAATGATGTCACCCATGCTAACAGCCAATAATTTTCAAATCAACATGGACCTGAGACCCCAAAGGTCAATACTCTAACCTTTGCAAAATTATTTTTATGGTTTAGCACTATATTTACTTGAAAAACCTTGAAAATTATGACGAGAACTTAAGGTTTTCCATGAAAGAACCTTATTTTAGTAAAAATGTTTTGAAGGGAAACATAAGCCAACTTTGGTTTACTGTAAACCTCACGCGGTTTGATGCCAGCTGCTCATCCAGTATGAATCAAAACAGCTCCACTAGGAACCACAGTTTTCACCAGCTAAGAATACGGCTCTTGGTGACATGTGGCTTTGCTGTATTTCATCCAGCCAACGTGTGCGGAGCGGCTAGATCAGATTTACATTTGGGTAGCGTGGGTATGGCTGAGGTTTTGGCCGAGACACGAAGTTTCTCCCTTTCCTCTTGGCTTAGATGGACATCTCACGACACTGCTCTGATACGATTTTTGGCAAGGGTCAGAGTGGCACAGAGCAGAAATGAAACTGAAACATGAAGCCAATGTGCAAACTCGCAGGATTAAGATGAAAGCACCCTGGAAATATTCTGCTTTTCTAGCTTCTAATTTTCCCAAGATGGGGCTAATTCTGTTTAACTCCATGTCCAAGGATTGGACTGCTCTTGCCTTTAATGTTTTTTTTTCCAAGTTGGGGATTCTTGGCAACGTGATTTAGAGGGTGAGATAGGAATAACAGTTGGTTTCCGGTAGCCCAGGCATCAGTCAGCCCTGCTTGAACAGCGGCCAGCAGAAATCCGCAGAACTCAACATAGTTGTTCAACGTTCCCTGGGTTGCAGAAGTATCCACTGAACCTAATGGTGCAGGTGCCCCATAAAAGGCCTCTGCTGTGGTTTAAGCCTCACATTTATTGGATGCAGAGAAGGGAAAGCTCTTTAAAAGCCTCCGCACACATTTACTGAAGTTACCTTTCATGGTTCCAGTCTCCTTTTTACTCTCCTGCAAACAGATATAGCGGTTGAGCACTGCAGTTATATATTCTTTAAGCTCTCTCCCTGCCTTTTTCTAGCACACACACACATGCAGATATGCATTGCTTTAGTTATGGAGGGGTTTATGGTAACAGCCTTTCTCCTTTGAAGGCTCTACCTTGCAAGATTCCTTCCCCTAAACCCGAGCTCTACAGCTGTATCTGTAGAGCTGCTTTCTTTTCCAGCTCATGGGGATCTGAGGTATTGGGATTCATCAGTTGATATGGACATTGGCTGTGTTTGAAAAGAAAGATGGGAATTTCTTCAAGAAACTTCTGGATACAGCAACGTCAGGAGGGACTGAAAAATCCAACTGTCCCGACCCTGTATGCGTGGTAGCGGAGGGAGTAGGGGAGAGAGTGGAAGAGGCAGGGAAAGGAGAGGTCTTAGCAGGGGCAGGCTTTGGAGACATCTTGTAATGTATAAAATTCTTTAAATAAAGAGAGCATTTTTACAAAGCCTTTGGAGATTTGGTTTAGTCCAGACTTGTACTAAGAGACAAAACAAGCTCTCCAGCTGTGTATACACAGGTCTTCCCTGCCAAGACAAACAGAGCGCTTGCTTTGCTAAGAGATGTTAAAAGTTACACTTTTCAAAGAGGCTCCTGGCCGGGCAGTCTGTGAGTTTGCAGCCAGGTGAGGTGGTTGTGACTGACCTACCAAGAATAATGAGCGTGACGGCGAAGAACTTAACCCTTCCAAGGAGAAAATGAATTCCAAGGAGAAAATGAATTCCTGCTCCATCACTAGGCTGGGTAAGATGGAGTCCCTAAGCACGTCAGACTTGCTGGAGACATGGCCGCTGTTGAATTTCTGTTCAGTTTCTCCATTTAAGGCAGCCGTGGTATTTGATGTGTTTACAAGGATCCTTGGGAGTCTCCAGTAACAGGCGACTCAAGTAGCGGGTTTGGAGGCAACACGGATCATCCATAGCTCTCAGTGTAGCTCTGAGTCTTGTTCCTAAAGATTGGTTTGGGTTTTTTTTTTGAAGAAAGATTAATTCAAAGCAGAGCCTGAAACCTACTGTCTGTAGGAAGGACAGGTTTCAGCCCAAGGCTCCGTAGGGATGCTGTCGTAGCACGGCTGGGTGCGTGGCCGAGTACTCTGGAAATTCCTCAGATTCTTGCCTGCATCTCTGCGGGCAGTGAGCTTCCACGAATGCCAGTGACCGTCTAGCGAGACATCATTCACCTTCCTCCTTCCCGCTCAGAGCAGCTACTGCCATGTTTTTCATGGGGAACCATTGCTCACTACTAAGGGCAAGCACTCTGCTGGCGCGAGGCAGTAAGAATGCGCTCTAGCATCGTTGTGTCTGCGGCTTCCAGAGCACAAAATGAGAGATTGTCCTGGCTACAAAGAAAACGACAGGCAGTTTAAGCTGGCTTTCGCTGCCTTTCGGGAAAGAAAGCAGAGATAATGTGATACGTACAGGCATTTCCCTCCATTCTGTGCTGTGAGATGATTCCTGATAGGAACCATCTGGGTTGGCAGATCAGACCGCACTCCGCCTGCAGAAGAGAGGACGTGTTGTAGGATACATCTCTCCATCTCTCCCTGCCCCATTACTGAAATGGGGCAGTTGGTTTGAATCATAGCTGGATAATGTGGAGATGTTATGTTCGGAGAGTAGGACAAAGCAGTATGAGCTCTGCTCCTCCATCCTGAGTCTGGCCCACTGCTTGCGCTCGGTTGGGCATTGCATCGCCCTGTTACGTTTCTCTGTAAAATAATAGACATTTTGCTGCAGCACAGGGACCATGAGGAGTCACCAAAGGGTTGCTGGATGACAAGCTGACCATGAGCCAGCAGTGTGCCCTTGTTGCCAAGAAGACCAATGGTATTCTGGGGTGCATTAAGAGGAGTGTGGCCAGCAGGGCGAGGGAGGTTCTCCTCCCCCTCTACTCTGCACTGGGGAGACCCCACCTGGAGCACTGGGTCCAGTTCTGGGCTCCCCAGTTCAAGAAAGATGAGGAACTCCTAGAAAGAGTTCAGAGGAGAGCAACTAGGATGATAAAGGGACTGGAGCATCTCCCCTGTGAGGAAAGGCTGAGGGAGCTGGGCTTGTTCAGCCTGGAGAAGAGAAGGCTGAGAGGGGATCTCATCAACACCTACAAATATCTTAAGGGTGGGGGTCACGAGGACGGAGCCAGACTCTTCCCAGTGCTGCCCAGCGCCAGGACAAGGGGCAATGGGCACAAACTGAAGCAGAAGAGGTTCCAGTTGAATGTGAGGAAGAACTTGTTGACTTTGAGGGTGCCCGAGCCCTGGCCCAGGCTGCCCAGGGGGGCTGTGGAGTCTCCTTCTCTGGAGACATTCAACCCCCGCCTGGATGAAGTCCTGTGTAACATGCTCTAGGAGAACCTGCTTGAGCAGGGGGATTGGACTAGATAATCTCCTGAGGTCCCTTCCAACCCTTGCGATTCTGTAATTCTGTGGTAAATGAACTGCTAACTGTGATAAGAATATGCCTGAGGTAGGACTGTGTGTTGAGATACAGTCAGCTGTGCATTTGCTCTGGTTGGTGTACCCAAATAAGCCACCTCCAGGCTGGAGCCACAGCATTACATAAACCATAAGATGCCTCAGGCTGAAAAGTTGTGTTGAGAGACCAGTTCATTGGGAGGGATGGACTTGATCCAGCTCATACTGCTGTGGCGGGCTGGTTCTGGATCAAGAGCTGGTTTTGGTCGAACACACTTTATAGCCTGAGGACTGGACCCTCATCAGCAGTGCACACACTGGCAGGAGCAGGTAGTTGGCAGTGTCATGGGAGGTGGGATGTCCCTTAGCAGTGAAGTCTGTCTTGTAGAATGTGGCAACCTGTGAAAGCAGGGGCTGACCCAGGTCCTTCTGCTGAAGCAAGGCAAAGGGACTGAAAGCTGGAGGAAAACAAGTTCAAATTGGAAAAACCAGATCATGTTTGTAACAAGGAGGTTGGTTTTGACTGGCTGTCTTCCTCAGGAATGTGCTGGAGCCCCCCGGCACTGCACAGCCTCACCTTAGACCTCTGTGGGTAGATGTGTCCAGCTGACCACAGCATGCTATGAAATCTTAGAGATGATGGAGTGATAACAGCACCGAGGGGCAGGGTTCACTGACCAAATGCAGACATTGCCTTTAGGGTGAGCATATACAGAGCAGTGATTGGTTCTGCTGCAGACATTTGGACTATGGACCTCCTTACATTTAATAAGTGAATCCCATCTCTGGAGTCTTCAGATTGAGAGGGATGGGGTTTTTGAGGACCTGTTGTGGCTAATCCATATGTAGGAGGGTTTCAGCAAGAGTCTCTGGTTGTTGTGCACTGGCTTGTTTGATGTTGGACTTCAGACCAATTCATCCTTACAGATTTAAAATCAGTAAATGCCTAACCAGTGTAAAGACGGTTGTCTGTAGGCTTCATGCTGCTGCAAGGCACAATGCGATGCCATGATCTCAGATGATGGCATGTACAGAAGGTAACGCCACGCAGAGATACTAACTTAGAATCAGAGAATCGTTTAGGTGGGAAGAGACCTTTAAGATCATCAAGTCCAACCGTTACCCTAACCCTGCCAACTTGTTTCAAAGAACGCAGAGCTGCATTAGTCCAGCTAATATCTGCGCTGAGGAGTCAGGACTCTTTGAAAAGCTCGTTAGCTTTGTACAGTCGCCGTTGTTTCTAGTGTGGCCGTGAGCTGTCCCTTTGCTCTCTGGAGGCGTGCTTCCCTACAAGGCTTGGGGTATCAGTTTAGACTGGCAAGCGCTGAAAAACGTGCCCATCTGTGCTGATGAAAAGAAGGCATTCAAACCCCACCAATCTGATTGTAGAGTTATTTAGGGCTTTAATTTGATTTTATTTTGCTATAACTATAAAAAGAGATAATTTCACTTTTAAACTAGAATAAACTGAGTTCCCGAATGCTAAGCCACAGCTTCTGCTGCTATACGCTCAACAAGCGGCGTGTTCAACAGCTTAGGGCTCTGGTAAGAGGCTGCTTTGTAACGGGAGCAATCCAACTGCCTTCACACTTCATTCCGGAAATACTCCACTTCAGAGGTAAATACCTTAATAGCTAGGTACTCAGAGAACCTTAGCATCATTTCCTCCTTCTACTTGACATCTTCAGGGATGAAGAACTAGTGAATGTGTCGTATAACCCCAGCAGCCTTCGGTAACATGAACTTGCATTACATCAGTGTCGGAGGAAAAGCTGCAGTACAGAAAAAATGAATCTGGGGGGAAAGAGGCCAATTTTTTTTTTAATAGTTGTACAGAAAAATGAAACATTTTGATGTCACATCTCTGATTTCACCCTCCTTCAAGTAGGAAAAAAATTTATTGCTAAAAGGTGACAATGTTTGACTCGGGTGAAGGTGTGGAAGCTCCTCCTGTGTTCCAAGGATGAGGTTTGATTTGGGTTTTTTCCATCTGAATGCTGAAGGCTTCACTGTGGATGCCAGTTGCTACCCCTTAGAATCATAGAACATTTTGGGTTGTGAAAGAACCTCTTCTTTTACTTTGGAAAAAAAAAAAAATTAGGGTAACATTCTTGATCTTCATGGATCTTCGTGTCTGTGGTTCCTATGAACGGTCCCGTTCAGAAGGCCCTTGCTAAGTCTGCTAGGTTTGCATGTCCTCTCCTCTTAATGGTGCAAGGTTTCCAAATGTTTAACCAACACCTCGTGGGGTGGTGTTCTTCTGTGCAAACACTTCTGGGCTGAGCTGAAATCCAGCTGTGCTTTTGAAGCCTTGCACGGTTGTTCCCAAGTCCTGTATCCTGTGAAGAGCCTTGGAAGGGATTGTGTCCATGTAAAGATAATAGCAAACTTAAAAATGGCATCCAGTGTCTGGGTTCTGGCTCTTCATTAGCCAGTGCAAGAAAACAAAGCCCTGTCATTGCACAGAGTGTTTCAAACACGTGAAAAAAAGCAAGGATTAGAGCCGGCACAGGTCCTAGACATGTAACATCTATGGAAAAGGCAGGGAATATCTCCCGGTCTTCCATAGTCCTCACTGCAGGACTGCGCTCTTTCCAAAACCATAACCAGGACTGGCTTGGATTGAAGTGAAAATGGTCCCAGACAGCAGCTTCTCACCAACAGAATCCACATCTTCCAGTGTTTCACTGCTGTTTTCAAGAGATTCTTATTTCTCCTATTTCTTTCCAAATACCTCAAGAAGGGACTGTCAACCAGTGAGTGAGGAGGACATGGGCTTTCAAAAATCGCCGTGCTTAGAGGGGTTAAACACATGACAAAAAGGAACTCTGAGAGTCTGTCTCTGGGGCTTGATCCCACACCATGGCAGAGCCTTGGTTGGTCTCTGTGGGTCGCTTCATGGGGTCTCCAGATGAAGCCACAGAGCACTCCGCAAAGAGCAGATCATGTTCTGTATGTCCAGCATTTCTCCAAAGGCACTGTAAAGTATCAGGACCTTGGGATATAAGCAGAGTGGGCAAAACCAGGTCCCAGGCAGCTTCAGAAACAAAGTTCCACACAATCCCTGGGTGAACAAGACATAGTACATAGGAAAAGGGACAGGTAGCATCTAAATTGCTACTCCATACCTTTTACTTTAAAGCTGTTGCTAATCTGCTTCTGTTTTCTTCCCGAATCACTGTTATTCTGCTTATATCAAGATACAGCTTTTTATATTTTAGCATGTACATAACATGAGGATTTCCTTCAATGTGCATTCAGGGAGGATTTCTGAGTCTCCATAATGTGTCCAGGTCTGTAGGTTCTCCGAAGTTCCAAAGGGATTTTGATGCCTTTTGGGGGGGGGGGGGTGCTCGTGAACCCAGGGTTCCTTATAACTGATACAATTCCCATCCTGGAATAAATCTCCATGAACGATGAGTCTGACTAACCCAAGTCCTCAGATCAGCATATTTTTATATTCTATAGCAATTTGTCAAAGATCCTTACCGTATAGGACAGCAGTTCCTCTCAGCCTCGTATTTTCATTTCGTTTCTATCGGTCTAACTGCCACTCATCCATTTTCCTGAAATATTTAAGCACTAGAAGAACTGCGTAAGGCGGCTGTGGATTTTCCTATCTGTAGGTGTTTAAAAGCAAGTTATACAGATATGGGTTAGGTCTAAATCTGTTTGTCTTGTCTAAGGGAAGGAGAAATCCAAAACGATCTCTAGCGTTCCCTCCAGCCATAGCTTTTCTAGTGACAGACACGCCAGGCTGTATATAAACACAATACAAGATCCAAAACACCATCTTGTAAGATACAGAGGGATGCTAGCGAGTGTCTCAGCATAAACTTGCACTTTAATCCACTCAGATTTCCAGATGGTGGGAATATTACAGAATACCCCATTATTCTTGCTTGTAGGGCCTCTCCAACCCCCCTCCTGGGAGGAGTTATTAAGGGTGGCTTTGTCTCAGCTTTTCTGTTTCCTCTTCATAATGATTTTTATTTCTAAATTTTCAGTCTAATTTGGAGGCTGAGGAGAAACGAAGCAGCCCCACAGGATGTGTCTGATCCCCATGCGTGCATGCAAAAGCCGTAGCAGGAAGCAGCCGACGGTGAACGTGGTCCCTTTGCTCGCTCCTGCCCAACTCGGGTCACAGCCCTGAACTTCCAAAATGCTGCTCCTGGGGAAGTAATTGATAGGGATGTATGTATGTCATACCTTTAGCTGGGAACTCCCCCAGAGCCCAGGCATGCAAGGACATACAACATGCAATAAAGGAAGGGAGCACAAATACGTCTTGGAAATTCAGTGATGCCTGAGATAACTCAGACAGGGCTTTAATCTCAGCCGTTGCATTTCAGAAGAAGATACATCAAATTAATTAATTAGAGCTGCCCTGTAGATTTTTTTGTTCTGGGAATAAATGTCAGGTTGGCAAAAATATCTCTGTACAAGCTCTGGCTGTGCCTGAGGTCCATGCGTGTTGTGAAACTGAGCCCCAGGCCCACTGCTCTCCTCAAAGAGCAAAATCCCAGAGGAATGGAGATGTCCCAGAAACACGGACCAGGATGCGGCTCCTGAGACCAAACTGAAATTCGTTTTGCCTAGGCCTCCACATGCAGACCCTGAGCTGCAAGGCTGTTCCAGGGTCTCATGAACTCTTATTTATTTCTTGGGTTTTGGTTTTCTGGAGGTAGGCCAAAGACAAGGGAAAGCACTGGCGACGGTGGCTGCTTTCTGCCATGCCCGCTCAAAGCCAGCTGGGTGGTGTGAGTGTCGGACGCAGCTGAGACACAGGTTTGCCCGACGCTCAGCAAGCCCTCGTTCTTATCAATTCCAGATTAAGCTTGAAATTACTTCAACCAGAAATCTTAGGGAGGAATTCTATTGGCAGTGGTTAAGATTATTTTTTTTTCCCCCCCCCCAGATCAGCTTTTTAATAAAGGATTGTGTTTACAAAGAGCTTTCTCATCCTCGTTAGGCATTCAGCTGCTTTTTCCTAGTGCTCTGCTAATCCAGATGTTGAGACATAAAGCAGAACTTGTAGAGATACGCGATAGAGTTCCTTCTCCTCAGCCTGCCTCCAAAGGTGAGGCACAAGCTCCCATTTCTCTACACTGTGGTAGAAAAAGCTTTTTGATAAACCAGCTGTAGCCCAAAGCGTCGAGATTGCTCTGACATGTATTGCTGTAACTCGCCTTGATGCAGAAAGGTCTGGCAGGAACTTCACCCCGAGTGGGGTTCAACTCGGTACTCAATTGTAGGTTGCCATTTTCCTCCTGCAGACAGGTCTGCTTGATAAAATAATTATAGTTCTGTGAAACCACATTTCCCTCTGATCTCTGCAGAAAGCCAGTCATAGTCTGCTGGGAGTACTAGTGGGATGCAGATGCATCCTGCACATATAATTTTCCTGCGTGCCCATGGGCTTTATGGTACAATCTTTAATGAGACAATCACATGCTACGCTTCCCCCTGCCAGAGGGTGGGCAGCCCTCCCAAAGCACAGCTACTAAATACCTTTGCTTGCTGCTTGGTGTTCTGCATGTGGCTCAGAGGCCAGTTCACTCTGCACAATGGGAACCAGCCTCTGGAATCAGAATTCATTTCCCCCAGAGACCTTCACGGAAACAGCATTCCCAAGATTTATCTTTCAATCTGTCAGGAATGTTTTGACTGGAATTTTCCAAACCTGTTTAGCCTGGCTACAAACCTGTTTCAGCCTGAATAGGTGTAATTTGGCAAAGGTACCAGTAAGAGCAGAGAGGGTCTTTGCAAAAAGTTGACCTCGTCCGTAGGCAACCACTTGCATTGCCAGTAAGAAACACAGGAGCATTTGAGTCAGCTGTGGCTGAGTTAGCTGAGAGGGTTGGACCAGTGTGGGTTGGGAACTTCTTGCCTCTTCAGCTAGTACCTCGTTGCCTGCTCTGCGTTGGGCAGGGAGGGGACTGTCTTATCTTCTGACCCTTCATCGCTTGTGGATGCAGTGACACGAGGCTTTCTCTCTCTCATTCTCACTGTGGCGAGGGGTATCCATGAGTAAGAGCCTCCTGATGCTGTTGAACCTGCTGATCCTTGTGGGAGAAGAGCAGCATGAAGAAAAATTCCTGGTTTCACAATTCACCCAAATCTGGAGACTCTCTGCAAGGGCTGTAAGCAGCCCCCTGCCATCTGACCGTGAGGCGTGCAATGCGGCATCACATCATAGTCGCAGGCTCAGTGGAGCACGTTTGGAGGTAGACGCATGAACGTCTGCAGTTCTGGTGGACTGATAGCAACCCAAGGCTGTGCATCAACTCTGTTCTCTGCAAACCCATGAAGATGGATGAGGAGGAACACAGGGAGGCATTGCTTGGTCCACATCTACTCATGGCCCTTGGGCAGTTCTGTGAATGGGCTCATGGTGGGACAGCAGCTCCAGGCCTGGTCCCACCAAGCAGAGTCCACGCACCCCATTTGTGGCAGGGAATGGGAATGCTTCCCATCTGAATGCAAAGACAAAGCCTGCTTAGAGTGCACTGGGATAAGAAGCTGCTAAGGAGAGTGCAATGTTTCCACTTCCATTAATTCAGTCTGCGAGGAATCTAATACCATGCTATTTGTGTCTGCTTGGTCACTTCTGAGACTTCTTCCTTCTATTTCAAGATACTTTAGCTGCAGATAAGCCTCTTCCAAAGAACACCTTGCCCTCCCTACCACAAGCATTGCATTGCCACTTTTGAAATACAAAACTTTTAGAATTGTTCAGGTTGGAAAAGTCCTTTAAGATCATCAAGCCCAACTGTTCCCCTAACCCTGCCATCCCACCACTAAGCCCTGTCCCTAAGCACCGCGTCTGCCCGGCTTTTAAATCCCCCCAGGGATGGGGACTCGACCCCTTCCCTGGACAGCCCCTTCCAGTGCCTGACAGCCCTTTGGGGAAGGAATTTTTCCCAATGTCCAACCTAAACCTGCCCTGGCACAACTTGAGGCCACAAATGCCTTGCTTTGCTGAATGCAGCAACCAACTGATGACTGCACTTCATGCACAGTAGCCTTAACACAGTCAGGCAAGGCCTGGAAAACCATCCACACTCTTTGAAAGTCTTTGCTCTGTGGTGTCCTTGCCACCACTTCCTCCCAGCTCATTCTCCCAGAAGGAAGGTTGGCAAAGTTCACAAACCCTCTGCCCAAAAATGCTTCCCGCCTGGCAGACCCAGATTTCTCGTTCTCTTACTCAGTCCTATCAGGAACACACGATCAGCTGTCCAGGAGGAATCCCCCCCAAACTCAGTCACAGCTCAGCCCAGCCACCGTCTCCATATGCTCTTCCCCCCTCATATTGAGGAGCTTGCCCATAGTCGTGATCTCTGAGCCTGAGAGGTGCAAGGCTTCCACATGGGGCAAGCGTGTGCGTGGAGAAGAGTCGGGAGCTGCCAAACCCCAGTGCCACCCCCAGCACCTCCATTCCTGCACCTCCATATCTGCACTAACTGACCGGGCAGCAATTCAACAGCCCACAGCGTTCACAGAATCCCAGAATCGCAAGGGTTGGAAGGGACCTCAGGAGATCATCCAGTCCAACCCCACTGCTAAAGCAGGTTCTCCTAGAGCATGTTACACAGGACTTCATCCAGGCGGGCTTTGAATATCTCCGTTCTGACCCCGTGCTCTCTCCCAGGACAGAGGACGCAGCGTGGCAGTGCCAACCCCCTGCTCCAACCCTCCCAGATGTTTCTACTGCAACTACTGGCCCCAAGTTGCCATCTGTGTGCTTTGTGCCTCGGATACCAGTGCAGTGGAGAGCCCTTGGAGGAGGGTTGTGCGTAGAGCTCTATCTCAGGTTTCATCAGGCTAAGACTTTGTCAGGAAACTGTAAAAATAGGACAGGAAAACTTAAAAAAGTTCTCCCTTTACTATTTCCTTTGAATATGTTTTTTCAGCACTTGGAATGTCTGGCCTTATAAACTGCCCCAGCCAGCTTTTTCTTTTCTGCAAAAGTCCAAACAGTTAAACAGGAATGTGGCTGTGTTTGTATGAGGTAAGGAAATGACTAGGTGGAGAAAGTATTCCATGAGAAAGGAGCCCTTTACGGAGACCCTCACACTGTTCCCCCCGCATCCACCCCCCCCCCCCCCCCACCAAAGCTGTCACGTATCGACGCGGCCTGAGAGGCTTAGCAGATATTTAGAGCTGGGTTGCGTGCTGAGACCTACGATCACGGTTGTACAATCTCTGCGTTCGCATTTAGTGCAAGAGAAATAACTGCAGGGTTTTCAGTTGGTCCCTTTTGGTTGGTTGGTTGGCTGGTGGCTTTTGGATGCTGTTCCCTTGTGGACTTTCCCATACGTTCTCTATGAGCAGGGCATGAATTGCTCCATTTTGTGCCAGGGCAGGTTTAGGCTAGACATTAGGAAAAATTTCTTCATAGAAAGGGCTGTCAGGCTCTGGAAGGGGCTGCCCCGGGAGGTGGTTGAGTCCTCATCCCTGGAGATATTTAAAAGAAGGACAGATGTGGTGCTTAGGGACAGGGTTTAGTGGTGGGATGGCAGTGCTAGGTTAACGGTTGGACGTGATGATCTTAAAGGTCTTTTCCAACCTAGACGATTCTATGATTCTATGATTTATAAGTTACCAGCTCTCCTGGCAGGTCCCACAGGGCACAGCCAGCCTCTAGGGAACACCCCCATCACAAGAAGCCAGAGTTTGGGTGGGAATCTTTTTGGGTAGAAGCTTGCAGAAGGATCAGCCAGATTAGTGCCCTGCCTGGGTTGCGTTGGCCATTGCTCACTCCTGGCACTGGCTGTTTGTCTTACTCCAAAACCCCAGAAGGTTACAGACAGAAAGAATTGCAAGGCTGTGCTCCTGTAGCCTGGGGGACCAAACCTCCTGCGGATGGAAATCATTCGCTGAAAATAGAAAAATAGATAACGAGTGGATACACTCTCCTTTGCTCTCCTGTACTCGGTTGCCGGAGCTTTTAGAAAGCCCAGTGGAAGCCTGCCAAGGCCTGGGGCATGTGTTGGAGTGACCTCATCCCAGCGAGGTCTGTAGCTCCCCGGGGATTACTTACAGGCAACGTCTGTCCTTACTGTTTTAAGAAAAAGCCTTCAGCGAAAGCATTGTTTATTATGAGAAGGAATTTGATTTTTAGCGAAGAAAAATCTCTTCTTCCTTGCTGCTCTATTTATTTATTTTGTAAAGAAGGAATTCACCCAGCCCATGGCCCATCTCACGAGGGGATTCCAGCCAAACGGTGCCAGAGAAAGGGCAGGGTGAGGGTGCAGAGGAGTCCTCCTCCATCCCTTCACCTTCCTTTTAGCCTGGACTCTGCAGATCTGCTTGCACGGCTGGGTTCAAGCATCTTTGTGTTTCTAGGCCTGGTTTAAATAGCAATGAAAGCAGAGCAATTGTTCCTGCTTTTGCATCTTTACCCTGGGAGCTGAATTCCCATCGCAAGCATTAATTTGCTCGGTGACACCGCGCTGCGTGGAGGGATGTTATGGAAGTGGGAAAACTGTCCTTTTGCTTGTGAAAGTTTTCAAACAGAATGCTGCTCTTCAAAAGCGCTTTGTCAAAAACTGCCCATTTTCCCAAAGGCATAGTAAGAACCAGTTAAAAGGGAGGAAAATGTTAATTTTTAAATGCTTTTTTTTTTTTTTTTTTGGTCCCCACAGCAAAGCACTTTAAACTGGGTATGAAATAAAGCTGTAAATATTTCAGGTGCAGATACTATTTCAGTCCAGCTGTTACGAAACATTTGAAAAACACCCTTGTTTATCGAAGTGTTTCGGTTTGAGATCTCCTTCAAAGAACCCAGTCTGAGTCGCTGATATTAACATTTCCCTGCGAAATAAGGGCATGGAGTTGTGCTCTTCGGCCTCTTCTCCCTGGTAATGGATGATAGGACGAGGGGAAATGGTCTGAAGTTTCGCCAGGGCAGGTTTAGTTGGACACTAAGAAAAATTTCTTCACCCAAAGGGTTGTCAAGCACTGGAATGGGCTGCCCAGGGAGGTGGTCGAGTCCCCATCCCTGGGGGGATTTAAAAGAAGGACAGATGAGGTGCTTAGGGCCAGGGTTTAGTGGTGGGATGGCAGGGTCAGGTTAAAGGTTGGACTCGATGATCTTAAAGGGCTTTTCCAACCAAAGTGATTCTATGATTCTCTATATCCCAGGGAAACATTCCCTACAAAAGATTTCCGTTGTCTTCATTTAGCACTGGGGAACCGGAGCCATAGAGAAGGTGCCTTCCAAGTGTTGTACGTAAACGTTTGATAGCCTCAGAGTGGTAATTCTAAATAGGCTGAAACGGATTATTCGTTTTTAACAAGACCAAGCTGCATTTCTGGCAGGAATTACAGGCATGGTTGGCAATGAGTAGTGCGTCCTTATTACCTCCTGTAGGAGGTGAGGCGGGTTCTGGCAAGGTGAACTTGGGTTAAGTAGGGTAGGCAAACCCCGGGCAGCGTCCCCGGGCAGCACAGCACCCCACGTGCTGGATGGAGGGAAACAACGAGGTTTTCGTGCACTGGCTGGGCTGAACCAGAAGTACTTGAACCCGTTACTGCACTTTCATGTCCCAGGACTCCACGCAGCATGTGGGTGAAGGCAGATGTCCACAGCAACCGTGAATCGTTCCTCCACTTATATCCCAGACACAACCTTTAACTTAGGAAAGTTAAAAATGTCTACAGGGATATTTTCTGGATGCTGTTTGCAAGTGGGATAGCGTGGCTCAGTGTAAGAGCATGTGTAACGGCATAGCTCCCACCCATTAACTCCCCAAGGGTTTGCAGCTTGCAATGGCCAGGAATGACCATTTGTTATCTATAGGGGTTCCTAACGATCTCCATGACAACCAGCCAAACATGGAAACTGGGAATGAGGTCTGTTCCTGTTACACTTCCTCTTCTGAGTGTGCTGGGGGCCTGTGTTGGCCGCAGGATTGGGTAGATAAGACTCACTATAGCCCCAACCTGGCTCTGCAGCATCTGTAAAAGCCCCTGATCCAGGGTAGGGGGTGGCAAGGGTTTGAAAACAAAGAGCGTAGCGAGGAGTCAGATTTCTCCTGGGTAATGCAAACACGTTGACACTTCAACTCAGATTCCATGGTGCCTTTTGCAATTTGAGCGCTCGCTCTCCTTGCTGGCTGCTCAAGACAAGTAGGCATGAACAGTAACCTAATCTACCTCTACGGCGATAAGAAATTGGCTGAGCATGGTCTACTTCGAAATTAATAGGGCAAGAAAGAAAAATGAGATGGGCGCATGGATGAGGCTGATGATAGATGCTGGGAAAGAAGCTGATGGCTGTCCTGTGCTGAGTGTTTACTGTTTGCAAAACTGTATTTGGAGAGGTTAAGTGAGGCAGTGAGCTGGCATGTTGGGTTTTGCAGCTATGAGTGATTGGTGAAGGCCCCGATACGCACGGCCCCGCTGTGTGAAAAGTCTCTTCTGTAGAGGTGAAGAGATTCTGTCTGATTCCCAGAATAAAGCCTGATCCGGTATTTCTTGCAAACCTTTAATGAGAACCTGCAGAGGGAAAGGGGGAGCTCATCCATACCCTACCGGACACTGCTATTGTACGGCTGAGTGAGCTCGAAGGAGGGAATAGGAAGAAATCCCAGCTTTCAGTGAGGAAGGCACCTCATCGCCGTTTTATTAAGAAACGTCCCAGCAAAGACCAAACTTCTGAAGGACAACTACCTGTGACAGGGTTCCTGGAAGGTGTGATCCCATACATAAACTGTGAAAGGGCTTTAGACATCTCCTAAGCGTGCATATTTCCTTAGTAAAATTTGATTGGTGCCTCATTAAAAATTTAATAATTTGACCATTAAAATTAGCAACAGATGGTAGCTGGAACGCAGCCAGGCTTTCTGGACTCCAGACTGCAATTTCCTTGGCTTCGTTCCCTTCCAAAGAAGTAATCTACATATGAAAATCTATTTTTGTCAATTATTCGTTTAAAAGGGGGTGTTCTCCTTACAGTCGCGCTTTCCTTATCTATCTCAAGGAATTCTTGCATCCAGCCATGCATCAGCAAGATGATGTGGGAGGTGCAAGTTTACCCCTTTCCTCTCAGTATGGTGCTGCCATGCGTTGATTTTGGGTTATACGTTTATGCGCTCTGACTTTCTCCATTAGAGCCCTTTGTAGGTACATGGCACAGCAATGTCAGCCATGTGTTCTTCTCCATCCTCCTTTTGACTGAGGCAGGGGGAAAGCAAGCCCTCTTTATCAGGTGTTTCTGCATTGTCCTAGGGTTAACGAGCTTGTAAAATGGATGACATTCCACATGGGCACTGCCACGTTCAAGCAGAGCTGCAGCCCACCTGACCGCAGTTACCTGACACAGAGGCCCCACCTGCAACCACGCTGCAGCGCAACGCTGAACCAAAACCAACTCCAAAATGTAACTGCCTGGCTGGCTGACAAAGCCATACAAGGGTGGGCTGAGGGCCCTTGGCTGAGATGAGCTTATACCTCGGAGTTCTGGCAGTGTCCATAAGCTAAAATCCAGGGGACAGCATAGGAATGGGGCAATCCTATAGGAACCACCTCTGTAGGACACTCCTGGGCTCCAGGCACCCATAGCTCACAGCCTTTGACAATTCACATCTTCTGTTAGAAGAATTCCCCTTAGTTTATACATTGCCTGAAGAACCACTTCTCCAATTTATCTTGAACCAGCATCACTTCTTATCCTTCTCTGATGCCTCCTGGCTCTGCAGGTCTGCTCCTCCTTAGGCCACTCATGATTTTGTACCCCGCTATCAGGTCTTCCTCCAGGTGTTTCTTTTTCAGACTGAGGACTGCTAACCAGTGCAGGGGTTCCTCCTATATAAGCCCTTCCACACCTTCCATCATCCTCATCACCCTTTTCTGATCCTTCCCCAATTCCACTAGCTGCTTTCTGAGTTAGGGGCTAGAAATGCAAGCAGCCTTCAGGATGGAAGCAAACTGTGAGTTTGGTGATGCTGCTCTCTTTTCTGTTCTTTAGTCCTCTCCTAATGCTTTGGTGCAGTCTGTCACTTTTTTTTTTTTTTTTTTTTTTTGTCTGTTACTGAGTTGATTTCTCTATTGGAATAGGATCACAAAGCAATTTCTTTCACAGCTCTCTGGGTATGATTGTTAAGCACTGGAAGGGGCTGCCCAGGGAAGGGGTCGAGTCCCCAGCCCTGGGGGGATTTAAAAGCCGGGCAGAGGCGGTGCTGAGGGCCAGGGTTTGGGGGTGGGATGGCAGGGGTAGGGGAATGGTTGGGCTGGGGGAGCTAAAGGGCTTTTCCAACTTAAATGATTGTGGGATTCTATGATTGTTGAGGAGATTTAAACTGTTCATTGGCATGGTTATAAAAAGCTCTCCTTGGTCTTTGTCTCAAGATTGAGAACTCGAGCAAGAGCCTCTCAGTTCTGCAAAAAAAAAAAAGACAATGGGTGAGAAAACAAACTTTGTTGCTTTCTTTCCTAGGACTAAACTAGAACAAACCACAGCATTAAACTTGGCGTGGCGAGAGGACTGTGTGCTTTGGCATTGTGTTAAAATTTGGGTCAAACCCCCAAAGATGACTATTTGGTAACTCACCCTTGCAAACACAGTATATGTTCCTGTTCTTATTTCCAAACCCAGGTGTTTTTATGAGATCAGGTCACTCTTATACCAATATAACTTCAAAATCATTACCTTATTTTTTTTCCCTCGACCCCCTCTTGCCATTTACTTCTCAGGGACATCCACAGACCAAACTTCTTTTAACACTTTTTTAGTTTTCTAGTATGACTGTGCTGCCAGCTGCTTAAGAGATACAAATCAGAGGGAGCATTAAGCTGGAAATAAGCAATTATTGTGCTAATTGATTCTTTCCCAGAGATGGAGGAGGGTTTGTTGTGTGGTTTCCATGCAGCTTATGCTTACCCTGATGCTAGGTGGGATAATTATAAAGTAGATGAACCTCACACTGTTTTTACTCAGTGCAAGCCACAGGCGTGAGTAAGGCCCATCAGCACAGGCACTGGTGGTCTAAAGCCCACAGTAATTAGCTGATGAACTTTTACAGCCCAGGGTAAAGGTGCTCTGTCATGGTTTCATGTAAACGTAGGTTCTGCCAATATGGCTGTCATGCAAACATACCTTAGGGGAGGAAGCTTTCTGCCTCAAACCATTGATTTAATGGTTTTCCTTGCTTTTTAGTATTTGCATGTGTGTGTCAGGATTTGAAAAGGGAGCTGGTTGCAAAGATCATGTGTGGAAAGGCTTACATCCAAGAACTTGCAGGCCCAAGAATGGAGTACGGGCAATGAGCTTTGCTTTGCTGTCTGTATTATCCTGAAACATTTCTGGAAACAGAACCATTGGTCTTTAGATGTGGGTGCCAGTGCTGCCCATGCCTCATGATTTGGGTATAACCACCTTCCACATGGGTTTTTTGTTGCTTCCCATGTCAAATCCAAGCATTTCACTGCAAAGGCAGCTGTGGGCTAATCTGGGTACTGATGCAGGGATTTGGGTTCACAGTCAATTACGAATTACTAGGTGCTCCAGCATCAAAATTCCATAAGCAATTTGGCAAATCTCAGCCAGACTATCTGAAATAATGGCTATTTGACCACCACCTAACTTCCTTAGACAGTTCATGGGGAATTTTCTGGTCTGACAATAACATGGTTAAAGGTCCTTTTTCCAGCCACAGATCAAACACTTGCATGCAATCATCTTATTCCCAGTAGCAGGAAAAAAAAACCTTCTTGCTTAAGAATTTTGTTTCCTGATGAATGCCTGCTGGGCTAATATCCCTAATCAAGGGTCATGAGAGCCCAGACAGTGGCAAAACCACATTCCTCAGTGCAAACAAGCCCTTCAAAATCTTTTTGGTTTTAAGGATCCTTGTTGGGAATGAGAAACAGGCTGGCTGTTTCTGCAGCATCTGGGTTTTAAAGATTTAGTTAAAATTGCCAGGGGACCTTTGGGAGTTAAACTGAAGAAATTAATCACAATGACGTGTATTACTGCAGGAGGTTGCCTTTACAGAGGCTGTCAGAGAGCGTAGAAATCCCTTTGTGGGATTTACAGTAGGCATCATGGGGAAAGGTTTGGAAACTCTCTCCCAGAAAGCTTTGCGGGTGAGATCTATGATTCTTCCTCTGCAAGCCAAGTAGAAGTGATCTGGCAGGAAGATATCACCATCATCTTATATGTTTCTGTTACAAGGACTGTCATGCCCTAAGGCTGTCTGTGAGGTGCTTGTACCATGTCATCTCCATACGCACCTTTGCCCCTAACTAAAATGAAGTTCGATTTCTTTGCTGACCCCAGCAGTTCCACAGAACAGGTGAACTCACAGCCCTGAAATTGCCTCTTTGCCTGATTTCATATTTTTGAGATCATTCTAGGGCCAGTACTTAAAGGGAGTGACTCAAGGCATAGAATAAGCATAGTTCATGGGATGAGCCTGAGGAAGACTAGGAAGAGCCGGCTTGGAGAACCTCTAGAGGATCACATGAAGCATACAGCACAAAGAAGGTCACCACCTCCAGTACTGGTCTCCAGCTTGGTCTTAAATTTTCTTCTTTTCATGATTGTAGATTCCCCCCCCCCCCCCGAACTTGTTGACTTTGTCCCTGAATGTCTGTGCTGGTAGGAAGGGGAACAGGCACTCTGGCTGTTAGACCAAAAACCTTGTGTTTGTGTCTTAATCTAACCTGTAGGTGTTGTTTTTCTCCCTCAGACTATCGTACTGGTCCCTGCTTTAGCCAAGTAAATAACCAGATGTGCCAGGGCCAGCTCAGTGGGATCGTCTGCACCAAGACCATGTGTTGTGCCACCATTGGACGGGCCTGGGGTCACCCATGCGAGATGTGCCCTGCCCAACCTCACCCCTGCCGCCGAGGTTTCATTCCCAACATTCGTACTGGAGCCTGCCAAGGTAAATGCCATCAATATCTAAAGGATGTTCCCTTGTCCATCCTGATGTGTGCTGAAAGGGAAAGCAATGGATGATTGCCAGGAACCCCAAACCAGAGAACAGTTCTCTGGCTAAACTTTGCTTAATCTGCCATTGTATGTCCCAGAGCATCGCCATGGACCTTGGGTCCCTCATGGGATCACCTACGATCTTGCCTCACTTACAGATTCTGGCCATGCTGTGGTTCTTGGGTGCCATTCCTCCACCCCACAAGATGTAGTGAATCAAACTACTGTTTCTCTAGGTTTAAGACTAAGTTACAGCCTTCTATATACCCTCGTTGTGTGGTGCTGCTATTGTTGGAGCTTCTGTCCCAGCACTAGAACATCATCAGCACTTGTATCAGGTGACCAGTGCTCTGTAAATTGTAGCATTGGTTCAAAACAGAAGCCATAACTCCTTTGAGATCACATGAGCAATTGATATGTACATAAATCGTGTGCTTAGAGGTTGCATTCAATGTCTGGGACACCCAGGCATAAACAACATAAACTCCACTGAGTTCCCATCAGCAGATCCCATTGGCAGCCTTTCTGGAGCTGCTGTTGCTTCTCCCCACTGATGGGTTGCAGGTGTCTCCATGCAGAGTTGCATGAATTCCTTTCTGCAGCTGCAACTAACTTCAGCCTTTACCTGCCACAATCAAAAGCCAAAATTACAGTCCAAATCCCACATTGGCCAGTGTCTGTAGGATCAAATTGGGAAGGCTGGAGAGGAGAACTCTCCTGCTGTCTATTTTAATCTGCATTTTATGGCCTCAATACCTTCAGGAGAGCTTGGCCTATTTAATAATTTGTCACTCACTGTTACTGCAAGCAGAACAGGAATATAAATAATATCTGCAGCGTGTGAGTGTGCTGGTTTTAGCAGTGAGTACTGAGGCTTCCTGAGGTGCTGTGGAAATCAGTGTCCCCTCACAGGTGGGGAGACCATGGCTGCAGGGTGAACCTTTCTGGGATGGGGCTGAAGAGCTTATTGTCCCTAGGTTCCCCTCTCTGCCCTGCAGCTGATGTTGCTCTCTGAAGGCTGCAGGAGAAGGTCCCACCAAACCAACTCTCATCCTCAACTCGGCTACCAACCTGGAATGAACCGTGATGGGGTAGACACATTGGTGCTTGCTTTGGAAAACTTTAGCATACTTTTGTCTCCCTCTTGCTTGTGTGGATCAGCCAGCAATGCCTTTACATCCATTTTGTGTCCTTCACTTAATCTCTAATGTAATCTGATGGGTAATTGCATGAGGAAATGTAAATCCACCTACTTGGAGTAAAGCTTCTTTCTCATAGCAGTCCCACCGTGCTGGGATTGAACATTGATTTGTTGCAAAGGCTGTGCTTTCTAACATCTTTTCTCATCTTCCTGCAGATGTGGATGAATGCCAAGCCATTCCTGGGCTCTGCCAAGGTGGCAACTGCATCAACACAGTGGGTTCTTATGAGTGCAAATGCCCTGCGGGACACAAGCAAAGCGAGACCAGCCACAGATGTGAAGGTAAGATCTCAGGCTTCTGCATGGCCTCACCAGGCTGCTTAGCCCTGGGTTCCCAGGTATGCTCCAAGAGCACAAAGCTCCCCCCTGAGAATATCTCTGCACACAGGGCATCTCCAAGGCTGGCAAAGTAGAGATGTGGAAGAGCTCCCATGCCAGCCTTAAATCCTAGCTCCCAAGCAGGAGGGAGTACTGCAGGCATCAAGGCCTGATAGAAAATGTACTGCAATAGGAATTTCTGAGCTGTTTGTCTGCTTCGCACAGTATGAGGCAAGGAAATGAAGAATAGAGCTTGTCTGATCTCTTAAACTAGAAAGAGGTGGGTTTTTTTATTTCATGCAGGTGTTTTCTGAAAGATATTTTAATGGCAACACAGACTCATTGAACAGAAGGGACCTCTGGAGGGCTTCAGCCTCCTTAGATCAGGGCTGGCTTCAAAGCTAGGTCAGGTTGCTTATGTTGCATGGTTTGATCAAGCTTTGAAAACTCAAACCTTCTCCCAGGCTTGCACCACTGCCATGGTGAGGATTATTTTCCTTCTATCCACTGGATATTTATCTTTTTGCAGCTTGCAACTTGTTACCTCTAGTTCAGTAGAGTAACTGGGAAGAAGGCAAAGCAGGTGGAGTGTGCTTAGCTGGGATGCTGATGGAATAAGACAATCAGAAATAATATCATGGCTCTTGGTACACTGCAGAAGATCTGACTCCATGAGATGAGGGTATGGAGCAAGTCAATGCAGTGTTGCTTCACTGACTTGCTACTCCAAACTGATATGTTGGCCAGAACCTGAACCTTGTCCTTGAGTACAAAGCAGGCACAAGGGAATATTTGGAATTGGAGACATGAGATGCCAGCGTGCCTGTGATCATCCCTCCTTTGAGCCAGTGGCCTGATGCTGTCCCAGCCCCACAGGGGAAGCCTACCTCCTTGCCAATCCAGGGTTGTCTGCTAACAGCCTGCCTGCTGTGCCTGGTTTTCCTGTCTTTATGATTACTTTTGTGGGATGCACCTTACTCATCTTCCGCAGAGTTGTAAATAGCTAGTGACCTTTTCAACCTCTGCATCTCTCTTGGAAGTCACATGGTGCTTCAGAGGCATGGTTTGTGCTTAGTTAGGGATGCTCTAAGGTGTTACTGCCTAAGCAGTAGCTACAGAGCTACTGTAGCATGAGGCCAAGCAGGGGGGGAATGCAGTCTGTGCTTCTCAGCATCAGCCTTAGCCTGGTGCTGTGGGCAGCCTGGGGGGTGCAGGCAACTTTCAAACTCTCTGGAGAAGTCCCAACCTTGTGGGAGGGAACTTTACAGAAACTCCTCTTTGCCTCTTCTTCGGCACAGAAGTTGGAGGAGTTAATTAATAACCTTCTAAAAACACCTCAGAGGAGGAGCCAGATGCCTCGCCCAGATGTGCAGGTGCAGCTCGGCTCTGAAGGTGTGGGCAAGCTGATCTGCAGTTTTGGCAGTCAGATCCCTGTGTCTGGAGGTAGGACTGCAGGAAGCAGAAAGGACCGGTCTCAACAGCTGAGCAGGCTCTGGTAAGATGGTGCAGAGAGTGTTTCTGTATTTCCCCATTTTCAAGGGAAATACATTCCAGGTGGGTAACAGAGTTGCTTAGAAATGGCCAGATGACTGATCCTCAGACCAGAGGACTAGTTTCATTTGGCGTGTGAAAATTTAACAATGTTAAGACCAGTTGTGGTAGCTAAGGCAAAACTCTGTGTGGTTTTGGAGGCCCCTTGCTCTTTGTTCTTGGACTCAGGATAAGCTGGTCTACTGTATTCCTTGGCTAAATTCAGGACTTGCCTAGACAGCGAGAGGCAATGTCTTGGTCTGTGATGTAGTCAAGTGCTTCTGTACATGCTTCTGTAGTGAAGTGTGGAGCACAAGCAAGGATTAGGTGCAATCGGAAGCAGGGATCAGGTGCAATCAGTGTATTGACATTCACAGTGCCACCAAGGTGAGCCCTCTTCATGAAAGTCCTGCTCTGGTTCCTTAAGGTCTGGTCTCAGCATCTCCTTTATCACTGCTCAGCTCCTTTATCATGTCTTGGAGAAGTGTGAAGACCTCCATGGGAAGGACACGCTCTCCCTAGGAGTCTTGCAGCAGTTCTCATGGGCCAGATGCGTTACCTTGCCAGGCAGGCGGCACCTCTCAGAAGTAGGGGAATAAACATTTGCTGTATTTTCCAAACATCTGGCAAATGAAAAGAAAAACAGCATTAAACTTTTCCTGCCCTGGTTGTTAAAGTTCTTTCCCGCATACCCTAATGAAGCTCTGCTGGCCTGTGTTTGCCACTTCAGGGGTGAAACGTGTTGGTTGTGCTGGTGTGACTGCTTCCCACCTAGCTGGGCTTCAGGAACCCTCACTCTCCAAGGCTTTCTTGTAACCAAGACAAGGAATGATGAATACACTAGAAGTTAGACGTTTAACCTGGAGTTTGTTTCCAGGTGGCAAAGTTGTTTATGGTGGCAGAACTATAGGGCAGCTATCTATCCCACAGAGAGCACTTAAAGCAGCCACCATGGAAGCAGGGCAACTTGAGTAGTCACCGTGGAAGCATTAAAGCACCTCCATGGCACTGTGGGTTTGACAGTGCATGTTGTCCCATGGGGTTTCTCCCAACAGTCAGTTCTCAGGGAAAGGAGCATCACTGCTTCCAGGTGGCTGTTCCCATACCCCCACCCTCCTGTGATCCAGACATTTTCCTCGCTAGTATAACTCTAGTAGTCTCTGTGTCAGTGCGTGCCATTTGGCCTGGGTTCAGCCCTTCAGAAAAACTTTTCCAAAGTGAGACACCAGCTACAGAGGTTAATCCTTCGGTGGGGGATGGACATTCTTTTATGTTGAGAAGACATCTGTGTCTGTGGATCTTCCTTGGCAGGATGCCACGAGACTTTCTAAGCTTTTAACAGAAGGGTTTCTTGCAGTGCTCTGGCATCCAAGGACTCGGAACTGGTAGAATCCAAACCAGCCCTCTTACGTGCATTTCAGGTGAAGAACCAGTTCCCCAAATCCAGTGATGTCCCACTCAAATTGGCTGGCCAGTGGGTGGAGGCTGCACTGCACTAAACTGTGGGCCTGACCTCAGGACACAAAAAATTGTTCTTGCCTTGGTCTGCCTCACCCGTGCTGGCTGGGAACCAGGCAAAGCACATATGAAATCAGTTTAGCTGGAATCTCCTCTATACCAAGATTAAAACCAAACCCTTGTCTGAATCTGTCATCCAGATGCGAGGGGCCTCTGCGTGGGTCCCCACTTCCCAGAACGCCTGCAAAAGCAGCATGATGTGGCCATAAACAGCTTCCTTTCACTCTCCTTCCTTGGATGGCCATAAAAAGAGACATCTTCAGCATCTACGGTGTCTGTTCAGTCACTTATCTTGCCTCAATTGCTATAAGGAGACCACCAAAAGAGGATGCTTGCCTTTAGTATGATTTATTGACCTAGGGGTCCTTCTGTAAGAATGACATAAACACGAGGGATGCTCTAAACTGACAGGGTTGAGATTGTTTTCGAGGGCTTGTTTCCCAGACGTGAATCACCAGCATGTCCCCACCAGGCAGTCAGGAGGTGAAGAACCTTTGTCTGGGTTATCACTGCTCCTCTCTAGGACGTGTACCCCACGGGAGTAACTAAAACTATGTGAGCAGGGGAAGAGAGAGCCAGCACCTTGTAAGGAGTCCATCTGATGCTAACACTTTGTAATCCTAGGAAGATCTGGGCCCTGGCTTGGAGCTTGCTGCATGCTCTGATATGTTGGGAGCGCAGTTTGTTACGGCTGGTAAAGCCCCTAATTCCCCATTTGCTGAAATCTCTGTACTGCCAAAGTAGCTGCATCAGTCCCAGCCACCTCCACACTGGGCCAAGGGTTTTCATCAAAATAACGACCCCCACCGTAAGAGGATATTGTCTTTATCCAGGTGTGCTCCAAACCTAAAATCTCAGAGCTGCAGGAGTTCCCTTGTTCCCTCTGTTTGCGCTAACTTTATAGATGGTGAAAGGAGGGATTTCTCAGCCTGCACTGAGACCATATTGCTTTAGGAAGAGGAGATGGTTTCCTTCTTTTTCAGATCTTTCAGATTCCTTATCCGAGCCTAGCATCCCGGAAACATTAAAACTAGATTAAATGCCTGTGTTAAATTCTTCCCTAGTTCCTGGGAGCTTGTATTTTCTGCTTAGAAGATTCCTCCTGGGGAGTGAAGTCAGCAGCTGGGATTGCGTTTGAGCCAAAGGTCAGAGCCCGTGTCACTGTGTCTGCTGATTAATGAGGTCTCCCTCATTAGCACAGCAGCATGTACCACTAATCTTCTTTGGGCTGTTTATGGGTGGGAATAGGCAGGAGTAGAGATAATGTTGTTTGTTTCCCATAGTGATACTTATCTCTTAACACAAATGGCACCTGGAATCAAGGCTCCGTTTTCAGTCCCTGAATCCCTGAAGAATAAAGATGCTTTTCTTATGCGAGATCTTCTATGCTGATAAGGGAGGGTCCGGATCTCCCAGGCATGCAGGGGGGCTGCAGCTGGATAGACTGGATGAATTTGGGTCAACCCCAGAATGAAAATGCTGCCCTATTTCTATCTGCAAAATGTGAAAATGTGTGTACGACATCAAGTTTGGATTTGAACCTAAAGATCCTCCAAGTTCAGGGTTACTCAGTTCCAGAGTTATTTCTGCAGCTCATCTCTAATGAATGTGACACTTTCAAATAGTGCCTTATTTTATGCCTTTGTTCATTGTATTCAGAGGGAGCTCCAGGGATCAAGAGTTCCCGAGCTTGGGGCTGTGCAACATATAATGAGAAATTTCTGGCACCGAGAGTTGCCTCCTCACTTTCTGAAAGATAGAAGCAGTCTATGAAACACAGCAGTGGAAGGGGGGGTGGATGGAGGGTGGGGAAGGGGAAGGCTGCTCTCTTAACCAACGCTGGGGATGAGGCCGAAGAATTGCATTTATATTGTGTTTATAGAAAAAGATGAGCAAGGAGGGCAGGCTTATGGCTAAATTGAGAGATGCTACGCTTGGCTTATGGGGCAACTGGAAAAGAGCAGGATCTGTCGGGGTCTCCGGGGGAACAAGAAGTGTGAGTGCTGAGAGACGGGTGTGCTTAGATCCACCCAACTTCTTAACCTTGATGGAAGGGAAGGATTGCCAAGGAGGACGTGAGAAAGCACTCCTGGCAATAATGGTGCAAAATGAAGAAAGGAAACATCAAAGCTTGAAACCGGACACATCTTCCTGCTACAAAGACCTTTATCAATAAATCGTAGGGGGGGCAGTGTTACCTAGAGTGACATTTTTAAATTATCCTGGAAGCAGCCATAAAAATTACACTTAAGGGAACAATTCCATGGCATGTTCTTATGGGTGGAATCACTGACTGAAAAAAAGCTTTTACTTCCATAATTTTAGTGGTTCTCTGCCAATAATTTAACTTTTCCTTAACAGCCCTTCCTCCACGGCATAACCAAATGCTGAGCCAGCTCCATTATCAGCGGAGCATGTAATGCCAGTACCTCACCCAGGATGCTTTCCAATGCCCCAAAAGGAGTGAGTGTCTCATCCAAAATTGTTCCCCAATGATAACATACAAGATACAAAAAAAAGTACATGGAGAAACACCGGGCAAGGGAGTGAAAGGCATCGCGTGCCTTGTACAACAAGCTCTGCTCAAATCTGCCCGGGGTAGGTCCTTCTTGACGGTCTTCGGCATCTCCAGGAGACAGATTCTGCCAAGGGAGAACAAACCCTTTAATTACAGATCTCGCCTCTTTTTGGCCTCCCCTTTCTATTTAGCATTTGTAGGGTGATGTGTTAGATGCTACTTTAGGTCCCTACGGGCTAGTCTTCTGTCACTACCCCCCAAAATTCCAAATTTTCTAATGGAGACAAGACTCTAGTTTTCACTCTGTTGAACCCCATTCGTGTTTCTGAATTGGAGGGAGCTTTCCTGCCTTTCCCATGAGGAGAGCGGGTAGGCTGGCCGACTTTCCTCCCGAATGGAACGTGATAGCCATTTTATTAGCGTGTTTTCAATTTTCTTACAAAATGTCTACAGAAGAGCTCATTGTTTGGATCCATTTAAAGCTCATTTCCATGGATTTGGTGTGGTTTGCAGGGTTCCATTACTCTCTTCTGTGGTTTCTTTGTGCTTTCTGGAAGGGAAGGTCTGAGAGTCCCGTGTGCTGCACGAGAGAGGGCTGATGAGGCATGACCTCTGCTACGTGACACAGAGATGTTTTCTCCATCAAGTCCTGTTTTCTTAGCAGAGGGAAAGATTGGGGTTTCAACATGTCTGTGGGCACCCGTGTTGGATGGGCTTTGCAGACTGCAACTCTCTTTCTGAAGCTCTGTAGCCTTTGGCTTCCAGCATTTTCAGCCTTAAAGATCAGGCCAACTCCAACCCAGCGAGTTGGAGACCAGGTCCAAAATCAACGTTTGCATTGAATTCTGCCATTGTCTGAAGAGCAGAGTGCGCAGAATATTGCTTTAATTTTTAACAGAGAGTCGGAAAAGTTGTGAAGTAGCCAGGTTGGAGTTGGAAGAATTCCCTGCCCGGAGCTGGCAGCGGGGTGTTAATGAGAGGTGTACATACCCCTCCCACTGTGTCAAGCTCTCCATGGACTCCAGCTCTGAATGAATCAAACCCAGGAGACACTTTACAAAGAGAAAATAAAGAAGGCAAATGCGGTGGGGAAGAACTGAAACAACAACATAAGCCCAGAGCTCAGTTGCTCAAAGTACAGGATGTGCGAGCAGGCTTGAGAAACTCTGGGGTTTTTTTTGGCTTTTGGGGTTGCTAACGCTGCTCTCATCTGAGCTAGGATTTTCAAGGGGAAAAAAATGCTGCAGTTCGATTTAACCTTTTGAATTAACACTGGTTTTCCTTAAGAAGGGAATGTAGTAGCTGCCCCCACAAACACGGATGTGTTTTTTTGGATGAGTGACGCAATGTCCTAAGTATTGATCTAATCAGGTGCCTGCCTCTCCGCTGGCCCCCAGACCTCCGATACAGCAGCCTTCGGGAGAGATACACAGAAGTTTTAAGCTGTTCTTTCTAATAGTACAACCAGCTTTTGCTTCAGAAAGCTCTTTCCCTTCCAGTGTTCTGCAAATTGTAACCAAACACAGGCCTGTAATTAAATGACAGGGCAGGCTGTAGTGATAAAATCTCTTTTGCTGCAGGGGCCCAGGTGGGGGAAGTGTTTTCCGTAGATTTGCATTGCTGCCTTCCGAGGTTTCAAGTCTTGTCTGTCTCTTGGAGGGGCTCCGAGCATCAAAGAGCTACAGGAGCTCTGCAAGGGCAGAGGAGATATCTCTGCTGCTTGCAAAAGGCGGCTGAAATCTTTGGCTAGCTGAAAGCAGAATTTTAGAGTTTCTAAGAAGCCGAACAGGAAGGCACCTTCCCCTCTTGATATACGGGCGTATAACATGCCCTGTGCACTTGGGCTTAATTTTGTGCATGTTGAAATGGAGGTTTCACTTGATTCCGCTGGACTCAGAGTTGCAGCCAAAGCAGAACAGGAGATAATTGTGTTTGTAACAGGTTGTGTGAGCAAGGAGGAGAGACTGAAGGTTATTTCTTTGACCACATGAAGCACCTGGGGGGGGTCTCCCTCCATACCATGTGCCTCACTTCAAAAGGCAGCTCGGCTCATCTTACTTAAAAAAATTCGTTGTCGGTGTCCATCGCTGAGCTGGGTGGGATGAATTTCACCCTGTCTCACTTTGCAGGGAAAAATCATCACTGCTAGGGCACAACTCTTCTGCTCTGTTTAGACGTTTCCATTCAGGTGTGATGAATTACTGCCTGGATGAGATTTCCTCTTTCTGCTGAGTGCAAATGGCATCTAGAAAAAACTCCAATGGAGGCGCCTGCTCTGGAACCATCTAACACATCTGATCACAACTCAACATGTACCACTGTCCAGGTCACTTCTGCAGTCTTTTCCTCTTGAGTTCTGATGGTGTAGACCCTCTTATAGCTCTCTTCCCTCAGAGTAAGGTAGGGCCTTTGGGGCAATACAACTTAACCATCATCATCTGATATCCATGGCTGTTCCACCCTGCAGCCAAAGGCTGGTGTAGTGGGATCACAGAGCCTGGGACGCAATGGCAGAAGGCTACTGGCAGCCTCCCTGATTTTAGAGAGAAGGATGACGTTTAGGAGGATGTTTCTGGAGGACCGAGGACGGTAGTTGGTTCCTGAGAGTCACCTCTCTGCAGCCAGACTTCCCCCCCTGCCTTGCCCTCCCTTGGATTTGTGCCTGTGCTGGGGAATCCTCTTACTGACATTGCTAGGTGAGTTGGAGGAGTCCGAGCCTTGGAGAACTAGCCCTCTCCTGGGGTATGTAGGCCGAAGATTATTTACCATTGGTGTAAGTTTGTCCACTTAATTCTAGCCTGAATTTATAATGTCTCAGCTGAATTTGTAATGTCTCGACTTCGGTTTGCATCTCCTCTTTTTGAGACTGCAGAGCACTGCGCTCTCACCATCGTCTTTGCGTGTCTCTTCTCTATGATCCCATCACATCCTCCCAGTTTCTTGGATAAATGTAATTAAGTCCTGCTAGTCCCTTAATGTCAGGCAGTTTGTTCCAGGCCTTGAGTCACCCCCGTAGACTCTGAACCCCTCCATTTTGTTAACACCCTTGTAAGAGCTGGCACCACACAGAGCTGTGGCATCCAGGAACGGTCCTGATTAAGAGGTAACATCACCTGCTTGGTGTTCCTCCCATCCATCTCCAGGGCTGCACTAGCATCGCTAGCCACTGCATGGCACTGTGAGATTGCAGTCAGGCATCCCCTTCCCAGCTCAAATTCAGGTTCACACTGGACAGGACGCAGCTCACCACCCCTCTGGGTAGCCCACACCCATTTCTTACAGAAATTTCTTGCCTGTTTCTCGGATCTGTCACTGTGGCTCAGAGCCATCAGCACAGCCAGGTCTTCTGGCTCCCAGCATAGATTTCTTCTGGTCCCTGCCTTGCCCTGATGGAGCGGGTTCAGGTAACTCTTCCCCGTGTATGTACGCTGCCTTCATCACTGAGGTCTGCTGGATGAGCTCCTCCAAAGGCGCCCTCCATCCCCACTCCCAGATGAGAGGTCTTTGCTCCTCTGCCTTTTTTTTTTTTTTTTGCAGATTAGTCTTTGCCCTGCGGCAACTCTAACCTCCACACATGCTAATGCCATCAGGCTCTGCGAGGCTGCAGTGCTGTTCACATCAGAAAAATCCCCTCCAAGGAGCAGACTTTGACCGGTTCCTTTTCATTACTTTCCTGCCAGCCCCCGGCAGCATCTGAATTGCATATAAAAATCCCCTTATCCACTCACAACAGCACGATAGGTTTAAAACACAATAAATAAAGTTGCTTAACAGAAATAATTTATTTTTCCAATTGCCAAGATGCTGCTTTTTTTTTTTTGCCACTGTAAAAACTATCGGGCAAATACTCCTCCTGTCTTTTACCACCACCTGGACCGTGACTACCAAGCAGCTGCTTTGGGTAGATTAATTAGAGGTTGGATCTAATTCCATCTCAGCTTCTGAAACAGGTTTCAGTTGGCAATAGAAAAAAAAAAATCTACAACCCTGCTCCCAGACAAGTCCTTAGAGTCCGGTGCCCCGCAAGCATGGCCGGGCCCTGTACATTTAATTATATTGACATTTTGATCAAAATCTGTTGAAAACAGATTGCCCTTTTCAAAATAGCTCATTTGCCACTCTGTTCCCTTTGATTTTCCAAGTTTCAGGTCCCAAGCGATAGCGTCTCTATCATCTGTAGAGGTACTTGAATTTTCTGCTCTGTCCTCACCCTTTTCTGCTGCAGTTTGATTTTTCTTAAGCTGCAGCTTTCAGGCTTTCTGTGTGGTTTCCCATCTGTTGTTAACTAAAACTTTCACAAGGATATGAAGCTCTTTAAATACTCAGTATAAAAAGAGCCAACAAAATAATTAACTCAAGAATTTTCTCAAGGTTGTAATATAAATGGCCTGGAAAGTTTGGAGAACTCAACAGCTCTCAAGCAAACCCTATGGTGTCTCATCTTTCCCGCTCAGTTCTTCCAGCATGGATTAAAATCTAACTCTGAGCAAGATTTCAAATATAGATGCTCTGTTTCGGGATCCAGACCCAGGCATCCAGGAGCTTTTTTGTGTTCAGTGTTGGGCCCCTCCCTCCCCGAAGGACCTGGAGGGGCTGGAGCGTGTCAGAGAAGGGCAGCGGAGCTGGAGAGGGGTCTGGAGCCCCAGGCTGCTGGGGAGCGGCTGGGGGAGCTGGGGGGTTCGCCTGGAGCAGGGAGGCTGAGGGGAGCCCTCATCGCTGCCTACAAGTGCCTGGGGAGGGGGGAGCCGGGGGGGTCGGGCTCTGCTCCCAGGGAAGGGGCGATGGGACGAGGGGCACCGGCCTCAAGTTGTGCCAGGGCAGGGTGAGGTTGGCCCTGGGGAACAATTCCTTCCCCAAAGGGCTGCCAGGGGCTGGAAGGGGCTGCCCAGGGAAGGGGTTGAGTCCCCAGCCCTGGGGGGATTTAACAGCCGGGCAGAGGCGGTGCTGAGGGCCAGGGTTTGGGGGTGGGATGGCAGGGTTAGGGGAACGGTTGGGCTTGATGATGTTAAAGGTCTTTTCCAACCTAAACGATTCTATGATTCTATGACCTTGGCAATGGGGGTAGTCTTGATGTTTTGCCTGTGGTGAGGGTCTGCCACATCGTAAGTTCAGATGGCAGAAGCTACACGACTGGAGCGATTATCTCTGAATTTTGTGTACTTTTGCAACCTTTCTGCATTTATTACCATATGCCTGGGAGCTGGGGCTGCCCGGTCCCTCTGACGTCTGTGTCCAGCTGCTGCGCTTTGACAAAATCTTGTTTTTATTTTCCACATCTTTTAAATGTGCTCTTAAATCCCCAGAGATGCACCTTGCTGGGTGTTATATTCCCGCACTCGTGGCAGTGGGCTGCTGCGTGTGGCAGGGCGGGCTAACGGGGTGGTGTTTCTTTGATTGCCGTGGGTAATTAGGTGTGATCTCTCCAAGGACTTGGTGTCTATCTCACTCATCTTCCCTGTGATGAGATAAATAGTTCAAACTATGGCACGGTCATGGTGATGTTATGCAAATCAGCTCACACTAAAATAGGACTGCTGATTGAGGAGCTGCACCCATAGTGTGATCTGTCCAGACCCCCGTGCCTAACTGATAGTACAGAGGCCTTTTCACCTGGATTTAGATGCCTGAACATACTTAAAAATTGAACCAAATCCCTCCTGTATGGATAAATTTGGTGAAAAATGAGCCCAGTGCTTTTTAGAAGTATGCTGTTGTCTCTGATGTTGCATCTCTGCTTTGAGAGAGGCCTCCGAATCACACCAAGGGACCTGCGGTCCTGCCAGTCATGCAACTCCACAGCCATATTTCTGCCCTGAAGCTTCCTTTGTGCTCCAGGGAGCTCAACATTTGAGATCAGACCTGCACTGTCAGTAGAGACAAGCAGGGGACTCCATGAAGCTCTCTGTGCCACCCATACGGATTTCCGCACTAGGAGACCACTTACGGTCTCAAGCATCCCATGAAAACCCATCACGCCAGCTCTTGCCCTCTGTGATCCCAGCTCTGCTCCTGGATCCCCACTGCAGATAGGAAAGGAGATGATTTGCAGGGAAACACAATCACTGTTGGTTTCTTCTTTCCTAGATGTGGATGAGTGTGGCGCAATCTCCGGCGTGTGCGATGGCGGTGAGTGCACCAACACAGCGGGCAGCTACGTGTGCACGTGTCCGCGTGGTTTCATGACCAGCCCTGATGGATCACGCTGCATTGGTAAGATGCTAAATAGATCTCCAAACCACAGATACAGGGAGAGGTCACACTCTGAAACCCAGTCCTGGTGATTTGCAAATCGCTATCTGGTGATCACCAGATTTGCAAAGCAAAGGGCACATCGTTCCTGCAATAGCTGGAAAATGCTCTTTTCCATGTGCTGTCCTTGCATGTGCCATGCTGATGTGGTCTGCCCTGGCCACAGGTTTTGGTGCTCTTGCAGACCAGAGCTTTCTCCATCTCCCTAACTTGGACTGCAGTTGCCTCAGTGGTTGAAGTGTTTGACAAGGGGTTGCTGAGGACATCAGGAGGAGGACTGGGGTGGAAGGTGTCTGGCTGGGACACTGGTCTGTTTGAGGCAGGATCCTTGTGCTCCTGCTCACAGAACTGCACCAGCACCTGGAGAATCCCCAAATCTACCCCTTTTCTCCAGCAATAGATGTCAGCTGGGGAGCGACACCGGTACTCCCCCTACAACTGAGCTGCAGGCCCAGCGTGTGGCTGTGGAGTGTGTTTAAGTCCCAGGGAAGGCTCGCAAGCTTTCCTGGAGCAAAGAGGGACCCAGTGAGGGGGGACGTCCCACAACATCCGCTTGCTTTGCAGAGGTGGAGGGGGGAAAGGTTTACTCCAAGTGTTTGCATAACCAATGGACTAGATGACTCTAGGGGTCCCTTCCAACCCAAAACATTCTACAATTCAAATAAACGGTGACTTTTATCACCTCCTCCTTCCTGCTTAGACCACAGGTAATGGCTCATAAACCCTTACTGCCCCAAGCTAAGAATCAGTAGGGCTGTGGACTCAGTTGGCTTCATCTCACCGAACTCAACCTTTCGGGATTGAGTTGCTTTGCACTGAGCTGCTTGTTGGATCCCCAGAGGAGAGAAAGAGCTGCTTCCCCAGCACAGGCACTGCTAACACCTATTCCTGCGCCCGCGCTGAACCGGCAGGTTTACAAGGCTGCCGTGTAAGCCCTTGCGCATCATTTCGTAGCCCACCTTCCTCCCACAGCATCCCATTTCTGTCAACAAAACGACTCCCGGGCTCGTATGGAAATCACAGCCTTGCTGACCCCATCCCGCAGACAGCCTGACGGGCTCGGTGGGGCTGGTGCGTGCCGCTCCACCAGCTCTGACGAACTTGTTCACCCCTGTCTCAGTTTGGCTCGAGGCATCTGGATCTCAAAGCTTCCCAGAACTGACGTGAGTCCAGGCGAGCTTTCCCTGGGCTGACGAGCTGTCCTGCCTCCAGACTACAGAGCCTGGAGTGAATCTTGTGTGTTTAACAGATCAAAATTCCATTCCAAGCCTTGTAAATAGTTGATGGTCCATTTCTCTTTGTAACAGACAACAGTTCTTATGATAAATAGATTGGCTCTCCATTTACTTGCTTTCAGCAAGGGCACTTACTTTACTCAAAATGAATCCCAGGGTTTGTCTCCCTGTTCAGAAAGTTCATTCGCCTTTAGAAAGGTGAGGATGCCAGAGTTTGCAGAGAGGAGCTGTTACAGAAGAGGCAAAGATCATTGTTAGTGCAACGGAAAATGTCAGGTGCAGCTTTCTGCTGGAAATACTGGAAATGAATACAGAAAAAAAAAAAAAAAGAATTTCCAAATTCTTTTATAGCCACAGAGCCTGGAGTAAAAAATTAATCATGTTCTAGTTCTGGAAAGAAAAATGTTGTAAAGTTTAACATACGAGTCACCTTGTTTGGGAATCTGATAGATTTTAATGAGAATGAAATTCTTTTCCTCCCCATTTCCCAGCCCCTGCCATAAGCCCGCAGGGGTGTGACGGCTGCTGGGTGAGTCATATGGACATTTCCTCGCTTTCCTTGAAACCAAGTGCTTCAAGAAATGAAAACTAAGTAAAATTAGAAAGCCCACATTTAAAAATAGTCCAAAGCTTAGTTAGCTGCAGTGGACTATGACTGCATCTGAACTCACTACATCATGCTCTAGCCATTTCCCTGAGCTAACATAGGCTCCCAGTGTGCTGTCACATTTTGGGACAGACAATATTTTTTCTGGCAAAACGCACAGTTACTATTGGGGTGGTGTTGCCCTGGGATCCATATTTTGCAAACTTTGCTTCTATCGTTTGAGGGGCTTGGAGGGGCTCATTTTGAGAGTTTATGGGCGGTTTAAAACCCACGATTTACGTCCTATGAAATAAATCAAATACATAGTCTGTAAAATTGAAAAATCATAAATAACGTGGCCACCCTTAAAGCATGAACAGCATCGGGAGAGAGCAGGAGAGATGGTCACGCTGCCCCCTCCCAGATGTTTAGACTGGAGGTGACCGCAGCAGCTCATATATCACGGGGCACCAGCACCAGCTGTGTGGTGGCTTTATGGTGGCAGCCTTGATATATTCCCATCCCTTTCCCCTCCCTTTTTAGTAAAGTAAACACCTTTTTTATTGCATTTGAATAATCTCCTGTAGTTTTTGCAGCTGAAACAGCAAGGCGCTGAGCTTGAGTTGATCCCAAATCTCCTTAGGTGCTTTCGCTGCCTTCCTCAGTAAAATGCAAGCAGTGGTGCAGCCGGAGAAAGTCCGTCATAGTTTGAAGTGAACATTTATTGAACGATTCAACCACCTGTGCTTGACACAAAGAATCCAGTTCCACGCAGGTTCATAACAGCTTAATTCATTTACGCTTGTAAACTCAGGCTCGGTGTTTTGCAGGTGGCAGAAGGATCTGCTCCAGCAGGCTCTGAGGTTTGGCTTTTTTTTTTTTCTTTTCGGTACAATGGGTTGCTTTTCAAGAGCAGCTTAAAAGAATCATTTTCCAATGAGAAAAATGGCCTTTCAGATGCATTTCCAGCCATGCGCATGGTGTTCCCTTGTTCGCTGCAAGTCAGCATCCTGCACATTGCTTGCTTTGCCCTTTTTCCCTGATAGTGCAGAAAAGCTCCGAGGGATTTGGGTCTTATCTCCTCTTGAGCAACATCAGCAGATTTACTGCCCAAAGCTCCGGGTAGGGCCAGATCCTGCTTATCGTTGCAAAGTCCTGGGCTCAGAGAAGGTTGTGAGGGTGTTACTAAGGATTTCACCTGCCTGGAGAACCCTTTTTGTCTGCTTTGGTTGTTATCCAGGCAACGAAAGAGCAAGAGGAAAAAGGAAATGTGAGGAGATCTTTGTGAGGGCAAGGAAGGACGAAAGGGAAGTGGTGTGAGGGTCACAGGCTCAAAACAGATTGAGAAGGAGCTGGGGAGGGACCCTGAGCAGAGCTTGATTGAGGGAGCTGGCGGTGCTACATCTGCAGGGACTGGAGGGTGCAGCAAGGTTCCCTGGGTGCTCCACAGTGTGAACCCGTGCAGGAACCTGGACTGCAAACTGGGTCATTCAGTCCAGGTTTGTAAAGCATTTCCCCCTAGAGAGAATAATTTTTTATCAGATCGTTTCAGGGATGCATTTATGCCTCAACCTCGTGACTGGTGAACTGGGAGGTGAATTTGGAGAAGAGTGAATAGCCAGGAAGGGAGTGAATTTATTATTTGTCTGCTTGCCAGCAGACAAACCGTCCTGCCGTAACCCCCAGACCTTCCCTGTGTGCCCTGCAGCCCTCCTGCGGGGAGACAGCAGAGGCGTTGGTGGCCAAGGTGTGCCATGGCTATTGCAGGTTGGGGAGAGCGGTGTGCAGCGGGATGCTTTGTGCCTTCGTTCTGGCACGCCTCTTCACCGAGACAGACCCCACCATCTCATCTTACCCAGACAAGAATGAAATTGGCCAGTTTTCCAGAAACAGAGAACATACGATGGCACCATCGGTCCAGACTGACTGTCCTCGCCACAGTATGAGGCTCCTTTTCACACCCTTCTGCCTTGCAAACCAGGCACCGCTGGACATCTTGGGTGGGAGACCTTTGGCTACGTGCCACTGCGTTGCAGCTCTCTTCTGAGCTGCTTGCCCTCAGGTCCTTTGCAGTCAGAGCCAACTGCCTTTTGCAACCACTGGTTTGTTTGGGTTTGGTCACTTGAGCTTCTCGGTTTTCTCTTATGTGACAAGGCACAAAGTGAGAGAAATACTCGCCCTTTAAAGTTCTCTCCTGGTGAGCAGTACCAGGACTTTCTATTCCTTCATCTCTCCTTGCCCCCACCCCACCAGCAAAGAACCAAACCAGGTTTTCATCGGGATGAAAACCGCAAAATCCCTTGTAGGTGCACAACAGATCTTAGAGACCTTGTGCAGACCACAAAGAGGATGTCCGCACCGCGCTGGAGAGGCGCTCGGAGGGTGCAGCTCCTGGTGTGGGGCTTCTCCTGGGCATCAGAACACAGGCACCAGGGTGTCACGGGCCAGCAAGATGGGTGCAGGCTCTGCCAGCCCCCAGCAGGGCCAGCTTGGAGTCACTCCTGGCCCGTTATGATAAGCTGGCCAAACTCCATCTCCTGCTCTCCCGCTCCTGGCTGGACCTTGTAAAACATCCACAGCCTCTGTAAATCAGAGACCTCCGACAGACCTGTGACTCTATCCCGCACCTCCGTGCGCTGTCTGATCTCGTGGATTTGCACCTCCTTTCTCGCCTGCAGCGTTATCTGATTTACTGGGGTTATTGTGCAAACCTGTTCCCTTCACAGCTGCAGAGGGAAGCAGAACAAAGCCACGACGGCTTCGTGCTCCTACCTCCCGTGCGTGGGTGGTCCTGCAGGAGGTCACATGGGGACTGCAGGGACCCACTGTTCTTTCCATCCACCCTTCTCTCTGCCCAAGGCAGCTCCAGATGAGTTTTCAATTAGTTCTGACCTTCATTTCTGAGCGAGATTATTACAAACCGCAGTAAAGACAGCTGAATTTAATAAACATTTGTCCAGATGAATAAGGGCTGGACCCTTCCCTCCGTTACACAAACTGCTGTGACCTCCTTGCCTTGTCAGACTTGTCAGCACATCTCTGTCTGCGGGGAAGGAGGTTGCGTTCTCCAAATCACTCCTTGCCCATGAACTGGCTGGCTGCCGTTGTGTATCACGGCTTTTGGGACAGCGATCATCCCACAGAGGAACAGAAGGAGCCGGGTGGGATCTGTCTTCTCTAATGCCCAACGGGTTTATTACAAACTACCACCCTCAGATCTAGAAGTTCGTTTAAGCTCAGCCCTAAACCCTCCCTCAGCTAAACTCCCATCAACGGTTTGAGGTGCAGCTTTTCCAAGTGGCCATGCTATCCTGCCCCGGCTTGGTCAGGGAGCAGCTTATTTCTGGAGTAAGCGTGGGCTTCATGCTAGGTAACATCAACCTGCCGACGTGCTGCGGAAACACGGCCACCTTCCACGCTCCAGCAGCTGCTGAAACCTGCAGAGACGCAGAGATTGCTCTTGCACTCTTGCCACTTGCCAGAGGTTGAGGGCTTGGGATGACCCAAACACTGCTATGGCCAGGAGTTCCCTGCATTTGATCCCCTCGCTCAGATTTCCCTTCTCCTAGCTTGTCTGTCTTCCTGCAAGTTGCTTTGGTGGATAAAGTTTCCTAAAAGGGAATAGTTCACGTTGAACTCAATACTGCGGAATGGCGGAAAGGATGTCCCTGAGGAAAGACCTGCTGGTTTAGTCACCCTGGCTTTAAACGGGGTCACTGTCTGCTGCAAGTCACTGAGCTGTGATTAGAGAAGAAATGTAACCACAGCCCACAGATCAAACGGCTCCATGCAATTAATTTCAATTATATTTCAGGAAAGTGTCAGCCTGCTGGCTAATGTCAGTCTAGAGGCACAGATGACAAATCAGACTAGACTTTCCCCCTCATTAATTTACTTGAGAAACAAGGACGGGAGATGAATGAGTGGAAGATTCCAGGTTTTCCTGGAGGACTTGGTGCCAGATGGAGCCTGCTAGACATGCGAAAGACCCTCAGTCTCCTGGGCCTTATCCAGAAGCCACACACACCAAATGCTGGTGCCAGGCTTGGTGTCTGTGGCTTTGGCCAGGCTCGTGGACTTTGACCACCATCCAGGGCTCGTTCTCCTTCCAGCTCAGTCCAGGCTGTGGGAACTAACCCGTGCGAAACGGCCCCGTGGGCATCAGGTGGGGACGTGGGACATTTGCCATTGGATCAGTTCTGGGAAGGAGAGGCAAGTCCTGGCCGAGCCTGAGATGTGCAGGACCACGCTGGACAGCACTGGCTGTGGTAAGGTCCTTGCTTAGCACAGCATTGGGGATCACCGACTAACACTGGAAGGGTTGTACCCGGATCCCCAGCCTGACCAAAGTGGTGCAGGAGCTGGCTGGCCACCTCTGTCCCGCCACGAGTGGGAACAAGGGAAAGGACTGTTGCAGCCAAGGCTTCAGCCTAGAGCAGGAATGCCTGGGGAATGCCCGCTCGCTGTCTGGGAACCCTCAAAATAGTAGCAGGCTGCACTGGAATGTTTTTTTTATCACAGGGAAGTGTTTTTAGTGGCAGAAGTTAGAGGAAAATATATCATGCTGGGTCCAACAGCCAAAGAGAGGAGAAGACACTGCCACTCCATGTGGCCAAGTTCAGGGCCTGTTGTACTGTTATATTGGCACTGATGGCCAACCCTTGGTCACAAATGTAGCATAAATAAGCAAGACAGATGTTAACATCAGAGGAGGAACCTGAAGAATGGAGATCTCAGCCCCAGGATGCAATTTTGCTGAAAAATAATATTTAGTCCAGAGCAGTTTGTCTGTCCCTGCTGAGGGGATGGGTCAGGCTGTCCAGTAGCGGAAGTGTCAATGTTTGCAGTGGTCTTATGCCAACCACCTTCCCTCAGCCTGTTCCCCCTCCCAGCTGGTGTGGGGTCAGTGGGTGAACCCATCCCTGATGTCCCTCATCAGTGCAGAAACTCTAGTGAGAGGAGGGAGACACTGGTAAGTAATCCCATTCCTTTGGGAAGGTGAGGAAACATGGGGTGAGGTGAGGGATCTCATCTGTGTTCTGCTCTGTCAATTCAGCCAGAGTCTTCTAGGTCAGCTTGTCCTTGCTGGGCAAGGAAGGCAGCTCCCAGTTGAGAATCCAGTGGAGAGGGACAACCCGCCTACTGCCTGTTTCTGGCTCTCGGTCAGGCTGCTTATAGTATTTAGGAGCCTAAATGGGAATGTGAGATCTAATACAGGGGAATAAGGCCTGGCCCTACAGCCTTGATGTGCTCCAGGTGGAGGTTCTGGAGAACCTCATGATCTGGGAGGATGAGGCAGAACAGGAGGTCAGATTGGAACATTGGAAAGCTGGAGGAGATGCCATTGGGAATGGGCAGTGACCGAGAGCGTGGTGATGACACACTGAACGCATCTCCTTCTCCTCTCCCTCTCTGCAGACCAGCGGATTGGGACATGTTTCTCTGCTCTGATCGGGGGCCGCTGTGCCGGGGACCTCCCTGGCCAGTACACCAAGATGCAGTGCTGCTGTGACTCGGGGCGTTGCTGGGCCATTGGTCAGACTCCAGAGATGTGCCCTGTACGGGGGTCTGGTAAGTGCAAGACATAGGACCTCTACCCACTACTGGGCCAACTCACGGCTCCGATGGCCCAGGCTTGAGGTGGAGAATCATCAACGTAACACCCAGAGAGAGGTCACGTGGGGATGCTGGCTCCCCTGCCTGGGTCTCATCTGAAGTTGAGCCAGATGAGTTCAGCCAAGGCAAGAATTTGTCTAGAATTTCCTCCTACCCCCTCAGCTCTCTTTGGTTTCCACCGTAACTGAACCTTGGGGCCAGATGAGGGTAAGCCCACGCAGCAGGAGGCTCTGAGGAGGCCCAAGGCTGTAGCTCTGTCTCTCTGCCTCTCTTCTTTCATCACCAGCTCTGAGCAGGGCAGAGCTTTACAGTGCCTGGCACCCTCCTGCGTCCTGTCCTTTCCTGCATGAAGGGAGCCCCACGGTGCTGGCTGTCCCACGCACCCCAAGAAGATGTTGCCAAACACCCTGGCAAGCTGTGTCTCATCATCTGCTCCGAGTGGAGGATGTTAAAGCCCCCCTCACCCATCTGCTCCCATCAGCACCCACCCTTGTTGCTCCCTGCTGGTCCATCTCCATCCCTCCATTCCCTGCACACTGGCAGAGGCGGGAGGGGGATTCAGGCACTCTTGGAAGAGCGCTAAGGCAGCTGTTTTGTTTCAGATGAGTACCGCAGGCTTTGCATCGAAGGACTCCCAGTCGTGCCAGGGTTCCCTGGGAGCTTTCCAGGAATTCCTGGATTCGGGCCCAATGGTGTTGGGCCGGGACTCAACGGGCCTGGAGGCATCGGACCAAATGGGGCAAATGGACAAGGCGGGATCCCAGGTCTGCCTGGAATGGGCCCAGGAAGTTCAAGCATTGGTAATTAAAATGACTTTCTTACTGTGCTGACCCAATTTGGCTGCCTGTCTCAGAACGCAGGCAGCGTGTCTGCCTGTGCGCCGGCCCGCTGCTCCGAGCCGCGCACACACGAGCAAAGCACCCCTGCTCTTAGCCAGCTACGAGGTTTATTTTGACACGGGGGGAGTGATGGGATGTGACACTAATGCTGTGCAGGATGCTGAGCCCAGAAGCAGATCAAACAGCGTCTGCTGGCAGAGCAAAGGAGCCGAGGCTGGCTCCGGCGCAGAATATCTTTCTAATTACCAAATAGGAATGAAGCTTTCACGTCACTGCCTCACCCTCTGCCTCCCCCAAACAACATTCTTTTTCCCACCACCTTGGACACCTCTCTCATCTGCATCCCCCCATAGCTCCTTGCTAAGGGCTGAAGCCTGGGAAAATGTGCTGGATGTCAATAAATATCGATTTCTACCTTGCTTCCGAGAGGCTGTGCCCCCTTGTGCATGTTGGTGGGGTGGGGACATCTCAGCAGCCTGCAGAGATTTCTGAGTTTGTGTCTGCAGCCCCGTGGTTGTTCATGGCTCGGGGGGACCACGGATCCATCAGTGTTTGGATTTACCAACCCTGCTTGACGGGGACAATCAAAGGGAGGGAGCTGTAATCCTCTACCTGATGCTGTCTCTGTGCTTTCCAGGAACCGCCACTTTGAACCAGACCATTGACATCTGCAAGCATTTCACCAACCTCTGCCTGAATGGACGCTGCATCCCCACCCCATCCAGCTACCGCTGCGAGTGCAACATGGGGTACAAGCAGGACGTGCGCGGGGAGTGCATTGGTGAGTAGGCTCTGCTTGACAGGCACACAGGTCATCTCCAACTGTGCCCCACGCCTGCTCCTAACAGCACCTCGAGCTGCTGCCCCGAAAGCCCCCATCCCAATCAGAGCTCCCCACAAGAGGCTGGAGGCAGAGGCCTTGGGTCAGGTAATGAAGCAGCATGATGGAAAGGACATGTCTGCCCCTGAGGAGCGTCCAGGGTGACAACTGTGGTAGCCACAACATTACTGTTGTGTCGTGGTTTAACCCGGCTGGCAACTCAGCACCACGCAGCCGCTCGCTCGCTCCCCCCTCCCTCAGTGGGATGGGGGAGAGAATCGGGAAAGAAAAAAAAGGTTAGAGCCGTGGGCTGAGATAAAGACAGTTTAATAAGAGAAAATTACAATAATAGTAATAATGAGAATGGTAAGAGAATATACAGAATATACAAAATGAATGATGCACAACGCAATTGCTCACCACCCGCCGACTGATGCCCAGCCCGTCCCGAGCTGCGATCACTCCCCGAGCCATGATCACTCCCCGAGCCACGATCACTCTCCCCGCGACCGACCGACCGACTGACCCCCCCGAGCATGACGTTCTATGCTCTGGAATAGCTCTTTGGTCAGTTGGGGTCAGCTGGCCTGGCTGTGCCCCCTCCCAGTTTGTTATGCCCCTGGCTGAGCAGGAGAAGCTCAAAAAGTCCTCGTGTAGCCTGAGCACTACTTGGCAACAACTAAAAACATCAGCGTGTTATCAACATTCTTCTGGTACTAAATCCAAACCACAGCACTATGCTAGCTACTATGAAGAAAATTAACTCTATCCCAGCTGAAACCAGGACATGTTGGCTTAGCAGTAGCCAGTCCGCACTGTGGGAAGCCCCATATAACCGGCCCCTGGGCAGAGCACTGCTGGTTATGCGGCTGCTGCCTGCTCTGCTTACCCCGCAGGCTTAGGCTGCAGCCCCAGCAGTCACCCTGGCTAGCTGGTGGCTGGGCACGCCTACTCACAACCTTGAGGTCTCCAAGGAATTAGAATTAGAAAGGATGGCATCTGTCAAAAGAATTACCATTTTGTAAGTAAGTGGGCTATTTTTTCCTGAAAACTATCAGGAAACTGTGTTCTGCTGAAAGAAAATGGTGTCCACCCACTGCCCCTGCAAAGCACAGCCTTCCTGTGCTGCCATCTCCACCCAAGCAGATCTCCCAAGGGTTGAAATAACTGTCCAGACCTTAGGTTGTATGGCGATCCAGCAGCTGGAGGTCACCCTAGCACCTGAAGGCAGTGGTGGATGTTACAGCTGGAAGGATTCCCAGCTTGAAGAACTCTTCAAACAAGTAGCTGTGATAAGAGGAGCTCGACAGGCAGGGCAGTATCTGGGAACATGAGAGATTGATACGTGGTATTGTGTGCTGTCCCAGGCTGAGGGACAGCCCTACCTAAAGGCTGTGCAGGGTAAGGCTGAATTCAGCCTTCAGCTGACTGACGCAAGTAACTCGTAAGGTGAAGGAGACTGGACCCTCATCTCTGCTTAGGGCAGAAGGAAGAACCTTCCTCTGAAGTGCCCCTACTTAAGAGCTGCAAAGCTCTGGGTTTGGAGAACGAAAAGCACGTGAGTAATGGACAAGATCCAGGAAAATCCAACCTTGAGCCAGCCTCCTACATGCATTAGAACCAGTGCCACCAGAAAAGCACGTGAAGTGTTAGAAATTGGAGGTGCCTTACTGAGCGGTACTGAAGCACCCAATTGCCATCCAGGCAATTTCTCTAGAGAAGTTTGATGCCTACCAGGAGCTCACATTTGCGACATCACTGAGGTGCTGCCGAGACTGGTGATCCCTCCAGATTATCACCCACTCCTACTATTCCATGTAGGGTCTAATGGTACTGCAACAAGGCAACTTAGAATCACCGAAAGAGACTCTATGTCACTGAAGGCAATGTTAAAGGAATCTGGAGCATGGGTGGTGTTCTCCTCTATTGTCCCAGTCAGAGGAATGGGTTCAGGAAGGAGGAGAAGAATTGAACACGTGAATGCCTGGCTGCATGCCTGGTGCCATACTCAAGGTTTTAGCTTCTATGATCATGGATCTACCTTTGAGAAGGTCTCTTGGGAGCTGGATGGGATTCACCTGTTCAAGTGGAGCAAGAGGGTCTTCGCCAACAAGTTGGCCAGACTTATAAGGAGAGCTTTAAACTAGATTTAGTGGAGGAAGGGGGATGGAGTTTTGAGCAACAGAGAAGAGCCAGGAGCTGCTGATGTATTAGGAACCAACAGGGCAACACCTGTGAAATGCCTGAAAGGAATTAGGGTGTGTTCCTCTAAAAAGGTGAGAGGGTTGATAGCCCAGCTGCTGTGCCTCTATACCAATTCATGCAGTGTGGGTAAAAAACAGGAGGAGCTGGAAGCCACTGTGCAGCTAGAAAGCTCCGCTGAAATGTGGTGGGACTAATCACATGACTGGAGGGCTGCGATTGATGGCGGTAAAGTTTTCAGAAGAGGAGGTACGTCGAAGCACATGGAAGATGGAGGTGATTAGAGTCAGTTAACACGGCTTTACCAAGGGCAAGTTGTGCCTGACTGATCTAGTGGCCTTTGATGATAGAGTGACTGCATCAGTGAAAAAGAGTTACAGATGTCACCTATGTGGACATCTGTAAGGCCTTTGGTATAGTTCCCCACAAGATTCTTACCTCTAAATTGGAGTGATATGGGCCTGGCGGATGGACTGTTGGATGGATAAGGAATTGGCTGGATGACTGTCCAAAGAGTTACAGTCAATGGCTCAATGTCCAAGTGCAAACCAGCGGTGTCCCTCAAAATGAGTGGTGTCCCTCAAGGGTGTGTACTGGGACAAATACTACTTAATATCTTCATCAATGACATAGATAGTGGGGTTGGGTGCACCCTCAGAAAGTTTGCAGATGACACCAAGCTGAGCAGTGCAGTTGACTGACTTGAGGGAAGAGATGCCATCCAGAGGGACCTTGCTGACCGTGTTGCCAGGATGCTGGAGTTGAAAGGACGGGCTCAGCAGCGTGAGGGAGGCAGCCCTTGCTGCCTGTCCTGCTGTCTTGCTGTGCATTCCCTGCGTAACGGTGACTCACAGGCTTAGGCTTTTCTTCTCACAGATGTGGACGAGTGCTCCAGCAGCCCCTGCGTACATGGCGACTGCGTGAACACACCTGGCTCCTACCACTGCAAGTGCCACGAGGGTTTCCAGAGCACCCCCACAAAGCAGGCTTGCATTGGTAAGGATTTTCTGTCTCCTTTTGGGAGGACATGACGTGCTGCAAGGGTGTCAGCGGGGTTATCAGAGACTTAGGTACCAAAGGAAAATGGTTGTGAAGTGGGAACGGATTGAGGAGTCCCCAGCACCACCCAACCTCCCAGCCGGGTATGTGATGGGATTTCAGAATGACTTTGTTGAGTTCCCAGCAGTCTCTTGAAATCTGTCTGGGAGAAGTTTCCTCTACTTTTATCTCCCTTAAAATTGGCCAGTGGCAACTGAGGAACTTTTCAAGAGTCCTTTTCAAGAGCAGAGCTCTAGTTAAAATGACAACATTTTGTTTTGACAAAAGATAGGATTTTGAGGAATTTCTGTGTCAATGTAGGGCCTGTGATTCCTAGCAAAGTTGTTCTGTCGGTGTCTTGCAGCAAGATGGTGCTCTGGGTGAGGGACTGCTAAAAAAGAACTGTGGGAAGGTAACTTCCCACGTGAACAAGAAGCAAAGGCAAATTTCCTGGTCAGTGCCTGACCTTTGCTTTTTTACTTTGCTGTGGAGTGGCTTCTGATGAAGGGGGTCCCAAAGGACCCCCCAGTTGCCTGACAATGTGAAAGGCTTTTCCCAATTTCCAAACAGAATTTTTTAAGCTGAATTCTTCTTGTGATTCTCTTTCTGGCCATGAAAATTAGTTCATCACTGTCTCCTTTACAATATTTTTTTTTTTTACATGTTAGGAAACTGCAACTTGTAACCCGCCTGTCATCTCCCTTCTAGACTAAACAAATGGAAGTCTCTCTATCTCCTCTCCTTGATAACGTTTCTAAGCTTCTCATTGTCCTTGTTTTTATCTTCTCAACTTCCTCCATTTTGTCTTTATCTTTTCTAACGTCTGGTGCCAAAATTGGATGTCATTCTTCAGCTGTGACCTCTCTAGCTCTCAGGACAAGAAGCTGTCCCATGTGGCTTACGCTCTCCTGTTGATATAGCTCCAAAGGAGGTTTCCTTCTGTGCAGGGCCACCCCATTTCACCTGTGCTTCAGACCCTTTTCTGCCAGGCTGCTTTCAAGCTAACTTCTCCATGTTAGAAGTCTACAAAGTGTCTGGATCGTCCGTTGCCACTGGGGCCAGACTATTGGGTTTCTGTAATTTGCTCATAAAATAGCTCATCCTGTCTTCTCCAGCTCTGGATAAAGGGTCAGTAACAACCCCCTTCCCGAGATAGTCCTCCTCCTTTCGTCTTTCATCTTTACCCAGAGGCATTCAGTGGCCCATCTCCCAGAGCAAGTGGCCATCATGTTCTTGATATGCAACACAGCACCTCCATTATAACCCAACATCTGGTCTGGAATTAGTCTTGCTGAGGCACTGGGACCCCATCTCTGTGACACTTAGTCGCAGGCCTGAGTCCACAGCTCTTGGTCTGAGGGCTTTTGTTGCCTGTTATGGACTTGAAGAGGCCTAGGATAGTTTAAGTTGCAAATAGGGCCCTGAGGCGGGAGGTTGACAAAGGCATCATGGAGGGCCTGAGGTCCCGGAGCTGTAACCTCTCTATTCAGCCCTGGTCAGGCCACATCTGGAATCCTGGGTGCAGTTCTGGTCCCTGCTGTACAAAAAAGATGTGGCCAGGCTGGAGGGGGTGCAGAGCAGGGCCACCAAGATGATCCAAGGGCTGGGAAGCCTCTCTCAGCCATATGAGGATGGGCTGGGAGAGCTGGGTTTGTTCAGCCTGGAGGTAAGGAGGCTTCGAGGGGATCTCATCACCACGTACCAGTACCTAAGGGGTAGCTACAAGGAAGATGGAGACTCCCTTTTCACAAGGAGTCCCATGGAGAGGACAAAGGGGAATGGACAGAAGTTGCTCTTGGGGAGATTCCCATTGGACATGGCAGGGAATTTTTTCCCCATGAGAACAGTCACCCATCGGAATAATCTCCCCAGGGGAGGGGTTGACTCCACCAAACTGGATGCTTTCAAGATGCAGCTGTACAGGGTGCTGGGCCGTCTTGTCTAGACTGTGCTCTTGCCTAGAAAGGTTGGACCAGATGATCCTTGTGGTCCCTTCCAACCTGGGATTCTATGATTCTATGACTGAAATGGAGTGATGCTTCCAGAGCATGCAGAAAGCTTTCTCCGCACCTTTTCAGTCTCCTGCAGTTTGTACACAAGGGAAGAGTACGATCCCGGAGCGGGGCACTCTGCGTGTCGGGTAGCACTTGCCTGGTTTGCTCACGGAGCAGATTAAGCTGGAACCGCTTCTCGCTCCACCTGCCGCTACTTTCTTCTGTTTATTTCCCTGCCAGATATTGATGAGTGCATCATGAACGGAGTGATGTGTAGGAACGGCCGCTGTGTCAACACTGACGGCAGCTTCCAGTGTATCTGCAACGCTGGCTTTGAAATCACCCCCGATGGCAAGAACTGTGTTGGTGAGCTGTTTGCTGATGTGCTGTCATCCCTGGCCTTGGGGAGGTTGGCACTGAGCTGAGACTCTGTTCTCCTGGGGGGTTGGTGGTTACTTCAATCTGTGCTGTACGCCCTTTATCTTGGGTAGACACGGCCAGGGCAGAGCGCCTTCCGATGTGAGGGGAGAGGATACACTTGCACTGAAATAGGAAGGTGTTTTTAAAAAGGGTTCCTGGAGTGCTCCTGGAGGTTTTGCAGGACATTTCCCGTAACCCTGAGAGTTGTTGCCTCCAGCAGCCGGTCTGCAATTCCTGCTGCCAGCTGCACCGGCTGACCGGGAAGGCAGCAGGACAGCTCTGACCAGGAGCAGCAGCGGGAGCTCTGCCTTGAGGATTAGCACCCGCTGCTGGAAGAAGCAATTCGACCATGAGATGGGGGACAGAGAGGTTTTGAGCACAGGATAGTCTTGCTGCAGCTCTCGGGCTCAGCTCATGTTTCCTCTTTGTCTTCCCCAGATCATGATGAATGCGCCACGACTAACATGTGCCTCAACGGGATGTGTATCAACGAGGACGGCAGCTTCAAATGTATCTGCAAGCCTGGTTTTGTGCTGGCTCCCAATGGGCGGTACTGTGTTGGTGCGTAGGTCCCCACGCTTGGTCGGTGCCCTCTTCCCAGCCTGCCATCCACGTTCCTGGGGACTTGCGATGTGTCTGAAGCCAAGGGGAGCTGAGAAAAAACTCAGGCTGTTGCCAGGCATCTCCTGCTCTGCCACCAGACACTACCCCCTCTCAGCAGCATGGGCACAGGGGAAAACGTTTGTGCACCTCCGCTACTTCAGCGCAAATTAGAACTTAAATTCCCTTTTCTGAAGGAGGTGAAGCTCTGGATGGCCCATGTGAGCTAGCAGCAGTCATCTGGAGCCCTCAGCACAAGGAGGACATGGACCTGTTGGAGCGGGGCCACAGGAGGGCTACTAAAATGCTCCGAGGGCTGGAGCCCCTCTGCTCTGAGGCCAGGCTGGGAGAGTTGGGGGTGTTCAGCCTGGAGCAGAGGAGGCTGCGGGCAGAGCTGAGTGCGGCCGGTCAGGGCTTCAAGGGGGCCCAGAGGAAAGGGGGGGGACAAGCTTTTTAGAAGGGCCAGCTGGACAGGACAAGGGGTGATGGTTTGAAACTAAACCAGGGTAGGTTTAGACTGGATCTAAGGAAGAAATTCTTTACAATGAGGGTGGTGAAGCACTGGAACAGGTTTCCCAGAGAGGTGGTGGAGGCCCCATCCTTGGGAACATTCCAGGCCAGGTTGGACGGGGCTGTGAGCAACCTGATGTGGTTCAAGGTGTCCCTGCTCCTGCAGGGGGGTTGGACTGGGTGACCTCGAGGGGTCCCTTCCAACCCAAAACATTCTGTGATTCTATGATCTCCACAGCTTCTCCAGCAGGTGCCACTACGGTTTGTGTGCCACCTCCCAGAGCCAGGAAGGTTAGGATGTGAAGGCAGAGTGGAGAGAGGAGGAGGAGGAGGGGGAGAACACAGCATTTCTTTGACACACTGCTGTGACACAGGATGAATTCTCTGAGTCACTGCCCCATTAACAGAGCAGAGACCAGACCCTGCTACGCTGAGAAGGCGCTGGGTCTCAGGAGCCTGAAGAAGCCCAGATCCCTGTTCCTTCCCTTGAATCCTCAGGGACAGCCAGCAGAGTGTGCAGGCGATGCGATGCTCTAAACTGCACCTCTAGTTCCCTCTTAAGCTCCCAAGTCTCCCTGCAAAAAGAGTCCAAAGCCCCTCTCTGTGTGTCCTGCTGCCTGTGGGTAGGTAACAGCCGGTTTGTGCTTCCTCTTTCAGACATCGATGAGTGCGAGACGCCGGGGATCTGTATGAACGGCTGGTGCATTAACACAGAGGGCTCCTTCCGCTGCGAGTGCCTCGGGGGCCTGGCTATCGGGGTGGACGGACGAGTCTGCGTGGACACCCACATGCGCAGCACCTGCTACGGAGGCATTAAAAAGGGCACGTGCGCTCGTCCCTTTCCAGGAGCGGTCACCAAGTCCGAGTGTTGCTGTGCTAACCCAGACCATGGCTTCGGAGAGCCCTGCCAACCCTGTCCGGCCAAAAACTCTGGTGAGCTCCTCTTCCATCTGAGTTTGCAAAAAGCCAGGAAGGTGCTGGGGGATGCTCTGGGTCCCTGACAGGTCCCTGAGGTGGCCTAGGCAGCGTGGCAGCGACATGGGAAGGCCATAGGCAGGGGGAGAGGGATGCCATGCAGCCAACAAATTTAGGTTGGATCCACAAATCTGATGCTGATCTGATTGCAGGGATTCTCGGAGTGCTGGACTAGTAACTGCGAGTGTCGTCTCTAAAATACGCGTTGCATAAGCATGAACAGACACTGCTTGGAAGCCCACAGATGGCATCCTAACAACCAAACCATAAGTCCCATGGTACCCAGCGTTAATGTCTCTGCCTGTGAACTGTCTAGAAAAGCTAACGGCCCTCTTGTGCTTTCTCCACAGCTGAATTCCAGGCCCTCTGCAGCAGCGGCATCGGAATAACAGCTGATGGCAGAGGTATGTGCATCCCATGTAGCGTAGCCGAGACAGGCACGGCTAATGTCATGCTCGGCTCTTTTTCGGCTGCTTTTAACGGTGTGCGCGTGCAGTTGTGTGGCTGTGGGAGTGCGTGCCATGAGGGACTTGGCACCGCGGAGGGTGTGCTGGAGTTAGCACCGTACACCCATGTGCGCGAGAGCTGGTTGTGAGTAAGCGCAGGGCAGCCTGGGTGGGCGTGAGTGCACGCAAGAACCTATCTCTGTGTTAGCGAGTGCCTGTGGGTGGGATGTGAGCTTGGGGAGAGGGGTGCTATGGGTCTCTTCTCCTCCCTAAAAGCACCATGAGTTAGTGTTCAGCAAGCATCCCTGAGTGCATTGAATCAAGGGGTTGATTCCTGGCACCCCGTGGGAACGGCATTTCTGGGGATGCACACGCAGAGTTTGGCGTCGCTCCCTGCTTTGATGGGAATGAAGAGCGTGACCAATTGCATCCTCTTGCTCGTTTCCCCCCTCTGCCCTCCAGCTCCTTGGTTGCAGGAAAAGAGGGTTCGCAGTCCCCCCCCCCCCCGCCCCCACCCCCCCAGGGAGAAGGAGGTGATAAGCGCGTGTTGGGGTGCGTTGCCAAGGGGCTGCTTTGAATTAGACGCCTGTGCAAGAGGTCAGGCAGGCGGCTGCACTGCCAGCCCTGGGCAACGCTTGGAATCAGCAGGAAGAGCACAGAGCAGCCAGATAGCTACGGCCTTTCAAAACTTTCCAAATGGGAATGAGCCAGAGGCAAAACCCTGGTGGCTTCTTGGGCTTCCTTCCAGGGCACCGTGTCTTGGCCGAAGTCAGTCTCAGGCTAACGATAAGATGCTTTCTAGCAAGAAGCTAACGTCAGACACGCTCTGGTCAGCCCATCGCTGCCCGCTGCCAGGACTCTATGCGCTCCACGCTCTCCAGAGTTCATTTCCTTGGGGATGTAACTGAACTCCAACTGCGTGGAGACAAAGGCCAGCAGTGTCTGGGAAGCCCTGGCCTGGCTGCTTGCCATCTGGCACCATGGCACTGCGAGGACGCTGCTGTGCAAACACAAACCTGCCCGCTTCGGTGTGGAGCTTGGTTCTGGCCAGGGTAAAAACTCTTTGCCTGGGCACCAGAGCTTTCCTGCAAAAAGGCAGTGAGATGATGCCAATGCAGAGGAAGAGATGCTGGCTGCCGCACTTCTGGGTTACTGTCCACATGCACCGGGCACTTGGGGGGGCAGGCGGGGGGTGGGTGACGGCAGCGATGCCCACAGCTCTCCCCACCGGGTGCCCTGCAGACCTGACCCCAAGCACCGCGCGCACGGGCAGCGGGGGCTGTGAGACCCAGCACACCTCACTGCAGAACCGTCCAGAAATCTCCCTGCTTGAGGCAGATTTGTCCAAGGCACTTTGCAAATCTTTGAAGCTGAGGTTTTGACGTCCTGCAGGTGTTGGCCCCTGTCCCAGGCCCTACCCTCCCCCAAAGGAAATTTACTTTGGCCTGATCAGGACTTCTTCCAGCCTGGCATCTGTGTGGCCAAGGAGTCTGTGCAAGCTCTGGGGATCATGGCTGGGCTAGGAGATGCAGGGACTTTGCCATTGGAAGGGCTCTGCTGTGACCATCCAGCCATGGAGATGACCCTCTGCCAGCCCACACCGTGCTCTCCAGCGTGTCTGAGTGCTCCTTGCCCTGTTCTGCCCCCAGCAATGCTCCCCTGGGGTAGGGCTGTGCAGGCACAGGCAGGTTGTCCATCATGCTCTGTCCTTAGAATCACAGAATCATTTAGGTTGGAAAAGCCCTTTAAGATCATCAAGCCCAACCGTTCCCCTAACCCTGCCATCCCACCACTAAACCCTGGCCCTAAGCACCTCGCCTGCCTGGCTTTGAAATCCCCCCAGGGGTGGGGACTCGACCCCTTCCCTGGGCAGCCCCTTCCAGTGCCTGACAGCCCTTTGGGGAAGGAATTGTTCCCAATGGCCAACCTAAACCTCCCCTGGCACAACTTGAGGCCCCAGTTGGCCTGAGCATTGTGCTCACAGCACCTTACAAGCAGCTTCTTCTTCCCACCTTTTGCAGCAGGAGGGTTAATTAAATGATCTGACCCCAGTACCTGGGATAGAGATCCTGTAAGGAGACTCAGGAACGTAACAGAAGGACCTGAGAGCCCTTGCTATGGAACTGAGTCTGGGCTTATCTCGACCCCTTATCCAATCCTCTCCTCCTGAGCTCAGGGCCCTGTGCTAGATCAGCTGTGCATCCCTAGGACAAAAGATGCCCAGCTCCACAGCACCAAGAGGAGAGGAGCAAGGCTCCCCAGGGCCTACTGGATCAAACTGGGAGGGTAGGCAGGACGGGAAGGAGGGATTTCTGCAGAGCATTTTGCCCCAGCTGACCCCAAGGAGCAATGAAGAATTAAGGGGTGGAAGCTTTCTGTATTTGCGTTTGCCATGGTCCAACTAATCTGACTTCTTTCTCTGTGCAGACATCAATGAATGTGCCCTCAACCCAGACATCTGCCCCAACGGCATGTGCGAGAACCTGCGTGGAAGCTACCGCTGTATCTGCAACCTGGGCTACGAGTCGGATCCCACGGGCAAGAACTGCGTGGGTGAGTTCAGGGCAGCGCAAGCTCAGCGTGGCACGGGGAACCTGGAGCTCGGTGCTGGTTGGGAGAGGGTGGGATGCACCCACTGCTTGAGGCTGGAAGCCAGATGGGGGCCTCGAGCTGCGCAGGAGCCTGAGGTGATGGAGCGGCTGATGGCCTTGAGCACCGTCCCCATTCAGGGCTGCCTTGTCCACGTGGAAGAGCCCAAGGTGCTATGTGAGAAACCACGCGTATGTGATTTAACGTGCTGTCCACATTGTATTGCTTTGAGGGTGGTGCTGCGTTTCTGTGCCTCCCAGGCCACCAGAGCTCTGTAGGGCTGGCAGAGTAGAAGAGCAGATGCTGGTGGTGTAGCTCAGAAATGCCATCTCTCTGCCCGCAGACGTTGATGAATGCACCGTCAATCGTTTGCTGTGTGACAACGGACTGTGCCGCAACACACCCGGCAGCTACACCTGCACCTGCCCCAAGGGCTTTGTCTTCAGGACGGAGACGGATACCTGTGAAGGTAACGCGACTCTGAAGGCAACAGAGAACGTCTTCACAAGACGTAAAAAGCTACGGCCTGAGAGCCTGCCTGAAAGGCAGCTCAAGGTCTAACGTGTCTTCGGTTCCCTTTTGACCGCAGTGGTTTGAACTGGAGCAGGTCCAGGCTTTGGGTTTGTGGGTTTGGTTTTTTTTTTTCCTAGGGGGCAATTTCACACTTCATTCAAAATAGTGGACATCCAAACCCAGAACATCTGGGCTTTTCGGTGACCAAAAACCAGAACAATTTCCTCTAGGCCCCCAAAATTTTAGCTAAAACCTGACCAAAATTGCAAGTTCTGGGGATTTGATTGAAAGCTTACAGTTTGGAGTGGAGGAAATTGTTTCCTGACCACAAAGTCCTCAAACATTTGAGAACTAGCACTTTGCACATAAATGTCTGTTTAGAGAAATAAAAAATAAAAAAATATTTTCTGTAAAGAAGGCAAAAAATGCCAAATGCTGTGTAGCCTCCCATCTGGTTCAGACAGGTACATGAAGGCTGTATTGAGCACTGTGGTGGCTCCCACCTTAGCCAGGAGCAGCCCTGAGCGAGCAAGTCCATCGTTCCCCAGTAGTGGCACCAACCACCCTTGGTCCATCTGTTCCCTCCCCTGACGAAGCTCACTCACTATTTCATGGTGTCTGCTGTCAGTGCCCACCCCCCTTGAGATGGTGCACACTTGAGTTGTACATGCAGGGCTCCTGTGGCCTGAGCTGGTGATCCGCTGAACAGCTGAAAAACTCCTTTCTTCATGTTCTTTGCTTCTCATCTCACCCAGTCTCTGGCTCAGAAGGCTGGGTCCCCTGGCGCTCACTGCAGTGACAGTCCCTTTCTTCCCGCAGATATCAACGAGTGCACCTCTAACCCTTGCGTGAACGGCGTCTGCAGGAACAACGCTGGCTCCTTCGCTTGCGAGTGCTCCCCGGGCAGCAAGCTGGACCCCAGTGGCACCATCTGCGTGGGTAAGGATGTGGCCTTCTGGAGGCAGCTCTGATACCAGCAGTGCCCACCAAGCACCCCTTGTTGTTCACCCGAAGCAAGTCCCACGCTCCTGCCTTAGGGATGGGGACACTTTGAGGCCTCTCTTTCTCACCTAGTGTTTCCTTGGTTGTTGTTACCAATTAAAGTCTCTGCTATACATCCAGGGAGCCTGAAAAGCTGCAACCTCAGGCAGGGCTCTGAGCAGTGCACGGCAGACACAGAAGTCCCCAGCTGTTCTGCCACAAGGCAAAACACAGACATGGGGTCCCAGGGGAACCTGCAGGGCATCTGGATGGTGGGTTCTCATTCCCCAGATGGGTTTGTAGTGTGCTGAGATGAAGGCACATCAAGATGAAGTAGATCCCCTTCTCATCAAGATGATAAGAAGGTTCCCACTTCCCACTCCGAGGTGGTCAGGGCCTTGCAAGGCATCACTGGGGCAGCTGGAGAGGAGGGACTGATCCTGCCCAGAAGAGGAGCAGGTTGGGACCAGGGAAAGGGGAGGACACAGAACTGATGCAATAGCAGTTAGATCAGAGAGCTCAGAAGTGCTGCTCCACAGCACAGCAGTGGGACAGGGCTCTGCCGACCAGCGCCGTTTGTGTCCATGCTGCAAAGTGCTTGGCCCCACAGCCTAAAAAGACAACCCAACCCCCGAGAGCAGTGGTCATGCTGCAGCTCAGGGATAGTTTCTCCTACCTGCCTGGTTGCCCTGAAGCTGGGAACCTCTGCCCAGGAGCAGCTCTTCGCTCACATCTTGTCTTTGCCCCTACAGACAGCATGAAAGGGACGTGCTGGCTGAACATCCAGGATGGGCGCTGCGAGGTGAACATCAACGGGGCCACGCTGAAATCGGAGTGCTGTGCTACGCTGGGGGCAGCGTGGGGAGCCCCTGCGAGCGCTGCGAGATCGGTAAGGCTCCACTTGGCGCGGAGATCGGGAAGGCAGGGTGCAGCCCATTTCTTTGCTGACGTTCCTCTGTTTTCTTGCAGATACTGCCTGTCCCCGGGGATATGCTAGGATGAAGGGGGTCACTTGTGAAGGTAAAGTGCTGCAGGACGCAGAAGCCTTTTTTTTTTTTTTTTTTTTTTAATTGGGAACATGGTCATTGTTGATTTGCTGCTATCTTGCACCTCTGAGTCTGGCCCTTTGTTGGACTCTCGCCAGTATGTCCCTCAAGGCCATACTGGGCTTGGCTGTGTGCCACTTTCATGCCTGTCTCTTGCTTTTGCGCCAACAGATGTGAACGAGTGCGAGGTCTTCCCTGGCGTCTGCCCAAACGGACGCTGTGTGAACACGGCTGGTTCCTTTCGCTGCGAGTGTCCAGAAGGACTGACCCTTGATGGCACTGCTAGGACATGTGTGGGTAAGGATGCCCCACCTCACCCAGACCCTGGCCTCTCTTCAGCCCTCTCTACAGAGGTCCAACCACCCCCTACCCACCACGTGCAGCAGCCTTGGGTATTGAGCGATGGCACGTCATACCTGGTAAGGGCTGCCAAAGCCAGCAGCCTAACCACAGCAAGGCTGCCACAACTTCATGACTCCAGGTCCAGCCAGTAATGCAATTGTTCTCCTTGGGTGGACTTCAGGGGTAGCCAGATTAGTAACCTAACTGGTTAATGACATGGCCCGGTAGCCCTAAAACAACTCCTGGCTGCTTTCTGGGCACACAGTGACAAACCTTTGGCCTTCATAGGGGCCATCTGCACTACTAATTACACCGTGGAGGGTCCATTCTCTGGCCTTGTTGCCAAGAGTCACAAACTGGCCATGTCCCTACTGTTTCCTCTCTCACAGCACCCCCACCAAGGTGGCCTCATCCAAATGGCCCATACCTGGGCATTGTTTGGAGGATGCCCCAGCCAAAGCTATTCCAGGAACCTTGCTAACTATGTCACAGAAAAGGGTATCTCTGGTTTTACCAGAGGTTAGGTGCTGCGGGCAAGGGCTCAGCTCTGCTCTCTCACCAGACGTGCGTGTGGAACAGTGCTACATGAAGTGGGATGAAGATGAGTGCACGGAGCCTTTGCCAGGCAAGTACCGGATCGACATGTGCTGCTGTTCCGTGGGCTCAGCCTGGGGCATCGACTGTGAAGAATGTCCCAAGATTGGCTCCAGCGAGTACAAAGCCATCTGCCCAAGGGGACCCGGTTTTGCCAACCGAGGAGACGTGCTTTCAGGAAGGCCCTTCTACAAAGGTGAGAAGAAAGAGGGGAGCTGCTGGCAGTGGGCTGTGCTCAGCCCATCTCAGCTACAGCCCAAGGAACCCAGTGCCTGCCCTGGGACCCTAGGTTCATTGCAGACATCCTCTCCCTGAAACACTGCTGTCCTGCCTTCACCCACAGATGTGAATGAATGTAAGGTCTTCTCTGGCCTGTGCACCCACGGGACCTGTCGAAACACCATTGGCAGCTTCAGGTGTCTCTGTGGCAATGGCTTTGCTTTGGATGCTGAGGAAAGGAACTGCACAGGTAAGAGTAGAATCATAGAATTGTTTAGGTTGGAAAAGACCTTTAAGATCATCAAGTCCAACCTAACCATGCCATCGCACTGCTAAACCATGTCCTTAAGCACCTCATCTGCCTGTCTTTTAAATCCCTCCAGGGATGGGGACTTGACCCCTTCCCTGGGCAGCCCCTTCCAGTGCTTGACAGCCCGTTCAGGGAAGAAATTTTTCCTAATGTCCAACTAAACCTGCCCTGGTGCAACTTGAGGCCCGGAGTAGCCCCCCACTGGACCACTCTTGCCCATCTTGCTGCCTTGCCTGTCTTGTGGGATATTTAGCATGACAGTGGTACCCAGAGGAGTCATAGCAGTTACCTTAGGGACATGCCAAGAAGCCAAGGGCAGGACCATGAGCAGGAGGCTCCTTCTACCCATGGGATGCAGAATCAGTCCAGAGAGAAAGCTTAACTGCTGTCTCTCCCTTCAGGAAGAGGAGTTGCTTGGTCTGCTGGGTCAGACTTGCTAGTCCTTGTTCATTGAATTTGATGTGCAGCACAGGCAGCCCCATGCCAGCTGTAGTGGTGCTTGTAGTCTGTCCACTAACTGGTGTCCATCCCCACAGACATCGACGAGTGCCGCATCTCACCGGACCTGTGTGGCCATGGCACCTGTGTCAACACGCCAGGCAGCTTCGAGTGCGAGTGCTTTGAAGGCTACGAGAGCGGCTTCATGATGATGAAGAACTGCATGGGTAAGGACTTGTCTCCAGGGCAGGGAAGCCCTTGCAACAGGGAAGAACGTAGCTGGTGCCAAACCTGACAAAGGGCTTCATGCCAAGCTGCTCTCTGGGCATCTGGCTGTCCAGCTACCTGTCTGTCTGTCTCTCTCTTCCCTGGTAGCAAGCCAAATCTCTTCATTGCCCTCTGGGGGAGCTGTGGGAGTCCCTGAGCTGCAGAGAGCCCTGGCAGCCTCTCCCCTCCCCAGGGCAGTTTTCTGCCTTGCTTTGATTGCAAAGGCAGAGCTGGGCTGAAGGGCAGCACGTGTGGGGAGAGGAATGCTGGGCATGTAGCTGAGAGCACCAGAGATGTAACCCTGGGAGGACAGCAAAGCATACGCAAGGTGCTATTTGGGTTCATGAGATGCAGCACAGGCTCTCTAAGCTGGAGGACATAAAGGCAGAGGCCACGTCCCCAGCAACGTGTGGCTTGAGCCCCAGACCCCTCCAGAGGAGGAGGGTGAAGAGGCAGAGCTGTAGCCTCCGCCTCTCGCATGGATGCTGTGCCTTACGTGGGCCAATAGTCCCTCGGTGACGGGCCCCATGCTGTCTCTGCTGGCAGTGCCCCAGGGCTCTGTACCCTTGCAGAGCAAGGACAGACTGTGAAAAAGTTACCAGACTTGGGGCCAAAACTGGGCCCTAGACCTCTATTGATGAGGACCTCGTGGACCACCTGGGCTGGTGGTGCCCCATGAGCTGGGGAAGGAGACTGGTAGCCCAGGCCAGCACCAGGGAGGACTCTGGGTATAGTGCCAGGCCCAGGGGAGCATCCTGGGCTCTTCCTGCCATGACACTCATGGGACATCGTTGGTCCTGCCCTGCCACCTCCTGGCCACCGTCACCTCAGCTGTAGGAGGCCACAGGGGAGCCCACGCTGGGAGCCCATGGGGCCACCAACCAGCCTTTCCCCAGTTCTTTCCCATCCCTTTCCTGTTCACTATACCCAAAGGGCATTTCCCTGCAATTCCAGTGCCATGTTGCCTTCCTTTTTTTACATGACTAAGGCCTTGCATTTCCTTTTTCATCTCATACTTGTTTATGTGCTTGTACAATGTTCGTTCCTCTTCCTCTTGTACTCTTCCCTCCCTTGGACCTTCCCTTGCACCAAGCCTTGGCCACTAACCTTTCCTTTTGTTTCAGCCACCAACAACTGGAGCTTGAGCCTGGCATTGCCACTGAGCTGGGACAGGATCCATGCCTGGTATTTTCATTCCTGCTACGTAGGGAGATGGCAACCTTTGTACTGGGGATTGGCTAGTGCACAGTGGAGCTCTGCCAGGCCAGCAGCTTGAGCTCCATGGCTGTGAGCTCCAATTCTCATACGCACTTGGCTGTTTCCTTCATGTGACGTCTCATCTCCTTCTACTTCTTTTCAGCTTTGTGTTACCCCTCTATTATTTATTCTGCCACTGATTATTTACATATCCACACTCTAAACATACACCCATCTCCAGACATTATTAATACCATATGTTCAACCCTTACATTACACCACGTATTTTCAAACACTGTTGCAGAATGTTTCTCAACCTGTAGATCTTTTTGTACCCTATCCATGCCACCACAGTTATCTGCTTAACCTGGTACATCTACCTGTCTCACATACCACATCAGTCATTTTAATCCAGTTACATGTGGCTTGGTCCCTTTTCTAGGTAATATATATTCCCTGCAAGTAGCTGTCAGTTATATCATCATTAGATCACTGCTGAGATTAATAGACCTATTATTTCCACTCCTATATTAGGAGACATATTAAGCTTTGGTCTTTATAGCTCTGCTTGGCCTCCTGCTGCCATTGCACATCCTACAGCCGTGTGCCTCCGTTGGCATGAGAACATGAAGGTATCTCATACCTTGCTCAGCAAGAGGTTCGCCATTTGATAACTTGTGTGTCTTCTAGCTCTCAATCTTGGTGATTCATCCAATTTTTCTTGGCCTGCTTTCCACCGAATCTTTCCTAAAGTGACTCTCAACCTGGTCTCACTTAGATGTGATATCTAATCAACTGTTGCTCTTTCTGTGCCTTTCCTTGGGATTTGAATCTGCAGCAATCTCATACCAGCTTCAACCATTAATCAGGCCCCTGTCCAGTTCCCCAAACATTTGCACAGATCAAGTCCTTCATGAGAAGCTCTGGTAGACCATCTGCATTCTTCTACCCCGCCCTATTTCCAGTTATAATTGTGAGGGCTCCCCTTTACCTGCCCATTTAATCATCCTTTATCCTCAGATAATTCTTTACAGCTCCTCCCATCTGGCTAATGCTTGTTTTTATTCTGTCAGCTTCTCATCTGTTTTCAATTTAATCATTCTTGTTTGTAGCTTTAAAAAAAAATCCCATCAATGACCTCAGTACCTCAGTTTGTCTCCAACAAGTCAGCCAGACTGTTGTTGTCCTCTAATTCCTGGCATACCATGTTTCTCTTCTAGTCTGTCTAGCCAGACTAACTTGTCTGACTGACCTAGTCTTAATATTCTGCTCTTTCTGCTTTGGCTTGGACTTTCAAACCACATCAATCTGTGGCATGATTCGATACCATTTATTTATTGTTCATATTTGATGCTCTGGGTTCTTTAAAATATCTCACCGCCCTGCCACTGGCATGGTTTTCTGTCTTTTCCATACAATTTGTAGCGTGGGCTAGCGCAGCTCATGCTGATCATCTTCCTCCCTCTCCTCCCCCATTTCTGAGATGCTGAGAATGTCAAGTTCCCACTGATGGTCTGCTAACTTCCTTCAGTAATGAGATTTCTGGTATCTTTATATAAGGAGGTTGTGTTTCATTATTCTCTCTCTTCTTCTTTTTTTTTTTTTTAATGCTGGCTGTTATCTGCACAATTCCACCTTACCCTTTTCTCTAGGTGACAGGGGGTTGAGTCATTTCACCCCAACGCATGTTGTGACACTATGGCATTTCCCGTGGTCAAGGATTAACTTCTTCCTGCCTGTGTTTGGCAAAAAAAACTCCTTGGCTTTGGCCTCATGAGGGAGGAATTCTTGCCATCGCCCAGCCATAAACAACATCAGCTCTGAACGTGCATTCTGCTGCTCATTAGGAACAGTCTCCCACCGCGGAGAACCGGAGGCATGGGTCTTGCAGGACTGGTTGATGGGGCCTGCCACTCCCTTTGCCAGGCGTATTCCCGTGCACTTTGGCTGTAGATAAGCTGAAAATCTCAACAGAGTGTTTGATTCAAGGCGAAAGATTCCATTCTTCGTTACAAGGTTGGAATCAGAAAAATAAACATAGGAGAAGCAACTGGGTTCTTTAAATATACCCGGCATCACTCCCTTTGCCTGCTGTCGCTAAGAGGCTCTTGGGGGCATTTTTTTAGCTCCCTCGGTTCATTTATGTTGCACCCAATGGCTCTGTATTCTGTATGCACATTTCTCAGAGTACAGCTGTGGACAGATGTGTCCTCTGAGTGGTTCCAGGGAGGCTTCCCTTCTTTTTTTGCTCTCTTACTGTCAGCGCAGGACTTCTTGAGTCAATTCTAGGGGCATGCAAGAATGCAAAATCTTTTGAATCTATTTGGGGACCAAAATAGAGAACCTCATTCTCAGAGTCCCCTTGCCAATGTCAGAGGATCAGAATCATCCAGCACTTGCCCTTCCAAAGAGCATAACCCGCCCTGTGAAACGCCGCAGGTATCGCAAAGGCCGTTACCCATACAGCATCGTGGTAGATCACAGGGGCTGTGGATAACAAATCCATAACAAGGCTTCCCAGTTTTGATACTTTCAGCGCTTCGTCTCCTCCTCCTGATGGTTTCCAGCCATCACCGCTGCACCATTCCAGTAGTTTCCCGTGTTTGGGTTTTTTAGTCTGGCATTTATAAACTTTTCTGTAATTTTTCTTTTCATTTTTAATGCCAGCAGCCTGGTTTCATCTCTGGCTGGATCACATCTCTCTCGCAGCGGTTTAATCTATTTCAGGAATTTCTCCAGCTCCTAGAAAATTCAATCCCTTTGTCCATATGTGATTTTTTTTTTTTTTTTTTTTTTTTTTCCCCCCAGAAATGTCCAGACTCTTTCCTAGCCCTGTGTGTGGTACTGGAACTACTCACAAGGCTGTCCTCGAGAAAGCCTGTCTTTTAGCTTCCTATCGGACAGCTTAGCCATTTTCTGAGGAACGCTCCCTCTGCTGATGGGACTTGTGAAAATGTACTGAGACAGGTGGGGTCTGAGCTAGGAACCACCCTTCTGGTCCTTGCTGGCTAATCTGCACAAAGCAAATAACTTATTTACTCCTGCTGTTGTACTTTACGTTCGACTGAGGTCAAGGCAAGAGTTGTGATTTCCCAAAATGCAGACTGCGACCGTAAGTCCACTGGACTCACCCAAGCCCTGGATTCACTGCCCTGTTAATTTTCTGATATAATTTTGTGGTTTGGATTATATCTCTGGTGATGGGGCTGTGGTGCATGGCACCAGCACTACCCCATTATCTGGAAAAGCCAGCTGAAGGGGACAATCCACCATATAGAATCCTAGAATCGCTTTGGTTGGAAAAGACCTTTAAGATCATCGAGTCCAACCTTTAACCTAACCCTGCCATCCCACCACTAAACCTTGTCCCTAAGCACCTCATCTATCCTTCTTTTAAATACCTCCCAGGGATGAGGACTCGACCACCTCCCTGGGCAGCCCATTCCAGTGCTTGACAACCCTTTCGGTGAAGACGTTTTTCCTAATGTCTAGCCTAAACCTGCCCTGGCGACGTTTCATCTCCTCCTCTGCAGATATCAATGAGTGTGAGCGGGACCCGCTGCTGTGCCGAGGTGGGATCTGCATGAACACAGATGGCAGCTTTGAATGCATCTGCCCCCCCGGACACGAGCTGACTTCTGAAGGGAACACTTGCATTGGTGAGATGATGGAAAGCTGTGTTATGACCAGAGCCTGTTCAAGGGTAATGATACAGGGAGACCTGGATCTCAGGCTGGGCATGTGAATCTCTCCTTCCAATCCCATTTGGGGGTAGAACACCCTCATCCAGGAGGGACCGAGGTCACTTCCAGGCTTTCATGGCATTTATGATGTCTGTTCTATCTGCTGTTCCCTGGAGACTGACCAATGGGGCAATGACAAATGCAGTTTGGAGACAGCAGTAGGTGGGGGGGTGGTACCCAGGGATGGGTACCAAATGATGCTCAACGTGGCATCAGCATGGCTGGCTGCTCAAACTGTTCTTCCCACCGCAGATATCAACGAGTGCTCCCTTAGTGACAACCTGTGTCGCAACGGACGCTGCGTCAACGTCATTGGTACCTACCAGTGCGCTTGTGATTCGGGCTTCCAGGCCACGCTGGACAGGCAGGGCTGTGTCGGTGAGTGCTCCCCTTTGCCAAATAGCCTTGCCAAGACCCTGGTACAGATCCAGAGCCCTCCTTATAATGCTCAGTGGGGTGGGTGAGGGTAAGGCAAGGGGTTGAGCTACAGCCTGGTTGATCTACAGCCAGATTGGCACTACTGGTAAGGGGCTGTCATCCGCTGAGGAACCACTGTGAGCTGCAAATCATAGAATCACTTTGGTTGGAAAAGACCTTTAAGATCATTGAATCCAACCTTTAGCCTAACCCTGCCATCCCACCACTAAGTCGTTGGCAGAGAAGGCAAGAGGTGCTTTCTTCTGGCTGGGGGAGCTTGCTTTTCCCTTCAGCACCTCTCCCACCTTGTCTCTGTCGCTGGCACTGCATCTGAGCACGTATCCCAGCCCGTGACCCAGGCAGCTGCCTGACCTCTCCCTTCTCCCCCAGACATCGATGAGTGCACCATAACCAACGGCGGCTGTGACACGCACTGCTCCAACTCGGAGGGCAGCTACGAATGCAGCTGCAGCGAAGGCTACGCACTGATGCCAGACAAGAGATCGTGCGCAGGTGAGTGGTCGGCTTGGCTCTCGTGGGTGCTGCCCCAGGGACCTCAGCGTCCATTGCCAGGCAGCCAAAGGGTTGGCTTCAGGGTGTGTGGGGGGGTGTTGTCTCACTTTTAAGTCACTTCCAGAGAGGTGATTTCCCTGGACAGATGTTTTTGCTTTGCACTGCAATGTCCAGCCCCTCATTACAGGCTCCAGAGTCCTCTAACTACATGATTTGGAGCAAAACCCCTCCTGTGACTTCCTCCCACCCCCTCCTGCTCCCACAGTACCCTCTCACTGGCTCTAACAGCTTTACTTTGGCAACGGTCTCCTCTCTCTAGATATCGATGAATGTGAGGATAATCCAGACATCTGTGATGGGGGGCAGTGCACTAACATCCCCGGGGAGTACCGCTGCCTCTGCTTCGATGGCTTCATGGCATCCCTGGACATGAAGACCTGTATTGGTGAGGACAAGGCTGTGCCCTTGGCGTGTGCCAGGACCACATCCCAAGGCTGCTGTTGGAGGGAGGAAGGGATACAGAGGGTGGCCCAGAGTCAGGTCATGGTTCTTGTGGTGTTCCAAGCAAGTCCTTTTTCTCCTGCAGATGTGAATGAATGTGATCTCAACCCTAACATCTGCCTGCATGGCGAGTGTGAAAACACAAAGGGCTCCTTCATCTGTCACTGCCAGCTGGGCTACTTCGTCAAGAAGGGAACCACAGGCTGCACAGGTGGGAACTCACTGGACCTGGAGCTAGGGGTGCTGGTGGGAGCCCTCACAAACACCTCCTGCAGCTGCCGTGGGGAGAACACCATCCCTCTACTGGGGGATGCTGTGGACACCTAGGGATGTGGCTGTGTGCTGGGAGCCCCTCTTGGGCAGGCGGAGGTGACCAGGGAGGCAGGCTGCAGGCAGGAATTGGCACCTTCCTAGTCCATAGCCAAGCCAGGGGTCTGCCCTTCCTTTTGCCTTCATCTTCCAGGGCTGAGCACAGATCAGCTCTTCAGCTCACGGGTACGACCCCAGGCAGGCTGTTCCCCAAAGCACCTCGCTCCCATCCCCTGGGACTCAGGCTCCCAGGAGCCACTGGTACCCAGACCATTAGCAGGATTACACCCAGCTGCCCCCTCCTCTCCCGGAGCGGGTGCTGAGCTGTGTCAGCCTGGATGTCCTTCCTTCCTTCCTGCAGACATCGATGAGTGTGAGATTGGGGCTCACAACTGCGACATGCACGCCTCCTGCATCAACGTGCCCGGGAGCTTCAAATGCAAGTGTCGCACAGGCTGGCTTGGGGATGGGCTGAAGTGCAACGGTGAGTTCTCATCCCGGGAGAGGTGTCCATGTGTCCGAGTGCTCTGTGGCAACCTGTGAAAGCCAGGCTGAGCTGACACCTGCGCTTAAAATGCTCTTGAGCCCCAGGAGCCCTGCCTGAGGATTTATGGAAGTGCGGAGAGACGTGGGTGTGTGACTGTAGGTGTGGGCGGACGGGTGTTGCACTGGCAGGCTCCGCAAGCGTGTCTGTGGTGTGGGAGCAAGGGCAGGGATTTGTGGGATGTGGAGTGCACAGTACTGAGGTGAGTGTGGATGAACGTCATCGTCGAATGGGCAATGCGGCCGCGTGGTGACAGAGCACTGAACAGGCTGCCCAGGGGGGGCTGTGGAGTCTCCTTCTCTGGAGACATTCAAAGCCCGCCTGGATGAAGTCCTGTGTAACATGCTCTAGGAGAGCCTGCTTGAGCAGGGGGGTTGGACTGGGTGAGCTCCTGAGGTCCCTTCCAACCCTTGCCGATTCTGTGATTCTGTGGTGATGTGTTGGGGCATGGGTGGTACCTCTGGGGATGGGGGTGTGGGGGTGCGTAGGGGGGGATGGTGTGTGTATTGTGACGGGTTGGGATGTGTGTGTGAAAGTGTCTCGCTGCTGTGTCGGCAGTGCCAGGTCTCATGGTCCCTATGGTCTCATGGCCATGGAGGCTTGCAGGGATGTGTTGGAGCCTCACGAGTGCTCCGTGTGCCTGGTGGCTGCAGCCTCACAGGCCATTTTGGTGTCCCCCTGGGCCCTACGCCAGCTGCCCAGGCTTGGAGGAAAGGCCGGAGGCAAACCGCTGACAAGGGTGTTCTCCCTGCCCAGATCTGGACGAGTGTGCGACTGAAGAGCACAAGTGCAACTTGAATGCCAACTGCGTCAACACGCCGGGCTCCTACCGCTGCGCCTGCCGAGAAGGCTTCAATGGGGATGGCTTCTCCTGCTCAGGTGAGGCCCATAGACTCAATTGGCAGCAGGGACGTGGCTTGGGCATCCTGATGGGACATGCAGTCACCCCCTCTTAACCACCAGCCTGGCTCAATGCCTGACTGCCTGTGTCTGGGGTTCCCCGAAACCAGATGTCCCATAAAAGCCACTGCAGCTTGCCCTGCACTGCAGCCTGCTCAGGTACCATCAGCAGAGAGCCACCTTCTTCTCAGTGGGTGTTTGGGGAGGATCAAGGCAACAAGAAGTATTGCAGCCCCCTCCTCACAGCCTACCAGCAGAGCGGGGGGGAAAAAAACTCATGGGAATTTTCTGGGCAAGCTGAGGGAAGCTCCCATCTTTGGGTGGACACCATGTCGGTCTCATGCTTGACTCTCTCTAGATGTGGACGAGTGTGCGGACAACGTGAACCTGTGTGAGAACGGGCAATGTCTCAATGCACCTGGAGGTTACCGCTGCGAGTGCGAGATGGGCTTCAATCCCACAGAGGACAGCAAGGCCTGCCAGGGTAAGTGCCCAGAGCTTTGACTCCTGCTCCAGGAGATCCAGTGTCCACCTCTTTTCTGGCCTTGGTCTCTCCACTGCACTGTCACCACCTGCTCTGTTACTAAGCAAGACCCACCTAAGCAAGACCCACCCTCACCTGGTGGTGCAAGGCTCCTGAGATGCCAGCTCTTGCACTTACAGGAGTTGGTCCCCAGCCCTCAGAGAGGCTGGGCTGATCCGAGGATCCATGCAAGATGTATACAATGGGCAAAACAGGGGTGAGGGAGGGGGCATAGACACAGCATGGCTGGTCCTGCTCACCCAGGAGATGGTGTTCCATGGCACTAGAACCATCCTGAGATGGGTTACCCACAGCTGGGCTGTGGCTCTGCTTTGAGATGGGAGCAGGAGAGGCCTGTCCTGGCCCTCACTCTGCCAGGTCCTGAGTACCCAGCTCTCCTTGTTTTGCAGACATTGATGAATGCACCTTCCAGAATATCTGTGTCTTTGGGACCTGCCAGAACCTGCCTGGGATGTTCCGCTGCGCCTGTGATGATGGCTATGAACTGGACAGGAGTGGAGGCAACTGCACAGGTATAGGACTTTCACGGGGCTGTTGGATGAGGATCACTGCTCTGTGGTTTGCTGGTTTGACCTTGGCTCAACCATGACAGGGAGCAGAACCAGTAGCCTAAAGCCAACTAAGGGTCCCTGGGTGATGTGGTGATGGGTCTTTGCTCTTGGTGAGGCCTCGATGCTGCTGGAAGGGGGGCCTTCAGTGGATAGGAGGGAAAGCTCAGTGTGGTTCTGTTCCTTTCTTCTGACTCTGGGCAGGGTGGTGTGAGGTAGGACAAGGTAAGGTCTGTTTCTAGAAGGGCTTTGCCTACCACCACATGAGGAGCCTTGGAAGCACCGTGGCTGTTGGGATACACCCTGAAGGCACAGTGCAGAGCTTAGGGATGGGGCTGTGGTTTCTGTGGCCGTCATCATCTTTCTTTTCAGTCTTCATCTTTCCATCTTTTCAGACATCAATGAATGTGCAGACCCTGTGAACTGTATCAACGGCCTGTGCGTCAACACCCCTGGCAGCTACCTGTGCAACTGTCCACAGGACTTTGAGCTGAACCCCACTGGTGTGGGCTGTGTGGGTGAGTGGGGACCTGGGTGAAGAACACACCTTCCATCCAAGACCTTGGTGGTCCTTCTTGTTGGTCCCATGTGGCTGGAGCTGGCCACTACCAGAGACTGGGGTGGCTGATCTCGATCTGCCCTGCCACATACCTGGCTGTCCAGGATGGGCTTAACCCTGTAGCAGCAGCAGAGTACCTACCTCCTGTTAAGCCTGGCCTACCTTGTCTCACCAGTGAGGGTGCTCTCCTGGTTGAAGCAATGTTCTTCCTTCAGCCTGAGCCATAGAGCTATCAAAGTGCCAGTGCAAACTGGTGCTGTAAGGAGGGAGAGCTTGCCAGTGGAGATCACACCATTAACGGTTGCTCCGGCAGCTCCAGAGCTATTCTTAAGTGTTTGTTTCTTGAAAGGCACTAGGTTACTGATGGCATTATTTGGGTCATGCTCCCTAGCCATGCTGAAGACAGGCCACCATGCTATGACCTCTGTTTGATGTAGTGTGGCTTTCACCAGACAAGCTGGGCGCACTTTATTCTTGAAGGGCTCCCCAAGTCATGAGCTGCAAGGACAGACTGGATGGGGTTTACCACAACACATGTAGCTCCCAGTGTGGACATCTGGGACAGGACAGGGGCCTCATCCCTCTCCGTGCTTCTTGAGGCAATAGAGCCATTGATTCCTCCTGTCTTTACTGGAGGGGCTTTGCTCAGCCTCCTCTACTGTCTTTGTGCAGATACCCGTGTTGGGAACTGCTTCCTGGACACTCAGGATCGAGGAGATGGGGGCATCTCCTGCAGCGCAGAAATTGGAGTTGGGGTCACTCGGGCATCCTGCTGCTGCTCGCTGGGTCGTGCATGGGGCAACCCCTGTGAGCTTTGTCCTCCAGCCAACACAAGTGAGTCGGGAAAACGTCTGGGGTGAACTTGGGCGTGGGCCAGATGGGCAGCATAGAGCAGAGATGGGACCACTTCCCTATGGCTTCTCAACTCAGGCTGGGGGTCCTGGGTCCAGGACATGCTGTTGTCACGATGGAGCAAGGGAAGCTGAGGGAGAAGGCAACCCTGTTGTTACGGTGCAGGGCCAGACAGGTCCAGGTAGACCAGGGCAGGGGAGAGGTGAAGTGGTGTGGAGGGGACCAGGCTGGCTGTGCCTGGGTGATCCAGGTTGGGATCCTTCATTCCTAGTCCAGCAGGCTGGGGGAGGGCAGTGGATGTGGAATAACCCCATCCAAGGGTGGGCAGGCAGAGGCAGGGCAGCTAAGTTGGCTTGGCATGCGATGGGAGTCAGGCTATTCCATCCGGACCACTGTCACCATCCTCATGGCCTATTTCTCCTGGGTTTCTCCTGGTTCCCCCTACCCCTCCTGCTTCATGGGAGCCTGCTCAGCTCAGGATCCCCCTAACTAACTTTTTCCACAGCCGAATACAAGACCTTGTGCCCTGGAGGAGAAGGTTTCCGACCCAACCCCATCACTGTCATCCTGGAAGGTAAGCTGACCCGGCCCCCAGGCCCCCTCATCAGGGGCTTGGGTGCTGGGGGGAGCCCAGTCCCATGTGGGCACTGTCTGCCATGGCACTGGGCTGGCTGGGTGCCTGCCAAGCCCCTGACCACCGAGTGATAAGCAGTAAATGTGTGCTCTCCTCGGATGTGCTCCGGCCACCTGGCCGAGCCGCTCGGGCATCAGCAGGGGCTGGGGGTGGTGGCATGAACCCGCTGGGATCCCGGGGTGAAGGCTGTGCCTGAGCGGGTCCGGTGGGCAGTGAACACCTCCCAGCTGCTCTTCCTCCTCAGATATGACGAGTGCCAGGAGCTGCCGGGCCTCTGCCAGGGTGGCAACTGTGTGAACACTTTTGGGAGCTTCCAGTGCGAGTGCCCCCTTGGCTACTACCTCAATGAGGACACGCGCATCTGTGAAGGTAGCTGCACCGTGGTGCCGGTGGTTGTCTGTCTGCCTGGCCTGTGTGGCACACGTGTGTGCATGTGTGTGCCAACGGAGTTGTGTGTGTATTTGGGCTGCCCTAGGAGCGGGGTTGGCAGAATCCCTTCCAGACTTCCCATTCTCATCACAAACCCTGTGCCCTTTCCCAGTGCCAGGCCAGCCTGGCCCCTGTGCCAGGCCCATCCATACCTTGTGCTAGGCCTACCCCCAACCCCATGTCAGGCCCTTCTTTACCTGTGCCCAGTGCTTTGACCTCCAATCTCCTTCGTTTGGCAGATATCGATGAGTGCTCTGCTCACATTGGGATCTGCGGCCCTGGGACTTGCTACAACACCCTCGGCAACTACACCTGCGTGTGCCCCCCTGAGTACATGCAAGTCAACGGAGGAAATAACTGCATGGGTATGGCACGGTCTGAATCTGCAGGAAGGGGTCTGGCAGTGCCTGGCCCATGCGTGTCCCCAGGGTTGTGCTGTGGGCAACGTGGCTGAGTGGACGGAGCAGAAGTGCTGGGAGTAGGGGCTGGGACTTGGGATGCCCGAGTTCACCAGTGCCTCACCGCATCCCTGCCCCTGTGCCATGCACGTTGCCTGTGCCGGAGGGGCTGGCGCTCGCCCTGCCAGCAATTATAAGGAGAGCGGCTGGCACAGGGCAGCGAGACACCCAGCAGAGCATTTGCCACTGCCTGCTACGGGGCAGGACTTACCGCTCTTACTGGAGCTTTAGCCCATCACTGCTGGGCTCCCCTGTGTGTCACCTGCAGTCGCTGAGCGCCAGGACAGGACAGGGTGGCATATCCCCAGCAAGGAGCACGCTGGGGCCGGCAGCACCCGTTCCTGGGGCTGGCACAAGATGCTGTCTGGGCTGTCTTTGCAGATATGAGGAAGAGCGTGTGCTATCGCAACTACAACGACACGTGTGAGAACGAGCTCTCCTTCAACATGACCAAGAAGATGTGCTGCTGCTCCTACAACATTGGCAAGGCCTGGAACAAGCCGTGCGAGCCCTGCCCCACGCCAGCTAGCCGTAAGTCAACCTTCTTGGAAGGGCATCTTGATGCCGTGGCTGCCCTGTCGCTTTTCCGGCGATCCCGGGCGCTTTGAGGCACGGGCACGAATAGAGGGGGAGAAGGGAGAGCAGCGCATTGGGCAGGCAGCGCCTGGGAGTGAGCGCTGTGGGGGACACGTGGGGACACGTGCATTGCACTGGGAGGACACAGGGGACTGGGACAGTGTCTGCAGAGAGGAGGTGAGGGGCTGCGTAGGCGGGGGGGGTCGGGGCTGCGTGGGCAGGCTGCGTGGGCAGGGCGGGGGGTCGGGCTGCTGGGGGGTAGCGGGGGGCGTCGGGGCTGCGTGGGCAGGCTGGGGGGGGGGGGTCGGGGCTGCGTGGGCAGGCTGGGCCGGGGGGGGTCGGGGCTGCGAAGGCGGGCAGTAGGGGCGTCGGGGCTGCGTGGAGGAGTGGGTCTGTGCCGGCGGCTCCAGTGCCGTGTGTGCACGTGCCTTCCATCGTGTGTATACGTGCCCCGCGGTGCACACGCGTGTGTAAGCCCTTTGCCTGGTGCCATACCTGTTCCTGGCGTTCCCCATCTCCTGGCTCCTGCAGCTCCTGGCTGAGCCCCGTGCAGATCCCCTCCTGCCCGCCAGCCCCCCTCTCCGCTCACTCCAGCCTTGGGCCCCCCCCTGCACCTCGCTCTGCCTGCCAGGCATGGCCATGACCTTGGTGTTCCCCTTCCAGCTGAGTACCAGATCCTGTGTGGGAACCAGGCCCCCGGGTTTATCATTGACATCCATACGGGGAAGCCGATCGGTGAGTAGATCCCCCATGCCCTGTGGAGCCAGGTTTGCTCTCTGCCCCTCTGTTTTCTTCCCACGGTGCTTGTGAGCTTGTTCCCTTCCCCTCCTTAGTAAATTAAGTCCTGAGCAGAGGGGAGACAAGGGGATCTGCTCGAGGGGAGGAGGGCTCTGCAGAGGGACCTGGCCAGGCTGGATCGATGGGCTGAGGCCAACAGTATGAGGTTCAACAAGGCCAAGTGCCGGGTCCTGCACTTTGGTCACAACAACCCCACGCAGCGCTACAGGCTTGGGGCAGAGTGACTGGAAAGCTGGCGGAAAAAGACCTGGGGGTGCTGGTTGAGAGCCGGCTGAATATGAGCCAGCAGGGTGCCCAGGTGGCCAAGAGGGCCAACAGCATCCTGGCCTGTATCAGGAGTGGTGTGGCCAGCAGGAGCAGGGAAGTGATCGTGCCCCTGTACTTGCTGCTGGTGAGGCCCCACCTCGAATACTGTGTTCAGTTTTGGGCCTCTCACTACAAGAAAGATGTTGCGTTGCTGGAACATGTCCAGAGGAGAGCAACAGAGCTGGGGAGGGGTCTGGAGCCCCAGGCTGCTGGGGAGCGGCTGGGGGAGCTGGGGGGGTTCAGCCTGGAGCAGAGGAGGCTGAGGGGAGCCCTCATCGCTGCCTACAACTGCCTGAGAGGAGGGGGGAGCCGGGGGGGTCGGGCTCTGCTCCCAGGTAACGGACACTAGGACAAGGGGGAATGGTTTGAAGTTGCACCAGGGCAGGGTTAGGTTGGACATTAGGAAAAACTTCTTCACCGAAAGGGCTGTCAGGCTCTGGAATGGGCTGCCCAGGGAGGCGGTCGAGTCCTCATCCCTGGAGGGATTTAAAAGAAGGAGAGATGAGGTGCTTAGGGACAGGGTTTAGTGGTGGGATGGCAGGGTTAGGTTAAAGGTTGGACTTGATGATCTTAAAGGTCTTTTCCAACCAAAGTGAGTCTATGATTCTATGAAAAGAGGTGGCAGACGTGGCTGCAAGCAGCTGGCCAAGCCTTCAAGCCCACGTCCCAGGTGGCTGGGCTGCTCAGACCTCCCCACGTTTGCAATTGTGCCTTAGTTTCTGTCCCATCCGGAGAGATAGGTAGCCAGTGAGCACAGACAGTGGCCAGGGGCCAGGTAGATCCAGACCCCGGTGCTCACACTGCCAGCAGCGCTGGCCCTACTGCGGCAGGGCACTGCTGAGAGATGAGGTTTCAGGTTTGTGTTTTGGTAGATGGAAAGGCAGAGGAGCTGCGGAAGGATCTGTGAGCTGTCTACAGATGTTTTGCAGTCTTGAAAGATGGGTTCACTGGTAGTTTGTGAGACAAACAGTTGAGTTACTCATGGCTTCACCTGGCCAGGGGACTGAAGAGGAGGGAGATGAGTTGTCTCATCAAAACATACAAATATCTTAAGGGTGGAAGTCACGAGGACGGAGCCAGACTCTTCCCAGTGGTGTCCAGCAACAGGACAAGGGGCAATGGGTACAAACTGAAACATAAGAGGTTTCAGTTGAATATGAGGAAAAACTTCTCTACTCTGAGGGTGACTGAGCCCTGGCACAGGCTACCCAGGGGGGTTGTGGAGTCTCCTTCTCTGGAGATATTCAACCCATGCCTGGACGAAGTCCTGTGTAACATGCTCTAGGAGAACCTGCTTGAGCAGTAGGGTTGGACTAGATGATCTCCCGAGGTCCCTTCCAACCCTTGCCATTCTGTGAGTTCATCTTCTGCTCCCAGGAAGATGGTATCAGCGCAGGGCTGCAGGGCTGGTGGTGGATTGTGCTGGGCACAGCAACAGAGTCAGGGACCCTGGAGCCATCTCAGTATTTCAATGACCCCCCCCTTGGATTTCCCATTTGCAGCCTGGTCCCAGAGCCTGAGCAAGTGTCCATGCTACTGCAGAGACACGCTCAGAGAAAACAAGGTGGATGGCCTGGGTAGGATCCTTCCCACCACGTGCCATGCAGGCTCTGCCAGCAACCCCTGGGGCTCCTTGCGACTTGGAGCGTTGTGTGGCTCTGTGGTGTACCCAGACCTCCGCAGAGCAGCCCTAGCCTGGCGTGATCTGCAGGATCCAGGGTCAGTCCTCCAAGAGCTGCTCCTCTTGGCGGCCCTTTCCTGCCTTTTCTTTTTAAACTGAAGAAGGGCAGCAGTCTCCCGGCTACGGGGGATGCTTTCCTCCCCGCTGCCTCCCCCGGGATGCTGAGAGATGTTTGTCTGTGTGCAGATATTGATGAGTGCAGTGAGATCCCCGCTATCTGCACGAATGGTGTCTGCATCAACCAAATTGGCAGCTTCAGGTGCGAGTGTCCCATTGGCTTCAGCTACAACAACATCCTGCTCATCTGCGAAGGTAACGGGGCAGCCGGGGCAGCGCTGCCAAGGGCGCCCGGGAAAGAGGGGGGGGTTCTCCGCGTGGCGCTAGGGTCTCCCCACCTCATGGGGCACCAGGGTGAGGGCTGTCAGCAGACGTGGACAGAGTCTGCATGTTCTCAGCCTGCTTGAAATCTTCATTTTCTGCATCAATGGTTGGATAAAAATTGCTGATTTTCATTCATGGTCCCATCTCGTTTTTTCCCCCCCTCTGTTTTTTTGGGGGTATTTTTTACAAAAAGTTTGCAAATGTGAGTGTTTCAAAGTTTTGAGTTGTAACTAAACCTCATTCTTTTATTGCAAAGCAATAGGAAAAAAAAAAAAAAAGGTTGAATGGACCCTGGTTGGAGCAAACCAAGGGTTAAAATTCAGTTGGCTCCCCTGAGCCCCTCCAGCCCTACCTGGGGTGGCAGGGTTAGGTTAACGGTTGGACTTGATGATCTTAAAGGTCTTTTCCAACCTAGATGATTCTATGATTCAACCAAGATGAGGGTACCTGGTGAGCGCCCGGCACCCTGCACAGCCCAGGCTTGCATTGCTCTCCTCCCGCAGACATCGATGAGTGCAGCAGTGGGGAGAACCTCTGCCAGCGCAACGCCGACTGCATCAACATCCCGGGCAGTTACAGGTGCGAATGTTCAACCGGATACAAGCTGTCGCCTAGCGGAGCCTGCGTGGGTAAGACGGGAGCTCTTTGCTACCTATTCCAGAGACAACGCGTGCGAGGCGCTGCCACCCACCCCTGACTCTTCAGATGGTTCGGCAAAGCGCCACGGGTGGACCCAAGGAAGGACAGGATGAAGGCACACGCCGGTCCCATGCGTGGGTTCCTGGTCTTTTGTCAAGCCTGGCGACTATGACCTGGCTGTGCTTGTGATTATGGCATTCCTGTACTTTTGGGACAAGTCCCAGGGATTGTGGGCTCCTGGGGGATGAGAAAAGGTCACAGTGAAGTGCAGCTTTAGTCTGGCAGCTCAGGCCATTTTTCTCCAATTAAATCTATTATTTTTTTTTTAGAGATGGCGGTGCATAAATCTTGTTCTCGGTGAAGCCACCTCTCAGGAAGCCAAGACCCCATTCTGCTGTGCTGCTGTTCCCAGACACAGCTTCCCACCAGCAGGCAGGGGTCTGCAGAAGGCCAGTGCCTCGGCTTTTCCCATTTGGCCCATCCCTGCTGCTCACCGCTGCCCACTTTGCTTTGTTTCAGGTCGCAACGAATGCCAGGAGATCCCCAATGTCTGCAGCCATGGGGACTGCGTTGACACCGAGGGCAGCTACGTCTGCATCTGCCACAACGGCTTCAAGGCCACGGGGGAGCAGACCATGTGCATGGGTCAGTGTGGCTGCCACAGCCCCGCCGTGTGAATCCGGTATCAGGATGGATGGGAGCTCTCTCCAGCGCCTGCTGGGTAGCGCCAAGGACAGCCGAGGGCCGCTGTGTCCTCTTTATCCCAGGCTGTCCCTGCAAGCTGCAGGGGTGCTGTGCAGCTGCCCTGGCCCCTGTCTGCACACCCGAGACGGTGGCTCCCAGCTCGCTCAGCCCCCGAAATCAGCTGTGACCTTCTCTCTGCAGATATTGATGAGTGTGACCGCCAGCCCTGTGGAAACGGGACCTGCAAGAACACGGTTGGCTCCTACAACTGCCTCTGCTTCCCTGGCTTTGAGCTAACACACAATAACGACTGCATGGGTGAGTTGTATGAAATCCTGCTGGTGTGATTTAACCCCAGCCAGCAACTCAGCCCCCCCAGCCGCTCACTCACTCCCCCCCAGTGGGATGGGGGAGAGAATCAGAAGGGTAAATGTGAGAGAACTCGTGGGCTGAGATAAAGGCAGTTTAATAGGGAAAGCAAAAGCCGTGCACACAAGGAAAGCAGAACAAGGAATTCATTCCCTGCTTCCCATGGGCAGGCGGGTGCTCAGCCATCCCCAGGACAGCCGGGCTCCATCCTGCGTAACGGTGACTTGGGCAGACAAACGCCATCGCTCCCAACGTCCCCCCCTTCCTCCTTCTTCCCCCAGCTTGATGTGCTCAGCATGAGTCATACGGTGTGGGATACCCCTGGGGTCAGTTGGGGTCAGCTGTCCCGGCCGTGCCCCCTCCCAGCCCCTTGTGCCCCCCCAGCCGCTCGCTGGTGGGGTGGGGTGAGGAGCAGAAAAGGCCTTGGCTCTGTGTGAGCCCTGCCCAGCAGGAACGAACACATCCCGGGGTTATCAGCGCTGTTCCCAGCACAAACCCAAACCAGAGCCCCATGCCAGCTACTATGGAAAAAAATAACTGTACCCAAATCAAAACCAGCACACAGGACCACATGGGCAGCTGACTGGGGTCAACGTGGCAGCGGCTGCGGGGCATGGAGTGTCACGCAGTGGCATGCAGGGGGTCAGCTTTGGGTGTCACTTGGCGATGGCTGTAGGGCTGGTTGGGTGTGCCGGGGGTGTGGGGCTGGTTGGGTGTGTGTGTGCCGGGGGTTAGGGGTGGCTGGTTGTGTGTGCCGGGGGTGTGGGGCTGGTTGTGTGTGTGTGTGTGCCGGGGGGGGGGGTTAGGGGGGTTGGTTGTGTGTGCCGGGGGGGGGTAGGGGGGTTGGTTGTGTGTGCCGGGGGGGGTAGGGGTGGTTAAGGCGGCGTGCTGATGCTCACGTGCTGTGCATCTCTCTTCCCGTTGTGCTTCTCGTTTCCCTCCCACAGACATTGATGAGTGTTCATCCCTGGTGGGGCAGGTGTGTCGGAACGGCCAGTGCATCAACAGCATCGGCTCCTTCCAGTGCCTGTGCCAGGAGGGGTATGACCGGACCCCTGACGGGAAGAACTGTGTGGGTGAGTGTCCAGGCAGCGGGCTGGCCCTTCGCAGCGAGTTGAGCTGTGTGTTGGCACGGCCAGCGCTGCGCAGTGCTATGAGATGTGGTCCCCACGCTGGTCCCATCAGAGGCAACTGAGCAGTGGACTCTCCAGAACAGCTCACAAGGCCCCCAGGTTCTCTGGAGCCAAAGCCTGGTCCTTTGCCTGCCCATGGAGAGCTAGACTGGGCCCCACTATGCCTGCATCTCCCTCCTAGCAATGCAGGGCATAGCCAAGCCAGTCCCTTTCCATGGGCTGAGACCTGCAGGCAGTGAGGAGAAATGTCCTGTCCATGCCCTCAGCACAAGAGGACATGGACCTGTTGGAGCGGGGCCACAGGAGGGCTACTAAAATGCTCCGAGGGCTGGAGCCCCTCTGCTATGGGGCCAGGCTGGGAGAGTTGGGGGTGTTCAGCCTGGAGAAGAGAAGGCTGCGGGCAGAGCTGAGTGCGGCCGGTCAGGGCTTCAAGGGGGCCCAGAGGAAAGGGGGGGACAAGCTTTTTAGCAGGGCCAGCTGTGACAGGACAAGGGGGGATGGCTTTAAACTGAAGCAGGGTAGGTTTAGACTGGATCTAAGGAAGAAATTCTTTCTAGTGAGGGTGGTGAAACCCTGGCAGGGGTTGCCCAGAGAGGGGGTGGAGGCCCCATCCCTGGGAACATTCCAGGCCAGGTTGGCCGGGGCTGTGAGCAACCTGATGTGGTTCAAGGTGACCCTGCTCCTGCAGGGGGGTTGGGCTGGGTGACCTCTAGGGGTCCCTTCCAACCCAAAACATTCTATGATTCTATGACTCTATGCCCCTGAAGCAAGCAGATTGTAGCAGGGATGCCCTAGAGCTCTCCCGCAGGTGGGGGCTGTGGGGGCAGACAGGCACATCGTAACCCGGTTACTGGTGTCCACCGCTCTGCCTCCTGCAGCACCAGGTCCTGCGGGGCTGAGGCCATGTTGCCAGGGTGGAGCATCCTGGAAAATGTCTTATCTGGTTCCCTTGCATCTTTTGGGCAAAGTAGGATGCAGCTGTGGGTAGGGCCTGGGTGCAGTAAGGTGCCCTGCACCCAAGTCCTCCGAGCTGAGCGCAGACACCATCGCTGGTTATTTCCCTTCCTCTGCAGACATCAACGAGTGCGTGAGCCTGCCTGGGACCTGCTCCCCGGGCACCTGCCAGAACCTGGAGGGCTCCTTCCGCTGTATCTGCCCCCCTGGGTACGAGGTGCAGAACGACAACTGCATCGGTAATGTTGGCTCTCTGCCTCCTCCACTTCCAGCACAGCACGTGGGCACCTTGGACTCTTCCCACACCAACCATATTCTTCCTGAGTAGGCTGGGGCACACCTCACCACCCCTAAATAGCTTTTTGAAAGCAAGTGGACACAGAGCAAGGCAAGGCCTGCTCCCATGACGGAGGAGGCTCGGTGGCTTTGCTGTGCCCTGGCCTCTTCCTTGTCCCATGTGCCCTGAGGGTGGGGTAAGGGTTGGGCTGGGGTGATGCCTACAGGCATGACAGCCCCCCAGGCATCGCAGCTTCAGCTGGTTTTAATGTGCTGAGGAAAGGAGTGACCTTTGGCTGCTCTGTATGTCCCTGGTGCTCCCAGATATCAACGAGTGTGAAGAGGAGCCCAACATCTGCCTTTTTGGGACGTGCACCAATACCCCTGGCAGCTTCCAGTGCGTCTGCCCTCCAGGCTTTGTGCTGTCTGATAACGGCCGGCGGTGCTTTGGTGAGTGCAGCCCATTGTGGTGGGGAGGGGACCATAACCATCCTCGACGTCTGCAATGACCTGCGCGGTTCCCCGTCTTCCTACAGATACTCGCCAGAGCTTCTGCTTCACTCGCTTTGACAACGGAAAGTGCTCTGTCCCCAAGGCCTTCAACCCACCAAGGCTCGGTGTTCTGCAGCAAGATGCCAGGAGAAGGCTGGGGAGACCCCTGTGAGCTGTGCCCGCAGGAAGGAAATGGTAGGTGTGCTGGGACCTAGCTCCATGGGAGATGAGGATCTCCTAGAAAGAGTCCAGAGGAGGGCAACGAGGATGATGGGGGGACTGGAGCATCTCCCCTACGAGGAAAGGCTGAGGGAGCTGGGCTTGTTCAGCCTGGGGAAGAGAAGGCTGAGAGGGGATCTCATTAACACCTACAAATATCTCAAGGGTGGGGGTCACGAGGATGGAGCCAGACTCTTAGCGGTGCCCAGCGCCAGGACAAGGGGCAGTGGGCACAACCTGAAGCAGAAGAGGTTCCAGTTGAACGGGAGGAAGAACTTGTTGACTTGGAGGGTGCCTGAGCCCTGGCCCAGGCTGCCCAGGGGGGCTGTGGAGTCTCCTTCTCTGGAGATCTTCAACCCCCGCCTGGACGCTGTCCTGTGCCCCCTGCTCTGGGTGAGCCTGCTTGGGCAGGGGGGTGGGACCGGGTGATCTCCAGAGGTCCCTTCCAACCCCTGCCATTCTGTGAGAGATGGCTGTGTGTGTTGCCGACATGCAGAGCGTGGCGAAGGTGTGCGGTTCAGGCAAGACAAGCAGCAATGCAAGATGTCCAGCAAAGTGGGCTCCTCCATCTGGGGAGTACTGCCTTGAAACCTGGTAGCCCTTATTGGACTGCAGTATTTCCTGGGTCTCCAACAACCACAGTCAGGCTTATTTCTGCTTTGGCTCTGCTCTCAGTTCTCTGCAGGGCTTTAGAGAAGGCAAAAGCATCTCAGTGCCTCCAGATCCAAGGCAAGCGCAGGTGCTTTCCAACCAGCTAGGGGTTTGTGGCCTCCCATGGGCAGTGAGCTGCCAAGCTCTCAGTCGTGCTCTAGAAGCCTCCAAAGCACATTTCAGCTTCTGGGAGTAGAAGCACTTGTAAGCATATCTCACTTACCTGCTTTCTTCCAGTTGCCTTCCAGGAGCTGTGTCCATATGGCCATGGAGCCATCCCAGGCCCAGGTGACACCCGAGAAGGTAAGGTCTGATCTGGGGATGAGAAGAAATTGGTTCTCGGGGGGAGCTTGTGTAGAAGCAACCAAACTTAGGCTATCTGGAGAGTAGGGTTGGATCCCAGTGGCAGGAGGGGCATGGGACTGGGTGCCCTCCCAAGCTCATGGTCTCTGCCTACTCACCAAAGGTTCAGCCTCCAGCTCAGGAGAGGCAGTATCTGCGATTGCAGGGACAGCCCTGAGAGGACAGGGGTACGTTTCTGGTTACGTGCTCACCTGAGGTTTCATTGCCTTGGTTTCCCTTCTAGATGTTAATGAATGCTCAGAGAACCTGGGTGTCTGCATAAATGGGGCCTGCATTAACACTGATGGCTCCTTCCGCTGCGAGTGCCCCTTTGGGTACAACCTGGACTACACAGGAGTCAACTGCGTGGGTAAGAGTCTGCATGGGGAGCATCTGCTCCCTCTGGCTTTTATCCTTCTTACATCAGAGGGTATGAGCGTGTGTGTGCATGTGTGTGGAGAGAAGGAACTTGCCTCTCCCCTTCCCTTTTGCCTTTTGCCCCTGGCTCCTGGCTTTGCTGGGCTTGGTTGAATGCGCTGGCTGCACGGTGAGACCAGCCTGCACCTTCCCTATTGAACCCATCCATCTAACGCGGTCCCGGCTTCCTCCAGATACCGATGAGTGCTCCATTGGCAACCCCTGCGGGAACGGCACCTGCACCAACGTGGTGGGAGGCTTCGAGTGTGCCTGTGATGAGGGCTTTGAGCCAGGTCCCATGATGACATGCGAAGGTAAATGCTGCTGCAGGGCAATCCCGTCACCCCCATGGATGCTGGGCCACGTGTGTGACTCCGCTGGGTCACTGCCTGGGTGAGCAGCAGTCAGGTCATCCTCCAGTGGACAGTGCAGAAAAGCTGGCTGGGGTTCATCTCCACATCAGCACTGGTCCCCTTCGGCTTCCTCTGAGGCTGGAGCCCAGGAGGAGGTCTGGAGACCTGCCTAAATGGAGGAGCTTCCTCACCAAGGAGCCAGGACCCTGTCCTCATCAAAGCTGCTGAGACACAAGGTGTCTGTCCCTCTGCAATGAGGACCATGATAGGAAGCCTTGGTGGAACAAAGTTCTCATGAGATGAATGCACAGGGGAAGGGAGGGAGTCTGTCCTGGGGACGTCCACCACCGTTACTGCCCAGCCGACTCTGAGAGCACGGAGTCGAGCTCTCTCCTCTCTCCTGCTTCCCAGACATCAACGAATGTGCACTGAATCCCCTCCTCTGTGCCTTCCGCTGCATCAACACCTTCGGCTCCTACGAGTGCACCTGCCCATCTGGATATGCCCTCCGAGAAGACAGAAGAATGTGCCGAGGTAAAACCCCCTTCTGCACCCATCGGGGAGCTCCCACACTTAGCTGGTCTCTGGTGCTGTACAGAGAGAAGGCAGGACCTGTGAGCGGGCATCTCTGGGCTTGTGCTCACTCTCACCTACCTCGGTTGCCAGCCAGCCTGGACCAAGGTGGTAGGGACTGGTGGAGCAGTGGAGATATGAGCGCTCAGTTCCTAGCTGCCCCCACAGTGCTGCAGAGCTGGTGGGTGGAACGTGGTCTCACGAGGTTCTCGGTTGCAGATCTGGATGAGTGTGCGGAGGGATTGCATGACTGCGAGTCTCGAGGGATGCTGTGCAAGAATCTCATCGGCACCTTCATGTGCATCTGCCCACCAGGAATGCAACGCAGGCCCGATGGAGAGGGCTGCACAGGTACCAAGGAGGCTGGAGGGGTTCCCAGTGGGGCTGGAGACCATCCTTTTCTAGGCATTGTCCATGTAGCTTTATTTTCTGTCAGACAGCTCCTCCCCAGGATTTCCCACATGTCAGAACTTTCTGTATGTCCTACTAGATGCCTACACACACAAAACCTCTGTTCATCTCTGGACCCATGGGCCTACACAGTTCCAGCAGAGGATGATACAGCATTATGCCATGTCTCCTTTCTGTTGAGTCCTTCCATGCCTGTGTGCAGCTTCTTTTCACTGAGCTGCTTTTGGAAGGGGCAGGGCTGGACAGCCCAGACCTGCACAGTGTTAGGCACAGCAGGAATGTAGAGCAAGCCCAGGTCCACTCCTAGCCCAGCAGCTTGGTCACTTGCAGGTGGAGAACGTGCAAACCAGGGAAGCTGGGTACTCGGCCACCCTGCTCTGGGAGAGGTCCAGGGCAGGTGGATGTGTATCTCGGCTGCCTAAGGACGTGGAAGTGGTCCTCAAGGACTCCGTGAGGGCGTTTCAAACTGAGTGGTAGCGTGGGGACTCATGGAAAGCTGGAACTTGTCCTATGCCTCACCGCAGCTCTTTGTGGTTGCTTCCTCCCTAGATGAGAATGAGTGCCGCACCAAACCTGGAATCTGCCCCAACGGCCGCTGCATCAACACGGTGGGAAGTTACCGCTGTGACTGTAACGAAGGTTTTGAAGTCAGCCCCTCTGGCACAGAGTGTATTGGTAATTACCAAGTCCTGGTGGGTATTGAGCAGCCTCTCTTTAGTAGCAGATGATGCTTTCCAAGTGTTTCAAGGTTTCTGAGCAGAAAGGTTGTTGGGGCATCACCTTTACCTTTAGCGTTATCCAAGCCACGCTACCCTCCATGCTGGAACTGGCACGGTCTGGACAGGCTGCTCGGTTATCCCCTGACACTGACTCGGATCCTGACCTCGCATCCCCACTCTCTCTGTCCAGACACTCGCCAGGGATTCTGCTTCACCGAAGTACTGCAAACCATGTGCCAGATGTCCTCCACCAACCGCAACCTGGTCACCAAATCTGAGTGCTGCTGCAACAGCGGGCGCAGCTGGGGCCCCCAGTGTGAGCTCTGCCCCCTCCCTGGAACCGCCCAGTACAAGAAAATGTGTCCCCATGGGCCAGGGTACTCCACGGATGGGAGAGGTGAGCTGGGGCCCAAATCACCTTCAGTGCAGAGGGGAGAAAGCAGAGATGTGGGTGCAAGGCAGAATTAATTCCCCTGGGAACTGGCTGGGACGGACCTACAGAGTGCCTGGAGGAGCCAAGAAGCCTCTGTGACCCTGAATGTTGTCTCCGGCTCCTGGGGAGAGTCTGAGCTGCCTGGCACAGGAGCATGGTGACAGAGGCAGCGTTGGCACTAACGGGTCCTTCCCTCCCTCCCGCAGACATCGATGAGTGCAAGGTGCTGCCCAACCTCTGCAAGAACGGGCAGTGCATCAACAGCATCGGCTCCTTCCGCTGCCACTGCAGGCTGGGCTACACCGCAGATATCACAGGCACAGCCTGTGTGGGTGAGTCAGGAGAGGGAAACCCACGGCTCTGGGCAGCCCTTGGCCTTGGCAGGCTTCCACCCCTACTTCTCACCGTGCAAAGAGAGGGTCCCCTAACCCCCAACCTGGGACCTGCCCTCACCCCTGGCCACGCTGTCTTCCATATCCACAGCAGGGCTCTGGACGCTTTGCCCTATGGCATGGTCCTCTATATGTCAAAGCCATCATCCCATGTTGTTTAACTCCTTAAAACTGAGGCTCCTTGTCTTCTCCCTCTGACGGTCACAGGGACCGGCAGTGAGTGAGCTCCAGAGATGAAAGTCTGTGAGCAGCCAGACCTTCCATTGGCAGGGAAGCTGGTTCTGGTCAGCCCGAGTGCCGTGTTGGGAGTCCAGATGTTGGCATAAAAGGCACCCCTGGAATCACAGCTCCAGGCACCTGGGGAAGTACTGAAGGAGTTAAGGATGTGGCGCACTTCCAGTGTTGGGATGGTGTTCAGGACCATGCCAGCAGCTATGTGTCCTAGACACAGAGTGGAAAAGAGGCCTTGGCTCCCGGAAACCAAGCTCTGTGCCTAGGAGTAGAGCAGCTATGACCTTGAGTACCAGGACAGGATTCCTCTCTAAACATCCTTGCCCCTTCTCCAGCTTTGTGCCCTCCAGCCTGGCTCAAAGTTGTGGCTTTGTCAGAGCCATGGCTGCTACTCCCTGCTGGGCAGAGGTGGGAAAGCTCCGGAAGCGCAGGGCTGGCCCCATCCCTGATGTTCTCAGTACTCAGGAGGAGCACCTACCAACCTCTTCAGCTAGGAAGGGGCTCAGAAACTTGTCACTCAGATCCACCAGGTCACACGACCTCCCATATCTGAGCAGGGAGGTGATTCAGTTCTTTACCTGCAGGAGATCTCCTAGATTTGTTGTGCTGGCTCAAACCAAGGTGCTCCCTCAAAGCCCTCAAAGCTCACCTGATTCCTAGAGAGTGGAAAGGATGCATTTATCCAGGCTAGGGACTGCCAGGATCCATAGGGCCATCTGACCACTTAGTTATGTGGGGCCACCAAACGTGGGATCACCTTGTCTTCAGGAGCCCCTTGGTAGACTGCATGGTCGAAGGGGTGGTGGGACCCAGTCCAGCAGCCCAACCCACGGACGCTGATGTGTCTTGTCGCTTGAGTCTAGATCTGGATGAGTGTAACCAGTCCCCTAAGCCCTGCAACTTCATCTGCAAGAACACAGAAGGCAGCTACCAGTGCTCCTGCCCCCGAGGGTACATTCTGCAAGAAGATGGGAAGATCTGCAAAGGTATTCACCCAGGAGAAGGCAGCAGAGACACTGCCTCATCTCTGGCAGCGGGGGGGATGGCAAGAGCTGATGAACATGTGCCAGAACAGTCAGGTGTTTCTGTTCAGCCACAGGAAAAGGCTAGACATGGAAAAAGATGCCATGCTGGGCCCTCGTGGACTGATGCATCAGGGTTTCATCCCTCTGCAGACACTCTAGACCTGTTGCATCAGGAAAAAAAAAAAAAAAAAAATTCCCTGCCCTTTCCTACAGCATATCCCAAGCTGTCCTGAGCTCCGGGAGCCTTGCAGCAGGATGTCTCCTCCAAGTGGGCTGGGCGCTCTCAGGGCTCTCCCAGGCACTGGGAGCTGCCCGGCTGCGGCTTTGCCCAGCTCTCACGGTGCTGATGTGCTGATCAGGCTGCAGGGAAGGGGGGGCTGAGAGTCTGGGATTTGTGGATTAGAGGAGAGGCAGAGGGAAATCTCTGTATCTCCAAATGTGCCTGTACATGATCAGCAGTGGAGGTGGGAAGAGGCTCCCTGGACTTGTGATTCTCATATACAAATTCTGTGTGTGCTGTTCCTGAGGCTGGTCCATGATGGGCCCTGGTCTGCCCAGGACCGCTGCGTATCACTGCGGGTGTCTCAGACTCAGACCATGAAGATAAGATACCTCAGTAAGCTAAATCACAACGCATGTTCTTGTGCTTGTTGCTTTAGACTTGGATGAATGTTCCACCAAGCAGCACAACTGCCAGTTCCTCTGTGTGAACATCATCGGAGGATTCAACTGCAAATGCCCCCCAGGCTTCACTCAGCACCACTCGTCCTGCATTGGTGAGTAGAGGCATTCGCTGCTCTGCTATACGGCACCAGCAAGGTGCCCATGGGTGAGCTCTAAGCCCAGGAGAGTCTTGCGAGGTCCCCATGGGTGAGCTCTAAGCCCAGGAGAGTCTTGCGAGGTCCCCGTGGGTGAGCTCTAAGCCCAGGAGAGTCTTTCCAGCCCCCCAGCGCTGGCTCTAGCGCCACCACTCCTCTCCAGTTGGCCTGGGGCTGCACGTCTGACTTGTCCGTCTTTTAGACGGGGCTGAGCTCCCCGATGCAAGGTAGCTGTCTGCAAAGCTGCGTGCAGCCCCATCGTTGGGGACAAACTGACAAGTGGCCGCCGGTGTTTTGCAGACAATAACGAGTGCACAGCTCAGCCCTCTCTGTGTGGAGCCAAGGGACAGTGTCTGAACACGCCAGGCAGCTACAACTGCGAATGCCAGAAAGGATTCTCCCTGGACAGCTCTGGTGTCAACTGCGAAGGTGGGTCTGCATCTCTGGGGCTTTGACAGACACGTGTTCCATGTGGAAGGGTTCCTAGTTCACTCACAGTCTCTAAGGCAGCTCATTCCAGCCAAGAAATGAATTCTGCTTACTGTGGGGCACCAGGAACCCACACGGGAAGCCTTGGTGCAAAGGAGAGGTCAGTGCCTGACCTGCCTGGAGAAACACTGGCTCTTGGGCAAGTAGATGAAGGTCTTGGTATTGCAACCATAGCAGCCAAAGGTGGGAAAGGAATGGTCCTGTGTCTCATCCTGCTTCTCTGTGATTCTGTGTCTCCTCCGGGGAGATCTCATGCTGACCAAAAGCCACCACGTGCTGTGCTAAAGAAAAGCCTATGTTCAGCACAGGGAGCTTGAAGCTGATCTGGTAATGGTCCAGGCCAGACCTTAAATCGAAAAAACATCCAAGCAGGGGCTGCGAGGGGATGTATGTGGACCTGGGGGCGGAGGGTGTTATTCAAGTCCAAGCTGCAGAGCCATAATTAGTCAGAAGAACCGCCCACCCTCCTGAACACCCTCAAGGATGCTGGCTCCCAGGCAGGTACCATGCACACATGGTCCCTTTGCGCCCAGTGCTGCCTGCAGGCCAGGGAGGAGTTGCCTCACCACCATCTGTGTTACGTTGCTGCAGATGTGGACGAGTGTGATGGAAACCACCGGTGCCAGCATGGTTGCCAGAATGTGCTCGGAGGCTACCGCTGCGGCTGTCCGCAGGGCTACGTGCAGCACTACCAGTGGAATCAGTGCGTGGGTGAGTGTGGGATGGGGGCTCTCGTGTCCTGTACCTGTGGAATGGGGAATAGAGGGTGGCTGAGCCCCGAGTCCAGCCATCCCTGCCTGTTTCTGATGATGGATTCTGGGTTCCTCTCTGCAAACCCAGCACTGAGCTTCCTGCCCTGCCCCAGAGACAAAACCATGCCTGTCCCCAGAGATGATGCCCCTGCCCTGCCCTAGGTTCAGGAAGCTGCTCTGCGGAGCGCTGAGCTTCCAGTGCTCCTGACACCAGCAGCTCCCCGCATTGCAGGAGGATTAAAAAAAAAATCAAGGCCGACCTTCAGGGACCTGGATGGGATGAGGTCTCGCAGGGGAAGGGAGCCTGCTGCCAGCTCTGCGGTGGCTCTGGGCAGATTTCCTTGGCCATGTGGGGTGGGGAGCACCAGCAGGTCCCTTCCGCTGTGTCCGACTCGTTCTGCTGTCTTTTGGGTGCAGATGAAAACGAGTGTTCCAGCCCCACTGCCTGCGGCTCTGCCTCCTGCTACAACACGCTGGGAAGTTTCAAGTGTGTCTGCCCGTCTGGCTTCGATTTTGACCAAGCCTTCGGTGGGTGCCAGGATGTGGATGAATGCTCAGCGGGCGGCAGCCCCTGCAGCTATGGCTGCTCCAACACAGACGGCGGCTATCTCTGTGGCTGTCCTGGAGGTTACTTCCGAGCAGGACAAGGGTAAGAGAGCAGCCAGCCCGTAGTCCCCACAGGCACCTGTATGTTCCTCCCATTCCTGCATGAGCCCTTGGCTTCTCCATGCTGTTCCTCAACCAGCACAAGATCCTCACACTAACGTGCATCTCCTCTTTCATTTCACAAACCCAGTGGTTAGTGCAGCTGCTAGCACCATAGCAGATGCTCTGCAGATCCACCTAGTCCAGGGTGCAGAGAGATTAAACCTGCTGGCCACATCTAAACCAGATGTGGCCTGATCTCATAGAATCCTAGAATCATCGAATGGTTTGGGTTGGAAGGGACCCCTAGAAGTCACCCATCCCAACCCCCCTGCAGGGAACAGGGACACCTTGAACCACATCAGGTTGCTCACAGCCCCGTCCAACCTGGCCTGGAATGTTCCCAGGGATGGGGCCTCCACCCCCTCTCTGGACAACCCCTGCCAGGGTTTCACCACCCTCATTGTAAAGAATTTCTTCCTTAGATCCAGTCTAAACCTACCGTGGTTTAGTTTAACACCATCCCCCCTTGTCCTGTGACAGCTGCCCCTACTTAAAAGATTTTCCCCATCTTTCCTATGGGCCCCCTTTAAGTACTCTCAGGCATGGCCTATGTACAAGCCAGAGATGATCCTCCATGTGTTTCTGGGTGCCACATGGAGAACCTGTGAGGGTGATGGTAAGATTTCCTTCTTGAAGGATGAATCTGTGATGGGTCTCTCTGCTCTTCTGCCACCAGACACTGTATTTCTGGCTTGGGTTTTGGGAAAGGTTCCTACCTTCCTGCCCCGCAAGAAGAGGATGAAGACAACCTGCTCTCCCCTGAAACCTGCTATGAGTGCAAGATAAATGGCTACCCCAAGAGGGGTCGGCAGCGACGCAGTGTCAATGACACTGAGAAGCACCAGGTAAGAAATCCGTGGTGTCTTGGATGGGGTGGAGCAAGGCAGGAGCTGGGTGACTGGGGGGATAAGTGCCTGGAGTGGAGCCCATGCAGCGTGCCCATCATTGCAGGGCTGCTTTGGACCAGACAGAGATAGCAGCTCGCTCTGTACCTGCTCACGCTGTGTGTTTGGGTGTTTGTGGCTGCCACTGAGTCCAGAAGTCCTGCAGAAATGGGAAGGTCTTTCACAATACATTGGAGGAGGGCAGGACAGTCTTAATTGACACACACTTCTGTGTTTTGGCCACAAACGTCTGGAGATAACCGAGAAATAAAGCACGTGTTTCCTTGCAAGGGGAGCTGATGGGGGAGCTCCTGTAGGGGCCATACAAGATCCCATAGGGCCGTAGAGCACTGTCAGCACTTACTGGACCTGTCAGTATGAATTTAGGTTCTTCCTTGGAGGGAAGTCCTGGCCTATGTCCAAGGCTCCCCCAAGAAGTTCACAAGCCTGGGCAGGACAGAATGGACTGGGGTGTCACTATGGGCCTTCAGACCTTGGGAGGGAAATGCCCCTGAATTTATTCGCTCTTCCCCTGAAGATGAGGGCTGTGGACTGGCAGGTTCAGCCTCAGAAACACAAACAGGGTTCCAAGAAACGCTTGAAGGAAAGCAAGGACCATAGAAGTTGTAGCCACTTCTTGGTGGGCTTTGGGGTGGTCTGTGGGGCAGAACTCCTCTAAACCAAGTCATCCTTCACCTGGCCATGAGCTTTTCTTGGTGTCTGTAAGTAACATGCCTGGTTCCTTTTGAAGGATCACACTGTGAACTTGGCCAGCATGGATGTGGATGCTCCTCTGTCCATGATGCTGAACCTCTCTGACCTGGCTCACAAGGAGCACATCCTGGAGCTCCTGCCAGCCGTGGAGCCCCTGGAGAACCGTGTGCGGTACCTCATCTCCCACGGGAATGAGGATGGCTACTTCCGCATCCACCAAAAAGAGGGGCTCAGCTACCTGCACCTCAGCCGCAAGAAAATAGTGCCTGGCACCTACCTGCTGGAAATCGTGAGCGTGCCCCTGTACCGCAAGAGGGAACTGCAGAAACTGGAGGCCAAGAACCACCTCAACTACTTAGCAGGGGAGCTGGGCCAAGCACTGAGGATGAAGCTCCAGCTCCAGCTCTACTAACATCCGTGAGATCCACCCACCCAACCGACAGTACAGTCCTTAGCCTTGCCATCCACACCTGGAAACAACTGCCTCTTCTCTTGCTGCACCCCCTGCCACCACCTCCCCCACTGCACTGTGCAACTGATGGGAAATGTCCCTCTGGGCTCAGCACTCACCTTGGCCATGCAGGGATGCTCCGCTTCACGGGGTGCTTGAGTCAAAACCAAGCCACACCGCAAAAGAGCTCACGAAAGCTTTGCCAAAGGTTCAAACCTTCTTAGCAGGGACTCCCTCCCTCTGCTCAGCTCCTGCCTTTAACCAAGACACTGTCAGTCTGAGCTGGCAAGGGGCGGTACCACGGGGAAAGCTGCCTGTCCTTCATGGTCACAGGTCATAGACCACCCCACAGCCCAGGAAATGCGAGGGGGGGCTGGGGGCAGCTTTGGAAGGAGCTATGGCACGGTGTGGTATTAGTGCATTTCCCAACAGCTCTTGTTCCTTCTTTGCTTCTGCATGGTCATGATGGTGCTGTAGAAACCACCCCATACCTACAACTGGCTCTGCTCTGTCTCTCTCTGCCCTCTCCACGTCCTCTGGTCTTTATGGGCTCCTCTGTCAAACAGAAAAGGTCACCTCTGAGTGAAGGGGTGGCTCGGGTTGCTAACCTCACATCACGAAGCAGCCGGACCGCAGCCTCCTGTAGGGAACCTAGGATTTTCACACTGCTGGATGCTAAACACATCGCATACCCTCCAAAGATTGGAGCTGGAAGGGTTTTTCCAGAGCTCCAGCAAGTCCAGGGGTTAAGGTGTCCTTCTGTAACTGAGGAGGAGCTCATGGTTGAATGTGGTGGGACAAACTAAACGGGCAGGAAACGTGCCATGAGTCTGGCAGAGAGCATCTGGCCGCTTCCTATGGATGGAGGGCTTGATGGTCCATGGCATCCTGTATGGCCACGACCCACGTGAGTGTTTGAAAATCCTGTGAGAAGTTTCTCACCAGAAGGAGCAAGATGGGGATGGGGGGGAGGTCGCTGCAGCCTGGCAGGAAGAAAAGAGGCAGGGACAGCCCGGAGCTTCATTTTGCAAACAGTCCTTGACTCCGAGCCACCCCATCTGTGAGACTCTGGTGTTTATGGCCAGATCCCCCCCCCACACCCCCAGTCAGGAGCACTTCCGAAAACGGGGGCCGCAAGTAGCTCCCCGCTGGTTGTCACGTACAGCTTGGCCAGGCCAGGGTGACAACCGAGGTGGCCAGCCCCTGGTTAATGCGGACAAATGCAATGCACTAAAAAGAGTCTGGAAAATACGAATTAAGTGAATTGAGCTCTCCCTGCTGCCTCAAGTAGCCGGTCCATGTGGGCTCTTCTTCCTCCCACCTGCGTGTTCTTCACCCCGCTGGGCTCTGCAATGCCATTTCCTAGTTTTGCATGAATCTGTTTTCAGTTCTGCATCATCACAGGCAAGAAAGGTGCTAAATCCCCTCTGGTGCCACACACGACTACCTTCACCCCCCACCTAAGGTGCTTTCCAAAGCTGGTGCTGGTCTTGAATCGTCAGCGTTCGTGCACTGTATCCAGCCACCCTCTCGTATTTATGGAGAGCCACCAAAGTTACGATTGCTTGGTGTTGTGAGGAGTGCATATTCCTGTAGCTTTTTTTTTTTTTTTTTTTTTTTTGGTATTTTTGGGGGTGGGGTGGGGTGGTTGTTTTTATTTTTCCTGGTACGCTGCCGCCGCATAGGGTGGGGGGGGTGTACGTATGCTGTATCGGGGCTAACGTCAGACTTGAAAACTCTTTTGCATAATGCAGCCCCCGACTCTGGATTTTGCAAGAGTCCCAGAGCTTGTGACAGGATGGGTGGCCTGATGTTTGGGGAGGTTGGTTTGTTTTTTGGTTTTTTTTTATTATTATTTTGGTTTGGTTTGTTTTTCCAACAGGTGCTTTTTTTTTTTAAAAAAAAAAAAAGAAAAAAAAAGAAACTATTAATAATAATAAATTAGCAGAGATGGGTTTGTGTGTGTGTGTTGAGCCAAAAGTCTCAGATGAAAAAGCTCAAGGATTCCTTCATTCCTCTCTGGTGCGGTGTTTGGTTTGGGTTTGTTTTTTTTTTTGTATTGACATTTCTTGCTGATTGCTTTTTTTTTTTTTTTGGGAAGCGGTGAAACCCAAAACCTGTGCCCCCTTGTCCCGCACAGAGAGGTGGCTCTTTGTGGAATTCCTTTTTTGTATCAGAAGCAACAGCAACAATAAAATTATTTTGGGTTAAGCGGTTCTGTGTCTTCCTCCTCTCCTGCGTGCGGCAGGAGCGGGGCAGGACTTCTCCTGGCTCCAGCACCAAGGGAGCCGGGGCCGGTTTCTTCTCTGTATTCCTCAGGGACACAGTTTTACCCCTGCCCTCCCCCAGCTCTCCCACCCCTGCACGCCCCAGCACCCAGGGGGGGCTCTGGGGTCCTTCCCAAAGCAGGGGCAGATGAGGTAGGAGGGACAGACATTAGGAACAATTCCTTCCCCAAAGGGCTGTCAGGCACTGGAAGGGGCTGCCCAGGGAAGGGGTCGAGTCCCCAGCCCTGGGGGGATTTAACAGCCGGGCAGAGGCGGTGCTGAGGGCCAGGGTTTGGGGGTGGGATGGCAGGGGTAGGGGAGCTTAAAGGGCTTTTCCAACCTCAAAGATTCTGACACACAGCAAAGTCGCTCCTGAGCCTTTGCGCTCTCCCAGCAAGGGGAGGGGAAGGAGAGCGATGCCAGAGGTCTGAGCTGGAGACTGGGGCTGAGCCCATGGCTGGGGGGGGTGTCTGCACCCCATCGTTGCTGCCAGGCTGAGGAGAGGTTCCAGGGACCAGGGCAGGGATGAGGGGGACACAAAAAGGGCTGGTGGAGAGGAGACAGGGGCAAAGCTACTGCTGCCATTGCTCCTGCCCAGTGTTGTGGTCGGGGAAGGCCGCCTGCCGTCCCATTCCCACCCCCCCGGGCCCCCCCCCCGGCCCCCCCCCGGGGGCTGGCCCCCACCCCCGCTCCCCACCGCCCCCCAGCCGGGGCCCAGCCCCCCCCCCAGGGGGGAGGGGCCCAACCCTGACCCCAGCATTCCAGGGGCGGCCCCCCCAGTGCCCAGCACAGGGGCACAGTCCCTGCCCTGCTCCTGCTGGCCACACCACTCCTGACACAAGCCAGGATGCCGCTGGCCCTCTTGGCCACCTGGGCACCCTGCTGGCTCCTCTCCAGCCCCCTCTTGACCAACCCCCCCCAGCTCCTTTTCCGCCGGGCAGCTTTCCAGCCCCTCTGGAGTGCTGCGTGGGGTTGTGGTGACCCCAGGGCAGGACCCGGCCCTTGGCCTTGTTGCCCCTCACCCCGTTGGGCTGGGCCCATGGATCCAGCCTGGCCAGGTCCCTCTGCAGAGCCCTCCTCCCCCCAGCAGATCCACACTCCCACCCAGTTTGGTGTCATCTGCAAACTGACTGAGGGCACACTCAGTCCCCTCGTCCAGGTCATTGATAAAGATATTAAACAAGACCGGCCCTAGAGGGGTGGTTGTGCCAAGTGGTGGTTGTGCCGAGCAATGGTTGTGCCGAGCGGCGGCTGTGCGATGTAGGGCTTGTCTAGACTGTGCAGCCAATGGCAGAATTATAGAATCGCTTTGGTTGGAAAAGCCCTTTAAGATCATCGAGTCCAACCTTTAACCTGACCCTGCCATCCCACCACTAAACCCTGGCCCTAAGCACCTCATCTGTCCTTCTTTTAAATCCCCCCAGGGATGGGAACTCGACCACCTCCCTGGGCAGCCCCTTCCAGAGCCTGACAACCCTTTCGGTGAAGAAATTTTTCCTAATGTCTAGCCTAAACCTGCCCTGGTACTGCAGGGTGTGTGATGGTACCGGTGCTTGGCCAGAGATCATGCCGTGTCCAGGGGTCAGGGTCCAGCTGGTGAGTTCAGCTCAACCCCCAGTTCCAGGCCGATAGTCTCGTTCTTAGCAAGCTGCTCTTGGCGTCCCACTCTGGACGTGGAGCCATGTGCCACAAGAGGGCAGGCAGGGCTGCAGCATCCCTGCACTGGGAGGGAACCCACTGCCTTACTGGGCGGTGGGCAAGCAGGGGCATCGCTGGGTGGGGGGGACAATCACACCATGAAACCTTGGTGGAGGAAATCATGGTCCCGGTGAGCTCAGACAGCTGGAAACTGGTCCTTAAACAGCTTCCCGGGCTGGGCAGTAGGCGAGTGGTGTGATCCTTGGCTCGGACAGGGGTGCAGAAGCGGGGTGCTCTGGGCATGGGTACCCACCTCCTGCAGGTCCCATCTCAGCAGCACCCAGCAGCGACTCCTCGCCTCCTCCACCACCTCAGCACTCAGGCAACCCTGGGGCATCTCCAGGGGTGACCCACACCTACACATCCAGACAGTCCCTCTGGATGTGGCAGAACCTTCCAGGCTGCTGCCTGCGTGGCTGCACTTGTCGTGCAGACCTGGGTTGATGAAGACGACCCTTCCAGACACAGCCCATGGGTCCCACAGTGGCCGTGGCCGGGCTGTGAGTGGCCCTCTGCCCAGCAACCCTGGCCCAGGTGCCATGCTGTGGCCAAGGAGCACCTTCTGCATGCCCCTGCCAGAGGACGTGCCCAGGTATGGGGCACCCAAGCCTGGTGGTGGTGCCCCATCCCACACAGTACTCACCCCCTGCAGAGCAGCTCCAGCTCATGCCAAGAGCTGCGGGGTCTTGGCCGAGCCCAAGAGCGATGGGGGCTCAGCCCACAGCTCCCACCGAGCGCTGGCTGGGACGCATCAAAGAGCAGAGGCGGCGCTGGGTGGGGTTAGCACAGTGCAGCTTTATTTCCAATGGGGGGGGAAGAGGTTCTCCCCCATGGGCTCCAATCCCTTCATACAAAGCTTCTTACTGGCCCACAGCCATAACCCACCATGGCTTCTGCTAGCCCTGTGGCTAGCTGCAGCACCCCAACTCACCAGGCATGGTTCTGCAGAGGGACAAGAGCACAGCCTTGCTTTCCCCTCGGTGGCTTACCCAGCCCTTCTGCCACCCAGATGCAGGGTGGCCAGGGAAGGGCCAGCAACCCCCTGGAGATGGGGAGGCCACCCAGATCCTGCTGGAGCAGGGATTGGCCAGAGTGGGATCCAGTGGGAGGCTGCCAGGCTTGGGCTGGCTGAGGAGCAGCTCCTGAGTGTCGTGGGGGACCTTGGCTCCCGGCAGGGCCACCCAGGCAGGGCTGCAGGTGACTGCACCTTGCTCAGACCATCTTCACCAGCTGGGCAGGGACAGGTCACTACGGTGTAAAGCGGCGAGCAGGCTGCAGGGCTGGATGCCAAAAAGGGGGCTGTGCATCGGGGGAGGTCTCCATCCCCCCCCCCCCCTTCACTTGTTGGTTGGGGGGGGGGAACAGGGGGGCACTTGGGGCTGCCACACAGAAAGGAACAAAGCCAGCACTTGGGTCTGGTGCCTATAAATCCCCTGAGGGACACAGTTCAGCTACAGGGACACACGCACACAACCACGGTCAGCACTCCCCGGAGGACACAGACGAGGGCGACACGGGGGGCAGGAGGAGGTGGGGGTCCAAGCTCTGGCCTGGCACCAGGCAGAGCCACCCAGACCAGAAGCCCTGTGGGCCGTGGCTGAGGGCAGGTCCCGCCATGCCCTGCCCCATCGCCTCCTGCCCCTCGCTGCAGCAGGCGATGCTGCCCGGGGGGACACGGTGGGCAGCAAGGACCATGCGGAGTCACATCACCCCTCCAACACATCTCTCCAAGAGTCCCGCAGACTGCAAAGAGAACTGAAAAGTGCTTAGAAAAGAGAGAAAACCCTAGAAAACCCACCCTGGACAAGAGCCCGACCTCACCTCCCTGCCCAGAGCATCTCCGCTGACCCAGGGCAACACCACAGAGGAAGGGGGGGCCGGGGCCGGGGCCAGCTGGGGTGGGAGGCACACAGAGCACCCAGGCTCGCCCCATCCCTGCCCTCTACACCAAGGCGTAGTCAAACTGGCCCCTCTCCAACCCCTCCTTGTGGTCAGTCCAGGAGGAGGCGGGCATGCGGCTGTAGGGGTCCAGCAGGATGCGAAAGCAGCGCACCATCAGCATCACCAAGAAGACCAGGAGGAAGATGACAAAGGCAAAGACGGTTTTCTGCTCAGCATCCATACCCGCGGTGCTGGCTGGGTGCTCAACCAAGGAGGGGGAGAGCAGTTCATAATCCATCGTCGATGCATCATTCATGGCAGAGGCGAGGAGTGCGTGGGCAGGGCGCATTCGGCCGCCCCAGTGCCCGGGCAGCCAGCTTCAGCCTCCTGCTGTGCCTACGCACCCGGAGCACGGGTTACTCCATAGCCAGCAGCACTGCGATGCCGAGCTGGGGATTTGCTCCTGCCCAGGCCAAGAGCTCCTGGAGGGGAAAGAGAGATGGTGAGGAAGGAGAAATTGGCCATGGGCTGCAAAAAAACCGGGGGGGAAGGGCAGGGAAGGTGACAGGTGGATCCCTGGTTTTCTAGCAAGCCCACTCGTGAAGGACACGAAGGCGTGGGATGGGCGGGCAGCCCAGGACACGGGCGCAGGGCTTGCCTCTCCTGTCATAAATCCCCGGCAATCCCCCAGAGAAGGTGTCCACTGGTCAAGGCCAGCACCGCAGGACCCTTTTGGACCAGGTGCCCTGAATCAGAGGAAAATTCACCCTGAGAAGGACCTCAGCTGTGGAGTCAGAGTGGGCTGCTCAGGGTTTTGTCTCGTCTGGTCTTGAAGTTCTCCTGATGGACACAAGCTTAGAGTTTGGCCACTCCTTTCCAGGGACACGTGTCCAGCTGCTGTAATTCCCTGCACAACGACTGCCTTTGGGTTTGTACCCGGTATAGGAGGAGCTGAGTCCCACTGGAGAAGGAGGGCACCTACCTCACTGCAGCTGCATGGGGACACGAGCATTGCTGCTGCAGCGGGAAGAGAAGGCTGTGTCCAACCAGCAACGTCACTGAGGAAGGATCTCCAGGGTCCCGCCTTCTTGGGCTAGGGATGCAAAGCAGAAGGACAAAGAGAGCAAAAGAGGTTAAAAGGACCACAGTCAGTAGAGTCATAGCAAAACATCACAGGGCACCTCTGATGTTCTCCGTGTCTCTTGTTGGACCAGCACTGGATGGAGTTCACCTAGGGAAACATCTACACCAACCTCCTCTTGCAGCATCCTGGAGCCTGAGTGCTCTCAGTGCTGTGGAGAATCCAGAAAAAAACCCAAACCACTGGGAGATAGAGCAAAACAGCCAAAGCATCCCCTTGCCCTCCCATGCAGCGATACAGGCTCTGCCTGGGAGCAGGATCAGTGGGAACGTGAAAGGCAGAGCCCAGTCCCAAGGCCAAGGTGCCAGATACAGACCGGAGCGGGTTCAGCACGGCTCTGACTCACGCCAGGGACCTGCTCACTTTCCTCTCTCTGCACCTCCCGGGACACCATCAGGAACAGCAGTTCTTGCAGGCTTTAAAAATAATTTCCTATAACAGCAGCAAAATTAAGGGCAAGAGCGGCAACAAGGTGGGCACAGCTGCTCCCTGCCTTTCCACCCCAGTTATTTGGTACTAGCCCTTCCCAGACATGTCCCTTGTGTCTAGACCAGCCCTGGGGTGTTCTCCTGAGCCTGTCTGTACAGCACTGAGCCACCCACCCCTGCTCTCCCAGGGGACAAAACGCCACCCTAATACCCCTTCCCATGGGACCCCTGCCCATGGGGTGGTGAGCCCTGAGCTGGCATCCTTGCATCAATGTTTGGCCATGGTATCTCTGAGCCCCCAAACACCGACCACCCCAAACCATCTGGCTTGGCACTTCCACCCCCACCAGCTTCCCAGTTACCTGCTGAGGCTCCAGGTGGCCCTTGGGGCTGAGCGGGGGCTTTGCCCTGGTTTGTCACAGTCAGGCCATTGCAGGGGAGTGCAGCTCCCCAAAGCCGGGGGGGGGGAGGGGGCTACCTCCATCCCACATCACGGTAAGAGGACCTGGGCCACCCCTCATGTGATGCCATCCAGAAGCCCCTCAGACTGCCAAGCTTCCATCATGCTGGGGTTTACACCCCCACCCCATATATCCCCAACGGAGCGGGGGGGGGGGGCAGGGATAAATCCAATACAGTTCCCACGGCATGGGTACCACATCATAGAATCACTTAGGTCGGAAAAGCCCTTTAAGATCATCAAGCCCAACCGTTCCCCTACCCCTGCCATCCCACCCCCAAACCCTGGCCCTCAGCACCGCGTCTGCCCGGCTTTTAAATCCCCCAGGGATGGGGACTCGACCCCTTCCCTGGGCAGCCCCTTCCAGTGCCTGACAGCCCTTTGGGGAAGGAATTGTTCCCAATGGCCAACCTCACCCTGCCCTGGTGAGGGAGGGCAGGAGGCCGGGGATGACTGAACCGAGCTGGAGGAGCTTCCATTGGGGCAGGGAGCCCTTGGGTCTCCCCACCCCAGCCAGCAGGCGATGGCTCCACATGGTCCTGTCCAGGGGAGAGACACCCACCCCTGGGGGAGCACTGATGGGGCAGAGCATCCCGCTCCTCTCGGTGGAGCTCGCTGGGGACAGGCACAGCTCTCCCCAGCCTCCGTCACCCCGCAGAGCTCTTCGTGCCCTGGGAGCCCTCGGGAACGTCCTGGGCTTTGAAAGCATTGCATTGCCAGGGCACTGCTGCCTCTCCACTGTGTTTCCCTCTGCCCAGATTCACGCTTCCCATGGACATGTTGGGACTAGGAAACCCTCCCCCCCCCATCATGGTTCTTGGTGCAGAGATGCTCAGGACAGGCCCTGCTGCAGTATGAGTGACCCAAACACAAATCCTCTATCTGGAGGTGCCCAACCGACTCACATCAAAAGCACAGGGAGGAACAGGCACATCCAGGACAAAATACAAGATTTTATGCTCAGTCATATCCCCAATATTATACCCGATAGTGTTCGGGATAAAGGCTTTCCCTCACATTTGGGCTGGGTTGCTTTTCCATTACTGTGTGAAGAATCAGCTCTTAATTTCCCAGGAATTTTGAGCAGAGCAAAGAGAAAAAAAAAAAAAAAAAAAGGGGCTGATAAGAGAGTTAAATGAAGGCAGCTGTTATTTCAGGAACGTTTGATTGAGTTTTATTAAGATTCATGTTCCCTTAGTAACTAAAAAGAACACCCGAGCACGGAAATTGCTTAATAAGGAGCGAGCTCGCAAAGGGAGAGGGTCGCTGTCAACGGTTCAGCAACACCAGGGTGAGATTTTTTTTCTGGGTATGAAACACGAATTCAATGCTAATTTGGGAATGGCACCTATCTAATGAGATATTTATTTAAAAAAAAAAAAAAAAAAAAAAGTCAAGAGCAGTGTTTAGCGCGGCAGGGTGGCATCTGGTATGGAGGGCTCACCCTTCCCACCGCAGACACCTCCAAACTGGGGAGCGGGGTGGGAGAGGTTGTGGGATCTGGGTGGGGGTGGGGGTGCCCAGCATGGCCGTGGCTCAGCCCACGCTCTGGACTACATCTGGCCACTTCTGCTAGCACGAGCTTATTCCACCCTTTAAGTCCTTACAGGTTTTTGACCACAAGTCAAGACCTACAGGTAGGCAGTGGCTGGGAAAGCACCAGAGCCTGGGGAAGAGAAGGCTCTGGGGAGCCCCAACTGCAGCCTTGCAATACTTAAAGGGGGCTGATAAAAAAGATGGGGCCAGGGGTGATGGTTTTTAGACCAAAAGAGGGGATTTAGACTGGACATAAGGAAGAAATTTTTCACACCGAGGGTGGTGAAACACTGGCACAGGTTGCCCCAAGAGGTGGTCGCTGCCCCAACGCTGGGAACACCCAAGGCCAGGTTGGAGGGGGCTCTGAGCACCCTGCTCGAGGGGCAGATGCCCCTGCTCATGGCAGGGGGTGGGACTGGGTGGCCTTTATAGATCCCTTCCAGCCCAAACCACTCTGCGATTCTAAGAAGTGTCTAAAGCAGAATCACAGCCTAATTAGGGAAAGCAGCTGGCAAAGCCTCCCGTGTTGGCCAGAGAGCCATTTTGGGATACTCACATTTTCCTCACTTCCAATTTACAGCGGAGTAACCTTGCTCAAAAAAAAAAAACAAACCCCAAGACCCCCTATTCCTCCTTCAAACACCTTAGTGCCACCAGAAAATCAAAGCTGAAGCCAGGAGCCTCGGCACGGCCACGCTTTGCTCTGCGTGAGGGCAGAGCCCATGCTCCGCACCGGGGCCAGCGAGCGGGGACCCAGCTCCGGGTCCAGGGTCCAAGTGATACGGCGGCTCTCCCGTATTCTGGGTGGATTCGCTGGGAGGTTAAATCAGCTTTGCAACACCTGGTGCTGAACGGGGTGCATTTACATTATCAGCAGGAATTAGAAAAAAAGAAAAAAAAAATAAAGACCAACCTGATTTGCACAATAAAGCGGAATCGCACCCAGAAAGGCTGGAGCTGCTCAAAGAGCAAAACTGGGAGGTGACGGGACACGAGCCGCAGCGGAACGGGGTTTAATTGCAGAGTGTCATGGATGCAGCCCAACAACCTGGGAATTACCCAGCTTACACACTCATACATATATGCACCTCAGTACTTTTATAACCAAAAATAGGCATTTGCAATTATATAACAACGGGGAATGATGTCTTAAAAGGAGAAAGCGGAGCTGGTTTTGATGGAGGAGAGCTAGGAGGGGCTAAATTGCTCCAATTCAAACGAAGCTTTTGCAGACACCAGACTAAAATGCCTGCGCACAGAATAAGAACGGGAGCAAATTCATCCGGACGGTGCTAAAAAAGCCCTGCTCTGAAAAGCCCAGCCCTGCTGATGCTCCCTGGAAAATCCATCTGAGACAGCTAGGAGAAAAATTCGAAAGATGAGATGGATCCAGAGTCCTGGCAACGTCTGCCAAAGATGGGTCTGGGGCCAAAATGAGCAGGGCTGGGCGTAAGCACAAACGCTGGGCTCCGGCAAAGGGCTGCGAGCGCTGCGGGAGCTGGGGAGGATCCGGCCCCGCGTGCTCCCTTCGGTTAATATTTGCTGCGTCGCTGCACATGGTGCACAACCGCCTGTTGCAACCAGACAGCAAATGCGATCGCCAGGGAGATGGGAAAGCAAAACGCCCTCGCGAGGATTGCAGGCAAACAAGTTTCTGCCTAAGCAAGGAGGATTTCCAGCACCTTAGAGATGGGAAAAGGCTTTACTTGCAAGTGCAGCAGGGCTGCGGTGCTCCCTCCGTCGCTCCACTTCTTCCAAAGCAAAGGGTCCGTCTGTCCGAGGCGGGTCCGTCTGTCTGAGGCGGGTCTGCTCGCCCCCACTGGGCTGGGCGCCTTTTGGGGAGGTGCACCCGTGTGCTTGGCACCGTGACACGGAGCTCGCCAGGCGGCTGGATTCTTTGCAGGGTTTTTACATTGCCTTTTTCAGCAAATGTTGCTGCTGGGGCACAGAGCCGAATCCCGCTGGGTTACTGCACGGCTGCCAGCGTAAGCACAACCAGAGGCTCTGCTGGGGGAAGCTGAACTTCCAACAGGATGCAGATCCCAGGAGCAAAGAGCTTGCACTGTGTCCTCGGAGGCGTTTCTGCTCTGTATTAAAGCAAGTTGGGAACTTCCTGGCTGGCAGATGCCAAGCACCCAGGGCTGCATTCTCCAGCTGCTTTGCGGGATGCACCCTGGACCTGGGAGCAAACAGGGCTGGGGCTGTCCAGATGTATTCGTGCCTTCCCTTCCTATGCATCCCAAAGCCAAAATGATGCATTGTTCCTGGAAATCGGCTCCTGTCTTCGCCACCAACCACCACACTTGGTACAGGGCTCAGGCAGGGGCCGTCTCCTCCGTCCTTCCCCCAGCCGGCAGCCAGGCCCAGCAGGAGCAAAGCTGTGTCCCATTTCAGGAATCCAGAGGGCTGGGAGAGCAGTGCATGCAACCTCCCCTTCCCAGCCTCCCTTTTCCTGCTGCCAGGAAGGTGCCTGAGCACCCCAGCACCCTGCGCCGAACATCCCCGGCAGGGAGAGACCCTCCTGCCCCCTGCCGAGGTGGGTCCCTATGCTGTACAGGCAACGCTGTGCCCCAGGAGGGATGCTGAGACCCCCTCACCCCCTCTGAGCCACCTCAGGGTGCATCTCACCCCAGCCGTGCAGGCAAACTGCAGGCAGCTGCCCAGGGATGGGCACTGCCCCTGCCGAGGGCTGCAGCCCACGTCTGGGCTCCCTCTCTGTTAATCCTTGTTACCTGCAGTAGGATCCTGGGGGGTCCTTCATGAACCCTCTTGGCCCCTCTCCATCGCCTGGCCCCACGGGCTCAGGCTGTGGATGGACAAGGGGTGCAGGGGACATCCCACCATGGGTCTGGCCCAGCTGCCAGGACCCATGCCCAAGGAAGAGCCCAGGTCTCAGCAGGATCCCCGACCTGGTCTGATGGATCCAGAGGTCCCCTCATGCTCTAAAGCCCGCTCGCAGCATCTCTCTGCGAGCCCCTTCCACTGCAAGGAACAGCAGGACCAGGCTGGGGCTCCAGCCCAGCCCAAGCACATCTGTACCCCAAACCCTGAGGTAAGAGCTTGGCCAGTCTTCTGCTAAACCAGCCCATGGCTAAGGGGAAGGCCACCTTCTCCACCACTGCTTCTCCAACCCATCGCAGCCACTGTGGAGGGGCTCCCCCAGCAAGGCAGCTCTGCTGGGCGGGATTGCAGCCGCGTCCAGCAGTTAGGGGGAGATGAGCAGACCACGGACACAGAGGGGAGAACCGAGCGGAGCAGGCCAGGGCAGGAGCATGAGATGCTGAGAGTGAGGGATGTCCCATCCACTTTTTTTGCAAGTGAAGGGGGCAACCCTTCAGCCTAGGGGGAGGTTTAGCCCAGCCCTAGCTAAGCAGAGATGCTTTCCCCCAGATCCCAGGCTCTGTGATCCCTGTTCCCCCCCGGGGGGGGGCATGGGAAGCCCGGCCGAGCACAGGGCTCTGCAGCACACCCTTCACGTCCCTCCTCCCCGCGGTCATCCCAGCACGCATGGAAATCCCACCACTGCCAAACTAAGCCACTCAGGAAGAAGCTAAAACCCCCAGGAGAGGTTGCTCCCACCCATCCCACCCCATAGCCCAGCCTCCTGCCCTCTCCATCCAGACTTGACAACCCCCATGAGAAGATAACACTGGACCCCAGCGTCAGGCAAACAGAGCCCGCCGCTGCGAGGGGTGGGGGGGTCCTTGGCAGCTGCCCCCCCCCCCCCCCCCTTTGCACTCCCCAGCTCTGCTCCCCCCAGCGTGAGCATTGAGAGGGTATGGGGCACGGCCGGTACCTGGCTGGTGTGGGCTCCCAGCTCCATCACTTGCCATCTTGAGGGAAGGAGCAGCCGCCTCTCTCCTGGAGCGCACACAGGGAAGGCAGCTGCTCCTCACTCACGCTGGAGCGGGTTCCTATGGCGATGCAGAATCAATTATAATAAAAGGTGGAGCACAGCAATTGGAGACGAGAGAAGTTTCGTGAGCTGCCTGCCTGGGAAAGCCAGCCCGTGGGAGAGCGCAGGGCTGGGGGCTGAGCCTGCCCATCCCCAGGCTACGGCTCCTGGATCCCTGGGCTCCCCCCCGCAAAAGCCCCTCTAATCCCCAGGGCGATGCATCTGCATCACTGCCCCTCCAAGACATCCAAACCCCTGTCTGTCCCAGACCCACAGCCCCAGTCCCAGCAGCCTGAGATGCTCCAGAGCAAGCACGGCATCCCTGCTGGCCAGGCACCCCCCCACCACTCCGGGGTGCAGCCAGGCCAAGGGACCATGCAGCAAAAAGATGCTGGGGGCACAGCCAGCCCAGTTCAAGGGACTGCAAAAACCTCACTGCAGTCCCACGTGCCCCTTCCCACCCCAGGCTCCAGCAGCAATCCAGCTTGCTGGGCTGCAAAGAGCTGCCAGGCTTGCAGGGAGTCACACCCAGCTCCCAGGGAATGATGCCCAGGCGCTGGGAGCCCTCCAGGAACCTGACCACATGCCTGGACCTGAACCACGAACCCAGCACAGCCTTGCCGCCCAGCAGTCCCGCACAGGCTCCCAAAGGATGAGCGTGCGTCACCGGCTCTGCCGGTTACCGCCTCCCACCCCCATGCCCTCCCCACCTCTGTCAGCCAGAGCCGTGGGAACAAACTCAAAGGATGCATTTTCTGCTCTGGGGAAAGGCAAGCGGAGCTGTGGAGCCTGGGCTGATTTTGGAGGAAGAAGGAGCACCAGATGGTTGGTCACCCACGACCAGGACAGACCGGCCATAGGGTCATTATCCCAGCCCCAAGGGACAGCCTCCAAGCTAAAAGGCACAGCAATAGCAGGGTCCAGGCCCCTACCAGGAGGAGGTGGGCAAATGAAAAATGACCTGCAAATAAATATACTTGGTCACACCACCAAAACCCCCAAGCTCTTGGCACAGCCTGGATGGCTGAGCTCCTCCCAAGGCCCCAGCAAGAAGGATTTGGCCATTCCAAATCATTCCAGGAATGTTTTCAGGTCCAGCCCTGGGAGCAGGACGCACCTTTGAGCACAGTTTCTCCCCTAAGCCTATCACTGCTTTGGCCCTGTGTGGGTCATGGCACCCACTGAACAGCAGATCCCCATGAAAAAAAGCTCAGGGCCTGCTGTAGAGGAGCCCCAAGAGGGTAGAGGCAGGCAGGAGTAGTAGGAAACGAGGGGGGACAGCCAGTGCTACCCGCTCTGGGGAAAAAAAGACTCATTCCTCCTCATCCAGGTGCTAGGGGGGAACAGAGAAGACTCCACCTGGCTGTTGGAAGCACCTAGAAATGTGGATTAGATGCCAAGGTTGCGTGGAGCTGCTGGGAGATGATGCAATCCCTCCCCATGTTGCTTCCTCTTTACGATTTCAGCAATTTCCCCCATGCAAAAATTCGTGCTGCAAAAATTAATCACCGAGCCATAAAAGCAAACTCCTCTATGTGTGACGGTACCAGAGGAACATAACTGCGATCCCCAGCCCCTTCAGCACAGAGCAGTATGCCCCCTTCCTAAAAGGAGGTGATTCATTGTAAATATCTGGAAATAACCTCCCAATTTCCTGCGCGATCCATCTCAGCTGCTAATTGAAATGTTTTTTTTCTGCAAGGTGCCCACAGAGAGCATTCTCACACTTAATCAGCGCAGGGAACGCTCGCTGCCTGGGGCAAAGGGGAGACAGGACACATTAGCGGCCTCCCTGCAAAATTAATATTGCTTTGCGAGTCATCTGTCCTCCAGCAGGACTGGGAGCACGTGAATGAACGGTGCCTAAAGGCCGCCCTCACATCCGCTCATGGAAGAGTCATGGGAGCCTTTTGTGCTCTGTGGCTGCACCCTTTGGGGAGCCGTGGCCCCTGCAAGCCACAGGACCTGCTGGTGTCGAGGAGCCATGGAGCCCCCCCTGCTGATGGGCACCCACTGGCCGAGCAGCCTCCATGCAGCCCACCCCAACCCACCCCACCCCAGCCCAACCCCAACCCGACCCACCCCACCCCAGCCCAACACAACCCACCCCAGCCCAACCAACGCAACCCAATCCAGCCCACTGAGCCCAGTCCATTCCAGTCCAGCCTAGCCCAATGCGGTCTAGTCCAGCCCAGTCAAGCCCCGTCTAACCCTCCCTTTGGCCCCAACAGCCACAATTTTCCCCTGTCTCATCCACCATGGTTAACCAGGTAACCTTGCCACCTCCTGAATACCACAGCTCCCAGCCAGGACGTGACCTCTGAGCTGGTGACACACCAGCACAGCAGCCGAACTCACGAAAGCAGCTGGTCCCTCAGATGATGGCACGAGTTTTCATCGTTTCCAGCTATTGCTTGTTTTTCAGACCCAAATTTCTGTGGGCTTCCCCATGGCCCATTTGCCCACCGCCCCATCCCTCTCCCCAAGCCTTTCCCAGTCACCCTTTGCCCCCGGCTGTTGGGCTGTATTGGCAAACCAACCCCTCTCCAGGTGCCCTGGCAGCTTGTGTGCTTTCTGGGAAGTCTGCTCCAGCCTTTTTTGTTGTTTCTAAGACCAATCTATGGAGAGGGGCCCCCAGTGCCCCCCCCCTCAGGCTTTCCCCTCTCTCAGAAGCTCTCTGGGTGCAATGCACAGAGCTGCTGTGGGGCCAGCACCTTGCATCAGCCCAGAAAGGACCACCCCATACCCAGGGCACCCTAGGTCCTGCCGCTGGGGTGTCAGACTGTGACAGCAGCTCTGCTTCACGGTGGAGACCGTGGCTGCATCTCAATGAGCTCCTGCTGATTTTATCTCCTTTAAACCGACTCGGGTTGTTTGTGCAAACACAATTACTTCAGCTGAGGGCTCTCCATGAGCCGAGTCATGTTATGGCTTGGAAAGGATTTCCCTCGCTGGGATTGTCTCCAGCAGAGCAGGCTGCATCTGTGGCACCAACTGGTCTCCGCGCCAAGGAAGAGCCGGGAGGAAGAGGACGGGTGCTGAGCTTGCAGGTGTGCGGCAGTCCCAGCCCGCACCTTCCCAAAAGCACAGGGGATAGAGCACCTGTGAGCAGCGGCAGAACCCATGTGCAACGAAGCCCCTCACTATTGCAACCTGGTTTGCTCTGGAGCCTTCCCCAAGGAGCACAAAATCGCACACAGGCCACCCCTTGCTGCAACAGCAGCTTTTAGTGGGTTTGTGTTCTGCCTGGTAGCACCTTGCAGAGACCAAGCAGGTCTCCTCCAGCCCTGGAGTTGCCAGCACTGGAGGGAAAGAGCCCGTCAGAGCAAAGCTTCCCCACCAATGCAACAGACCTTGTGCTGGGACCCCCAGCTCTGGGGTCTGTGTGGGCAGAGCCAACCCCTCTCATTCAGGGAACCGGCAGCAGGACAGGCACAAAACGGCTGTAGTGACTACATGTGTGGATGCCCCAAGACCAACGATTCCGGACAAGTCACCCATGCATCCCTTTATAGTCAAGCCACAGCATACACAGCATCCCAGGTCCAATTCCCCCCTCTGCTCTGCCCTGGGGAGACCCCACCTGGAGCACTGCGTCCGGTTCTGGGCTCCCCAGTTCAAGAAGGATGAGGAGCTACTGGAGAGAGACCAGAGGAGAGCAACAAGGATGAGGAGGGGACTGGAGCATCTCCCCTACGAGGAAAGGCTGAGGGAGCTGGGCTTGTTCAGCCTGGAGAAGAGAAGGCTGAGAGGGGATCTCATCAACACCTACAAATATCTCAAGGGTGGGGGTCTCAAGGACGGAGCCAGACTCTTCTCAGTGGTGCCCAGCACCAGGACAAGGGGCAATGGGCACAAACTGAAGCAGAAGAGGTTCCAGTTGAACGGGAGGAAGAACTTGTTGACTTGGAGGGTGCCTGAGCCCTGGCCCAGGCTGCCCAGGGGGGCTGTGGAGTCTCCTTCTCTGGAGATATTCAACCCCCGCCTGGACGCTGTCCTGTGCCCCCTGCTCTGGGTGAGCCTGCTTGGGCAGGGGGGTGGGATGGGTGAGCTCCCGAGGGCCCTGCCAACCCCTGCCATTCTGGGATTCTGTATACAGAGGATACCAGCCTGACAGGATTCAGAGTAAGACCTGTAGCATATGCATGGATTTGACATCTCCCAGGTCACCTGTGGGAAATTGGATGGGTTTATGTGTAAGCTAATTGCGTGGAGGTAAAGATTTCAGCTGTGTCCCTGCTTGAGCTGGCCATCTACACCCCAGACAGGTGGGAAACACATTAAAAAACTGTTGTTCAAAAATAACCAGACAAAATAATGAAACGTCATCACCAGGATGCGGAACCACCACGATGGGCACACAGCATTGTGAATCTTAGAATCCCAGAATCATTGAGGTTGGAAAAGCCCTTTAAGCTCCCCCAGCCCAACTGTTCCCCTAACCCCTGCCATCCCACCACTAAACCCTGGCCCTAAGCACCGTGTCTGCCCGACTTTTAAATCCCCCCAGGGATGGGGACTCGACCCTTTCCCTGGGCAGCCCCTTCCAGTGCCTGACAGCCCTTTCGGTGAATTCCTCCCTCCCTTCTTTAAGTCTCCGCTAAAAAGTGCGCATCCGGGGGAATCATTATGTGGGGAGCTCCCCACCCTGCCCTATCTCCTTGGAAGGGTTTCAGAGCTGGAGGACATCCTTCTGCTGAAGATTTTGCCTCTCACAACAAAAAAAAAAGCTGGATGAGCCTCAGGGAATCTTGGGACACAAGTTCCCTGAGGCACATGGAAGGCTCTGGCATTCAGAAATATCGATCCTGACTGCACTTCAGAGCACAGATTTAATCCTGCACCTCAGCTTGTGCAGTCACTGCCCCAGCAAAGCACCGGGGGGGGGGGGGGGGGGGGTCCGGGCTTTAGATGATGCTAAACTAATTGCAGTGTGGAGTTTGTTCCGCCCAGACTTAAAGGGCTTGATAATTAAATGAGGTTCAGCCTTTGCATCATCTCACCACCCGGCCAAGCACTCTTGAAAGAGAAAAGCCGAGTCTTTCTCTAATCAAAAATCTATTCACCTATGAAACGCGATAAATCTCAGAAAGGGATCTAAGCACTTTTTTTTTTAGTGCTGACAAAGTGATATTGTAAAATACTGCAGTGGTTGCACTGGGTAAAACCCTGTGGCATGGAATGACTGTTTTCGTCTTTGAGGACAGTGACTGCAAACGTACACTTGGATGCTTCAGCTCCAGGCAAAAATAGTCACCCATGGCTCAGTGAAAACCGTTCTTTATCCATGTAGGTTTCACTGACTGAAGATTTTAATTTAACTGCCAATGGCAATAAACGAAAATTAACTTCTGACTTATTGTGAAACTGGATCGGAGTGAGTGCTGCTGCCGCTGCTTCAGAAGGGCTGGAGAAGTCCGGAGAGCTTCCCACCTCTCCCTGGTCTGCAGGCAACATGCTGAGCTGCTGCTGGCTGCCAAGGAATCATAGAATCATAGAATCACTTTGGTTGGAAAAGACCTTTAAGATCATCGAGTCCAACCTTTAACCTAACCCTGCCATCCCACCACTAAACCCTGGCCCTAAGCACCTCATCTCTCCTTCTTTTAAATACCTCCAGGGATGAGGACTTGACCACCTCCCTGGGCAGCCCATTCCAGAGCCTGACAACCCTTTCGGTGAAGAAGTTTCTCCTAATGTCCAACCTAAACCTGTCCTGGTGCAACTTCAAACCATTTCCCCTCATCCTATCACCCATTACCAGAGAGAAGAGGCCGACCCCCACCTCGCTACAGCCTCCTCTCAGGAGTCGGATGGGAAGGATGGAGCCAGGTTGGAGGCACTGACTCCCTTCCCTAATCCCCTGGGGCTGGCAGCACGCTCCCATCCCCTTTCCTGGAAAGTACCGAGTGCCAACCTGAACTCTCCTTCTGAGGGAATATTTCTCATCATGCTTGGGTGGCAACTAGGGAAGAGAGTGTCCTTCCCCGGGCTCATCCAGAGCGCTCAGGAGCCGCTGACTCCTCCGTAACAGCAGCTGATCAAGCAGAGAATTGCACCTCATTACTCTTCCCCCTGAGCCAAGTTCAGCTTTGCAAAGCTATTACAGATAACATGAATGATGCTTCATGGTTGACCTGTTCTTTGATATCTGCAAGTGTTGTGACCTCTCCCTGTGCAGCCCCCTGGCCTCAGCAGCTATCAAGAGCTCCCTTAACCATTCCAGAGAGGGGAGGAGAAGAACCATGGTCCACTCCAGCACCCGTAGACTTCATGATGGTGTCATCTCCGAGCCCTCTGCCGCCAGGGACTGCAACAGTCACAGCCAGCCCTGGAGAGGACCAGGTCATGCCAGGGAAAGGGCACAGGGATATGGTTCCATACCTTGGAGGGTGAACAAGCAAGTGCAGTGCAAAGCAGAGGTGGCAAGACCAGTGGCCCGGGGCCCCAAACCTTCACATTCCCCGTCTGTTTGCATCGGGTGAGACAGAAGCACCTCAAAGGTCATTCCTCTTTGCTCCCGGAGGCTGCTGCCATCACAACTTCTGCCTAAGAGAGACATAGTCAGTCTTAAGAAAATGTGAGAGGGACGTGTCACCAAGTTGCTGTGGCTTTGATGGCTGACACTGGTCAGCAGGCTGTTGAGGATGGGCTATCAAGATCTGCTACTTGATCACCTAAGTTTGTCCAGCTGGGTCCTGAAGATAAACTGCTCCACCGCCAGTAGCCAAGAGAAAGAACACAAGGGCTTGTGGGGCCCGTGTAAGTGCCTGACCCAAGGCTGGGATGCAAATTTGGAGCTGCCAGCAGGCAAAGACCAGGCTTTAAGCAAATGTTTGCTGCCTTTTGAAGCAGACCCTCCTTGGGGAAAAAGATCCCTTGGACTCAGCGTCGCCAAGGCCAAAGCAGCCCTTCCCACACCCCCAGAAGGTGTCCAGAGAAGTGGCTCCGCTCTCCTCACCAAGCAGCAACGCCAAGGGCTTGGCCAGGTCATTGGCAGCTGCTGGATTAAGTCCCCAAATCCACAGCTAAGGAACATGATTGAAGTCGCAAGGTCAAGCCACTTGAAAGCTGGGATTTGCCAGGCAGAAGGTTGTCTCAGCTGCTTTAATTAGGTCCCCTTCTGCAACAGCATTATGATACAGCAATTAATGGCAAAATCACTCCTTATTTCTTCCTAGGCCTGGGCAGCCGTTTGATGTCTCTGCTTATTTTCCTTTTTCACTGTTTGGCCATGCTGTTCCACAGGCTGCATCCAACCCCCTTTGGACCACAAGGCTGTGAAACCCCTTGGCAATCGCTACGGTGGACTTGAGCTGCAGGAGCGTTGAAGGATCAACCCCCTCCCCCAGGACAGAGGGTGAAGACAGGCACGGGGTTTGGAGGAATTTGTTGCTGGTTTCAGTCTCATCTCACCAGTTGTATGAACGGACATTTTCTTCCCATGGACAAATGTGGGTCAAGGAAGAGGTGATCATCCCTGTGTTTTGCTTCAGGTTCTATTCTAAAAGACAGAGGTTTTATTTGCAATGAGAAGGAAACATAAGTTTCCTCCGATTTCATTTCAGCCGAAATTTTCCTTCCAAAGAAAAAAACCCACCCATACGCTGCGGCAGATCCACAGCAAGCTCTTGTAACTGGGCACAGTGACAAGCAATCGATACAGGATTTTACAAGAGAAGCCACTAGGCAACCCTGGCTCTACAAGAGACAAGAAAATGAGGGAAGACCTGAGTTTTGACCCCAAATCTGGCACACGTGACTGCTGAGGAAGACGGAGCTGCAGGAGCCCTGTTGCATGCCCCATGTTGCTCAACGGATCTGCTAAAGTCCTTGGAACAACAGCTCTGCTCCTCCTGAGATGGAAGGTTGCTTTCATCCTCCTTCCCTTCATTGGATGGTCAGGAACCTTCTCATTTCCAGCTCCGTTTTGTCCCAACCGGGTCCATGTAGAGATATGCCCAGACCTGCTGGTCACCAGGGACCTTTCCTGGCTGCGTGACCGAAGCTGAGACCCCCCCCCGTGTGCCCATGGGCAGGATGGGAATAGGGCTGGTGCTACGGGGCTGACATGGAACACCCGGCTGCTGCTGTGTTGTGGGGCAGAGAGGGAGCACACCTGCTTCACTCTAATTAGTGTGAATCATTAAATAAAATGTCCCCTTCCTGACTTCAGCATGTGTTAGTGAAATAGCTCTATCAAAGCTGCCTTGTCAGGGGACAAGAAGTATCTTTCTGCTGGGATTATACAGCCGTGGAATTATCCCTTGCCTTTGACAAGATCAATTAATTACTTCAAAGTCATTTGCAGTAATAAATTAACTTCTCTTCTTTCCTTCCTGTTAAGCTGGAGCGTAGCTGCTGAGTAAATAGAGGTATCTGGGCAGGCACACAGCGCTCAGCTCAAGACCCCCGTGCCAGGCTCCGAAGCGGCTGGAGGTTGAATTTTGCTCCCTGGAGGTCTCTGCTGGGTTCCCTCAGCCCATGGCCCAGCCAGGCTGCAGGTCTGCAGCCCAGGCACACAGGAACCTGGGCACTTCTTGACAGAGCTCCAGGGTCTCCCAGTCCCTCATTTCCACAACCACAGATGCACACGTGCTTCCCCACCCACCCCCCCCAAAAGGCACCTTCAAGCTGTGGAAGAGTTCACACCTTGCAGCCCAACTCATTCCTGCAGATGGGGTTCACATCCCCATTTCTACTCAGACACCGGATCAAACGCTCTGCACCACTTAGAGCAGCAGAGAGCGCTGCCCCAAACTGTCCCCATATCTCCCTGCCCTCCTCCCAGAGGTGGCCTTCTGTGATGGGCGAGGGTCCCTGCCTGGGGAGTCTGTCTTTGGGCTGGGATGTGAACACTGGGTGGAGGCTGAGAGGCTGGAAGATGTCCAGAGGAGGATGAGAAGGGGAAAGAGGTCCTGAAGCAAGAGTTTCCAGGGGCCAGGCAACACAGACAAACATAAGGAAGAAACCCAGACCTTGAGTCCCAAGGAGAAGACTCTTGAGGTCTCTTCAGACAGCCCACTAACTGGGGAGGGAAGTAGGAGCCGAAGCAGAGACCAACAGAGGGGGAATGCACCCATGGCTGCGGGCAATCAACCTCCAAAACAAATTCCTAGAGCTTTCAGTCAAAACCAGCCACTTTCTAGTTAAGCCAGGGTGGTTTTCTGATAGACCTGCCAGCAGACAAAAAAGAGTGAACGCAAAGCTCCCCAGCCAGCCCCGTGCCTGACAGCACGCATGGGTGTCTCCTGCCTCAGCCCTGCCATCGGTCCTGCCTTGAGTCTTGGCTGTGCAGAGGCAGGAGGAGCACTGAAGGACATGGGCACGGCAACATCAACCAGGGTCCAGGCTCTCGGTCCCACCAGCCACATGAGGACAGCCCCCGTGACTGGCAGCAACTGAGCCTTTCTGGTTGCCCTTTTTTTGCCACGGGTCTACAAAAGTAGATTTCATGGCCAGTCTAAGACAGGCTGTGCCCTTGACCCTTCCTCCTCCACTCGGGGAGACCCATCTGCTTGGCTCTGGTTCTGTTAAACCCAGGCCCACGCAACGGCAAAGGGAGAAGCATCCGAAAAGCAAGATGGTTTTCAACAGATATATTCAACTGATTTGTCAGCCCAGGTGACACGGAGGCTCCGGGACACAAATTGCATTGACGCCTTCACTGGGACACATTAATCTGGGCTTAGATAATTCACGCAGAGAGTCCCGTGATAAAGAGAAGCATTCCCTGAGCAGGCTCTTTCTAAAGGAATTTGTTACCATCAATAAATTGCTGGGAGATTTATTTCTGCGAGCCCTAAAACAGCACACAATGTAATGTGATTTGTTCAAACTCTTTAACACGCTGTTCTTCTTGATTTAAAGTCTGTTGAACTATCTTTATTTTCTTAGCACATTATCAATTCAGACTCTGGCTCTGATGTGAAGGAACCGAGATGCCTCTAGAGTCTGTTATTGGGGAATGAAAGGAGGAAAGGGCAGATGGAAGGGCTTAGGCAGCAAAAACCAGCTCAGTATGATTTCAAGCTGGGAATAAGCAAACATTACCCGCGCCTTGCACATCACTTATGTTCTTCTTCACGCCTACAGCTTTGACCACATCAAGATAACCCAGCTCCAGAGCTCCCCGAGCGTCTTTCATCCAGACTACATAAATGTATTTCACTCTCTTCCAGGCTCTGATTTGCAATCCTGGCTCCAAGGCCAAGGCAACAACTCCCTGAGACTTCACTGAACTTAACTGCTGGCACGTTGGACAACAGCCACCTCCAACCCTTCAGGACAGTTTGCCAGCATTTGCAAGACACCTGATCAACCCATGCACGATTTAATGACTCTTGCCTTCACAGCAGCACCTCCGAGGCCCACGGCGAGCCCGCTTACACTTTTAACGAGGCTTTGTGCCACAAACTGTGGCAACATCTCGCCAAAACTGCCAGCTCTAGCAGCCATCTCTGCTGAACCTTGAGGTGCAGGGATGAGAAGTGTTCAGCTCAGGGTTGGAGCTGATGTCACCTCCAGTAAGGACCCACAAATAAGCATGGAAACATCCCACAAATGCCAAGGAACACATCTTCCACTGCTTTTGTACAAAACCAGCTAACTTCCACCCTGTGCCAGCTGAGACCTGAGGGTAAATTGCCTACAGGAACCTTCCTGCCTTTAACTTCCACGTCCCTGAGCAGGACTGCGTAAAACAACTTCAGCAATTCCTCGGCAGAAAAAAAAAAGCTCTCAGTGAACATCTGCTCTGAAAAGCAACAGCCCTTCACCGTCTCATTAGCAAGGTCCCCAGGAGAAGGAGCAACCTTTGCAGATGCCAAGCTTTTGTTTGCCGTGCCCTGACAGGGAACAAGAGGTCTTGGGCCAGTGGGGAGCTCTAGCCCTGGATGGGTGCGCTCAGCCTCGTTAGACTTGGTGGAACCAAGGTGCACAGTCACCACCTCTGTAGATCGGGACTCTAACTGCCAAGCTGGCTCCTCGGGGCTGTGCTGGCAATCTGGAAGAATGCGAGCACTTCGAGCTCTCCCTGCTAATTGCTCGGCTCTGGTAGTTGTGTTCCTCTGTTGTCTTCTGTCTGTATCCTGATACAACCAGAGACCTCAGCATCTTCCCTCAGGCACAGCAGAGACACTTCCAACCACCCTGACGACCTCATGACCGCTCCTACTGTCATGGAGGAACTTGCCAGACTATTGCCAGTGGGGAGCACGTGGGCATTCTCCGTGCTACAAGCCACTCGCCCTTGGTCTCCGACCTGCCCATGCTGCCCCATCCCTCCCATCATCTTATCTATCAATTTAGGGCTTATCCAGTCCAGTGCTCAACAGCCATGCCTGAATGAGAAGCGCAGCCACATCAGCGGGGAGACAAAGCCTGTTGCACCCTCCTGACGCTTCACCAGTGCAGTTGCCAGCTCCTCTACCTCTGAGCCTGCCAGCTCCCGCAGCATCGCCACTCCGAGAGCGAGCCGGTGGCCAGTGCAGGTTGCCATGGTACCCGCGATGTACCTTAACTGCATTGACATTAACCACAAGGTTACGGCACGGCTTTCCTGATCCTGCCGCTATAAGCCCCGTGGTCTTTGTCGCCTGGCTATCGCCTGGCACAGCTCCAGGGCAGAGCTACAGTGCTCGGCTCTAACCACCATCTCCATAGAGTTTACTCTGCCTTAACAGCGAGCGAAGCTCAGCGTGGGATCACTGCCACCTCCCTCACTAGTTTTTTTTTTTTCCCCTCCCCTTAAATCACTGATTCATATTCTCAGTCTTAATTGCATCATCACCCAGTTTTGTCTGGGAATCTATTCCAGGAGCAGGAGGGTGTCTAATATAAAGCTACTGCAGGGACGGCGCCTGCCCGCACCTCCCAGAGGTGTGGGCACCATTACGGTGAGGGCTGGTGCCCACAGAACGGGTCTATCAAAGTACCATCGTGCAAAAGGGTCTTGATCTGTAGAGCAATGTGTTCAAGGAGCTAAGAAGCCACCCCCAGAATTCCCCAGTTCTCACAACTGCTCCTGTGGGGCTCTTCTGGATCTCCCTCCAGCCCAGGGAAAATCTCAGCTTCCAACACGTCCACCCAACATCTGCTTATGGTGTCCTGTGGATCCCAAAAACCACAGGGAGATGTGGCTCTATGGGCTATGGTTCCTTTACTCAGAAACTCAGCAAAATCGGAGAAGAGTCAGAGTTTCAACTCCAGTGAAAAGCTGTCCGACAAAGGGAAGGGAAGCCGGTGCCTTATTTTGCTTCAGATTACCTAGAAATCACCGGAAAGACAAACCTTGGTGGCAGGGGGACCAGCTGGGTCACGGCAGGCACAGATGTCCTGGCTTTGCTGGGTTTCAGAGTGAAGGGCTCGTGCATTCACCTTAACTGCTCCGGGAACCCGAGTTGTGGCCAGGGGGACAGGAAAAGGATGCCAATTCAGACGGGAGACGGGCACGGGGCCAGTGGGAACAGCTTGGTTAAGCTGAGCATCAGTCTGAGATCTAACACATTTGAATCAGCAGGACTAGGTAATCTACACTATGTCTCCCTTGGAAAAGCAGCACTTAAAGTCAGGAACCTTTAGTTGGGATTGCTAATGACGACGTTGAGCCAGCCTATGTGATTACAGGCTATTGATTACTCTCCTCCTCTTTCTGGAGAACAGCAAATATCGTTCCTGGCCTGAAGAAAGAAGAACGGATACACAAGCAACTACAGACTCCACATAGTCCAGCTACGACAGCACTCAAGGTTTCTAAAGTAAGCTGGGAACAAAGCAAAGACACGTATGTGAAATGAGATAAAACATTAAAAGCATTAGGAGTACGGCCATGTTGGGCAAGCTGATGGGTCTTTTTAATAAGAGTGCTGTTTACAGAAAGAAATTCCAATTAATGTCATCTGCCAGGATTTCAGCAAAGCACTTGCTATGGTGAGAAATCCATAGTCAGGCTGGGGGTGACGGCGAACGAAATGAGCTGTCAGCCAGAGAGGAAGATGCGAGGGGGTTGCTGAAAGGCAAGCGTCTAGAGATGTTTCTAATGGAGTTCCTCACAGCCTGCTCCAACTGCAGTTAGATTCTCTCACTGGCCAGACACAACCAAGTAAGAAAGGTGCTGGGGAAAAAAAAAAAAAGGAAGATGGTAGTTTGAGAGGCATCACTGAGGTCATGGAAGACTTGGATATCACTGGAAAGATGATAGGGTCATCAAGGAGCCTAAGCCATAAAGAAGAGGGGATCTGAAGGACCAGGATGATGAAACGAGAGAAGCATTAAGGGTAAGGCTCTACAAGCCCTTATCTGGAAAAGCGCATTCAGGTCCAAAATGTTCTCTCAGGGCTGGATGCAGGGAAGGCTGGGCAGGTCATCAATGGGCTGTGAAGTTTTATGATAAGAGACCAGAAGAGCTCAGCCCAGTGAAAAACCAGCAGAAAGGTAATGGCTTCTGTCTAAGAAAAAACCCACTGGAGAACAAGCAGCAGAGAGGGTCAAGCGCTGTTAAATGCAAAGGCCAAGAGTAGCTCAAGCACAGCGTCCTAGGCCAGCAGGGAAATATTTCAGCAGGAATCAGGCAGCACTCCTCCTCATCCTGAGGCCGTCCTGACCTGGGCACAGGACCCCTGATTTACTCACCAAAAAATATTTTCTGGTGTGGTGGCAGCGGTTACAAACAGCTGCTTGTCTGGACCCTGCTGGGTCTCTCCAGTTACCTCCCAAGGCCTCAGATGCTAGTGATGGCTGCTACCTGAAAGATCCTGAATCAACCCAATAGACCCATCTAGAGGGCCTGTAGCAGGCAGCGGCTCTGGATGTTCTTACATTGAGCTGTTTCCCCATTATCCACCTTCAATGTCCAAGAGCTGCCTGCGCTCCAAGCCCTTGTCAGCAAAGCTGTGGTGGTGACGGAGAAGAAACAACCCTAGGTTTTTTCTAGGGCTGGATACACAAAGCACCTGCAAGATCTCCTTGTCCAGAAGCTGCATCTCTCCCGAGGGTTTGCCAGTTCTACAGCAGCATTGCGGTCAAGGATGGCTGCATCTCTACTGGGACCATAGAGCTGCATGCGCAAGCACAGGGTGGGTTAGCATGGCCATCGTGGGGACACGGCAGCTGTCACCACCCCATGGCCAGGGTTGCAAACAGGGTAGCAAACCACTGGCCCAGCACTGGGGCCCTCCCTGGTGGTTCCAAGCTCTCCTCCCAGGTGGCTTGGGGCAGGTGGAGGAGGGCGATGAGCATCCCACTCCCTGGTCTATGGGGTGAGCTTCCCCGGTGCCTGCTCCATATGCGCGGCAGAGCAGCTTGGAGAAGAGCCAGCGTGCAGAAAATGAGAAGCAGATGTAATCTCAGCAGAACTGGAATGAGGGAACACAATTAGAATGAGTGTCGCAATAATTAAAACACCCTAATGAGCGTGCTGGCAGGGAAGGTCTCTGCCACTACATTGCAGGTGAGGAACTGATGCAGTGTCCTCCCCCGAGGACCCAGACTTGGTATAAGGAGAGCCAAAATCCACTTTCGGAGCTCCCAGGAGCTCCCTAGAGGGATTGCCCAGCTTGCGTCTTCCCTACCAGCCCCAAAACACAGATTTGCAGTGCAGGAGTCCATCTTTCCAGCTGCAACCCCAAGCATCCTACAGCAGTGACAGCTTTTAGGAGGAGAGGGAGAAATGGCTCCATCCCAAGGAAGCACCTTGGACAAGTTGACCATGAGCCAACAGGGTGCTCTTGTTGCCAAGAAAGCCAATAGAACCCTGGAGCACATTAAGAGGAGCGTGGGCCAGCAGGGTGAGAGAGGTTCTCCTCCCCCTCTGCTCTGCCCTGGGGAGACCCCACCTGGAGCACTGCGTCCAGTTCTGGGCTCCCCAGCTCAAGAAAGATGAGGAACTCCTAGAAAGAGTCCAGAGGAGGGCAACAAGGATGATGAGAGGACTGGAGCATCTCCCCTACGAGGAAAGGCTGAGGGAGCTGGGCTTGTTCAGCCTGGAGAAGAGAAGGCTGAGAGGGGATCTCATCAACACCTACAAATATCTCAAGGGTGGGGGTCACGAGGACGGAGCCAGACTCTTCTCAGTGGTGCCCAGCACCAGGACAAGGGGCCATGGGCACAAACTGAAGCAGAAGAGGTTCCAGTTGAACGGGAGGAAGAACTTGTTGACTTTGAGGGTGCCCATGCCCTGGCCCAGGCTGCCCAGGGGGGCTGTGGAGTCTCCTTCTCTGGAGATATTCAACCCCCGCCTGGACGCTGTCCTGTGCCCCCTGCTCTGGGTGACCCTGCTTGAGTAAGGGGTTGGGACTGGGTGATCTCCTGAGGGCCCTTCCAACCCCCACCATCCTGGGATTCCATGATGAGAGCAAGAGGGATGCACGATCAAGGTGATATGAGGAGATTAGCTCCCCCGAAACACCAATAAAAACGTTCCCGCAGGTGGCCCTCTCTGAGCAGGGGAGGACAAGGGGGAGGTGGAACCAGACCCAGAGAACTTCGGGGATGAGCGGATCCAAAGGCAGGAGCAGAACTTGGCAAGGGAAAAGGAAACCCACCAAAAGAGGAGGCAAACGCAAAGCCAGGGTTCTCCAAAAACCCACAATCATACCCATGCTGGCTCCCAGTTTTCAGGTCCTTCAGGCAAGAAGCAGCTGCCGATTTGCACTGTTTCCTTGTACCTCTTGTGATGCCCAAAGTCTCACGCCAAGCCTCTGGTGTCACAGGAAGATTAATTTTTACAAAATAACAGCACAAGCTGTCAGAGTTCAGCTAGAAATATGAAACAAAGCTTAAATAGACCACAAATAAGCCCTCAATAGATTGTTTTCCGTATATGCTTATTTCCGAGTGAATGTCACGAAGCTGAAGTGCTTAACCTGCCCCGAGGTAATTCCTCTTCACAGCAGATATTTAAGAACTGCTTTATTCTTTGAAAACTGCCTGTGCTGTCAGTAACTGAATAATATCCTTAAAACCCGGTCTTAGCCTGAGCTTTTTAGCTTCATCTTTCAGCCACTGGGCTTAGGTACCTTTGCTGGGTAGAACAAGGTGATGAAGACACCTCCAATAACCCAAGCTTTCACCATAAAGCCTCTGTTTCCCATCTTCCCTCATCAGTCACTTTTTTCACTGACTTTTCTCCAATTTATTAACATCCTTCTGATCAGCCCCGGTGACTAATGGCAATAAAAGTTATAGCCCTGCTATCGCTCAAGACTACAGTTCCCCAGCCAAGGAGATCTGGAGTCCAGCTCCCATCCAGTATTCACCCTGCTTCCCCAAAATGCTTTCATTTTTAACAAAACACGCACTGTTGGCCGGGTACACCTACTGAACAAGCGATCCAACTCTCTATATCACTGAACTGCCATCTTAATTACATACGTACTGCTTCCCCCGCTCTCTACATCCACCGGATATTTTTTTCAGAGATCACAGTTTGGTTTTCTTCCAGGCCATTAATCACCGAGGAGAAGCAGCCCTGCAGAACCCAGCTGAGCCTTTGGTACTGGTCCACCAGTGGTTGTTACCCCTCAGACCTATATCAATACATCGCACAAGTGCCCAGCTTAGGGTAACCACCCGTCCTCTGTCTTTGGTGTCCTTCCAGAAGAGTGTCAACCCAGCCCCCTGAAGTCTATCAGGTCTCTTTTCGGTCAGCTCATGTTCAGGGGGGTCTCTGATGATCCGGCTGGGAAAGAGCCTAAACCTCACTGCATCTGACAGAGGTTCTTATGGCAGCCAGGCAACACCACAGGGGATTCCTGTAGTATGATACCATCACCCGCTGGGCTAAATCCCAGTGAAATACAGACAGGAAGGGTTCATCTTTGCCAATCTCCCATTGTGTCCTGGAAAACAAACCAAGTAGATGTAGGCTGAATAGTGGACAGCGGGGTGGGTGACAAATTACATGGACTGTTGGACTCAAGGGTCAATTGCTGAAGTGGAGCCAGCAGTTGATTACAAGTGATGGCTTTCACAGGACAATACTGGTACAGATCTAATCTCAAAACCTCAGAAAGCTGAAGGAAAGAGCTAACAGAAACCTCAGCAGATCCAAAGTCCTGACACCAAGCTGGAATAATGCCGCACACCAGGACCGAAGAGCTGGAAAGCAGATCTGCAGCAAAGGACATGGAGGTCCTGGTGCATGCCTTGGCCAAGAGTCAGCCATATGCCCTTGAGGAGATGAAGGCCAACTGCTGTCTGGTGTGGGGGAGGCATCAGCTGAACCCATCAACCAAAACACAGGTGAAGAGAAGAGCTCCACTGGAGAATGAAATGAGGGAGCAGTAGAAAGGGCAGAGGGTGCCAGAGCTAAAGGACTCATTTCCAAGAACTCGGACAACCAGTTAAAGCCTCCAGAAACACCACTATCCTGGGACAACCCTCCCCAGCACACCTTGCTGCGCTCAGGGCCAATTCTCCTGCCCCTGCCAGGAGTCACAGACGCTTCTTTGCTGGTCGGCATCCAAGAGGGTGGAAAGCAAACCGCCTTTGGCGAAAATTGCTTGCACACAGCCATTAGGAGAGAGTCATCATCTCAGATTTCTGATTATCACTTAATAGAAGGAAATGACTGAGCCTAACCAAAACTGGCAGCCTTTTATTGGTGATTATTTGATTCCTTCACTAAACTGGAGCCCTGGCCAGCTCAAGCCCCTTCCAGGCCCCTCTTTGGGCTGCAGATACGCCTATTCGCCGCTCTAGACAACTCTGAACCTGGGAGGAGGTGTAAAGACAGGACAAGAGTACATCTGGGGACAGGGCTGACGTCCTCGGAGACCCCGGTGAAATCAGCCCAATGGGAGGTAACCATTTCCACATGTAGCTTCCCAGAATAAAACATCCCCATTGTTAACAGGAACAAAACTGGTCCCCACTTCAGCATTAAACATCGTCATAAAATGTTGTATAAAGCAGATCCTTGCCATCTTAACATTTGAAACGGAATGTTTTCGCTTAGAAAAGAAAACAGCATTTTTTTTTCCTCAAAGTTAACATTTTCCCACAGAAAATACTGACCAAACCATCAGGATGCTGATGAAAATATTGCCAGGAAATTTTCATCCACAGGGATTTAAGGAAACGCAGGCCCTCTTCCAGCACTACCACTAATTCACTGTGTCCTGGAGAAGCCGCTCTAGGGCAGGATTAGGTCCACCAAGCGTGGGAAGATGCACCCTTGGGTGCCATATAGGGCATCAGCCACACAGCACCCCAGGTTAGGAAGGGATGAACTTTCCCTTTTTTCGCAACGGTAGCAGAGGCCACCTCTACCAACAGTGTGTGCAAACACACATGTGGAAGACCTCAAAGGGGGCACGGAGAGTTTGTCTTGCAGGGCCCCAGCCTTGCTTTGGCCTTGTGAATGGGGCCTGTGTGTCCCCATCCCCCCCCCAGTATCAAAAGCTGTGAGTGAATCATTTGAAGAAGCTGGGTAATGAACTGACATTGAGTAAGCATTCGTGATTGGGAGTGTGTGACTCATTACAAATATTTAACGATGAGTTCATCGGAGCAAGACCTTAGCACATCCCTCAAGTTCCCTTCAGAAGAGCCGAGAACCGGTCATTATTTCTTGGGGATCACATACACACACAGACCCAATCCCTTATCCAAATACCCAAATCCACCTCCCCAAGAGCACCCGCACGCTCCGAACCCTTCTCAGTGGTGCCCAGCGCCAGGACAAGGGGCAATGGGCACAAACTGAAGCAGAAGAGGTTCCAGTTGAACGGGAAGAAGAATTTGTTGACTTTGAGGGTGCCCATGCCCTGGCCCAGGCTGCCCAGGGGGGCTGTGGAGTCTCCTTCTCTGGAGATCTTCAACCCCCGCCTGGCCGCTGTCCTGTGCCCCCTGCTCTGGGTGAGCCTGCTTGGGCAGGGGGGTGGGATGGGTGATCTCCAGAGGGCCCTGCCAACCCCTGCCATCCTGGGATTCTGGGATTCTGTGAACCCCCCCGGTGCACGTACAGGGCACTCGCTGCATACCCCGCACGCGCACACAGCCTCCCTACGCGTGCCGGCACGCACGGCATACGCACCCCGCCTCCACGTACATACACACACAGCCTCTCCCGATGAGTACGCACGCGCTCTCTCTGCACACATTTTTACTCCTTGGACAGCCCAGACCAAGGCACCGCTGATCTGCGCCCGAGTCCCTCATCTGATCCAGCAGCCCTAGGGTTTTTTTTTCCTTTCTGAGGTTCTCCCATAAGACCAAGTGCTCCAGTCCCCGGGTGCTTACATTGAATTCACCCTCCTAACGCCTCTGCACAAGATAGAACATCCCAGAACATCTCACTGCCTCCTCCAGGGCCTTTCCCAAAAAGGTCGGGTCTCAGGGCTTAGAAAACGCCTTTTTAGCCTAGTTGCCCTTCCCAACTTGAAGCCAACTTCTTGGATGCTCAGGATTGCTCTCTCCCTGGGACCTTCACCCCAGCACTGTGCTGGGGTGAATCATTTGGGTTGGAAAAGCCCTTTAAGCTCACCAAGCCCAACCGTTCCCCTAACCCTGCCATCCCACCACTAAACCCTGGCCCTCCAAGGCCATATGCAACGAGAGAGCTTCTAAGTGCAGGAGCAGCAGGGGTTGGTGCCCAAGGGACCTTCTGCAGGGAAATGGAGGAGGAAGATGGGGAAGAAAGCCAAGTATCCTCCACAGGCAGCCTGTGCTGCTCGGGGTTTTTTTGAATTCGCATTTTTCCTCGTGTTTTTAATAGCTATGAGAAGAAAAGGGGATACACGGCCTCCATCAGCACGAATACAGGGATAAGTTTACAAGAAAACTGCCTAAAAAAAAGAGCACGGGTGTTTATGCTCTGCGCAAACAACACCCAGAAATGCTGACTAATTCTTATACAATAGTAAGTAACTGTATTATTTTTAATTAGCAATTAAATGACTTGGTAATTTCTTGCATTTAAATAGTAACGTAAGTACAAACAATGTTAAGCAAATCAGGCCTTTAGCATTTAATTACCAGGCTCTCCTATGAATTATTTAGCAAGTGGGCAAATACACTACTCCAAAGAAATCCATTGCTGCAATTAAATGATTTTTAATTATTTCTTTGTCTGGGTTGCTGTCCTGCCTGGCATCATTCATGCATCTCAGTGCCTGGGTGTTTCTGTGGATGGTGGAGCCGAATTCCCCAGCAGAACCAGTTCAGGTTGGCTGTAATCGCGCAAGCGTTGGGTTGCCCACCCCAACCTGCTTGGCTCCCTTTGCTGTCCTGCAGCACCGCACATCTGCACGGTGCCACAGGCACCAACAAATCACCACCAGCTACCCTAGAGCTATCTTCGGGAAGGTTTTAAACAAGGAACATCCTGGATTCATGAAAACATAAGGATCTCCAAAACCTGCCTGCCCCCGGCACTGAAAATAAGTCCAAGGATGCTCAGAACAGCCACTTGCTTTCTTAAAATGCAGCTGAAGTGGATTCTTCCAGAGCTCCCTCATGGCCAATCTGCATCTCACTCATATCTAACCTAAATCTCATTAGCTCCAAATTAAACCGAGCGCTTCTCATCTCGTCCCAGCAGATGCAAAGAACAATTGATCACTTCATAACAGCTTTATGTGTTGGAAGAGTTCACTCCTGTTCTTTGCTAATCAAATCCAGCTCGTTCCATCAGCCCTGCCGGTCCTTCCTAACTCCCTCAAGTCCTCCTGCTTTCTCTGGCGGGGTGGGAGCAATGCTGGGAACACGGGCTCTGCGGAAAGGTGGCAGAGGGATGCATCTCAGGTGGGGAACCAGGCCACCCAGGAAAAACTCTGCTGAGGCTTCCTGCTCCCACCTTTCTACATTGCTTCCCGCTTTCAGAGCATATTTGTCAGCTCTGGTGGAACGTGGGACAACCCAAGAAGACGACAACAATGGCAAGAGGAGAATCCTCCTGGTAATACCTCCCTGGTAACGGACGATAGGACAAGGGGGAATGGTTTGAAGCTGCACCAGGGCAGGTTTAGGCTAGACGTTAGGAAAAACTTCTTCACCAAAAGGGCTGTCAGGCTCTGGAAGGGGTTGCCCTGGGAGGTGGTCGAGTCCCCATCCCTGGAGGTATTTAAAAGAAGGACAGATGAGGTGCTTAGGGACATGGTTTAGTGGTGGGATGGCAGGGTTAGGTTAAAGGTTGGACTCAATGATCTTAAAGGTCTTTTCTAACCAAAGTGATTCTATGATTCTAATCCCATCCCAAGCAGCGCTGAGCCAGCTTGGTGGGAGGGTGGCTGACCCGGGTCACAGCCAGACAGGGCTGGATCACACCACATCGTGCAGGACATGATTCCTTCCGAGGCCAGAGGGGAAGAGCTGGAGCCTGGCAGGGTGCTCCAGGGCTGGAATGGGATCATTCCATGAGAAGCCTCCCGCTCGCGTAGTGGCATCACCGCTAAACCCCAGCGCTTGCCAGGCAGCGTGTTCGACTGCAGCTCCAGTTGCAGAGGGAAATGGAGAACATTAACAGAGGCAGCCTTAAATTAATGCATCGTCCCCCGCAGGTGGTTACCCCCCCAACCCTGTGCATCGGCACACGTTTCCAAATCAGCAAACATCTCCTTGTGGACTTGAATTATTCAAGCCATGTCAGCAAGACAGCTCGCCTTTTGCCCAAAGCTGCTCCATGTGTCTGCTCCAGCAATGGCAGCATGTGAAACCATCCCCTTCCGCTGTTCTGGGCCTCCCATCTGCTGGCCAGCAAGAGCAGGCGGGAGAAGGAGCAAGGAGGAATTGCACAGGATGCTTTCCTGGAAAGTACTCCAGGTCAAGGGAGGTTCTCCTCCCCCTCTACTCTGCCCTGGGGAGACCCCACCTGGAGCACTGCGTCCAGTTCTGGGCTCCCCAGTTCAAGAAGGATGAGGAGCTACTGGAGAGAGTCCAGAGGAGAGCAACAAGGATGAGGAGGGGACTGGAGCATCTCCCCTACGAGGAAAGGCTGAGGGAGCTGGGCTTGTTCAGCCTGGAGAAGAGAAGGCTGAGAGGGGATCTCATCAACACCTACAAATATCTCAAGGGTGGGGGTCACGAGGATGGAGCCAGACTCTTCCCAGTGGTGCCCAGCGCCAGGACAAGGGGCAATGGGCACAAACTGAAGCAGAAGAGGTTCCAGTTGAACGGGAGGAAGAACTTGTTGACTTTGAGGGTGCCCATGCCCTGGCCCAGGCTGCCCAGGGGGGCTGTGGAGTCTCCTTCTCTGGAGATATTCAACCCCCGCCTGGACGCTGTCCTGTGCCCCCTGCTCTGGGTGAGCCTGCTTGAGCAGGGGGTTGGGACTGGCTGATCTCCTGGTGTCCCTTCCAACCCCCACCATCCTGGGATTCTGTGATTCTGCATGAAAGGACCGTGCCTTCTCGCTCCTTAGCTCAGCCAGAGGTAACAGCAAAACCAGGGGCTATGACAGAGCACAGTACAGTAGGCAAACTGCATAGCCAGGGCCCTACAAAGAGGCCAGTTAATGAAACGGAAGACCAAGAGCTTCCTCTGCCAAGTGCTTCTCCAGCCCAGCATCCACAGACAATAACAACCCCAAAAGGAGAATGACGTTTTCAGATGCCAACATGGGCTAATGAACATCACAGGAAAAAGGGCAAACAGCCTGGCTTTGGCAGCTGAATGCTCTGGAGTTTATCCCCCCCACCCATACAGTTCAGAGGCAAATGGAAGCAGGAGAAGGAAGGGAGAAAAGTGAAGGCAAAACCCTGCTGGAATCGGTCTACCTCTTCCACAAAGCATCACAACCATTAACTGAGCTGCAAAGTTGAGGTGTGAGGGCAGCCCAGACAAACTGCAGCCCCCCTGGGAGAGTTTTAGCTTGGAGAACAGCCCTCCAAATCTTTGCAGGCAAGTGCATGACATTGCAGGACCAAGCAGAAGACCTGAGAAGCTGAAGCAACCCAGAACAGAGCTCCGCAGCAGCAGCGGCTCCCCGCCGTCAGCTGAGATGAGCTGATAAAAATGCAGATCGATTCCAGGGCCAGGTCTTCAGCTCGTGTAAATCGATGCTGTTCCCGTGACTGGAGCAGCTTGCTGCTAACTCAGAGTAATGTTATCTCCCATCAGCAGCAGGAGACACAAAGCTGCAGGAAGCCGGGGTATCCCATTTCTGCTTTCCCTTAGGGAAGGTGCTAATGAAATCTCACTTCTGCCACAGTTCCCGGCATCCGAAGCGCTCCCCTAGCCCAACCTATACCACGACAAGCAGCGAATTAGCCGTGCAGGGAACGGAACTGGGAGCCACTGTGTGGGTCAAGGTGGCTGCCCTGGGGTTGCTGAGCCTCTAGAGTCTAACCAGATCCAGAGCCTGCTCCAGGGATGTGCTGGGGGTGGACACTGCTGATATACAGCATGACAAACCAGCTGCAACGCATCCAGAACCAGGGCAACCATGAACCTGCTCCAGGCACGGCACTGCCCTGGGTGGCAGCAAGGGCTGGGGCAGCTCCCTCTGACCCATCATCATCATCATCTCCTTACCCCTGGCTGCAGCCAGAGCTACCCACAACTTCTCCAGCATACAACACCATGGCCAAGGATGCATCTGTGCTGGAATGGTGGGACGAGGACAAGAGGACAGCCAGGCTAAACCCTCCTGACTACAAACCATCAATCCTGCTGAAGAAGGACAGTGCTCAGTGGAGACCCCTGTCCCATCCACCCACCTGCTTTGGGCTCAGTGGCCACTGAGCTTGGCTCCAGCAGAGTGCCAGACCTCCAAGCTCACAGGGCAGTGCTGGTCCTGCCCATACTCCCCGTGCTAATTGCACGAGGGCCCTTGCGCCAGGACACTTTGTGCCATCTGGATGCCAAGCACTTGTCATCGCTTCTTGATTTGCTTCCCCGCCATGTAAAAGCCAAGAAATGCATCCCCATGCTCATTCCTGGAAGCAGGCCGGCACACCAGGAAGGGTGGCTGCTGCGAGTCCTCTGGCAAGCCTGCTTTTACTGGAAAAAGGGAATCACAAGCCAGACGCTCCACCTCAAAAGCTGGCACCTCCGGGAAAGGACAAGGGTTCCCTTGGCCGTGAAGGATGAGGTTCTCTGCCTTGTGATCAGCTGAGCTCTGCTCTTCGGGGACTGTTACCGATCCACCAGCCCGCCCCCCCAGCTTCAGAGTCTCCACCACCATTTACACCAACCCCACCAAGCAAAGATGGGCTAGTAGACAGGGCTACTGGTGCAACTGCACACACGGCAGAAGTCACCACCCACCTCCCCAGTGGGTTTACTGGAGGAGCAGATGCTTCCCCCAAGCCTTGGTTGCATCCCGTGCACTCCTGACCTGGAATGAAGATCTCGTGGCTGTACAACGAGAACAGCCCCATGGCTCTCCGAGCCGGCAGCGGGCTGTCCGAGAGCCACCCGTGCGGCAGCCCTTGCTCCCCACAGGAGACAGAGCATCGCTGACCGCTTGCGCCCCCTCCCAGGATCACGTCCAGCCCTGCAGCACACCCTGAACTTTGCTGGAGAAGTGCTCCAAGCTGCTAATGCACAGTGGAGAAAGCAGGGAGAGGGCCAGTGTTATAAGCACACATGTGGATTGGGGTCTACCCAAGCAGGAGTTAAACATTGCACCACCTTCTTTAGGAGCGGTCCTAGGATGGGTGGGAATGTGGCTCCCAACCAAAACCAGCTCTGAGCTAGCCATCGCTCCACGTTAATCTTCCCCCAGGTTTCAGGATGTCCTGGTTTCGGCTGGGATAGAGTTAATTTTCTTCATAGTAGCTAGCATAGTGCTGTGGTTTGGATTTAGTACCAGAAGAATGTTGATAACATGCTGATGTTTTTAGTTGTTGCCAAGTAGTGCTCAGGCTACACAAGGACTTTTTGAGCTTCTCCTGCTCGGCCAGGGGCATAACAAGCTGGGAGGGGGCACAGCCAGGAGAGCTGACCCCAACTGACCAAAGAGCTATTCCAGCCCATGGAACGGCATGCTCGGGGGGGTCAGTCGGTCGGTTCTGGGGAGAGTGATCACAGCTCAGGGAGTGATCACGGCTCGGGACGGGCTGGGCATCCGTCGGCGGGTGGTGAGCAATTGCGTTGTGCATCATTCATTTTGTACATTCTGTATATTCCCTTACCATTCTCATTATTACTATTATTATTATTATTTTCTCTTATTAAACTGTCTCTATCTCTTTTTTTTCCTTCCTGATTCTCTCCCCCATCCCACTGAGGGAGGGGGGAGCGAGCGGCTGCGGGCTGCGTGGTGCTGAGTTGCCAGCTGGGTTAAACCACGACACAGGACCAGAGATGGGCAGCGGGGTGCTGAGCCCTGCTCTGCCGCAAGGATTGACCAGCATTGCATCAGGCTGTGAACCTTATTATATCCAGACAGCTCCCTCCCTCCGGGGCTGCGCTGCAAGGGTCCTTACCCCTCCCACAGCAAGGACCAGCTCAGGCAGCAAACGGGGGGGGCAGAGCAGGGGCTAACAGGGCACGGTGTCCAATACAGCCACGCTAGAGCCAGGGGAGAGAACGGCAGGGGAGCCTGAGCAGCCTCCATCCCCCCTGCTTTACCCTTTGGGTGACATTATCCCTCTCACCGATAGCTGTCTGTAGGTGGGTCGGGTAAATCCTTTCTCCCACCCTTGCTCCGTGCAGCCGCAGCGAGGCTGTGCCCCGCTCTCCCCCACCACGGGTACCTACACCCAGCCCAGGGACGCAGCACCCACATTCAGGCAGTGGCCCCACGGCCCCTCTGTCAATGGCTTAGCCGGCTGGTGGGGCAAGGAGGTGTGGGGCAAGTGGTCCATATCCAGCGTGTGGACCAGCATCACCAGATTCTGGGAGCTGGGGGGGGGGGGGGGGGAAGCAGGAGGCTGCTCCAGGCAGAGGAGAGGGATGAGGGAGGGAAAGGAGAGGAGAGACGGAGAATATTATAAAACACAAGACCTTGAAACAGGCAAGGAAAAGTTGGCCTGCATCGCTCACCCTTCCAGGCCTTAATCCCTTCATTAGCACACGTGCCTGATACAATTAAAGACAAACTCCCAAATCTGCAATGCAGACCGTCTGCGCCAGCCAAGGGTCCTGTGAATTCACCTCTGCGTTAACTGGTGTCTCCCAAGCTGAGGAGCATTTCCCATGGGGGGCAGCCCAGGGGGGCTGGTCCCCAGGTCCAGCCTCCCCCCATGCTCAGGACTGGGCTCTGCGGGGGAGCCCCACACACGGAGGAGGGATGGGTTACACACAACCAGAGGTACGGGCAGCGAACGCAGGAGGTGCAACCAATGCTGGGAGAGATGGCATTGCGGTGGGGACAGGCCAGGAAGACAGACAAGGCAACAAGGTGAACCTGCTTTAGCAGGAGGGTTGGACTAGATGATCTCCCGAGGTCCCTTCCAACCCTTACCATTCTGCAATTCTGTCACGAGGACGCAGACCAGAGGCCAAGTGCTGGGGCTGGTGGGGGTTGCAGGCGATGGTTTTCCCATCCCTTGGTCCCTGCACTCCCATTGCAGCCCGTACATCTCCCCACTCTTCTAGACCACCAGCTCTCCAGGGCGTGCTGCCTCCTCCATGCCTGCATCTTGTGCTTTTCCCCGGTGGGACCCTGCGCTGTGGCTAAGTCTCTGAACACCGTGGCATCACAAACAATAAAAAGCAACAAACCACAGCAAAAGCCGATGGCTCTTTGGGGCAGCCCCTTGCAACCCTACAAGACCCAGGGTGACTTGGCTGGCAGGTTTATCCCAGCCTGAAGCCAAGGCTCTCACCCCTTCCTGCAGTCCCTGCCAGGGGGTGGGAGATGGGTCCACAGCCCCCCTGACCCAAGCATCACATATTCAGCAAGCACATCGCCCGGCACCTTAAGAACCATACCAGCAACTCTGTCACCTCCACACTTTGTAGAAAACACCAAGAACCTGCAGCCTTTGGGCCTGGGTGACCCATACAAGCTCCCATCCCTCCCAGTGCCCACCAGCTCAATGGGCAGAGTGGTCCGAGACCATTTATGTTGGCAGGGGCTAGAAACGGGGTGCTGCTGGGCACTGGCAGCCCCCGGCAGTGCTGGGATCACAGCAGCAAGGGTGGTTCTGCATCCACCCCATTGCACGTAGAGGCAGGAGCACGACCATGAACCGGACTTGTGAGGCACAAACCAGGCTGCAGGAAAGGGAGAGACAGGGCGAGACAAGCAAAAAAAAAAAATAAAATCTCAGAACACTGTGGGCTTCCCAGTGCTTTTTCACCTTCAGTCCATGAGCATCGCCAGAGCTGGCACCACACCAAGATCTCGCGCCCCACGAGCAGAGCCTTCATCCCTTATCCTCCCAAGCTGCGGGGAGACCCGATTGTGGCCTTTCAGTACCTAAAGGGGGCCTATAGGAAAGGGGGAGACAATCTTTTTAATAGGGCCAGCTGTGACAGGACAAGGGGGGATGGTGTTAAACTAAACCAGGGTAGGTTTAGACTGGAGATGAGGAAGAAATTCTTTCCAGTGAGGGTGGTGAAACCCTGGCAGGGGTTGCCCAGAGAAGGGGTGGAGGCCCCATCCCTGGGAACATTCCAGGCCAGGTTGGACGGGGCTGTGAGCAACCTGATGTGGTTCAAGGTGTCCCTGCTCCTGCAGGGGGTTTGGGCTGGGTGACCTCTGGGGGTCCCTTCTAACCCAAAACATTCTGTGATTCTATGAAGCTGGGCCACCTAGAAGCTCAATGCCACAAGGAAAATTTGGACAATGGGAAGGGAATGGCAAACCCACCCCTGCACAGGCTGCTGAGGTGGCATCCGACCACACACATGTGCACTGCCACAAACACCCATGCACATCCTTATACACATCTACATCCTGCACGCCCTGCCTGCCTCTGCTCAGACGCGTGCTGGAAGAGCAATGAAGGGCTCTGCTCCTCCCCGAAGGCTGAGCGCTTACCCACGTACTGTGGCTGTTCTTGGCCTATCCCTTTCAGGTTTATTATCCCCTTTTGATTTATTTCTTTATTTTATTTAATGCATTGAAGAATTGGTATGCTCGGAGCGTCAGCACTCAGGGATGTTTTCAGGGCCACCTCGCCAGCCGATTGCGAGGGCTGCAGCAGCAGTGCCGGGGCAGGAGAGCCGCATGATGGGGACAGGCAGTCACTGCCACAAGAATTGCACCATCACCACTGTCCAGCCACACATCCCTGGGACGTGAACAGGGACGACGCTCATTTTGAAGGCAGTGGGACAGCATGAGGACTGCAAGCAATATAAATTATGGGGAGAAACACCTCCAGTCTCCTTGGTGAACCAGCCTGGGAGGCGACTGCTCACAGTGGTGGGATGGCAGAGTTGGGGTAATGGTTGGACTCGATCTTAAAAGTATTTTCTAACCTAAATGATTCTGTGATGTTTGCAGGTACCCAGAAGCTTGGAGGTGAAATAGAGGCACTTAGTCTGAGTTAACAAAGCAAAGCTGCTACCACTGCAGATCTTGGGAGGGGAAATAAATAAATAAATAAAGCAGGTCCCACAGGATCTACAGAAGAAGGAAATAATGCTGCACAAGCCCTGCTTGGGCATTAAGCCCCATGTCTTCATGGATCCCCAGAGAGATGTGCTCACTTCTGTGACTTCACTCCCTGCACCCACCTCCATCCCTCCTGCCTTCGCAGAGAAGCGGCATCTGCTGAAGGGAAAGGACGCACCTGGGGAAGAAATACCATGGTTTCTCACGGGACCTGAAAAGGCACAGCACAGCAAAAAACTAGTTGCTTGGAGAAGAGCCTGACCTTGCAAAGTCATGCCAAGGGATGCCTCCCCATGCCATACAGCAGAGCTGCTCCCACGGGGAGCTCCGAGCCCACACCAGTCTGGGAAGGTCCTCCATGAAGGATAGGATGCAGGTGAACCTTCAGCAGATGTTGCATAGGATGTAGGAAAACCTTTGTACTGGGAGGGACAAGAAGTCACTGGGATCCCCCTCTACTCCAGCAGCCCAAGAAACCAGAGCAACTGCAGGGACAGGCTGGAGCAATGTTCAGCTCTTCATGGCGATTAAGGACTGGGGGCTGCCTTGGCCTATGCATCAGCCACATGCATCAGCCACACACAGCAGCCAGCCTTCTGCTTCCAGCAGCTCCCAGGACTGCTTTAGTGTCTCCACTGGCTCCTGGCACCAAGAAAGTTATCTAAATGGGGGGTTTCGTGGCTGAGCAAAAAAAGCACAATCCCAGTAGCCTCAGGCAGTAGATCCCGCTTGGATCCCTTCAGTAGGCAAAAGGATTTTTAAGCCCATCCCAGGATTTAGGGACCAGAAGTCATGATGTTTGATCCCTGGCCATATTTTAACCCCATCTCTCAATACCCCCACCCACTGTCATCCCAAGGGGGTCTCTCTGTCCAGCCCAGCAGATCCAGCAGTCAGGAGCATCTTTCCTCCATCAATCCACCCAGCTCCCCTGAAGCCAGCAGAGCTCTACCAACCCACGTACCCCAAGGACCAGGCCTGACAGCATCCTTCCCAGACCACGATTCAGCGTGGGCAGCAGTAGTTGCAGCACTGCTCGGGGCTGGTGCCAACTTCAGCCATCGGTGCTGGAGAAAGGCGACACACAGATGCACCCGGGGCGACAGGTTCCCACCTCGCTGTGCTTGCAGAGTGCCATGGCCAAGCCGATGGAGATAGAGGAGAACTTCTCTGCCTGTCATTTACCCTGCCCTTCCTCAGGGACAGCCGCACACAGAGCCCGACCCCATATGTCCCAGGAGTGCAGGTGGTGTCCCCCCTACCCCAAACCTGGCCACCAGCATCCCCAGGCAGGGTTGCCAGCATCACAGCTAAGGCACCACAAGCCTGACATGGGCAGCCCAGGGGTGACAGCTCTGACTCTCCACATGTCCAGATCCCCACTGTCTTAGCCCATTCCCTGCAAACCAGGAAGACGAGCTCCCCCAGGCAAAGGGCTCTGACCCTGTGGAGCCGCACATCGTAAAGCACTTGATGACAGGGAGTGGTTACATTAACTAGGTAGTTCAACCAGGAGCTAAGTGTGCTTCCAAATACAGTGGGTTAGAGTACAAAAATCTACTAACGGCCTCTCAAGCCCTTATTTGCCTTTCTCTTCCAGTCCTGGCAGGGTTTAGCATCAACTGGGTCTCTACATCCCAGACACTGAGGCAGAGCCTCCCTGTGATCTCCCAGCCCCGTGCCCTGGCACAGCCAGCCCCCTGCCACCCTCCACCCGGCTGGTAGCCCTCTCCATCTACCTTTATGCCTTTAATCCTTTAGTTAAATGGCACAGCTCTGCACTCAAATCTGGAAAGAAGCAGCCTAATGGCCATTAAGTTCCCCTTCAGAATATTAGATTCAGATCCATCAATTTTACTTTGTAGAGAATATTTGCAGTAAAATCAGAGCAGCTCCCAGGCGCCTGACAGCCCAACAGCGTTTTCTTCCTAGGAGCAGCTGTTCAGAAAACACAGCGGCTCAAGATTTACCGACAGTTGGCAACATGAGAGAGTTCAGAGCCCCGAGCTGGAAGATGCCACCCGCTTCCGTCGCCCATGTCAGCATCCACGAACAAACCACAGAGCTGATAAAACAAATCTGCTGCTATAACCCTCCGGCTTTCCGGCATCCACCCACGGCCTGCCGTTGCTCCAGCCCTGTCCTCGCCGGACGAGCGCTGGTCACTGGTGCGCAGCCCACTTCATCCCCACTGAGGACTGGGAAGGCTGCCCCAGCATCACTGCAGCAGGACTGGCCAAGTGCTAGGGGGAGATAATAAATAAATAAAAGAGCAGAGCTCTCCGGCAGTGAGGAAGGTGGTGGGATTTGCCTACGTTGCCCTGCTGGTGCCACCTGCAACAGGTAAGCGGCACGTTGGCGAGAGCAGCTGGCCTCTCCCCAGCCCGGGATGCTGTGCATGGCTGTGCACCCCCGGAGCAGTGCCAGGTCCTTCCCGGGGGGATCAGCCCCAGGTCTTTCCCAGGGGGATCAGCCCGTCAGGTGTTTCACCCGTGCAATGCATTTACAGCCTGTGGAGGTGACGCCAGGTCTCTCCCTTCCCCTCCTGGAACCGAAGCCATGGGGAGCAGTCCTGAGCACGTCCCACGGGGGCTTCCCAGGGGTTCCCTGAAGCTCAGGGAAGAGCACAGCCTCACCCAAAGATGTGCACATTTAAATTTTCTGTGTATTTATTTGTGCATCAGCCCTACCAAGGCACTGCCAGGACCAACCACAGAGCAAAACCGGAGCACATTTGCAACCCTGCCACCTCCCAGCTGCAAACCCAAGGACCGCCACACTCCGAACATTAATAACAGCAAGGAACACGATCGGATTGATTTTATTTCGCAGGGGCCTTGCCTGTCTACCCCCAAACTGGGCGTTACTGGGATAACAAGTTCCCACTGGGTGCAGTGGTTCTGTTCAGCTCAAGATCCATGCCCCAAGCTGACAGGTACTAAACTGGGCAAAGCAATCGGAGGCCTCGCGTGCCTCGTTACAGCGTCGCAGCCCGCACCCGGGGGTGACGAGGCACTTGCAGCACGGACGGTCAAGTAGGCAGAACCAGAGTCGTGCTTCCCCACGGACTGCAAACAGGTCTGCCCTGCCAGCCTAAGGATTTTACCTCCTCTGCTCCTGGGCTGATTTATGGTAAATAATAATAGCTGGGGGAAAGGAGAACATCCCTGGGAAGGTGAGGATGATGGGGGTCAAGCGCTGTGGGGCCCCTAACCACCATCAGATCCCCACCTGCCACAGCTAACAGCTTTTATCCTCATGTTTAACATGCGGCTCTGCACCAAAAACTGTCTCCAGCAAAGCCCAGTCTTCCCAGGGCTGGGGAGAGCTGAATTCCCTCTGCCATGGGCTGGGCTCGCCGACACTCCAGCATCGCATGGGCCATTCCCACAGCTCCAATTCTTCCCAAGGGGGTTGAGATTTGGATTACACGAGCTCCTTCGTGGGGCTGCTTTGGCCCATGCCTTGCTCCCAGGGCTCTGGGCGATGCCCCCCTGCTTCCACCCAGACCCACAGCTCCAGAAGGGAGGAATCAGCTCCATTTAATTCAAAAGTTTCTCAGATCCAGACCCAGGGGGTGGGCACCCTCCGAGGCCCCTCAGCACAAGGGGTCTCTCGCAGACCCCCCCATCCCTCCCTGCTGTGACAACTCGAAAATCAGCAGCTTTGCAGCAGCTGCAGGAATTCCCTGTTTTCCACTTCTTCTTCCCCACAACGCCCATCCCGGTTTTTTCACCGAGGAGCGATATTTCTTTCCGAAATACCCCCACCACCCAGCAACACACCCACCCCGGGGACACCCCACCCTCCCGGACCCCCTCCCCGCCAGCGGGCGAAGCCTCCGGGGGCCCCACCGGGCGGCGGCCGGGGAAGGGGGGGCGGTCCCCCCCGCTCACCTGCGCTCCGGGCGGCAGACGGGGCCCGCGCCCGCCCCGCGGCTCCCCGCGCCCATCCGGACCGGCCCCGTTCCCGGCCCGCGGAGCGGAGCGGAGCCGGCAGCGGCGCTTGCGGGGCCGGGGTTTGAATTCGTCCCAACCCGCCCTGATTGGGCTGTGGGGGGGCGGGGTGGGGCCGGGGAGGGGGTGTGGGGGGGGCGGGGAGGCGGGGGGGGGGGGATGCAGCGGCCGTGAGGAGGCGGAGGGTGCGGGGACCGGGCGGAGATGCGGGGGGAGCGGGGGGGGATAATGGGGGGAGGGTGCGGGGCCGGGGCGGGGGGGGGGGGACCGCGGGGAGCCTGGTGAGGCGGGGGGGCGCGCGGGGTGCAGGGGGACGTGGTGCCCTGGGGATGCAGGGGAGGGGTGGGGGGGTGTTGGGGTGCAGGGGGATGTGGTGCCCTGGGATGCAGGGGAGGGGTGGGGGGGATGTTGGGGTGCAGGGGATGTGGTGCCTGGGGACGCAGGGGAGGGGTGGAGGGGATGTTGGGGTGCAGGAGGTGTGGGGGGATGCGGCACCCTGGGGATGCAGGGGAGGAATGGGGGGGGATGTTGGGGTGCAGGGGGATGTGGTACCATGGAGATGCAGGGGGTGTGGGGGATGCAGGGGGATGGGGGGGGGGGGGGATTGGGGTGCAAGGGGATGTGGTGCCCTGGGGGATGTAGGTCCCTGCTGGGCTGTGGGGTGCAGTGGGTGTGGAGAATGCAAGGGGATGTGCTATCACGGGGGGGGGGGCAGGGCAATGTGTACTAAGGGGGGGGGGGGGGGGGGGGTGCAAGTGGCTGTGGTGCTACAGGGGACCTTGGGGATGGGGGGGACACTGCAGGGGGGAGAAGGTGGCTGCAGGAGCATGCGGTGCTATGGGGGGTGGCCATGGGGGTGGCAGTGCCATGGGGAGGCACAACAGGGATGCGGGGGGCAGGCACAGCCCGGGGCCGTAGGACCAAGGGGGGGCCACGGCGCTGCTGGAGGCCAGAGCAGGAGGGCATGGGTGGCACCTCTGGGCAGCAGAGGGGCGAGGGAGGGGGCACAGCCAAAGGGGGTGCCGGGGAAGGGGACACAGCATTAAAGTAGACCGCCTGTGGGGACAGGCAGGAGGGATCCAGGCAAAGGCCCCACAGGACTTTTCGGTCAGGATTACATCCCCGTCAGATGTCAGCGTGGGGGCTACAGCCTTGCTGCTGCTTGTGCTCAGCACCAGCCCGCAGCTGGGCGCGTGCTTTGCCGTCAAAGATCAGCAGAGCTCCCCCGTCCTGCTGGGGCACCTCCAGGGGACCAGCGGGGCTGGCACGGGGTGACAGCAGGGACAGGAGAGCAGAGATGGAGCTGCCGGTCCTCTCTAGCTAAGTGCTACCAGCACACCCACCCTCAGACCATCCCTGCAGCCGAGCACAGTCGCTGCTGCTGCACCACACCATCCCCGGCTGGATCCATCCCTCCTGGCCCTGACCAGCGCCGGCAGCCGAGCACGCGTGGGGTGACCACGTTCCCCTTTCCTCTGTTTCAGCCTAAAAGGACGCTGAGCCTCCCGTGCATGCTCCTGTCCCAGCATCTTCTCAGGCTGGGATGTATCACTTGGACATTTGTCTTCTGCAGTGGTGCAGAAGAGATACACAGAGCAATGAATGTGTGAGAGGGGCATTCAAATAAATGGATTTGAGGGGCATTCAGAGCTGCGGCTACTGCTGGTGGGCAGGATGGGGTCAGCAATAGCTTCTGCGGATGCTCCGTCCGTGCTCGTGGGCCTGTGTTATGCACGCACACACACACACACACACACACACATGCACAGGTTTCTTCTAACGTTCCCGGTCGTGGAAGCCCCAGCCGTAGCGCCCAGCTGGGCACTCTCAGCAGCGCTGGACTCACCCCTGTCAGCCGTGGACGATGCTCCCTCCCGCCAGCTCCTTTCCCCCGGGGGGATGCTGGCTCTGGGGACCACAGGGGGGTTTCCCTGTGGCACTGGGTGCTGAGAGCCGGAGCTGAGCCCAGGGAAGGTCACCGCCATGGCCTGTGGGGTGCTCTCGGTGACACTCCTAGCATTTGCACAGCCGCCTTCCTGCAAAGTCCTTTCTCTCGAAGCCCTTTGCTCCTGCGGAGCAGATCAAGCACTGGCTGCGTGCTGGACCTGGGGGGTGTTCCCCCCCCGAGCTGGCTGAGGGGAACCTTAGGATATGCACAGATGAATCAGGATGGGGAGGGATTCGAAACCTGGGTGAAGCCCCAGCCGCGTTGGACTGCCACAGGGGAGCGACTTTCTCCCTGCTTCCCCTCCGTAAAGCAGCAGCTCCCAGGGAGGCGAGGGCTCCGGCTGCCAGATGCACCCCAGCGCCCCAGGGTTGGCCCCTTCCCCAAGGTGGGAGCCGGGTGCTCCCCAAGGGACTCTCTGGGCACTCAGCAGAGAGGGCACGCTTGGTTTTAGGGGGACAGAGGGTCTGCGGCTGCCTCCCCCACAGCCCAGCAGCTTTGAGAGTGCGCGAAAGCAGCAGCTCCTTGCCCTTGCCTGCCGTGGGGGGTTGGACTAGAGGACCTCTAGGGGTCCCTTCCAACCCAAAACATTCTATGATTCGATGATTTAGCAGCAGCCCCAGGGTTTGCTTTGAAAAGAGGGGATCTCAGAGCAGCACGGCCGCATCTGTGCCACCGAGGGCAAGAAAATCTTGGGATGCGGCCAAGGACTCGCTGCCCTCACCTAGTCCAGAGGCTGGGGCTGGCGCCGAAGCCACGGGCAGGAGCGACCATTGTGTGTGTTCAGACCAAATCATTCCCTCCTCTGGTTCCTCTTGCACCTCCCAGGTGTTGCAGGGGCTGCCCCAACCCTTGGGATGAGCACAGGCATGAGGCACCACCGGCAAACGGCAAAGGCAGGACCTCGTTGGCGCCGTGGGTCTCCTCTCCTGGGTGTCCTCAAGGGCTGGCACCTGCTCCATGCAAGCGCTGGAGCTGGTGGCGATCCGTCCCCGCCGCACTTGCCAAGGCCGGGATGAGTCACAGCTGCTACAAAATTCACACCTCCCGCGGGTCCCTGCTGGTTTTACCCAGCGAGCGTACTTTGGCACACGATATAGCCAAGAGAAACCATTTCTGCTGGGATCTGGGGAGCCTTAAACCTCTGTCCCCAGCACTGGCAGGACCGTGAGGAGCCCCGGCTTTTGGAAACCCCCTCCAAAGCGCCCAGGGGACTGCCCAGGCGCAGAGCCAAAGGCGGGGGGGGGGTTGTTGCTGGCACAAGCTTTGGGGCACGCCGGTGAGGTTTTCCCCTCAAATCACAGAGGTCTGCAGCTCCTAAAACCCCACCTGCGGCGCAGCAGAGCTCCCATATCCCCCCCATCCTCTCTTTCCTCCTGCTGGCAGGACCAGCTTCCCAGGAGAGAAGCTGCTGGGCTGCATGCATCAAAGCAGAACCCGGGCCAGAAGTTCGTTATGGGATTCTTACTAATTGGGAAGAGGTGCAGTGGGATGGTCAGGGGAATGATAGGCTTTAGTAGGGTGCTCCCCCTCCGCTGCATGGAAAAATTCACCATTTGGGCTTGCTTAAAAATTTTCAGCCCTTGCTCTGGGAACAGCCCAAGTCATCACATACCTGAAGAGGCTGACAGCATCTAAGAGGGGGGAAAAAATAAAATAAAATTAAAAAAAAAAAAAATTTAAAAAAAAAGTGGCAAAGTGTTGCTGTGCACTGCTTATGTGTATCTATGGTTACAGGAGATGGTGTCAGAGGATGTAAGACGTTACCGGGGAAATCAGATGTGATGGTGTCAATAGAGACCGCGGGAGCTCATCCTCCGTCAGGGCAGGGTTGGGATGCTCAGTGCCGACCCACACAGCAACCGTGGGGGGGCTAAAAATAAATGCCAGCCATTTGGAGGAGAAACCATCCCACACACAGGGCACGAGGGGGGCTTGGCAGGGAAACACGAGCGCCGGCCGCTGCCGCAGGCGCCTGGCACGTGTTCCCAGGGAAATGTAAGCCTGTGCCGAAGAGCTGCTCCCGCCCGGGCGGTTATTGCGTAGTTCCAGACCTCGCCACAATTAGAGCTCGTCGGGGTGTTTGAATCTACCATCACCTCCTTTCCGAAAGCCAACATCACTGGGAGGAAGGATTCGTTCAAAATCCTCGGATATTTTCAGGGTATTTTAAGGAAATGGTTTACATTTCTGCTGCCTTTGTGCTTTAAAAGTGGCGATATTTTGGGGTGTTATTCTCTTTCTCTTTCAAAATATCTGGAAATCCCATCAAATCCCAGTTACCGATGAGCAGCATTGCAGCAGCAGAGAGAAAATGAGTGAAAGCCGTTTTGGAAAACACCTCCGTTGAAAGCATAGCAGGGGAAATACAAGATTTAGATCAAGGACAAAATAAATTAATGCATTCATCCATTAATCTGTAGCCATGGCTCTCTCAAAGGTTGTTTTGAAAACCAGCAGGGCAAAAATTACATGAGAACGCGACGGCTTTTAAGGGGTGATGCTGGATCTCCCCTCCCCGGGGGATTTCCAAGGCTCTTCCAAACCTCCTTTCTGCTCCAGGACATCCTTGGGAGTTTTCCCAAAGGGGTCTGCAAGCTTTTTGTGTCTCGTTGCTGACAGATCCTGGCTGCGGCATGTTCAGCCACATGGCTCTAACCTGCTTCAGATCAGGCGTGCTGTGTCAGGATGCTTTTGATTTTGGGCATCTGCCTCCAGACACTTTCCCGGGGATGTGAGGTTTGGAAGCGCTGAGCACTTTCCCTCTGGAAAGTAAATTGCTGATGGCATCTGCAGCTGCTGCCCGGATCATCATTCAGGGCTGACAATTGGAGTGTGGCTATTTTTTTTAATGATGTTCCATGTCTCAGTGGTGCTACCGGCTCTCTGCTGATGCCGTGCCGGGAGTCACAGCGGTGACTCCGCAATTTAAGAGCCTGCACGTTTAACACGTGCGCCTTTAACCTCCCCCCCCCCCCCTTTCCTCGTGCTTTGGGATTTGTCTCCCAGCACTCCCGGAGCTCAGCCGCATGGAAGTCGGACACCGTCCCACTTCGAGTTGTTCCCCCACGCTAATGCTTCATTTCAGAAAGAACCTTTCAAATTGGTATTTCCTCTCCCTGCTTTCTGGCTGGGGGGGTTGGGGGGGAAGTGTTTTTAAAGCATTAAAGAACCTTTTTTTAATTTTTAAAGGCAGGGATATAGTCACAGTCAGGCGAATCCACACATTTCTCGTTAACTCATTCCTCCGACGAGCTTGGCGAAACCTGCTGCTTCAGTAGCACCCAGGGAGAACTCACAGCGCTTTTGGGCTGCTCTAATAAAGGAGAAGAATCATTCCGGAGTCATTCACTACAAAAATGAACCCATCTCAAAGGCTTTGGCAGATGAGATGAGCATCTTGAGAGACAGCACGGAACGCTTCTGTTCCATGGCCCTGTACCTGGGCCAGGCAGGTACGCTCCCGAGATGAAATACATCTCATTGAAAAAAAAACTTCCACCTCTAATGAACTGTTCTTAAACCAGGTTGATGCATTGGTCTTGGCACGGCGCTTTCCTTGGAGCTGTAATTTGGCAGCAAACAGTTTGTATGCTAAAGTCTGGAAAGAAACAACCCCGTGCCAGAAACCCCGGGGAGGACAATTTCATCTGGCAGCCCGGGCTGCATCCCTAATATATGCCATTTGGTGGAGGAACAGAGAACCAAAGTGCACCAGGGGAGTCACTGGGGACGTGTTCAAGACCTACCCTGATCATCACATTTCATCAAAATCAAGCATAAAACTTGGAAATGGCTGAAAATCTTCAGGGAGAAGTGTCTGCTCTGCAAATACACTGTCTAGACTGAAACACAACAGGGTGAGCAGGGCAAAGCCCTAAATGCCTGGAGATAACAGCATGGGAAGGTCTGAGATGACAACCTACCCCATTTCCCTCCAGCTCTCAAGACCACCCCCATGCATTGACAGTGTCGTGGTGCTTGATGCCAGAAGGGACAAGCGGATCATCTACTCTGACTTCCCGTATGGTGTGGGCCAGGTACCTACTTATCTCATGGTTGGCCAAGACGTCCGTTGCCAAAAGCCATCTAGTCCAGACCTGAAGACCTCTTCCACGGGACATACCACCGTTTCCCAAGGCCTTTGTCCCTGAATTGAATGGGAGCATTTGTAGAGGCAGGAGGGACAGGACCAGGCAAGGGACATCCCAGCTCGCCGGGCAGTGAAGCCCAGGGGACAGCTGGGACAGCGGCACAAAGCCCTCGGTTGGATCCAGTGTTGCCCAAGGGCAGCCAGGCCACCACAGGTTCCCATGGCTCTTGGTCTGCAGGGACAAGCACTCGCTGAGGGACAGGCAGCAATTACATGTCTGTAAGCCCACCATGGCACCCTGTGCTCCACGGAGTGACCTTAGCTTTCCAAGAAGGAGACACATCCCCACCTGTTGGCAAAAAGTAGCTCCTGGCCAGAGCAGCATTGGGTCCTCTGGCTCCATCTCTGATCTCCAAAGCCTCCAAATAACCCTGGGTAGCAGAGAGATCCATGTCACAGCCGCTGCACGCAATGGCCCCACTCATAAAAGACGAGGCCACTGGGTCCTCCTCATCCAGCAGCCACGGCAAGGGGGAATGGCCAAAAGCCTTCCCAGGGCTCTTCCAGAAGGCAGTGGCCAGGGGATGGCAGGCATCTGGGTGGGCAGTGCCTGACACCAGCTCCTGTTGTACAACAGCTCCTACAAAAACAGGGTAGGCGGGGAGCCCAGGCAGGTCCCCATGAAGCTGTCAGGAGCTCACGTCCCCTATGGCCAACCCACCACTGGTCACCCCAAGACCCCAACAGCAGGCGTGCTCCTGCGCCACAGAGGGGTGAGGTGGGGGAAGGACAACCACGTCCTTGTCCCTGCACCACACAGAGGGGTCCCAGGCCAGACGGGACCCAGGCAAGACCCCACCGTGGAGGCAGACCCTGCTCCAACCGTGCCTGTGTGGGGTGGACCTGCCTCCTCCTGAGGTCCCCAAGGAGGGATATAAATTGCTTTTTCCCCAACCGAGAGTATTGATTGTGGTCAGGCCCACGGCTCAGAGCTCGCTAATGAATTGTAATTGGAAAGAAGTTCCACTTTGACATGTTTTATTTTATTTATGTCAGGATTTGCCATGCATTAAGCTAGGGGCTCATTAAATTAGCGAGGCAGACAGTTTCCCACCAGGATGGCCTGAGCTGGGCAGACTTCAGCTGGGGACTGGCAACAGCAGACCTAGGAGAGACGTGGTCTGCTGAGAGACCGGGGGTCCTCCTGCTTCCCCGCTCCCCCACAACCTACAGAGGCTCCAGGCATGGCCAACACTTCTCTGGGCAGCCTTGAGCCCTTTGGTCACCCCATAAATCCCTTGCTCCCACCCTGCTTCCCCAGGGGTTTTGCCCCCCCCCAAGACAGCCCCTTCTTGCATTAAGGGTAAGCACGTAGGAGGGCACCCAGTTGGGTTTCGTCTGCCCTGCCAGGGCCCTCTTCTGCCTGCCTGGCCGTGGAGGAGCCATCTTGCCCCTCCTTCACCTCACGTCTGCTGGCAGCCGCAGTGCCCTCTGGCCTCCAGACAGTCTCCGGGCCCAGACAGGACCTGAATTTATAATATTGTGAAAGGCAAACCGAAGACAGAAAAAAAATATCTCCCTATCCAACCTGCTGCCTCCCCACATTGGCCTGGCCTGCTGCTGCTTCCACCCAGCCGCCCCGCGCTCGCCTTTGCTTGCTCCAGAAAGTTCCCCATCCCCATTTCTGCTCCCTTCTCCATTTCTTTCTGCCATGTTTCTGGAGTGTGACCCTCTCCCCCCTCCATAGGCCCCTGGTTTGCCTTCAGGAGGGTGTGAGTAGGAAGTCAAACGCCTCTTCCTTGAGGAGATGTCATATGGTGGCGCAACGATGTTTGGAAGAGGGATGCAGGGTACCTGGGAGCGTGCGCCCCAATGTGGACTGAGCCCAGCCGGCACTCATAGGGACAGCGACCCAGCCCCTTGCGTTCCCCACAGGTCCCCCAGCATAGAATTATAGAATCATAGACTCACTTTGGTTGGAAAAGACCTTTAAGATCATTGAGTCCAACCTTTAACCTAACCCTGCCATCCCACCACTAAACCCCGTCCCTAAGCACCTCATCTATCCTTCTTTTAAATACCTCCAGGGATGGGGACTCGATCACCTCCCTGGGCAGCCCCTTCCAGAGCCTGACAACCCTTTTGGTGAAGAAGTTTTTCCTAATGTCCAACCTAAACCTGTCCTGGTGCAACTTCAAACCATTTCCCCTCGTCCTATCATCCGTTACCAGGGAGGAGAGGCTGACCCCCACCTGACTACAGCCTCCTCTCAGGGAGTTGTAGCATTCCCCATCAGACCCACGGCGTTTCACATGGTTGGACCTGTGCAGTGTCTAACTTCTGCTCAGGACCTGCTGGAAAATGCCTGTTTTCTGACCCTGCTTAGGATTTCCACAGATTTCCACCTCCCTTTGTAGGGAAGTGATGTCATGGAGTTTAGCGTTTGATGGGAAGGACAGAAACCATCCTGGTCTGCCTGTAGAGCACTTGTACAGCCCTGAGCCAAACTGCATTCTTAGGAAAGCTGGAGAGGAGGGGAGAGGAGGGGGAGAGGAGGGGAGAGGAGGGGAGAGGAGGGGAGAGGAGGGGAGAGGAGGGGAGAGGAGGGGAGAGGAGGGGAGAGGAGGGGAGAGGAGGGGAGAGGAGGGGAGAGGAGGGGAGAGGGGGGAGAGGAGGGAGAGGAGAGAAGGGAAGAGAAGAGAAGAGAAGAGGTGAGCATGGACCAAGCGTAAACAAGCCAGGAGAACCTTCCAGCCAAGCAAGGGGTGACCTGAGCCTGAAGACTGATGCTCACCTAAAATCTGAAAAGTCAGCACAAGTTTAGGAGAGTCCAAGGAAGCAGGATAAAGCTGTGCCTGACCCATGTGCGCCTACGCAGCTTGCTGGCCTAGCAGACCGTGCTGGGAGATGCCTCTCCAGTACAACCCCAGTACCACAAGTTGGGCTGTTGACAGAGATTTGCTGATCTCTTGAAGACCAGATGGAAAGATCTGGCTCTCCATCCCCTATCCCAAAACTGTATTCCACTGCGGCTGCATTCACCTTCTAAGCACCAGCATAGGCGTGACGTTAACCACCGACTCAAAAGAGACCATCAGTCATCACCAGAAACAGGCAGCATCCAAAACCAACACAAGTACATGGACATGCCACCTGAAACCGCTGCAAGTCAAGGCCTCCAAGAATGCAGCTGCTAAATAGAAAAAATTCAAATGAGAATTTTGTCTCTGGGTGAAAGCAACTACAGCAAAATGGACAATGGCGAGGGTCACGGGATGGATTTTCTATCAAGGTCTGCTAATTAATTAATGTCGAAATTAATCAAATCCCTAAATTGGGGCATGAAATATGCTTAGTAGAAGACTAGGTGATAAAAAACAAGCCGGCTGTTACTGGTTTTTGCTATAGAAAGTAAGAATACCATGATCACAGAAAAAAAGGAGAAGATTTTACAGCGCTTGTAACTGATGCGAGATTTGAGTAAAATACTGGATTTCAGATGATTTGTAGAATCCCACCCTCCAGGGAACATCGTCATGCAGTCCAAGAGACCTCCAAACTGGGGGGGGGAAATCAAAAAAATGAGGGAAATTACAGATTGAAGGAGAGAAAGCAGCATGCTGCCATGGACAGCTGAGGCAGATGGATCCGGGGGGACAGCAGGAGGAACGGAAGCAGAATGACAAAAACCAGGCTTGAAGACGAAATCAAACCAAAGCTATGAAGGCAAATGGAATAAAGAGGACATCGAGTGGGGACACAACTGTGATAGAAGCAGCGTCCTTGCTTTTTACCAGTCCAGGATGATTTTCAGTGGGCATGGGTAGAGCATAGACTTCTGGCTGCTGTCGTGAATGGATGTGAAGAAGTAAATGAGAGGAGGGGGTGATGTACCTGTAAAATAACGTGCGGCAGCAGCAGGACCTCACAGGATTTGTTAGCTGGAATTGGTGGAGAGCTGTCTATGTTCAGGCACAACCATACCGCATAAATTGGACCAATTCTTCTCACTAGATCCGATGCTTGAGTTAATGACCCACCTGAATCTATGAAAACTAGAAAGAAAATACAGTCGCATGGAAATCTTCCAACTAAACCTTAGCTGATACCCTGGGATGCCATGCAGTGGTGAATTGGATGGGAAGGTAAAATAAAATCGTGATCTGCTTTGGTTTTGGGAAAGGGAAAAGCTCTTCTGAGGCTGAAAACATACAGTGAAAGGAAAATCATGGCAAAGCGCAAAAACAACGTTGCTCATATGCGTGTTCTGCTCCCCGCTAGAGGGCTGCCACAGAACTGTTTATGAAAAAAAACCCAAATTGTTGTAGTCACAGCCCAGAATCATCGAATCACAGAATGTTTTGGGTTGGAAGGAACCCCTAGAGGTCACCCAGCCCAACCCCCCTGCAGGAGCAGGGACACCTTGAACCACATCAGGTTGCTCACAGCCCCGTCCAACCTGGCCTGGAATGTTCCCAGGGATGGGGCCTCCACCCCCTCTCTGGGCAACCCCTGCCAGGGTTTCACCACCCTCACTGGAAAGAATTTCTTCCTCATCTCCAGTCTAAACCTACCCTGGCTTAGTTTAAAGCCATCCCCCCTTGTCCTGTGACAGCTGCCCCTGCTTAAAAGATTTCCCCCATCTTTCCTATGGGCCCCCTTGAAGCCCTGACCGGCCGCACTCAGCTCTGCCCGCAGCCTCCTCTGCTCCAGGCTGAACACCCCCAACTCTCCCAGCCTGGCCCCATAGCAGAGGGGCTCCAGCCCTCGGAGCATTTTAGTAGCCCTCCTGTGGCCCCGCTCCAACAGGTCCATGTCCTTCTTGTGCTGAGGGCTCCAGAGCCGGACGCAGGGCTCCAGGGGAGGTCTCCCCAGAGCAGAGCAGAGGGGCAGGATCCCCTCCCTCAACCTGCTGGCCGCGCTTCTCCTGATGCAGCCCAGAGGATGACTTCCTCACTCTGTCTCTCACCCCAGGTTGCATGCCGAACTCAGGGAATCGCCCTCAAAAAGTTTCCTCCCCCGGGACCTCAGAGCTATTCGCCAAATCCAACTTACCACCACGAAGGCTTCTTGCTTGATGCTTCCCAGGGAGAAGTTCCACCCTGATTTTAACCTGCTTCGTTAGGGTGGGAGCGTGACCTGCTGTGAAGCTGTTGCCAAACTGATGTTCCCCATCTCCCATGGTCCTCAGGCATGGCTGAGGCCCCGGCCGCTGGAGGTATTGACCTGTTGGAGCTGCTCCTCTTTGCACAGCTGAAGCGGTCGTTGCAGTGTAAACAGGAGCACAGGGGACGGAGCTGCTTGCCATCCGTCCTGCAAGTCCAACCTATTCAAGTAAGTTCAACCATGCCAACAGGAGATGCTGAACAGAGAAGGAGGGAAATACCAGTATCATAAACTGGCTGGGGATGGTTTTCTTGGGATTTACGGAGGAGAGGGTGATGCACAAAGTGCAGCCCTCTGGTTGCCAACTCTTCCCCCAGGTCTCAGCAGTCCCACCACCTTCTGGAGAGGGGTGGGCAGCGGGCAAGGGGCTTGGCAGGACCTGGCGGCAGGAGGACCTGCCGTGGATGGCTCTTCCCAGGGATCAGCCAGGCTGGGGCTAACAGAGGGCAGCATCACTTCAGGATGAGGTGAGGAGGAGGCAATCCAAGGAATCATTCAGGTGAAGGGCTGGGAGGACAGGGGCTGGGAGATCGGACACCTACACAGCCAGCCCTGACCATCCCACATCAACGCCTGAAGCCATCTGCCACCCCTGCACATAGAATCACAGAACCGTTTGGGTTGGAAAAGCCCTTTAAGATCATCTATCCCAATCGTTCCCCTAACCCTGCCATCCCACCCCCAAACCCTGGCCCTAAGCTCCGCGTCTGCCCAGCTTTTAAATCCCCCCAGGGTTGGGGACTTGACCCCTTCCCTGGCAGCCCCTTCCAGTGCCTGACAGCCCTTTGGGGAAGGAATTGTTCCCAATGGCCAACCTAACCCTGCCCTGGAACAACTTGAGACCCTTCCTTCTTGTCCATGGTACAGGACTCTCCATTTAACCATAAACCCAAGGCCACCCCACCAAGAGAGTCTGGGGGGGATCAGGAAAGCCCCCCCACTCCCGATGTCAGCAGGACAAGAGCTCCATGCCTCAAGCTCCACTGCAAAGCAGCAAACCCAGAGCGAGCAGTTGACTTTTATTTATAAAAGCCGGCCATGTTATTAATAACAGGTAATGACTGTATTGCTGGATACGGCACGGTAAATATACACATCGCATTACAGAGCCAGGCAAATTCCCTGCTGCAAATTGCTGGCAATTTGCAATCGACTGTGTCTATAATCATGGTGACTGCATGATTCTTGCTTTCAGCACCGGGAGTCTGGCAGGATAATGAGTGGCTCTGCTAATTGGAGTTCCTTTAACTAGAGTTTCTTGCAGGGTAGAATTGCCCTCAAGGCCAAGCCTTCCCCCTCGGTGACAAGAGACCCGATCTTTCGCTGATCAGCCCCATCCTGGCCCCAAGCCCCAAATGGTTTTGAATTCTCTGTGCACGTTGCATTTGCTTCCCGCACCTCACACGGCCACTGGTGCGCATGCCGGACTCCCTTGGCTCATTAACAAATGAATGTCATTGCTTTGGTGTCCATCCACCTCCCGCTGCTGCCATGCAGCAGATTTTAGAGGACGCTCTGTTCACATGAGTGCACCGCGGCAACCCTCCGCGTCCTGGCCATGCTCCGTGCACTGGGTGTCTGTGGCAGGCCCCCAGCTGCTGCTTGGGGTGAAAGCAAAGGTCAAGGTCATCAAACATCTTGCACCGTTCGAGGCGGCAACAGAAATGGGCAGGTTCACGCTTTCAACAGGTTGAGATGGAGGAAGGATTTTGCAAAGGTGTCAGACTACGTAAGGGTACAGGAGGCTGGTGGGGAGACTCTCTACCCGCTGGGCAAACAGGCAAAGTGGTGGGACCGGTGCTCCAATTGGACCTCAGGGCTTGAGGACGGATTCCCCAGCCACCCACCCCAGCCCAGCATGGCTCTGACGAGCAGCACCGAGGAGGAAAAATGCTCCCAAGTCTTTCCTTTGGGCCCTGTGGCTGAGCTGTAGCTCACGCAGCTGGAGGAACGCTCTGCTGCTTTGAAGATTTGTCTTCTTTTCTTATGTTTGGTTTCCAGCTCTCACTTTTCTGGGCTGATGTGCCAGTGTGGCCAGAGCAACCACAAGTCCCTGCACAGGACACGCAGAAGACCCCAGAGCTTTCCCCTTGGTGGGCTGTTGGGACCCGGAGGGGAGATGTCACCAACCCAGCTTCAAACGTCGGGCCACAGGCAGGAGGCAGATGAGGGCAGAGCCTTCCTGGCACCACGGAGCACCGACCTCGTCGCTAGTGGTAGGAGGGCAGCCAGCTCAGGACCACACGTCCTTCACAGCTCCCACAGGTCCCCAGGACATACCAGCTTCAAAGCCTGTGTCCCCCACAACAGCTTTGGTCTCTTTCCAGGGGACGTGGCAGCTCTCACCTTCCTTTTTAACCAGCACCCAAACGTCTACAATGATGAACTGGCAGTCGTGTTGATGCTCCCCAACCCATTCAAGGCGGTAGCAATCGCTTGCAGCAATGAACACATGTGCCACATTGGCCACCTTCTGCCCACCACGCTGCTCCGGCCGTGTTTCGGTCCTTGCTGTCTCTCTGGTCTCCCACTGACCTCCCACCGCTGCCTCGGGCATCTCATGCCAGCAGGAGCGGCAGCCGCATTCGGGGGGGGCGCCACTACAGGGGGGGTCTGGAGCCCCGGGGGGTGGGACGAGGGGCAGCGGCCTCAAGTTGTGCCAGGGCAGGGTGAGGTTGGCCCTGGGGAACAATTCCTTCCCCAAAGGGCTGTCAGGGGCTGGAAGGGGCTGCCCAGGGAAGGGGTCGAGTCCCCAGCCCTGGGGGGATTTAAAAGCTGGGCAGACGCGGAGCTTAGGGCCAGGGTTTGGGGGTGGGATGGCAGGGTTAGGGGAACGGTTGGACTTGATGATCTTAAAGGTCTTTTCCAACCAAAGTGATTCTATGATTCTATGATTCTATTCTATGAAAGTAAACAGATTTACTTTGCTGGCTGGCCATAGTTTTGTGCTGGTCCCTCCACCCCCTCTCAGCTGCCTGCAGACCCCCGGAGGGTGCCTGGGCAGTTGGGGTCCCGCTGGAGAAACCCCACAGCTTAAAGGGCAGAGAGCATGGGGCAACCAGGAGACAAAGCTGGGAAGCCCTCTGCTCCCAGGACCCTGATGGGGGCAACCAAGCCTCTGCAGCCAAGCGGATCCCCCAGCACTGGTGAGGTGGGGGGGAGCAAAGGCCCCCCCACACTGGGAGGCAGCCCACGGCGATGTCGGACCCCTGCATGGAGCAGCTTTTTAGCATCCGACTGGTGGCGAAGCAGTGAGTCACTATTCCCATGGCAACTCCACTTACCTTAGAGACATCCTGGGGATGGGAGCCACCATCAGGCATCAGTGAATGCCCAGCACCCTGGAAGATGGAGCTGGGCCCCTTCCTCCCAGTGCTGCTGGGACCGAAGAGCGAACACAGGACACACCACTGGTCCTGTGCAGCCCCGCAGCACAAGCATCCCCATGGGTCTGGGGGGGGAGCAGATGGAGGTGGGCAGGGGCTGCAAGGTTCACTCTCCCATGGGAAGAAAGGCAGGAAAATCCTGACAGTTGCTCTTTTCTGTCTTTCCATGGGTTTTTCCTGGGAGGATGCAGCTGTAAGAAGAGTGTCAGACAGGGAAAAACTGGGGTGAGTCTGGCTGAGGCCACCCAGATGGTCAAGGGATGAGGAGAGGCTGAGGAAAATGTTCAGGAGAAGAGATTATTCAGGCTGGGGGATGAAGGCATGGAGAGTGGCCCTGCGGAGAAGGACGTGGGGGTGCTGGGGGATGAAAATCCAGATGTGGCCCAGCAATGTGCGCTTGCAGCCCAGGTGGCCAACCCTACCCTGGGCTGCAGCCCCAGCAGCATGGCCAGCGTCGAGGGAGGGGATTCTGCCCCTCTGCTCCACTCTGGGGAGACCTCCCCTGGAGCTCTGCGTCCAGCTCTGGAGCCCTCAGCACAAGAAGGACATGGACCTGTTGGAGCGGGGCCACAGGAGGGCTACTAAAATGCTCCGAGGGCTGGAGCCCCTCTGCTCTGAGGCCAGGCTGGGAGAGTTGGGGGTGTTCAGCCTGGAGCAGAGGAGGCTGCGGGCAGAGCTGAGTGCGGCCGGTCAGGGCTTCAAGGGGGCCCAGAGGAAAGGGGGGGACAAGCTTTTTAGTAGGGCCAGCTGGGACAGGACAAGGGGGGATGGCTTTAAACAAAAAGAGGGGATTTAGACTGGACATAAGGAAGAAGTTTTTCACGCCGAGGGTGGTGAAACACTGGCACAGGTTGCCCAGAGAGGCGGTCACTGCCCCATCCCTGGGAACACCCAAGGCCAGGTTGGAGGGGGCTCTGAGCACCCTGCTCGAGGGGAAGATGCCCCTGCTCATGACAGGGGGTGGGACTGGGTGGCCTTTACGGGTCCCTTCCAGCCCACACCATCCCATGATTCCGTGATTCTTCAACTGCCTCATGGGAGGGAGAGAAGGTGGATGGTGAAAGGAAAAGAAGCACAAGCTGGAACATGGGAAATTCTCACTGTATTAAAGAAAAGCTTTGGCTGTGAGAATGGCCAAACACTGAGAGAGGAGATTGAAGAGGTCAGGAGACCGGAGAGGCCAAGGAGGTCTGTGTGTGCGGAGCTTCATCCTCAGAGGTATTCGACTGCAGGAGGATGGAGCAGGGACCCCAGAGCCTCTTCCCTCCCGTATAATTCTGTGATTTTTCTGGGAGCTGGCTGGGGAAGGAGCCCCTGGAGTCAGCAGCACCCAGCACTTCTGCAGTTTCAGGCTTGCAGTGGTCTTGCTGGGGATCACAGTATCCCAGGATGGCCGGGGTTGGAAGGGACCTCGGGAGATCACCCAGCCCACCCCCCTGCCCAAGCAGGCTCACCCAGAGCAGGGGGCACAGGACAGCGTCCGGGCAGGGTTGAATATCTCCAGAGAAGGAGACTCTACAGCCCGGATGAGAGAAGCAGGGCAGGGTCCCATGGCGGCGATGACCACCACCCACGATGCCAAAATGGTGCTGGGACCTGGGGGGGCTGCTCGGGGAGGAGGCCAGGTCATGCTGCCAACGACGAGCAGCAGGGAGGATGGAGGGCTCGCACCACCATGGTGGTCACCTCCCAGGCAGGAACCCTGGCAGCGGTTTTACAAACACAGGACGATATTTGGACAGCGCTTTCCCCCCTCCAGGGCAAGGCACAAGCAGGTCATTTTTCACTAAAACACAGCCACCGGCCAGTACATAAAGCCAGCAATTCCCATCCCACCAGGCTAACAGCGACTGCCAGCGGGGCAGCCATCCAAGGGAGCCACCAGGGACTCTTTAGAGCTCAGCCACTGAGCAGGACCTGCCACTGCTGGAACAACGCGTCCTTGAGAGCGATGCGGAGACGGCTCCTTTTCCTGAAATGCTCCTGGCCACCCCTGGGCTCTGTCCTGCCCCGCAGAAGGCACAGAGCAGGACCCTGGCAAGGTTAGGGGAACATCTACCAAACTGCGTCAGGACTTGGGGAGACTCCCTTGGGAGAGAAGGGGCAGTGGGATGGAGGAAGGAGCTGCAGCAAAGCGTCTGCACCAGGGCAGGCACTGGAGACACTGGAGGGATGCTGGGAAGCCGGGTGGGAGATGGAGAGGCATTGCCTGGAGAGCTAACACAGCATTGAACACTGTGGGGTCTCACAGCCCTGACCTCCTTGGCTCCCCTGCTTGGTGGGACCCTTCATTCTTTCATCTGACACCCCCAATGCCCATGAACTGCTCCATACAGTCAACGCATCCCTGCTGCCTCCCCCTGCCCTGGCTCTGTTCGTCCCTTTGAACATCCCCCTCCTGCTGAGCTCACCTCTGCCTGGGGCTGCTCGGGGATAAATCTGGCCACGGAGCTGTCTCCGATGGAGCAGAGGCCAAAATACTCGGCACGCAAGGCCCTGCTATTTACCTGCCAGGCAGACGGCGTGACAGACCAAGCTTGGCAAAGTGAAGGCCGTTCATCTCACCAAGGGTATCGTGGCTGGTGGCTCTCGCACCCTTTGCAGGGTAGGGAGGCGGGGAATGCTCAAGGATGTGCACAGGGGTCCTGAGTAGGACCCCTAATTAAAGAGGGTGTCCATGGTTTCAGCTACCTCCATGACAAAGCAAAAGGACCACTGGAGCAAGCAAAGAGGGTGGGCGCAGCAGGGGGTTGTGGACAGCAAGCCATGGGCACATAGAATCATAGAATGTTTTGGGTTGGAAGGGACCCCTAGAGGTCATCTAGTCCAACCCCATGCGGGGAGCAGATTTGCTGATTGATGCAGGCTGTGAGGATGGTTCCCCCCCACACCCATCCTTGTGCCCAAGCAGCTGGGAAGAGGCCCTGGAAAGACAGGGAGGAGAGGCCGAAGGGTGGGAAGAGGGAGCTGTGTTACCGAGGGACATGCAAGTGGTCAAGCACAGCTCCAGGATGTGATGTGGGAACCCCCCCACCCATCGACCAAGGGACCCCTCCCTCTGTGCCCTTCACTGAGGACCTCAGCCCTGCCTTCATTTGCAGGTGGGGAAGCGCCCGACCCCACATCCCTCGTCCCACACCGCTGCCCATCCCACGGGAGAGGCGGACGGGACTGAGCCCTCTGCAGCGGAGAGGCCATCAAACACAGGGGAGGCTGGGAGTTCCCCAAGCATGAAAGCCACTTCTTGCTATCATGAGTGCCCTTGTCCCCACCAGGAGTGTCCTCCCAGCCAAGGGACAACTGTCAGCATGGATAAAGTCAAAGGCATTCCTGGCAGAGCTCCCTGCCCTTGCCAGAAGGCCAGGACGGGCGCAAAGTGTGCTGAGGGGCTGTACAACGCACGCATCCAGGATGCAGGGGAGCTCAGCACCAGTGCACAGGGAGCAGCTGGTGTCCCCCTGCAGGGCTCCGAAATACCACTCGGAAGTGGTTGTTCTGCTTGCTGAAAACATCTGGCACCGGGTAAAAAACCCAAGGAAACCCACTCACAACCTCTGCCCCTGCCAAGAGGGATTCAGAGCAAGCCCAGGCAGTGTCCTGTGGCTTGGCCTTTTCCTGGCTCTTGGCATTTGGCACTAAATGTGGCACTAAATCTCCTCCCAAAGATGGATCCCTCTCTGCAGGACTGGACATGCTGGCTGCCCACCTGAGCTGTTGGTATCCAATGTGTTGGCCCCTCACTACAAGAAAGATGTTGGGTTGCTGGAGCGTGTCCAGAGAAGGGCAGCGGAGCTGGGGAGGGTCTGGAGCCCCAGGCTGCTGGGGAGCGGCTGGGGGAGCTGGGGGGGTTCAGCCTGGAGCAGAAGAGGCTGAGGGGAGCCCTCGCCTGAGAGGAGGGGGGAGCCAGGGGGGGTTGGGCTCTGCTCCCTGGTAACGGATGATAGGACAAGGGAGAATGGTTTGAAGTTGCGCCAGGGCAGGTTTAGGTTGGACATTAGGAAAAATTTCTTCACCAAAAGGGCTGTCAGGCTCTGGATTGGGCTGCCCAGGGAGGTGGTCGAGTCCCCATCCCTGGAGGCATTTAAAAAAAGGACAGATGAGGTGCTTAGGGACATGGTTTAGTGGTGGGATGGCAGGGTTAGGTTAAAGGTTGGACTCGATGATCTTAAAGGGCTTTTCCAACCAAAGCGATTCTATGATTCTATGAGTGAGGGGATGTAGGGAGCCAGGGCTTCACCAGTGAGATCCAGTCACCCCAGCCAGTAAGTGCTGGCTGGGATTCACCTCTTGCTGGACTGTGAGGCCACCACTGAAGGTGGAGGAGCCACGCACAGAGAGCTCAGCTGTAGGTACCCACGGGAGGAACGGTGAACCCCCGCTCCCCAGCACCCAAGGCCAGGCTGGAGCAGGATGGGGATGCTCCTGCTGGGGCAGCAGGGCTGGCACACGGCTGGCTGCCCACCTGAGCTGTTGGTTGTCTGCTCTTTGCTTGCAGAGCCAGGCTGGAGAACCCCACTCAGAGACTCCTGCAGCGAGCCCTGAAGTTGCTGCTGAGCCTGGCCAAATCCAGGAAAAGTCATCTGGAGAGCCCAAAGGAGGACAAGAGCATCAGCTGCTGTGCAAGCTGGCCTTGTGGTTATGGGCATGGAGGGCTGGTCCAGCCCCACGAGCCGGTCGGACCTCTCGCTTGCAGCATGCGAGGGAGCCAGGAAGGCAGCTGCGCTCTCTCGCCTTATTTCTACAGCAGATGCACCCCCCAGTTTTTGCGGGTTGGGATACCAGAGGTGGGAAGAGTAGCAGTTCCCAGCAGGGATCCTGAGGATGGTGCCAGGGCAGAGCTGGAGCCGCGCTGCTCCTCTGTAAGACAGCCAAAGACCGATCAGGGTTTCACAGTCTTTTAGCGGCTGCTTCACACGTCAAGCTTGGACCATGTTTTCTCCTTCGCCCCTTTCCGCCTGGCTTCACACCAGCCTTTGCATCCTCCCTTCGCTCCCACTCATGCAGCTTCTCCTGACTGCAGCCAAGTTATGTCTTTTACTGCTGCGTGTATGTGGATCATCTTGGTGATGCAAGCACACACAAATGGGAGCACATGGGGATGGGAGCAGACACGGACGGGAGCAGAAGTGGATGGGGGCACACATGGACAGGAGAACATGGGGACAGGAGAACATGGGGACAGGAGAACATGGGGACAGCAGCACACGTGGATGGGAACACACATAGATGGGAGCACATGGTACTGCGCACTGCAGAAGCACAGAAAGACAAACACGTGCCTGACCTGTGTACCGAGATGCTCAAGGACAACGCAAGAGACAACGATGAGCACCAGCAGATGGATCCATGGAAAGCTTCTCCCTCAGGGGGAGTCTCTCATGAGGGGTCTGGGGTTGGCCGGGTACCACGATCTCAGACACAGCCCGAGAAGGGTCCAACCCTCCCCAGCAACCACCTGAAAAGCTGCCATTGCCTTTTCCCTTCTTTTTGCCGTCTTCCATCCAATTTAGATTCCAAATGGTTCCCACCTGAAATATTTTCTCAGCTAAGTGGTCCACAGCTGAAGTACTAAATGCCTTCCTCAGATCTGCATTTCCCATGTCTGCCGCGTTTCCCTCACTCACAGATTCCCCAAAGCTGTTTCACTGAAGTATTTGGGCTTTCTGGCAAAACACATCCCAGTTGGCCCGAACCGCCTGTTGCTCTGGCTTCTGTTACTCTTGCTATTTGGGGAAATTTTGCGCTTTAATATTTAGGCCGTTAGTTTGTCAGAAACACAAATTACACGTAGGGGCCTGCAGCTCGAGAAAATGGTTTCGTTCCCCTTTTCGTTTGGAAGCGAACGCTGCATTTGCTTTTCTCCCCGGGGTCCCTGGATCTCCCAGATGCCTCGGTGACCGTCGAATTCCCTGAGCATCCTGGCCCCCCATGCAGCTCCATCGGACGCTGTGGGTCCATTCTGATATACCAAACATTTCCTGCTCAAATTCTCCATGGTTTGGTGAGGATGCTGAGGCTCAGGTGTCCCTCAGCCTCCAGGCATGGAACGATTACGGACAAAGCTTTCGCTCAAGCGATGCACATGCAATCCAGGGCAAGAAGGCATCGAAACATGCAATGTCTAAATGATATCTAAATGTGTACCCAGGGGTCTAAATGGCATCTAAGTGTGTACCCAGGGGTCTAAATGGCATCTAAGTGTGTACCCGGGGTCTAAATGACATCTAAATATGTACCCGGGGTCTAAATGACATCTAAGTGTGTACCCAGGGCTCTGAGATGCTTTTAAGGAGCCAGGCCATGCATGACGTACAGACACAGTGCCATGCTGTGGGCACATGGTCCTGAGCAACCCAGGGCTCCCAGCCCGGTCCCAGTCTGGGGCTACGAAGTCACTTTGGAAAAATAAAAACATTTTCCTTGTGAAATAGCCCCCCCAGATGATGTCACCTACACCTGCCTGAAAAGCAACTTTGAACCTGCGCCGGCGTTCTATCATCACTTTTATGCTGCATTTGGGAATTCGTGAGGAGGTGAAAAGTTCGGTGTTGAAATGAAAAAGTAGAAACAATTCCCCCGCTTCCTTCTCAATGCATCCATCCTCGCTCCCCCAGACCTGCCCCACAGCTGGGGCTCCTGCCCGCAGGCAGCAGTGGACACCTCGTAGGACAGCCAGGAAGCTGTGATGGAGCTGCGACGCCTCCACACGACGACGGATTCCTGGCCCGACTGGCCCATCAGCGGTGCTGTGACATTGCAAGGTCCCTGCCCACCACTGAACTTCAAAGCAGAGCACGTTTCGTCCACACCAGCTTGGAACTGGACTCGGAGCATTGTACAGATTGAAAGAATCCTCTAGAAGTGTCCAGCCTGACCGCCCTAGCCAAAGCAACACCAGTTCTGAAGTCAAAACTAAGTTGCTCAGGGCTTTACCCAGCTCGGTTTTGAATATCCCGATTTGAGATTTAGCCTGGAGCAGAGAAGGCTGAGGGGAGCCCTCATCGCTCCCTACAACTGCCTGAGAGGAGGGGGGAGCCGGGGGGTCGGGCTCTGCTCCCAGGGAAGGGGCGATGGGACGAGGGGCACGGCCTCAAGTTGTGCCAGGGCAGGGTGAGGTTGGCCCTGGGGAACAATTCCTTCCCCAAAGGGCTGTCAGGGGCTGGAAGGGGCTGCCCAGGGAAGGGGTCGAGTCCCCAGCCCTGGGGGGATTTAAAAGCCGGGCAGATGAGGTGCTTAGGGCCAGGGTTTGGTGGTGGGATGGCAGGGGTAGGGGAGCAGTTGGGCTGGGGGAGCTGAAAGGGCTTTTCCAACCCCAACGATTCTGTGATTCTATGGTTCCAAGTATCTCAGCTTGCCCAGGAGAGCTCTACAACGTCATGTCTGGGACCCACAGCTCCCAAGGGATCTCATTTTATCAACAGTCTCACCCCAGGGCAGAGGAACTTCCCAGGCGTCGCAGCACCGCCTGCGCACCTTCAAACCAAAACACGAACCCAAAGCGTGCAATGCACCCTTACAACCAGGACGGGAGGTGGCATAAACCACCCCGGCAAGCAATAACCGACCTGCACGCCTCATTGCCTCCCCGACGGGAAGCAGAAGGGGACCCTGACCATTGTTAGCTCATCCCAGGTTACTCGGGACAAGGGGTCACATCCCTGAGCCACCGAGGACTCTGCTTGGCTCACGGGGGCTCGCAAGCGCTCCAGACAGCCCCTCGTTGGTTGCTACTCCAGGCAAGAAAATCAGCTCCTGAGCCACGGATGTGCAGTCGATTGATTCATCCATCACCGGGGAGAGGCACAGACATTTCTGCAACGCGTTCTGTGCAGCAGCCGTGAGCTGCAATGCGGTGTCATCAGATAAATCTGTTCCTCCGTGCTGGAAAACCATTTGGATTGCACTCAAATTCTCAAACTTCCAACCCGGTTCCAGGCACTATTTTTGACTTACAACAATCGGGAGCCGTTCCATAAATTCCCACTGGAGAGGCGCCTCGGTGCCTTCTCTCTCCCTGGGTTTTTTCAAAGCCGTACTCTGCAGGAACGCTCTCTGCTCGGTTGACCGCTGGGAATCCTTCGTCTCCGGGTCCTGCTGCTCCTTGCATGGCAATGGTGCTTCCGTGGGGTGCAGGCACAGTTCTGCACAACCAGCAAGGGTTGCAGACCTGAGCACACCCCCCCCCCATCCACACCTCCACCTTCCCAACCACGGCACGCACTGGCATCACATCAAGGGAGGTACCGGGAATGGGGGCCATGGTCCTGGTGCCGCAGAGGCAGAATTGGGGGGTGCAGGAGCTGTATCCATTAGGAGATGGCTGATCCCGGGTGGGAGGGTCATCCCATGAGCTCCTCCAGGGGCAAAGACGGGTTTTGAGTGAGGGACCACCGATGTGGTTGCACAGGCTCCTGTCCCCATGTGCTGGAGAGCCCCAGCTCACACCCAGGGCTACGTGGCGTCAAGACACGTAACGGCCCTGCCACCAGCTTCCATTTTGTTCCTAGCACTTGGGAAGGGGATGAAGGCCCTGGCTGGGGTGTGTTCACAGAAAGCTCTGGGCCCAGGGCAGTAGCTTGAACGCAAGAGTTCAGTGCTACTTCGTGCCCTGGGACACTGAGCCAAGCTTTCGGGTGCCCTTCATCCCAACATAGGGATGTCTGATACCCTGGTCCAATATTTGGTAGTTGGGCTGAGCCCTTATGAGTCTGCTAGGCAGAAAGGGAGGAAGATAAAACCCCGGGGAGGCTTTGCAGCTCGCAGACAGACAAACCCGGGCTGAGGCGCGGGCATCCCGCCAGCCGAGCCGGCAGCCACTGACTCAGCCTCGGAGCGACACCCAGCTCCGGGTCTGTTTAACCATAACCACATCCTTAAATAGTTGTCTTGGCTGACGAGGGCCTCGCTTTCCCCCCAGGAATTTGGATGCTCTTTCCGAGGCAGCTCAAGGCTGGCTCTCCCCAGGCTCAGCTGGCCGGTCCCTGCCAGGGCTCCATTCCTGCCAGGCTCCATCGGTCCCTGCCAGCTCTGCCCAAGCACTCGGCAGCTCCAAGCACGCCTCCAGCACAGCTCATGAGGCAATTTCCCTCTTGGCAGAAGCCATGGTGCTGCTGATGCTGCTATTCGTGGTTTGGTCGCCCCCCTCCAGATGTGAACTGGTCCACACAGATGCCCTGAAGGCTCTGGGGCGCTCATGGGACCCATCACCAAAACACAGCCCTCCACCATCACCCCAGATACAGCCTCCAAGCCACGTCCCACAGAGGCCACTTCACCCAGACCTCAGCCCAAGCAGGTGATGGCACCTGAGGCTTACAGAACAACCTGGACCACCAAGACACAATCACCACTCAGCCCTGGACGCCTCTCAAATCATGTGGCACCTTCACTTTGGGTCACACAATTCCCTGAAGACCAAAACTGAAGGCTTCTGCATATACTTGGGACAGTCTTTCTCTGGGGATATAGGCACTAACCTCTGCTGAGCCCCAGAGATGGGCAGAGAGCTGCCCAGGTCTCCTTCTGCTCCACTCCATGAACCTGAGCACCTCTGCCAAACCCAGCACAGAGCCAGCAGGAGTCCCCAGGCACGAGCAATGCTGTCCCAGTGAACCGAGCCTTTAGTGCAATGGCTCCAGCACTGAAGCACTCACCTGTAAGCAGTTCTGCGGCCCAGGATACTCTCGATGGTGCGAAGGAGGTTGAATTCAGAGCACCGTTGGCTGGAGCCAGTTTCCTCCACACTCACCCAAGGATGCAAGGGGCTGAGGAAGCAGCAGAGAGGGGCTGCTCTGGAGATGGGCTCCCCCTCCCAAAGCCACCTTCCAGTTCCCTGACTCCATCATCTCATAGAATCACAGAATCGTTGAGGTTGGAGAAGCGCTTTCAGATCATCAAGCCCAACCGTTCCCCTACCCCTGCCATCCCACCACTAAACCCTGGCCCTAAGCACCTCATCTGCCTGGCTTTCAAATCCCCCCAGGGGTGGGGACTCAACCCCTTCCCTGGGCAGCCCCTTCCAGCGCCTGACAGCCCTTTCAGGGAAGAAATTTTTCCCAATGTCCAACCTAAACCCCCCCTGGCACAACTTGAGGCCATCTCCCCTCCATGACAGCACTAAAGTAGCCATGGTGTCACTCCTGGACACCCAACACCTTAATATTTCCTTGGCTGGACCATGTTGGGTTCTAGGAGTGGTTGAGCTAAACATAGTCTCAGTGATGAGCTCCGAGACATCTGGCACAGCCCAGGAGGGACAGAGCCAAGGCCAAACCCCCCCCCAGCAGCCAGCCCCCCAAAGCCCCTGCCTCAGTGCTGAGACATGGTCCCACGCACCGGGGCAGTGGTAGCACCTTGCAAGGTTCAAGGCACGGCTGGATCCATAGCAAGGCAGAGCAGAAACAGCACGAGAGGTTGTTTATTACAGTCATGGTCACTTAACTGGCTTAAATGAGTATTTAGGAGCTATTACGGTGAATCATGACTGTGTCGGATCTGAATACGCAGCGCGGGAGCCATGGCAGGCAGGCTAAGAATTAGCTGGCAAAGATAAATGAAGAAAGATTCGAGCCCAGAGATGAACAAGGAAAATTACTCTTCAGTTTCAGGTGACACCAGGGAAAAGCCTGAGGTGTTACCAGGGGGGCTCGGGGCTGACCATTCCACCAAGCAGCGCGTGGCCAAGAGCTTCCCAGTTTCCAGAACCCTGCAGCATCGTGTGTCAGATTAGATCAGGCTAAATACTGGAAACCAGTCGATGCCAGCAGATTTGAGGGCTAGAGGGAAGGGGCAAGGACCGAGATCAGTCACCTCACTCTTTTCTCTTGGATTTACAAGTTTCTCATAAGGAAGATTTGAGCTGAGGTGCTCACACCCCTCCCACGGGGTAGGAGCATCCCTGATCTGGTCGAGAGACGTGAGACAGCGTCCAGCCAGCACAACGCCAGAGCTCCCCTGGACCCTGCACAAGCCACTGCTTTCAGCAAACGAGAGATTTATTTACAACAGTAATCACAGAGTTACAACAGCAGGGGGAATGGGATGAGCTATGAATATTCATAGCAGAACCTCATAGCCCAGGGCCAAAGAGCAAAATCTTGTGGGAATGGCTTGTGAGTAACCAATTTGGGCTTGATTTTTCCATGCATATAAAAAATATTGAACTCGTTTCTTAAGGAAGTCTTCGCCCTGATGCTCAGATCTTCTCCAAAGAGAAAGCCACCAAGAATGGAAGGCTGTAACTGCACTGATGTTGATAACCCAACAGCAAGGACTTCTGTAGGCAGATGGAAGCACCCAGCACCCAAGAGTGAAATCACATTCAGCAAATCTCACATTTTGGGGCCAGAACCCCCCCCAAGTCCTTGAACCTTGTGGCCTGACTTCTGACAACTCGGCACCAGGGAGAAAGGGCAACCCCCCTTCCTTTGGGATCTCCTTTGGGAGACTGCAACACTTTGCTGGGTCTGTAAAACACCTCCTGCTCATGCAGAGCCCCTGTGGGGGAATCACATCCCCAGCTGATCCCACCTCTTGAGCCTGGCTTATTTCCAAGTGTGGCCCTCACAAAGCCCAGCTTCATTAGCCCCAGTTCCTCCAAGCGACGGCAGCTCCCCGATGAACCCAACACCCTCCTCGCCATCCTGCCAGCTCCTCAGGCATGCCTCACGGGGTCGGAACTGTCAGAGGCCACGAAGGGATGTGTTTATCACTCTGCCACCGCCGAGATGAGCTCAAGTGGTTCCATCCATCTCAGAGGAGTCGCCCACTGACAGCCTGACTATGCCGGGGGTGCGGAGGAGGAGGCCATGGCTCCCAGCTCGATCCTCGCTGTGTTTGCCAAGCACCAACACCACGTGCGGCGCAGGGAGCTGCCTGCTGTGCCAGAGCAACGCAGAGCTGCTTGGAAGAACAAGCCCACCACAGGCACCAAGCAGCCTAGGTGCTTTGGCCAACCGTCACCTTCTTCCCACCTCATTGCTACCGGTCAAGGGTCTCTTGATTGCACGCCGTCATGAGAAAAAACAGGAATAAATTGAGTTCAACTTTCCACGGCAGCAAAGTCCCTGAGCATGTGTTAGTCTTCAGCCTGGGAATGGACACAAAGCTCTTGCCTGGAGGCAAGATTTCGGCCCAGCTCTCACCATGCTGAGACAGCCACGAGGAGACCGTAGTGGGGAGGAAAATGGAAGAGCAACGAGGGCTCTGTGCTCTGGCCAAGCTAGGATGGACACCAAGCCTGGGCCTCCAGAACCAACCTCCCCTGTTGTTCTGCCCTGCACGCCTCTGGCCAGGGTTTGATGGGGAGCAAAGCCAGGACATTTTTGGGGGGACAAGCATCACAAGCTTTACCGTTGCCATCTAAATCCTACTGCCTACCACAACCCCATGCCTGGTTATGGGGCTCACAAGCCAGCAGAAGCCCAAGACAGAAGATGGGCAGCGGAGGGGAAGGAGGGGCTGCCAAATCCCCCCACCTGGGACTCCAGCCATGGCACCGATACTCTCCAACACAGCCTTGAGCCTTTCCCAATCACAAAATGCCCCAGAAAGGGGTTGGGGCTGCAGCCTGGCAGAGCCCTGCCAAGGGAACGGTGGGTTCGCTGCCAGCGAGGCTCCCCAGGGAGATCCCACAGCCTTGGTCTCCTTCTCCAGCCCAGGCTTTGGTGGTGGTGGGTGCCCCCACCCCTCCGTGCAGGCACAGCCAGGAGGGTTGAGCTGCCCAGGGAGCTCACACTGGGAGAAAAGCAGCAGCAAAGTTACCCCAGGGAGTATTTTGCTTCCAATCCCAGCTGTCTCCCAACGAGCAAATCAATCGCTTCTGCCCAGTCCCCAAATCAACCTGCCCAAGCTGCCTAACCAGCGGCCAGCTCCATCCACACATCAGTGGCCACTGGCAACGCTGGGGAGCGAAAGGTCTCATCGCAGAGAGGCCATCGGTGTTTCTGAGCAGGGGTAACACGGGATGTGGCCTTGCCCCATCCTCCCCTTCCCAAGGACACGATATGATAATGCTTGGATATCCAAATGATAACATTTCTCGAGAAAATACCAACACGTTTCCTGTATTGGGTCAAATACATCCACGCAGGGAAGTGGGGGGGGTGGGTGTTTCCACAAAAGGTTGAAATTTTCCATTGAAAATTTCTGTAGCAAATGTCGCCACTTCCATCAAAGTTTTGTACGAAAAGCTAATTCCAAACAGCTGTTGGGACACTTTTTTATTTGTTTGTTTCTTTATGATTTCTAAATAGAGCCTCTGCCCATAAAAATTATTTAATTTCCTGAAAATAATGAGCCTTTTTTTAAGAGTTTTGGCAAATACTGGGGAGAAAAACGTTTAAAAAAATTTAAAAAATCAGAGCCTGGTGCAGGGGCCGTGTTTGCCGTCCTGCGTCCCCCCGTTGAGGGACGCTGCAGCTGAAGGAGCGATGGACCAGCACCCACATCCCTGCTCAGGTTTGCGGGTGCCCCTCACGCTGCATCCTGGGCTGGATCCCTGCTGGGGGGGTGATGAGGACCCCCCTACCCAGGGATGGGGCTCTTTGCTGGGGGGACCTCATCCAGGGTCTCAAACAGCCCCATCAGGCTCTTGCATGCGCCGTCTGCTGCAGACTCGTCCCCCCTTGCTCCTGCCCTGGCCCTATGGAATCACTTAGGATAAATGCAAGAGCCTCTTTGTACCCGATGAGTAATTGGGCAGCGCTTCGTCACCCAGGGTAATTGCTGTCCCCCTGCTGCAGTGACCTGCAGAACACAGCCTCCCTGAGCTTGTTAAACGCTGCCACGCGCCGCCGTTAATTGGCTTAGCCCAAAAGCCCTCCACTTTGGCAGGGTTTAGGCCCTAATTACAGCAAATTATCCTTCATCCGTTATTCGTGAAATGCAGGGCTGCACTGTGTCCTAATGCCAGCTCTTGGGAGAAGGATGGTTGGTGTCCCCAAGCCACCAGCGTCCCCAAACCACCGGTGCAAGGTTGACAGGGTCTGCACCACCTTGGTGCCACTCACCAGGGCGCTGAAGGAGGGGAGGTCTTCTCCCCACAGCAAATTTTGGCAGCTGGATGGGGCTACGCCAGGCTTGGGATGTCAGGCTGCCCCAGCAGCATTGCCAGCACCCCAAAGCCCCATCCCCTCAGGCTGGCACCCACAGATCCTTCTGTTCATCCCTTGGGCTGCTCTAGGCCCTCTTCTGCCTTCCAGTTCGGGCTTTGCCTTCCCAAAGCCTTATTCTTTCTGCCATGCCATGGCACTGCCCTCCCCGAGGGCAAATCCAGCCCCCGGGACACAGCCTGGCGGAGGCTGGCAGAGGGGTTCAGCTGCGATCCTGGCACCATGGGCTCCAACAACTCTGCCTCCCTCTCCCCAAGAAGCGTATTACTGATTCTAGGATACTGGCCCCCCAAACGCAGTGCTCTCTCTGCTAGCCCCACTAGCCCTGCCAATGAGCCCCCCGCAATGCCGCAGCTGCTCCACCAATTACCCCCACCCAGCTTTCATACAGAGAAGGTGAGCAAGGAGCTCAGCAGGTGAGAGGCTGGCTCAGCACCCTCAGCATCCAGGATGGAGAAGGGTGCTGCTCAGGGCCAGAGAGGATGCGTGGCCTCCTCGGATGTCCCTCCACTGAGGGGCTGGCCACTGATTAAACAGGTGCCACCATCAGCATCCTCAGCACCAGCAGCAACCCTACTGCCTGGGGGTCTCCGTCAAGGACAGAGCGGATGCAGCCAGGCCTCCTGCGGGTCCCTGGTCCCAGCCTGCCAGCTCTTGGTTCCCACAGCATCTCCAGCCACCTCTTCCCCCACACCACAGCACCGATGAGGCCGTCGAGGGACGGGGGCTGGGGGGGGGGCGGAACGTGTCTGCCAGCATCGTACAGTGTAGATCACATCCAGGTAATTGGGAACAGGGTCAGTGGAGCAGAACTGAGCCCCCAGATACAGCAGGCTTAGCCTGCGAGGCTGTAATTCCTATCGCCCTGATCTGACACCCTACTAATAGAGAGAAATGCATTAAATAACCCCCTGCGCCGAGCCAAGCAGCGGCAGCTCCAAAGGACTGCCAGGAATCAGAACAGGCTCGGGGCTGGCGTGTGACAAGGACAGCAATGTCCCCAAACACCAGAGAGTTGGATTAATTCACCCTCATTCACTCAAACATCCCCGCAACGCTGAATCTCACGTGCTTCTGGTGACACACCGCCCCCGCTGCTAGCAGAGGCATCCCACTGCCGAGCATCCTCTCCTGCCAGCTGCTTCTTCTCAGTGGGGAAAAGGAGAAAAAGTTGCCCTTTGCGAGGCCAAAACCTTCAAGCAAATGATGGGCTCAGCTCACCGAGCCTGGCCCCCGCCACAAGGCACCAGCAGGTCAGCATTGACCCAGGTGCAAACCCATCCTGCCTGAGGAACGGGGAACTCTCACCACCGGCCAAAATTGTTTCTGCATCTGCCTCATTCCTGCTGGGCCAGGGTCCCGCAGCTGAGCCCTGTGCTGCTGCTCAGGAAGATGCCCAGGAGCTAGAGCCTAGGTGGGGTTGCGTGTTTAAAGCACACTCCAACACCTCCTTAGTGACCACAGTCATGTGGCCCCGGACCAGCCAAGACCACAGAAACTGGGTCCAGCATCCCATCGCCATGAGCTGCAATCGCTCCCGGGAGCCAAGGACACCTACGAGAGCTGTCCCATGTCAGGGCCATCCGGTTCAGGAAGCCCTGCAAAGACCTAGGGAGGCTGCAGGCTTCCCTGCAGGAAGATCTGGAGAGGCTGGAAGAGTGGGCTACCAAGAACCTTATGAACTTCAACATGGACAAGTGTAAGGTCTTGCACCTGGGAAAACACAATCCAGGAGTGCAGCAAGGGCTGGGATCCACCCAGCTGGGGAGCAGCTCTGTGAGAAGGGACCTGGGGGTCCTGGTGGCCAACAAGCTCCATAGGAGTGAGCAGGGTGCTGCTGCAGCCGAGGCCAACAGGGTGCTGGGGGGCATCAACAAGGGCATCACCAGCAAATACAAAGGCATCGGGCAGATAAAGCGTGCCACGGTGGTCCTCTGGCCCCAGGATTAACCAGTTCCAGGTCCCACATCCATCCTTTGGCATCTCCAAAACTGCACCAGGCTGCCCCAAGCAGGAGCCTGGACCAGTGCCTTCAGAGGTCCTGCCCTGCTAACTCAGCTGCATCTCAACCCCAGCCCCATCCTAGAGCCCTGTGCAAGACCTTCATCCCCATGAAGCTCTGCCCTTTGCACTGGGGACACAGCAAGTATTATTATTATTATTATTATCATCATCATCATTATCTATTACATTTAATCCCCAGTGGACCAGGCTGGAGAGGCTGCGCCCCAAGATACAGCCCATGGGTGCAGATATCCCCATCCCAGGTACCAATTTGACTCCTTATTCTTTTTTTAGAGCGATTTATAAGCACCACCAAGACCTCTGCACACACCAATGCCTTTACAGCAGCGCCATCGTGGTGGCTGCCAGCAAGCTCAGGCCTGTGCGGCGCTACTATAACTCAGTGCTGCAAAATATTTGCAGCCCACCGTAAATCTGCTCACTCATGAGAAGTATTTAAAAATAATTTAAAATCCTTCTCCTGCTTATGTGCAGGCTGAGCACTGCCTTTCTGTCCAAACTATCTGTACCTCCTAGGAGATTGCCTGGGGATGAGGGATGTCCCAGGGCAAGGGGGAAACGGGCTCTTCCTCGGGCAGGATCCTGCCCACAGAGACACCTCCTCAAGTGCTATAGGATGCTCGTCGTGACCCACAGGACATGGGGAAAGGGGTTTCAGAAGGCTGGCGAGCGGCAAGGCTCCCATCCCATCCCAGTGAGGCTCTGCCAAGCAAAGCAGCAGATCCAAGATGCCCAGAGGTGCACCCCACCACCCAACAGCATCCAAAAGGGATGGGGGTTTGGAGTCTCTGGCTCCACCCGAGTCTGAGCTTGGTTCAAGAGAGGAAGAGCCAGGCAGGGGGAGCCTCCACCTCTCCCACCACCACTACGGAGCTCTCCGAGCAGAGCTTAGAGATGGGTCACTGTAGCAGTTGTGATTTCTGCTGCTTGTTGAAGCTCCCTCTTGGGTCCTGGGGCTCTCTGACCCAGCCGGGACAGCAGCTCACCAGCTTTCTCACGGGGAGGAGCAACCCCTAGCTTCCCAGGCCCCAGATCACACACCAATTTTGCCAAAAAACCAAGAGGTGGGCTTAGCGCAGTGTCACCTTGAATCCTGAGGCGACCAACAAACCCACGCTGCAGACCAGACTGTGGTGAAGGCCTGGCAGATGCAGCAGTCACCAGTACAGAGCTCACGGTGGCTAACCCTCACTCCTCCTCCACGGCTGAAATCTCATTTTGTTTGGGTAACTGCCTTCGAGCCACTGCATCTCTGCAGAAAAGCTGCTAAGGAGCAGCAAGCAAGACTGGGAACATCCCATGTACATGCCAGAAGCCCCCATAGGGAGCACCCAGCACAACTTGCCGTGCAAGGAAGGATTTTTCTGAATACTGCAGTGGTATCACCGGAGACCCAGAGCTCTGCCCCTCTGCACCGCTGGTGCAGACAGCGACCCAGCATTCACAGGTTAAGCCAAGCAACATGAGATTTGCTAACCCACCACGGCTGGGTTACAGCAGCTCTCCTGGGCAGACCAATTACTTTTACGGTCTTGATTCAGGTCTTTTTTTTTCTCCTCCCCCAACACCAGTTAGAAAAAGTGAAAAAGCACACAGAGTATAAGAATTTTTGCACGCACTTCACAGAAGCATCCCAAAAGACGTGGACAACAGGTTGCATATACCTACCCGGGCTGTTGGAGACTCCTGTCGGATCTGCGGCGATGGCAGAAGCAGGGCAGGCGATGACCAGTCTTGATTTTCAGAGGGCACTGCCTCAATTTCTGTGCGGTCTTGGCGATGACTTTCCCCCATCCCTGATGAGGTTCAAGCATCTCAAAGCCATTCACTTGCGCTCATCAAAGACACCACATTTGTGCTGAGCGATGTTCAAATAAAGGGTAAGATGCTGCACACACGATACAGCCTGCGTGCAGAGATGCTAGATGGGATCTGTCCCAGAAAAAGCCTCGCTGAATGAGGCCCACATCAAACATTCATCCACCATTTCTGAAGGCAGCCAGGTACAGGGATCCCCTATCTCACAGCTGATTTCTGTTCAGATCTTTAGTTTGTGTGCTAGCGTTTAAGATATTTGAGTGAAAACCTGAAATTATTTCACTGGCAAAAGCACCAGTGAGAAAACTGTGATGAGGGAGGCAGCAGGGACCATGGCCCACCTGCAACCCGCCCCGTGAGCAGCAGAAATACCTGGCATGGCAGCCAGGCAGGTCCGGGCATCTCCTAAGGGGACAGGGCAGACTCTGCTATTGAATTTGCCACCCTCATCACCTCCCACTCCAAGATAGCTGCTAGAGTTAAATGTCTCACTCACGGGCTGCGAGATAATCCCATCTACATTCAAAGGAACTGATCTGGACGCTCGGAGGAGAAGGAAGAACTAGCAATTATTCCCTTTAATCACACCATCAAGGAAGCGCTGCCCTGCATCGTCCTTTTTTGTGCACAGGCAGAACACAGCAGCAGATCAGTCCTTTGATTTCCTATTCCACAATCAATATTTTTTTTTCCCCAACCTCACTCTCCATTACGAGGAGGCAGCTGACGAATCGACCCACATCACAGCTCCCAAACTGAGCCTCCAGCAGAAGCCCAAAACCTAGAAGCGGTGTAAGTGTGCCAGCAGCTCACCCTCTGACGTCTTCCCGTTGCTACCTGGGACCCCCAGGCCACGCGTGCCATCCCCAGGAAGCACGAGTCCATCTGGCGAAGAAAGCCACGCTTGTAACGCGCTTCACACGGTAAAAGCGCGTGTGAACTGCGCCCTCTTTTCTCATCTCACATAATAAACACCTCAGCTACAAGAGGTGATGTTCTCTACCTGTTACTGCATTTTATTTACCAATTTGTTGCTGCTCTGTCCATCCCTACTCCTGACCACTGTTCTAGTGCTCTCCCTGCTTCCTCGTAGCCAGTTACAGCCTCTCTCCTCCGCACCATCCGATTAACCCAGCAGAGAAATGCGGTTGTGCGCTCTTTCACGGTACCAGCCAACACGATGAACAGAACACCAGAAACAATAATGCTCCCCCTGCAAAGCTGTGGATATATAAATATTATCACTGGCAGCAAACTCCCCCCCCCGCAACTGGCCTCGAGAACCTGCCTGATGATGCCAACTCCTCCATCCCGACTCCGCTCCACACCAACAAAGAGCCATGTGCAAAGTCCTGATTGTATTTGGTTTAGTAAAGTGCAAGACACTGCAGCAACAGAAGGCTTATCGGTGCAACTCTGTACAAGAGACAGGCATTAGCTCAGACCAACATGCCTTACAAGCACCTCTAAGATCTTTTCAGGAAGGCTTTGAGGCCACCAGAGGATGACAGCAGATGGGAACTAGACCTGTTGCATCTCGCTCTCCGGTACCCACCTCCATCCCACTGGAAGCATGGGAAACTAAGGCCCAAACCAGTCTCCTTCAGCACAATTAAAAAAGGAGCCAACAGCAGCTGCTAGTGTCTTAGACCATTCACGTTGCAATCCACCGTACATCCTTACAGTGCAGTACTACACAGCAACGCGTAAGGCAGATACGTCAGACTCGTCCAGTTCATTACAGGGAATTCATATAATGAGGGCACACCAAATAGCCTGTCCTTCTGAAAAGCAACCAGTCTGGCCTCTTTCCCCCACAGTCCATGCTACAGCAGACTGGTGCAAGTTCAGAGATGGCGTTGCTTCAAGAGAGGTACAGGAAGCCCTTGGATGCGATTCTGCTCAGAGAACCTGCTCGGTGCTCGATGAGGAAATGTCCAACAACCTCCACGCAGCGTAGGGGTTGAGTTCATCCTGGTCTCTGCAGAGGGCCCACACATAGAGCATCCGCAGAACCTTGTCCTGGAAGGAAAATCCTGATTAGAGCGTGCGTGATGGTCACAGACCTAGCCCAGAGCGGATGGGGACGTGCTCCACACTTCCTCCAGAGATCACTCTTGCCATTTTGCTCTCTGGTTCTAAGCCCGAAGGTCCTGAATAAGGATAGCTCCAGAAACATCCACTGGATTGTGGTTCGGAATTTATCACAGTCAGGGACAGATAAACTTTTGATTTCCTAAAACAGAATTGGGGTTTCCAAATACCTCTGGTCAACACACATTAAGTGGCACCGCTGCCAAATTTGATAATATTTGACCTTATTTTTAAATACAAATTTCTCGTTTCAAATTGGTCAGGCTGCTGGGCCGTACTGCTCTCTGGAACCTCTGATCAAGTTTAGGCTCTTCCCTGCAGCTCTAACTCTGCCTGTGAGCTGCATCCCCTCCCTACAGCCCTACCACCAGCTCTCACACTTTAACTTGAACAGCTCAAATGATCCAGAAATTATCATCACCAAGTCTGAGGAGAGACAGAGAGTAAAAATACCCCAACATTTATCAGTGAAAACCAGATCATGCCAAGCCCAGCCGCAGCGTTAGCCATGGACACACGCTAATTCTGCAATCAAATCTTTGCTGTACAGACGGTGCTTTCGCCGCACGGGGTTACAGACTGAAACAGAACCGCAAGCTTTTCCGTCCTTGATGCGTGTAACAAGAACGCCAGCAGTTTTGTTCATAGAAAGGGAATAAAGATGAAAGCCATATCCCAGCACATCCTGAAGCCATCACTCTTATGAAAACAAGTCCCCCAAGAGTCTCTGCCTCTCCCAAGAAAGAGGTGACAGTGCCCAGCAGAGCCTGGGCTGCCCGGGGCCCAGATCTGGCACAGTGTCACAGATCCATTCTGCAAATCAAAGGTTATTTCGAAGTTATCATTCAACCATTAACCACGGAGAGCATTTCCCTCAGATAAGGAAGTATCACCGGGGGATCAGACTGCGCATTGGCTCAGCTCCCAGCTCTGTACTTAGCTACTACATTTTTGATCGAATGTGTGAATCTTTATGGGTTATAATTTAGCTACACAAATGTGAGGGGGTAGACTTTCTGTACCAGACCAGTCATTAGAAAACGAATGCTTTAGAAATATCACATATCATAAAGTCTTTTTTTTTTTTTCTTGCTCAGTGTTTCAGATTTACAACTTCTGAGCAAAGCTGAAGCAAGTTAAAGTGATTGAAGACTTGAGTGATAGAGATGTCTGGGATACGTCAGAAGGAAGAGCAGAGGGGACAAGAGAAGGAAAACAAAGCTTTTGCCTGCTTTGAGACAGGCTGTGGATTGACGTAGTAGCCACAGAACTTCCCTGAGCATCAAACACTAAGTTCAAGATGAAGTGGGCAACACAACTGATTTACCATTGCCTTAATTTGTATGATTTTTGTGATTTGTGATTTTCAAGGCCCATTTCCTAAGACTGCGGATGAGAGGCAATTTAATCACACACTTCAGCATCAAAGCTCTGCTACATCTGGAAAAGTTTATGTTCTTGAACAGAGGATTTCTGAAGGGATGAATAGCAGATAAGCTCAGGATTGCTGGTGATCTCACAGCATGCAGTACTGAACAAGTCACACAGCTTTCTCCCTGGAAACGAGACGTGGTGAAACATAAAAATTACGTGTTTCCAAAGTGGAGAGATTTCTGGGTTTCTGATCTGGTGCTTTTATTAATAGGGTACAGCTTAATCCAGTGCATGCTGCTGCATATATTCACAGAAAGCACGGCAGCAAACGCGTGGTCTCCCAAAGGCAGATTTCTACCGTGGCCACGCATTGCAAGGAGAAAATTTGTCCTTTAATCCCACAGCCTGCTAGGACAAACAGCGTCCTGTCTCACAGTCCTTCAGGACCTAATTTTAAAAAGATTCCCTCGACTTCGCAGCATTGCTTGCTGGGTTGTCTAAGGCCTCATTTTCCCAGATTGATTTTTGTGGTGCTCCATGGGGTCCAACCCCGTCACATCTCACTGGGGGTGAGCTTGCAACGCAGCAGTGGGAACTTGAACAACTGCGACCAGGTAAAATACTGCAGCAATTGCAAGCATACGATTTTTATTTAGGGTTTACAGTTTGAGGCTCCTTTTCCCTAGAATGTCATTTGTTCAATACGCCGCAGGAGTGGCTCAGCAGTTAACACCAAATCATAGTTACCAGTCAGCCTGCATCTGACGTTTGATTAAAGCCGAAGTTTTGTTTCCAATGGAGAATTTTAATGCATCTCCTTGATTTATTGCTGCTCCAGAGAAATCAGACAGCAAGCAGACTTTGATATCCTGTTCAATAATTATCACATCAATATCTATCTTCTAGGAATGCAGTAATTTAATGCAAGAAATCACTATATCAGCTGTTCCTCCCCTGCAGTCGATGTGACAGGTTGTATATCAGCCCAGATGGGCCCCATCATTAAAATTAGTCCCTTTTTTTTTTGTAAACTCATAGCCTGGACTAAAAAGAATGGTTGCAAAAAGCCAACAGTTATTAAATGCATGTATTAATTTTAATGGAAGTCTGCTAGAAACTGCCAGCTCCAGGCATCTCACAATGTCCCCCATTATATATCATTAAGCTCCTTAAACATTGCACAGACACGATGCAAGCCAGAGCTGTCTGGATTAGGGAGCCACTTGAGAACAAAGGTATTGCCGAAAACGCACAAGCTCCTCGAGCCTGCTGTGTCATTAACTCTGGTGACAAGCATATCCCGTGGTTACATCCGACAGGCTCAATCCAGCATCGCTCCCAACAGAACATGCTGGCTGGATTTGCGGTGTTAAAGCTAAACCACAGCGAAGTACAACCCAGAGGGATGCCAGGGATTTGCTGCACAAATCGCCCTGTGTCAGAGGTTCCCGTTAGAATGCTGTACCATGCACAGCATTTAACCCAGCTGGATATGGGGGAGTTTCAGTAAGTAAAGGCTTGCAGCACCATAAGATATTTTGTACTTGTGTAGGGAGGCAGCAGCCAAAAGCATGAAGTTCTACTTCCAGTTGGTTTTGGTGATTCTCCCCATCTCCTGCAAATGACTTAACTAACTCCAGCTCTGTTCTTACAGTGCCCTTTATGAAAGGAAAAGGGAGAAGAAAAGAACAGGGATCAGGTGGAAGCTGTGCGATGGAGCTTTGACAGCAGGACACGTCCCAGAAGGTGCCAAAGGAGCAGAACTTGCAGGAGACAACTGCAGGCAGGGAGCGTGCTGGCCGGGCACAGCACCAACAACTGGAAGAGCAAGCGCTGCCGGTGGTCGTAGCTCCAGCTCCTCTCCCCACTGTGAATTTAAAATATCCCTTTCTCTGTCCATTCTAGATGTTTGCAGACTCTCCTTATATACAGTAATTTTCGATTAATGAGTCATAACACTTGGAGTCTGACAGGACTAAATAGCCTGCACTGAGCTGCACCAGACCTGACCCACAAGATGCAATATTCTGTGTACCAGTGCATGTCGTACGGATGCCCAGAGGCACCCAGATGAACCCGTAATGACCGAGATGGCTATGAGGGGACCCAGGGAAGCCGTACACAGCCGACGAGCATCACTTACCGGATCACCTTCCACCACTTCCCCTTTCTGGTTCTTAATTACCATCACGACCTGAGCCTGAAAAGTGATGATTAATACTGGTCCCTGCTCCATCATCTTCCCCATAGCCAGCTGCAAGGAAAGAAAATTCCATTAGAAAACAAGAGGATTTCTGCAGGTGAATGTAAAAGCATCAAGTCTTTAACAGAGCTGCTATGGCCTGACACAGCTAACAACCCCATCTTCTCCCCAAGCTGAATCTAGTTATTTTAATCAGGTTATACCTGCTCTGATAACACAGATGCTGTAGACCTTATTGCAAAGCATTTTCCTGACAACTTTCCCTGTACTTGAAAGCTTTCCCGAAATTGTTCTGAAAGGTTTCATAGTTTTTCCAAGTCTAAAAATCTGGGAAACACAAACGAGCTCTGTTCCAGTATTTCCAAATTAGAAAGCAAAAATAAAAGAAATCCTGCTCTTAAAAAAATGACATTTTCTGAAGAAAGTGCATCAGCTAAAGTTTTTTCTGTTGCTTTTAAATAAATCTTCAACATGAAGCTGTACTGAACGAGGTAAAAAGAACTAAGCAAGAAAGCCAACAGCATCCTGGCTTGTATCAAGACTGGTGTGGCCAGCAGGAGCAGGGCAGGGACCGTGCCCCTGTGCTGGGCACTGGGGGGGCCACCCCTCGAATGCTGGGGTCAGGGTTGGGCCCCTCCCTCCCCGAAGGACCTGGAGGGGCTGGAGCGTGTCCAGAGAAGGGCAGCGGAGCTGGGGAGGGGTCTGGAGCCCCAGGCTGCTGGGGAGCGGCTGGGGGAGCTGGGGGGGTTCAGCCTGGAGCAGAGGAGGCTGAGGGGAGCCCTCATGGCTGCCTACAACTGCCTGAGAGGAGGGGGGACCGGGGGGCGATGGGAGAGGGGCACCGGCCTCAAGTTGCGCCAGGGCAGGGTGAGGTTGGCCCTGGGGAACAATTCCTTCCCCAAAGGGCTGTCAGGCACTGGAAGGGGCTGCCCAGGGAAGGGGTCGAGTCCCCAGCCCTGGGGGGATTTAAGAGCCGGGCAGAGGCGGTGCTGAGGGCCAGGGTTTGGGGGTGGGATGGCAGGGGTAGGGGAGCGGTTGGGCTGGGGGAGCTGAAAGGGCTTTTCCAACCCCAATGATTCTCTGATTCTAAGCAACAGAAAGAATTCAAGGGGAGAACCTTTTGTTTGACAGGATTTTTTTCTCTATTCTAAGGTCACTCCATTAAATATTTAAAGAGCTTATTAATTGAAATGCAAAGAGGAATGGAGAATTAAGTTTTGTTTCCCAAAATTGTGCTTTTAAAAAAATACAACCCTCTTTCTGCCCCTGTTGTGGGAATGCAGTATGCCATGGAACAGTAGCTTGCTCTTGAGTAACTCTGGAGTTACGGGCTATATTACCCAAATAGGCAATCATACGGCTTCAAACTTAAGGTAGCACAATTTTACCCTTTCATATATGACAGATACTGTTTCAAAACCATTGCATTTTATCACATAATAAAGAAATGTATCACAACAGACAGTTACAAGACCGTGCCATAATTCACAAAGGCATATATATTGGTTTTGCTTTTTTTTTTTACTCTTCCCTGAGGAAAACTCAGCCCTGCTGCAATGCTCCTCTGCGGAACCCGAGGGAATCCTTTCCCCAGCTCTGCAGCAATCCCAGTCCACACTGCATTTCTGGAACTGGCCTGACTCCCTCAGCAGTGCCTAATGCCTTCCACCCAAGCATCAAACCCCAGATCTCACAGCTCCTTGTCAGACCAATTTCCACGACAGACATTTTATATGACACTACCTGGCATTGATAATTGGACAACATAAATCTGTATGTGGGTTTCCAGAAGGAGGAGGGCTGTATCACTGGCTCGGCTGTATCCCTTATGGGCACCAAGGCTTCCATACTGGTATTTCTTTTTTTTTTGTTGCTACAATCCCTAAAACCCTCAATAATCAAGACAGTATTTATACCATCCCTCCCACACTAAGTTCAGACACCCCGCTTCACAAATCACATACTCAAAATACATTTAGCCAGCCAAATAAATAGTCCTAAGAGATATCAAGGATACAAAACTCCATTAAATTTAAAGGCAGTCGTTCTCTAGTGAAGCAGAGAGTGCTCAAGCGAGTACCTGGAACATGACTTCAGATGTTTATGTTTGAAAGACTTGATTTTAATTTTAATGCTGCAAACTCTGCAGCATGTGAAGTGCTTTAAATCTTCTAAACTTCCCAACCTCACTGAACTGTGTTTCTGGATGAGATCACTCAACACACTCCCATAAATCTCCTCTAGGGAACCGCATTTAAAAATTTAAACACATAACACCCTTTATCCCCTTTTCTTGCAATACAGACAGCATAACAAGAACAGCGCTCATTTATGTTCCGTAGCGATCATTTTCCAGCTAAGATGATGCATTCCTGAGAAACTTCATGTGAAAACACAGGCATCTAAAAGGAGTTAATAACAAACCGTCTTCCCAGCTACCACTCAGAATCCATGCACCGCTCTGTACTAATTAGCACTGACAGAGGAAAGAAGTTATTAAGCACAGAATGATATTGAGTCTCCTAGACACTAACAATACAGAAAAAACTTTGATTTAAATAAGACGCTTTGAAAAAAGCAATTGTGTTTATTACTTCCATGGCTTTTTGTTAGACCACATTATTTATTGCTGAAGATAATCAAGAGAATTGCAGTTGCCACAGAAATTTTCCTGCTTATTTGGCACATGCTTGCAGTTAATATCCAGAGTTACCGAAGAGGTAGGAATGGCCTCCTCTGAACCCAGAGGGATGAGAGAAAATGAGAAGCCTATCAAGACTAAAAGGCAAAACAGTCCTAAGGAAGGGGACCAGACGCGAGCCTTTTGTGCTAGGAGATGCCCTGTAGATGATCTTCTTGCTCCCTGTGAAGATATGTGGTCATTAATCAAGTCAGTTCCCACCATTCTTTTGTAGAGCTACACGGGTCAAACTAAGGCTCTTGCTGTAGGGCATTTGCTCAGGTGTTTCTGGAGCTCTCCTGCACCGACTCCAGCTTTTTAATGATGTGGACACAAAAAGAGCGAGTCCTGCACAGGGCTGCACAGAAGTCACTATCAGCAGTCCTCTTAGCAAACCAACAGCATCAGGCTTTGTTCTCTCGGTTTTCCAGGATCGTTGCTGAATCCCTCCTGACTTCTTGTCTTGCAGGGGGGTGAGCACAAGTAAGAAACATCTGGCCAGCCAATACACCCAGCAACATCTGGAACAGCTCTCACTTTCTGAACAGCATCCTTTTATCACCATGCTCCGTTTCCATCTCTACCTGAAAGCTTCCAATCTTCCACTTCCTTACCTTGGACCAGATCACCTCTGGGTTTAGACCCCTGTTAAGTAGCTCTGTGTTCTCTGTTCCTACAGGAACGACCCTGCAGTTGGCTTTAGGGTAATCATATGAATGGATCCAGCATATAATTTTATTGAGGATGATACTGCACAGACAAGTATACCGTAATACTTGGTTCCACCAGGAGCCTGTAGTGAACGTTGCTGCCTTTGAGTTACCACCTTTGATGACAAACGGCTGCTCTGACTGCAGCCCGTTTCCACCCATGTTTTAAAGCACTGGCATACAGCCCTGTTCCCCTCCTCCCCTTGCACACTCCCTTTGAGGCAGAGCTGGTTATGGGATATGAAAGGTCTGACTAAAGGTGGTAATTTCTTTGAGATACCTTTGCCACTGAAGGAAAGAAAGATCTGAAAGAAAACTGATGCGCCAGTGACAGATGACACTAAAGACTTAATTAAATGAAAGTACTACTGTAGACTTACTGCTAAGTGCAACAATAACACTTCTGGCTCCTCAATAAAGGGGAACATGGAGAGCGTTACGACTGTGCAGACATTTGGCCAGAGTCCCCAGCTACCAGTACTGCTCCTAAGGCGGCAACGGCTCCCCTCACGGCCATTACCTCCCCACTCATCAAGAGCCAGCCAGAACAGTCATTAAGTCTCCCTAACGGCCACTCCTGCACGGCACAACCTTGAGTCACAGAAGCGCTGTGTGTTATCATACAGAGTAAGCATCAACAAAGCCCTCCATGAAAGCACTGGGTCAGTGCTATTTGCCTTTATCATTAGCCTTTCCCAATCTATATGCTGGTGATTAAGACCAAGGTGCCCTGCCAGAGAGGAGACAAACCGCAATGCTGCAACTTGGGCTTGATCACACAAGTAGCGCATCCGTCCCATGGGCTCTCCCTTCCAGCAGCAGTGCTCTGCTAGCAGAAATGGCAAACACCAGAGCAGCATGAGGCAAAAAACCCCCAGCAGTCAGAGCAAAAAAAAAAAAACCCCTCCTCAGGTCTTGAGTTTCTAACTCATCCCCCAAGGTGAAATATAGAAAAGGACACTCACATCAATGTTGTCAATGTCAAGAATCCTGGAGTGGAACTGGAGACCCATGGCTTTGGCTTGCTGGATTGGATGAGCAAGCTGGCTGTAAGTCTAAATGAGGCAACAAACTTACATTACATGTTTGAATTTGTTCTGTCACAAAGAAAAAGGGATTTTCTGCTTAGAGAGAAGCATCAAAAGAGAATAAAAGTCAGCTTTTTGCAACTATGCTGAACACGTATGTCTTGCAAGATATTAAACAGCTACATCAAACGCTCCGGGCTTCACATAACCACGCTCTCACTAAAAATCCCATCGCCCCAGGACAGAACAGGAGATCCATCATTCACACCAGAGTACGTACACCAAATCCACCTGACAGCCAAGGCACTTGTGATTCTGATTTGACAGCAGACAAGGAGAAACAGTCTGGGAACGAAACTATTTTCCTAATACCCAGCCAGACCCTGGAGGCAGACCAGCATTTCCTGGCTCCTTTTAGGCACATGCACATATGCTTCATTATTTATGCATCAAGACTGTTGTTGGAGGTAGTGAATTTCTACTTGCTTCCAGCATTATCATCATATTCTTGGCAGGCAGAAACAAACAGGAGGCAGACCTTACCTGCCTCCCCACCACGGATCTTCTAACCTTCATCACAAGCATTTAAATGCAAATATCCTACAGAATTATACTGGCAAAGTCGCTGGAGTGACGTTGGAGCTACAGATCAGGGATTCTGAAGAAAGTAGGCAGACACAGCTCTGTGAGCCACATACTATACCTAAGTCAGTGGGCTGGCAGCAGCGTGCAGCTTGGTTTATACCTGCCACATAAATAAGTTTTTGTCTTAATGGTTTGTACTCCAACACTTTAGTGACCAGTGTCACAAACTTAACATCTGTGGTATGATTCTGTTCAAGAGCTTTTATGTCCTGGATTCTCATTAATAGGACTCCCGTTTCCTCCCTTGGCTTATTTTACAGATGATTCCTCACTTATGAGCTTAAGTTCTAACTACAACTAGCTTAGGAGGGTTTGCTTTTTGTCTGCAAACTGCAGTGAATCTGCTGCTTCCCTCTAGAGCTTTGAGAGGAATTCTGTGGTGTCATTTCAAAGCTTTCTTGAACCAATAAGGCACTTTCTTTACTTTCAGACCGCTTTGAATATCTTAGTCTTACATACTGCAATATTGCTACAAAGATGTTCATCAGAAAAAAATGAAATTGCCTCTTCCAGCGTGTGCGCTTCCAGCCCTCTGGTGGTGGTGATCAGTAAGGAATTTAAGCGATTAAATTCTTTACAAACAGAACAACTATGGCTCTGCCTTGCCTACAACACAACTGTTTTGGAGCAGAGTGAAGACCAGAACAAGCATCCATCTACATTGTCAGGAAGGGATCTGCTTTCATGAAGTTAAGTGGACAATAAGACAATCACGGAATTGCAACCAATTCACATTCACTGTTTTGAGAAGTGGATCCAATATCCAACCAGTTTTTGTACAACAAAACAAAATTCAGTTTTCTGCAGTGAGATTATCCAGGCTGCAGATGATCTATGCTGCAATGTCAGAAAAACTTCGGCCTGCCAGGACTATTTCGTGCGATACTGCAGTGGAGTTGTGGTTGTAGAGTAGCTCCAGGGAAACGCATCACCTTTTTGGGTCAGCTCAAATGCCTCTGCACCTTCTCACCCTGTATCTGAGATACAGACTCTGCTAAAGCCCGTCCAAATCAAGAAGGGCAGTGCAGAACTGGAGCTAGTTAGACTTGTTTGAGCTTAGCTCTCGATGCACTCTCTGTCTCTAAACAGCTTTCCTCTCACATCCAGACTATTCCAGAAGTCCAGCATATGCACTTGACTGCGTTAGTGTTTTATATATGGGGAAGCAGCTGGGCAAAGCAGGTAAGCAACATCACAGCTAGAACAGTCGGACAGCTTGCAAGCAAAGAAAGCACAATGCACCTGCTTACAGGAGAGAATCATCACCTTTTCAGGCATTTTTAGTAGCTCTACTTACCGCTTCATAGCACCAATCTTTGAGGATATCAAGCTCTCCAGCCATCATAGCCTAAAAGAGAAAATCAAATAAAATATGAGCATTTTAAAGCACCTCCTATATCAGAGAGTTGAAATTATCAGCACTTTCAGCAGCAAACTACTTTAAATCCTACATCTTGTGAAACCCTGAAGGAGGACAGGAACTTCAAAGAGAACAGCAATAAGAACTTCTATAAACACACTCATACTGAGTCAGATGTACATAAACCTTCCGATAATTCAGATAAAAGCTGTCTTAAACCTTCTTGTCCAAAAAAGTCAGCAGAATGCACACTGCCCAGAAATCCTGGGAGGTGGGATCTACCAGAAGCAGGAGTACGAACCAGAAGTAGATCTACAGTTTTCAAGACTGCAAAAAATCCAGGGCACAGAACAAACAGAGAAATCACACAGCCACTCATGAAAAGGTTTCTCTTTAAAACACTGCGTAATAAACACCTGGAATTCACAACAAGACAGATGCTGGGAATGTAGCAGATTTCAGAATAAAGATAGTTATATGTGGCAGGGTGTTTTTCAATGTCATGCCGATAAATCTTCATACATGATGGCACCTGTAAGCTGGGCTGCCTACAGTTTGAAAAATTGATTCTCCAAGAGTCAAGAGCCCATTTTTTGCAGCTTGCTTTGGTGGCACCGTTAGAAAAAGCAGATTCACCATCACAGGTCGGTCCTATTTCACTGTCAACATTACAGTTCCAGTCCCAGATCTGATTCACAAGCCAGTGTCACTACAAAGACAGCAGTGACAAAACCTAACTCTTCATCAGTTTGAACGTTTGCATCTGTCAGCATAAGTTCGTTTTTATTCATCCTATAATGCTACCTCATAAGTAGGAGCATCATAAATATTTCTACATGTGTATTAGCATGTATCAATTTGAGGTGTGATCACTCACTGCACTGGTTTGTTGGATGAGAAAAATAACACTTTGCTCTCTCTTAGCGTTCGTTTATCTCTTCACGCCTCAGGTTTTCCAGCCCCATGCAAATCTCTCAAAACAATTTCTGCTGTACTTTTTTGAATCCCCTACTTTCACTCTGCCTTTTCTGACATACTGTTGGAGGGAGAGGAACTATATCCACTTATACCTGATGTCACATCCTTCATCAGTGCCATCCTCTTGAGTGGTTTTACACTTTAGTCTTTAAAAATATTAAGTTCCACATACTTCCTTGACTAGTGCCAGAAATATTTTCACTGAACCATTTGTCATGACCCGGTCTTCTTCCCAGGCAGCTACAGATCACTTAGAACCCAGTCGTACATAGGACATTCCCTTATCAATATTTGAGATGATCATTTGCCCAGTAATGTTCATTCACCCACTTCAGTTTGATCTCAGACCATTTCTCATGGGAGAAGACGGTTAGCTGTTTTCAAGGCCAGAAAAAAAAACAAACCTGCTAGTCTACTCAATCATGAAATATGGTATTAAACTAAATTGTTATGTGGGATCCAACTTGCTCTTCCCAACGTTATCTCACATTCTGTGCAAAGCTGGATGCTTGAGAAGCAAATGCTGTCCCAGCTTCTAATTTTAGCATCAGAAAACTAAAAGAAAATCTCCCATGTTATTTAAAGGAAAAAAAATATAAAACAAATGCATTATACTCTAGCCCCACCTTACCTCCAAGACATTGGGGATGATATCATACTCGCATTGCTTTAAAAACCGATCTTTGTCAAAGGATGGATCCACTTTGAGTATCTCCGTCAAAACCTCAGACATTTCTGTCTTCGAGAACAATCCACCTAATAAAAAAATTCAGTGAGACTGGTGGCACAATGACTGTTGTCAGGAAACAAGAGAAAGACCTTTGGTTAAATACCAGAGGGAAGGAAGAGTCGCCTGGGAACAATTGCAGACTTTAGGGTATGCTTGAGATTTATCTCATACAAGCACTTGTCACCACACTGCACTTCTGATCCAGTAGCAGGTTGCTACACTGCATGAGACTGGATAATGATCCATGCAAAGTATTATAAAGCTCCGGAATCTGTCCCAAAGGTTAGTAACACAGGGAGGACAACAGCACTAACAGTCACTAGGAACAGAGCTAACAGGCTAGAGACGCACTTTCACAGCAGTGATGAAACATTACCTATTAAGTCAGTGACTTTGTCTGTGACAGCTCTGGAAGCTCGAATGAATGCATTATCGCTTTCATCATACTTCATTTTCATTTCAAAGAACCCTGAAAGGAGAGGAGACATGAGCAGCAGTGTCCTTCCACTATATTTCTGATTTAGGGAACAACACACAATGAAGTGTAGATCAAACCTGCTAGTTCTCTTCTAAATCTCTTTGTTGATTAACAAGTCTCAATTTCAACAGTTACTTTTTCATCTTCCTGCAACGTTCTTAACTACAAATAACTGTCACTAGGAAAATGATGGTTTCTCTGACTTCAGCTGCCAGAAACTCTGGACCTTCTATGCAGATTTTCAGACTTGCTTACCCCAGTAACAGTCTGTTACACCCTGACTCACTCTGCTACAAGGGATAGCAGGACATGAAACCAACACCAGCAAGTCTAACTGCGGGGGGAAGAAATCAAGAATAGACCTTAAACCTTGCCAATTTTTAATAAAATAGCAAGACACCAGTAAGGATGCAGTTTTTAAGCAGCTTAACCTTAAGTACTTAACCTTGATAAGGAAGCAAGCCAAGCATGTCACAGAAGTCATTGATGGGGAAGGAGAACACCTGCAACCCAAAATCTCAAAGGCAGAAAGATGAGTAGGGGGTGAAGCAAAAAAAAAAAAAAAAAAGAGCCATTTAAGCAACAAACTAAGGGCTCAACCAATCCATTATCTGTCTCTGGACGTCATCGGATGGACCAGAACTGCAGAAGGAAGTTGCGGAATAATGGGCCCTGCAGGGAAGCTTCTTCCCATCACATCAATTAACAATTGGAATCCTGCCCTGAAGCTTAGGCTCCTTCCAAAAAACACACAGTGTTCTCAGTACGGGTGGTACGTAAAGGGAGAGCACACGCTGTAAAGCCTGGTGCAGCCACATCTGCAACGTTGCCTGAATTGCAAAACCACAGTCTCAGAAATAGGCGTAAAATCTAGAGAACGCAGACAGCTCGTGCAGATGGCACGGGAGGGCAGGATGCAACATGTGGGGAGCCTTAGGAGCTATGAGCACCTCTCCTTGGAAAGGCTAACAAATGGGATATAAAAACCCATTCTTGGATACAACCCAAGGAGCTCCGCTTTAAAAGAAGTTGGGAAGAAACACAATCCAAAGGTAATTATATGTTGCACTTTTACACAATCTTTTTGTTCCTTGACAAGTCATTTACCGTGCAGTACACCAGCAGCGATTATTTTGATTTGTTGAAGGATTCTGGTCTCAGGCTTCTTTTATGCCTTTCAGAAACATTAAGTGTCTACATAGCTATCAAAAGTTATTGCCCACTGCGGTACAGATACTCAGTATTTTTAGGTTTTGCAATAAAACCAGAAAGGAGGCAAAGTCCCACACATTCCAGACTTCTAAGCAGATGACAACAGAAACCAGCTCACTGAAGACAAGATTTTTCCTCATTACAAGCTCAAGGTTGGGAGGAAGAGATCTGCCTGCCCTCTCCCTGGTGACATGCATGCATGTATGCCCTGGCCTTTTCCCGGTGCCAGAGTAGATCTGACTAGAAAAAAAAAAATAGAAAAAAAGAACAGAGTTCACTTCTCTTTAAGCAATGGCGAGAGCAGGTTTTGGTACCTACAGGGAGCAGGGACTGATCAAAAACAATGCCTGGCTGGGGGAAGGGTCCGAACACAGATGGAGCAGCTTGGAAAAGCTGCAATGTTGTCAGCTACGCCTACCTCCCATTCACACCACCTCACAGCAACAGCTACAACAACAAAAAATGGCTATGATTTGCATTATGTTGAGACTAGTTGCACAGATGGCATCAGATCCAACACAGCACGAATCAGAACAGGGAAAATAATGTGCTACTCCTTTGTCTTTGGAACACTTACTATTGAAGACCACATTGTTGTCCTTGAAATCTTTCCACTGCTGATACCATTTTGAGTCTTTATGCAGCACCACACCCATGGCCTCCCTAGAAAGTGCAGAAGACAAGGGTACTCGTGAACAAGTAACTTACATCCGAGCAGGAATAAAAAGGGAGCACATCCTGATGAATATCACTGCAGCATGCAGAACCACTGAGGCTGATGTACCACATAAAAGAGAGACAACTTAGGGGAGAGCAAGGAAGCAGAGAAAGCAAAGGAGCTCAGACTCAGTCCTGCCAAACATAATTCAATAGGAAGATGTCAGAACTGAGAAAACACGAGATATGTGCATGTCAAGATTTCAGGTCAGAACATTATGTACCCACTTCAAAATTTTAAGTGCCCAGTGTCACTACTGGAAGATTCATCAGCTTACACTGGGAAGTTGCTCTCAGACCTACCCGCTCTGCTAGGTCAGGCCTCACCCCACAGCCTCACTTGGATTTTAACCATCCCTGGCCTGTAGTTAAGTTTTACAGTTTTTATCAAATTATACATAGAAATATTCACCCTAAATTACATCCAATACGTACTCATTAGCTTCAAATATTCGCTCCTCTTTAATCCTCTCGCCTGAGAATTCTGTTCTTTTTCGTAGTCGCTCCGGACGTTTGTAAGGACCAGTCTGCCCTAAAACACTTTCATCTATTTCCTTCTTAACGGTTTCTACTCCCTGAAAGGAAAATATCCCTATTAGGTTGATTTACCATTCCCCCCACCTTTTCCCAGAAACTGAAAATCATTTCTGCTGAAGAAAAAAAAAATAGATTAAAAAAAATTATTAAAAAAAATATTTAAAAAAATATATATATAAGAGACCACAGGTTATTCTCCTCTCCATTACTCTGCAAATGCTTCTTTGCTGATGTCTACTGACAAACACACCACTACCAAGGCCTTCTGCTCACAAAGTTAACAGTCTAGGACAGCAAAGGGATGGTTGTATTGAATCAACACGAAGGAAAAAAACCAATGTACTAGAAGCTATGGACACAGTCAAACCTGATGGCTGATAAGGGGCAACATCTACAGAGTTTAAATCAGAATAAATCAAGTCAGAGGAAGGCAGACTTATCAGCCCTCAGCAGCAGCCAGCAGCTGCTGATAGAATGACAAGCCCCAGGTAAAAGGAAGAATGATTCCTAGCATCCAAAAGCAGGAGAAAAGAAAGACTTCAGGACACCAACGACTAACTGCAAAGCCACCTGAAAGGCCAATAAAATCCAAGTTCTAGGCCCAAGCTTAAACAAATGGGAGTATTGCTTTCCCCAAAACAAAAAGGAGCCTTTTTATAGAATTCTATCCCCCCCTTCTAGATGAGAAAACAGCTTTGAAGCAAACTGGATTTGCCAGAGAAGAGATGTGGGAAAAAATCAATTGTTCAGCTTCTACTAAAGGAGAGAGAGAAGATATTCTCCCTCTTGGCTGAGGCTACCTCAAGAAAAAGGACTTGATAAACCTGGGCTGGTATACAACTCATCAGCGAAGAGCTACATCCTTACTTCGGATTTTGCCAAGAGAAAGCTGCATCCTACCACTACCATTGCTGGGAATTTTGTCGGGCACTTCAATAGGGATTGGTACTTAAAGGCATTTTTAGTGTTTCTCCTTCATCTTGGCTGCTCTACTTTTATTACTGAACGTTTGAGCAGTACTTTCTCTGATGACTGTACCTGCAAAAGATCTGTTGCACAGTAAGCACACTTTCCTATTCCAACTAGACACATGTAGGCAGAAAGGGATTTTATACATACTCTATATACGGCTTTTTCCCAATCTGTGGTTTTATTGAGAACATGTGAGTTATGCAGCCCAAGGCACCTCGTGGCTTTATGGGGACTGTTATTTTTCAACTTCATTTTATGCAGGAATTTTCTGGAGAACGCAACAAGTGTCCAACGCAGCTTTGCCTGCCTAAGCCATCCTCCCTTACTGAAAGTCAGCGTGACTTCTTCCTGAAGAAAGTCACAACAGTGCTCAGGGCCTAGACAGAACAGATGCCAGAGATCTGACAGGAAGCAGAAATTGGAATTTAAGTGACTTTAAACATCAAGGATAAGCAAATAAAAAGCTCCAATGCTCAGTCTGTTCCTACTGACTATAAAAGACCATCTGAGGGACCTGGCAGAGAACAGAACAAGACACAAGCCCCCGTGGGTATCATCTAGCTCTACATTACACAAATAAAGTATCTCCTAAATCCTGAAGCAATGGGGATCGCAAAATGAGACTACTACTACAATTTCTAAGATAACGTGTTTGGTGTTCTGAAGGAGTAGAGTGAATATGCTAAATCCTACACACATACTAGAAAGGATAGCAAAGCTACAAGAACTGCTCGCAGCCTATAAAAGCTCTGTGATCCGGTTAACTTAAATCTGACAATGAATCAAAGGGTTTATCAGTTTACAGGGAAAACACATCTTTAAGCCTCAAAAAATTTAATTTAAGGTCCCATAAAATCATTGCCTGCTTATAAGGTCTGGCCTTGCAGCCTGCTTCATAGAAGGAACAAACGGTTCTTAGATTAGGAGGCTGCTGGAGTAAGATACCAGGTTTCATTACAGAAAAAGAAAAAAACCCAGCAGCGTATAATGTGATCTGCAGCTGTGGCCAGAAGTGACCTTTGCCAGACGACATCTTATTAGAAACACAGAAAAAGGGGAACCAAGATGACCGATGCGACTGATGCTCCGTCCGGCCTGGCACCTCCTCATACAAGGGCTTTACTACCGCTTCAGAGGCCACAAGAAACCAGACAAGGGGAACGCTTCTTTTTAGGCTAATTACCAGTTGACTGGGTGACATCAAAACATAAAAGCGCTTATGTATTTTCTAGAAAAGGAGAGCTTTAAGCATGCCAGTTTGTCAGTCAGCAGTGCCTTAGAGTACCACCACTGCCTGCCTACAGAAGACATTCATAACCTACTCCACAAACACAGCAACCAATTTTTCCATCAACACATTTTAGCAGAAGCTCAGCTGCTTGAGACTTACACTTCTCTAGGGTTGCTGAGCAAATGCTAGACCTGCAAAATGCATCTCCTGAATTGATCAGCTTATTCCAATGGCTCACAAGGTCTTGCTGTAAGAGTTTGGGATTTAATTTTATACTCAGCACAAACTCACACAGAATTTCCATGCTAACGAGCTGTGTCCCAACGAGCGCTGGGTCCTACAGAGGCATAGGGCTTACGCACCTGAGAAATAGCTTTGAAGGCTGCTGTCTTGCCTAGTTTCTCCCCTCCTTTTGTCACTGACTCCGCAGACTGCTTTGCTGTTTTTGCTGCTTCTTCCACACCTTCCTTTATCTTTCGGCCAATATCGCTTTTACTTACTTCATCCAAACTCTGCAGCAAAACAAAACAGGAAAGAAAAGGTCATTTCAGGTGAAATGGGTAAGAACTTATTTTGAGTAACCCCTCTTTGTGAATGCTGAAAATCTCCTAATGCACACACAACAAGACCAACCAAACCTAAGGTCAACACACAGTTACACGTCACAGGGGAGACTTACCAGGGCACCGGGGCTTGGTGCTGCAGCAATATCCAACACCTCTGGGCAGAACAACAAATTTGGCTATTCGTGGAACCATATGCATAATAGCTGCTACCCACACAGATTTAAAAAAAAATAAATGTTTGTCTTGACATCAAAGAGAAGGACCAATGATGTCAGAGTTAAAATACCCTAGCCCTTTGAAACAGTCAGGTACTTCTTGCTTCTTAAGAGAAGGTATAAAAGTGGTTGAGACAGCTCTCTACCATGCAACTCTTCCTGAAAAATTAGGAAATGCTTTTCTCAATCCAACGTCTTCATACATGACGCTTTGGCTGCATTTACAGAGCCAGGATCTCATACGCAAGAGGTTAAAAGGCCTCTGCCAGTAGCTGGTCACCCTTTCATTCTGCACCAGCACACATCAGATCCTCGAGGATCTAGGAAATCTCACTGGCAGCAGGCAACCAGTCCTGGGTGGGTCACAAGCCACAACCTCAGAGGAAGAGAAATGACAGGATAATAGTACCAAATTATTTTCCCTGTATTTTAATGGGATTTGGCTAATAAAGATGCTTACAGCACCCTCAACAGGACTGAAAAGATAATGGTTACATCCACATCAGCAAAGGGCATTATGTCCAGCTCCTAACCACACACACAGTTAAGCTGCTACACCAAGGCACATTTAGACAGAACGAGAGTGAAGGAGCAGAGCAGAGAGCGGAGACCAGGCCCACACAGACTTCGTATTTCAGAGTTTAAGACTAGTATTTGGCTGGTCATTTCTCAGCAGGGACCCTGCACCTGACTGCAAGAGTTCCAGGCAGTGCTGGGAACAACCAGCCCGACTTTGGTCTTAAACCACTGCTGAAAATGGGTAAGTTCACTCCGCTCTCAGCCTAGCTACCAGCATGAACTCCATGCACTTCAACTGAAGGATAAGGAATAGCCTCCTGAAGTACCTCTCAGCTATAACTTACTGCAGACAATCTTGTACTCCCTTTAAGAGAAAGAGCAGTAAGTTTTCAGTCACTGCTTATTTAATTACTCTGATTGGTAGGAGGGAAAAACAAGCCTCAGGTGCCTGAGAGTAACTGTTGGGGTGGCAGACACTGCAAGAAAAGCCCTTCTCCAACTCTTCTAGCTCAGTGCCACCTCCCGGGTACTGGCAGGTCTGCAGCAGAAGGAAGGCTAAGGATAAACCCAGAAGCAGGTCTCAGAGCCAGCTGACCAGCAGGCACCTTCACCACAAAGGAGCGAGTAGGACAGGCAGTGTCCTCTCCCAGATCTGCTCTCTCCTCCTTCTCCTCCTGGCAGCCCTGGAGCCTCGCAGCAGTCGGTGCAGTCTGAGCCTGCAGGAATCGCTGGGTTACCAGAGCAGCAGGCCCTGTCCTGAGAGTCGTTCCCTGTCTCCTCTGGAAGGAATGCGGGGAGGTGCTGAATGGATGTGGACTCACAATGGTGCCCACGCTGAGAAGGGGGCAGAAAAGAGGGAATAAGGAATAAAAGGTCTTGCTCCCCACTGAGGATGGCCCAAATAGCCCAGTTTTGTACCAGCTGAACTCACAGATACCATAACACTGCAGATCAGCTTCTACAGGTGCCACATGCACCTGATTTATTCCTTATTTAAAATACTATCAGGAAGACGCCTCAGAAATTAACTCCAGAGATAAAAGCCAAAGCATACTAAACACTCAAATACATCTGCTGCCTGGATGAACTTGGACAAGAAATGAAGTAAATGAGCACAAGGTGCAGTGCTTAGTCCCAGCCTGAAAAATAACTTGAACTGAATTGCTTAAAAGCAGATGTACATAGACAGTGATCTCTAAAGCCTGAGCCTAGAATGGAAGACACTCATGCCTGTTAGGTCTGAATGATGCCTGCTCCTCCAGGCATTTTGTTATTCCCAAGACACACAGAGCCACGGGATCACTTCCAGCACGCTAACTTAGAGGAGAGCACTTCAGCTATACCACCAGCACTTCTACTTTCAACACCTCTGATGTTGCAAGTCTTTTTCAACATGCAGTAAGAAGCCTGAAGCCCTATCACGTTAGTAGCAAAAACTGTCAGTGTGAAGAGCATCACATCCCCTAAATAACTTTCCAGGGTGATCTTCCAGCATTGCTCTAACTGCCCTCTGGTGGAAAAACCACCTTGGGGCTTTTTTTAATGCTAGACAATGCAGAACCGCAAGGACCGTCTCCAGTCTCCAAACCTGAGTGGAATCACTGGACAGTGCCTGTCCTCTGACCACACACTAACTGAGTAAGAAATCTCTCATACACTACTGCTGCCATTTGTTTAATGACTCTGGCCTTAAAGATTCAGAATAGCAATCACCTCTGGAATAGCAACCTTTCACCAAGAAAAAAGAAGGGGTGGCAATTCAAACGCACACAGAACACACAACCTTCGAGCAGAACTGCCTGAGGGAAGAGTCCTTCCACAGCTGCATTTTACCTCTTTAACTGTACCAGTTATTTCTTCAAGTTTCTTTTTAATCACTTCTGAGGTCTTCACTGTTTCAGATTCAATGGTTTTCTGTGGGGAAAAAAAAACCATGCTGCATGTAACTACGCGGGCAGAAAATACTCAAAAAGAGTTTAGCACATAGCACACACCCCATTAACACTGGAATTGAGGGCAAAAAGAGCTACATCTTAGGGAGCACGCTACTCAAGTAACCAGCGTCAGCATTTCATCTTTGCAAGCAATGCTGTTCCTAGTTCTTCGGAGAATGCAGAAGTATTTAAATACTGCCAACATTAAATTTCACGTCTCATTATTTTATCTGCTCGTTATTTAGGGTCCGCTGGAAAGATTTTCCACTTTAAAAAAAAAACAAAACCACTCCAAGGCATCCATTTACCAGTCAGTATTTCCAGCCAAGCAGAAATTCCCATAAAAACAGGTGTGCTGAACTAAACAGTTCATTTGCAGAAAGATTCAAATTTACATTCAGAACAGTAATAGCTCAGTGACTGGGCAATGAAAACATCAAAGGAATTCAGGAGGAAGACTTACATATTTCCTCCTTGCTTCTCGAAGCGCATCAGATTCTTCGAGCTTCTTAGCTTCATCTCGGAATTTTTTAATACTTTCTTTCATCTCCTTGTTTTTTGCTAATTCCTGTTTGATGTTCTCCACAAAACCTGATATAAAACCCTTTCTTCCTCCAGTAGAGTAGCATCTAGACTAAAGAAAATCATTACATGTTGTAGAATCCAAAGAGACATTAAATTAAACAAGTATCAAAACCAGCAGGTAGATTAACTTAAGCCAAGCACTGGGTCACTTCTAACCTATTAAATGTTGTGGAAAACATACAGCTACCTTGAAAAAGGAGCAGCCTACCCTCAAAACAGCCAGATGTCCAACACATTTCTAATGCCCTGTGAAGCACATCTCTATAGGCATTAAAAAAAAATGCTTCTCCAGAGGAAGTTTATCTCCAAAGATTAGTTCACGCTTAAACAATTTGGTAGATGAAGTTACCAGAGCACCACCCCTGAACGTTGTCACTTGGACTCAGCTACTACAGAATTCCTTGAGTTCGTCAGATATATCTTAAAAAGTGGAGACTTTCAACCTAGAACTGGCACTTCACAGAAACATATCCACATCTCGTAGGTCAGTACTCTAATGGGAAACCACTTTCGGCCTGAAATAAAAAAATTCAGCCATTAACCAACCTGATGGATCTCTAAAACAGGCCTACTCATTCTATAGACTGTACTCCTGTGGACCGCGGGAACTGGGTATCTTCTGGATATAAGCCATATGCCACTGATGAGACATTTCTGCAATGCAAACGTAAGATCAGGTTAGCACACAAGGCAAGATGACAGCAGTCTTAAAAAGCCAAGGAAGAAAGGAAAAAATACTGCAAAGAGACAATGTTGACTGGTCTTCTGGGAACACATCCTAAGTGCTGCCAGGAAATAACGGAGTCTGGTTTGTGAAGTCATCCATACAAACTCTGTTATGCGTTTGAGCAGTTCTACCTCCACTTCCAAGTTCATTTTGATAAAACCATAGTTGTGGTCCAAAACAGGGCAACAGACGTCTCACGATCACTTGAGAAAACATACACACTTCACAGAACCCCGATTCTACGCAAACGGCGATGCACAAGTGAACACTTAAGTCTGAAATATCTGCTATAGTGAGGAGAAGCATAGCGTTTTTTCTAGGAAAACTGGCTCCCAAGTTCTCTGAGGTCAGAGACCTTTTGCCTCAAGTCACTGAACAGAAAAGACACAGAAGATCACAGAGCGACCACTGAGAAATTCTGCTGCACCCTGCTGAGATCACAAGCGGCAAACTCTTGCACCACATGGCTAATCCTTCAGTCCCATCATCCTACACTGAAAGCAGACTGTGCAGAGCTTGTAGATTCTTGCTTTTACTCCCTTAAAATGGTCCTTCAGCACTGACCTAGCTCCTCTTTCCCACAGTCCGGGAAAATCTATTCAGCCTATCCTTGGCTTCCAGTCAGGCAAAAGCTGTACCTTTTACCTCAAACCAACCTCCTGTTCTTGATGGGCCTGTGTTACCAAATCATGCGACCCAAGCTCCTTCTCTGCAAGACCATCTCTCAAACCGCTCACCCTAAAAAATAAAAAAAGCCCACAACACATGGACAGATCAAATGGGTTTTACCATTCAAAAACTTTGGAAAACAATTTGTAAGCTGAGAATATTTAATAACAATAACATGTCCACCTCTTTAGCAGGCTCCTAGATGTTGAAAAGGTTTTGTAAATTACCGCACTGTCCGGTCCTGTGGCTTCAGCAATGGCACTACCAAACGCCACAAGCTAAATCCAGACTTTGCATCTAAGAAGCAACGGCGTGATTGCCCCACAGCCCCTGCTGGCCCCAAAACATGCGCTATGATAACTCACTGGTTTCCACATCAATAAGTCAGATCTTTTAAATTCAGCTCCCTCTTACGTTTTGCCTCTGTGGTTAGATCTAAGTTGGATTGCTGAACTTTAAAACATCAAGTTTCTATCAAGGAAGGAAAACGCTCCCTGTAGCAATATGAATATCTTTGAACCTTGCTGCCCGAGTCATCACTGAGGCTGGACTTTGTAGCAAGGAAGAATAAGCTAGATGTTATCTGCATACCTTAAAAACCTGTATTAACTGTAAGAACGGCATTAAAACTCAGGGCAGACTGCCTGCTGGATTGAACTGACTGCACGTCTTGACCAAAACAGTTATTCCATGCTACTGAGCAGAAACACCTAATCCCATGTTTAACTTTGGGCACAAAAGATCAACCACCTTCAAAGCACGTCACGCTACAAAGTGGCTTTTAAAGCTGGAATCTTTGCCTTCAGTTCACGCATCCATTCACCCGCTCAACGCAGGGGAAAAACTCATCTTTAAATGTCAGGTTCGCAAGCGGCCATCGGGGCAGAAGCCCAGCCCCCTCAGGCTCCCTGGAAGCCCCAAGCCCCATTTGGGCCGAACTGGCCCGGGCCACCCCTTGCTGAGGCTGGCGGCGGCGCAAGCAAGGCCACGGAAGCGGGGAGAGGAGCTGGTGCCTGGTTCCACCTGCTACGGGCCCGACAGCCCCCCGGGCCAGGGCGCGACAGGCCCCCGGGCCAGGGCCCGAGCCAGGCGGGTCCCCCCGCGGTGCTCCGGGGCCTCACCAGCTCCGGTACGGGGGGAGAGGGGATGAGAAGGGAAGGGAGAGGAGCGAGGCGGCACCGGGCGGCCTCTCCGGGCGGCCCCCGCCATCCTGGCCCGGAGCACCGGGCGCTCCCCTCGGGCCCCCCGGGCCGGGGGCCCGCGCCCCCCCCCCCCCGCCGGCCCCCGCCGCCCCCTCCAGCCCAGCGTGTGACCTTCGCACCGCGCCGCGCACCGACGTCACTGCCGCGCGCCGGCCGGGGTCTGGGCGGGGGGGGGGGGGCGGGCCCGGGCCCCCCGCGGGGGGCGGCCGGGGGCCCGGCGGCCCCGCCGTGCCCGCTGAGGGGCCCTGTGAGGCGGCTACGCGGCCCCGGCCCGCGTGCAAGGCCGGCTGCAAGGGAACTTGGAGAGAAGAGGAGCGTGGCCAGCAGGGCGAGGGAGGTTCTCCTCCCCCTCTGCTCTGCCCCAGTGAGACCCCACCTGGAGCACTGGGTCCAGTTCTGGGCTCCCCAGTTCAAGAAGGATGAGGAGCTACTGGAGAGAGTCCAGAGGAGGGCAACAAGGACGGTGAGGGGACTGGAGCATCTCCCCTAGGAGGAAAGGCTGAGGGAGCTGGGCTTGTTCAGCCTGGAGAAGAGAAGGCTGAGAGGGGATCTCATCAACACCTACAAATATCTCAAGGGTGGGGGTCACGAGGACGGAGCCCGACTCTTCCCAGTGGTGCCCAGCGCCAGGACAAGGGGCAATGGGCACAAACGGAAGCAGAAGAGGTTCCAGTTGAACGTGAGGAAGAACTTGTTGACTTGGAGGGTGCCCAAGCCCTGGCCCAGGCTGCCCAGGGGGGCTGTGGAGTCTCCTTCTCTGGAGATATTCAGCCCCTGCCTGGCCGCTGTCCTGTGCCCCCTGCTCTGGGTGAGCCTGCTTGGGCAGGGGGGTGGGATGGGTGAGCTCCCGAGGGCCCTGCCAACCCCTGCCAGTCTGGGATTCTGTGTGATTCTATAAACTCCCAGCAATGTTTTACCGAACGCTTTTATTGCAAAGCAAAATGCAGCCGGTTCTTTTTTTTTTTCCCCTCCCACGTACAAAATGCCCACTGAAGTGCCCATGCCTTTGCAAAAGGACGCTTTATTAATGAACTATAAGATAAAGATTTGATGAACTCCCAAGGGTTTACCTGGGCAGTTTCATCGCCCGAGTGCTGGGGTGCGAGGCAGAAGGGGCTGGTGGAAAGGGCAGGAACCTCTGCGGGAGATTTTCTTGACCGAGAAAGCAAAGGTGAAATTAAAACTCCTGGGTTTGAGGCGTGGAGAAGGCAGCCTTGAGAATCATAGAATCATCGAAAGGTTTGGGTGAGAAGGGACCCCTAGAGGTCACCCAGCCCAACCCCCCTGCAGGAGCAGGGACACCTTGAACCACATCAGGTTGCTCACAGCCCCGGCCAACCTGGCCTGGAATGTTCCCAGGGATGGGGCCTCCACCCCCTCTCTGGGCAACCCCTGCCAGGCTTTCACCACCCTCACTGGAAAGAATTTCTGCCTTAGATCCAGTCTAAACCTCCCCTGCTTCAGTTTAAAGCCATCCCCCCTTGTCCTGTCCCAGCTGGCCCTGCTAAAAAGCTTGTCCCCCCCTTTCCCGGGCCCCCAGCCCAGCGGCCGCTCCCCCCCACCTCCCAGCCTCAGAGCAGAGGGGCTCCAGCCCTCGGAGCATTTTAGTAGCCCTCCTCTGGCCCCGCTCCAACAGCTCCATGTCCTCCTTGTGCTGAGGGCTCCAGAGCTGGACGCAGGGCTCCAGGGGAGGTCTCCCCAGAGCAGAGCAGAGGGGCACAATCCCCTCCCTCAATGCTGGCCATGCTTCTCCCGATGCAGCCCAGGGTAGGGTTGGCTTCTGGGCTGCCAGCGCCCATGGCCGGCTCATGTTCAGCTTTTCATCCCCCAGCAGCCCAAGTCCCTCTGGGCAGGGCTGCTCTCCATCCTTTCTTCCCCCAGCCTGTGCTGATACTGGGGGTTACCCTAACCCAGGGGCAGGACCTTGCACTTGGCCTTGTTGAACCTCATGAGGTTCACATAGGCCCACCTCTCCAGGTCTCTCTGGCTGCCATCCCGTCTTTCTGGTGTGTCAACTGCACCACTCAGCTTGGTGTCACCTGCAAACTTGCTGAGGGTGCACTCGATCTCGCTAAGTCATTGATGAAAACATTAAACAGCACCAGTCCCAGTATGGACCCTTGAGGGACACCACTCGTCACCAATCTCCACCCAGACATCGAGCCATTGACCACTACCCTCTGGATGCAAACATCCAGCCAGTTCTTTATCCACCAAAAGAGTCCACCCATCAAATCCATAGCTCTCTTGAGAGCACATTATGGTGGAGGAGGGTTGAAGGGAGAAAGATCAAGCTGTGGCTTTCCCCCTCCCCCCCCTAGAGCAGCTCTAAAAGTTGTTAGAACACCTCATTCAAGCTATTTTTCCACACTGAGTATTTGTGACAGCCCTCTGGCTCCTGCGGGACAACTCAGCGGTGTCACAAAGTGGGGTGCAAAGGCCATCAGGCCACCTTTCACCAGAAGACAAGTGGGGTAAGCTTTAGCTTAATAATTACAGTTGATTACACTTCCCAACTGCTTTCTGATGGGCTCAGTGAGATCATCAAGCAGCAGTCGATAGGGCTCCCTTGGAGCTGCAAAGGCCTGTGGACAGAACCAAGCCCACCATGAGAACACCTCTTCATTTCCCATCACTCCAAAAAGATTTTCATTGTGGAGGCCACGCAGCTCAAACTGCGGTAAGGGCAAGAAATCCTGGCTTTGGCATAAAGCTTCAGCTCTCCTGCCACAAAAATTCCCACTCAAAAAGAATGGCTTCCAATTTGGGTTATTAAAACTATTTCTTGCAGGAGAAGGTGAAATATCCCACCTTTCGCCTGCACTGGGACCGATACACCCGTGTGCATGGCCCCCGCTCCATATTAGTTTAAAAAAAAAAAAAAAAAAAAACACTGAGGTTTTTAAATCCATTTTCAGTTCAGGCCTTCAGAATGGCACTGACACAACTGAAGGTACAGGATATTTTATTTTATTTTTTTTTTTCCTTTTAAATCAGCATTGCCACGGGAGGAAAATGAAGCTACCAGCCTTTTGCTAAGGGTGAGCATCGATTAGGTCTGAATACAGGAACGGGAAGTCCCCCCGTACCCCCAAAGACATTCAAACGCTCATGCGAATGCACAAATGCATCATTTTAAAGACCGATTCATACTGTCATAAACTGACAACCAAGAGGAACATTCTTTCTCGACACTTCACAAGAGAATACAAAATTCGAGGTTACCAAGCTCAGTTTACAGATATTTTTTGCAAGCATAGGATGTGCTGCCAGTAACGGATGCTGTGACTGAAATCTTTAACTTGCATTTATTATCAAAGTCATACTGTTTACATCTGTAATGTCAACAAGATGCCACAACTACAAAAAAAGATTGTGCACATTGCAGTTTCAATGCAAAAAACAGTAAAATGGAAATCCATTTGTTAAAAAAGTAATTAAAATTACTCCAGAAAGCAACTGAATTGTTTTTAACACCTTTACATCCAGTCAAATTAAAATGGTTAACAAGAAAAAATACAAATTCAAAAATCTGGTATCAGTGTTAAAAAGGCAACTACTTAAGCATTTCTATCAATTCGCACATCAATCTCCCTCCCACGAAGCTGTATCCCGTTCATCATACGGCAGGCTCGCTCAGCTACCTCTGGGGACTCAAATCTAACCACACCACATCCTTTAGACTTCCCATTCTCCATCTTGATATCAGCATACAGCACGTGACCTTGGAAAGAAAAGAAAGGGTCTTGTTTAACCTAGCAGGTACCACGTAACTCTATCACATCACAGTTCTCTCCCTTAAGCCACAGGAAGCATGCCTTTAGAAGCCACCGTTACCTGGAAACCTAAAGCTGCAGGACAACTTTGCCAAGTCACTGTTTTAAAGAAGCTCTCTTAGAATCATAGAATCACAGAATTGTTGGGGTTGGAAAAGCCCTTTAAGATCATCAAGTCCAACTGTTCCCCTAACCCTGCCATCCCACCCCCAAACCCTGGCCCTAAGCACCTCATCTATCCTTCTTTTAAATACCTCCAGGGATGGGGACTCGACCCCTTCCCTGGGCAGCCCCTTCCAGCCCCTGACAGCCCTTTGGGGAAGGAATTGTTCCCCAGGGCCAACCTCACCCTGCCCTGGCACAACTTGAGGCCGGTGCCCCTCGTCCCATCGCCCATTACTAGGGAGAAGAGGCTGACCCCCACCTTGCTACAGTCTCCTGTCAGGCAGTTGTAGGGAGCAATAAGGTCTCCCCTCAGCCTCCTCTTCTCCAGACTAAACACCCCCAGCTCCCCCAGACATTCCTCGTAAGACTTGTGCTCCAGACCCCTCCCCAGCTTTGTTGCTCTCCTCTGGACATGCTCCAGCAACGCAACATCTTTCTTGTAGTGAGAGGCCCAAAACTGAACACAGTATTTAAGGTGCGGCCTCACCAGCACCAAGTACAGGGGCAACCTTTAAAATTCATCTCTTAAAGGTTTAAGAAAGTAATTAATTCAAACTGCTTCTCTCAATTCTCACTCAAGCAGCAGCATCAGAAGTAGACAAATGGAGCAAAGCACGAGCTAACGAGCCCTGTCCAACTTGTCAACGCACACTTCCCATCATAACTGGTGAGGCTGCGCCTTGGCTTTGCCATCTCAGACAAGCAGCACAAGATACGTGGGACCAAGGTCTGGGGACAGCAACCACTGCCATGAAGAAACTCCCCAAAGCTGAACAGCACACCTCAACAATCAGTGGCTGAATTCAGCATTTTTTTCAATTTTTTTTTTTTTTTTAAGGACAGTTTTCCTAGACAACTGTGTTCATTTAGATAAAAAGAATCTGGGCAGGTGCTTTTCAGCAGTTCTCAGGAGTTCTGTATCTCTACTCCTATCTCCTTCTGCGATACAAAGAGGCTGTGCACGTGATAAACCCAGCCCCTAAGATGGAGAAGGGCACAAACACTTAGAAAAAGCACATGTTAACTGGGTTATCAACTGGCCAGGCATTTATTTCTATTCAGCACTGCAGAACTCCTGCTGGTATAGCAGGGACAGTCAACATCCTCACCTCACTTGCAACGTTAAGATCTAGCATTTCACGGAATCATTTAGGTTGGAAGACACCTTTAAGATCATCAAGTCCAACCGCTAAATAATTTCAGTAAGTCCGAATGACATTTTAGTTACGGTACTAGCATCAGGGACACATAGAGCCAGGAGTTACTGTTTAATTCATATTCAATTCCCAGAGTAATTACCAGTGATAAAGTAACTTACCACATTCATTAAATTTATCTTTCAGCATTTTCCATGTAAAATCAAAAGGCAGCTGTGAAGAGAGAAGAATAGACTATTACTGAGGATCTGCTAAACAACCTGCAAGCACTGCCAACTCTTCAAATCATGCTTTCCACCCTGGGACAGCCGTCGTTCAGCATTGCTTTTACAGATGCAGGGCGCCCTTCTCCTGTTAAGGAAATGGCTTCAACTCGCACAAGCCTACCTAACTCCACAACATCCAATCTTAGATATTCTGACTGAAGTCAGCCGAGCGCAGATGAGATCAGCACGTTGGCACTGATTAGTGCCAGGAGGAAGGAGAGGTAGGAAGAAGGTTACTCACATTTCTCACAAATATCTGACAGGCTTTTCTGGCCACCCCAGCTGCAGGTCCTCCAGTTCCTCCAAGGGAGCCTGCAAAATTGCCTGCAAAGTTTCCACGTTCCATGTCCATTGTTCTTTCAAAATTGCTTCCCATTGCAAGTCCCATTCGATCTATGCCTGCTCCCATGCCCTGTCCCATAGCAGGGCCCATTCTTTCCATAGTGGTGCCAACGCGGTCGATGGCAGCGCCCATTCTCTCGATACCAAAGCCTATGCCAGATCCCATTCTTTCTATGCCAGAACCCATTCTCTCAATAGCTGGGCCCATCCTCTCAATGTTCGGAGCAATGTGATCTATGCCCAGAGGGGCCATTCGGTCAATTCCTGAACCCATTCGCTCCACGTTGGAATTCATGCGATCCAAAACGAGACCCATCCTGTCTATCTCAGACCCTACTCTCTCCATCCCGTGCCCCATCCCAGAAGGTATTCTTTCTATTCCCGAGCCCATACGATCAATGCCAGGTGCCATCCTCTCAATCCCAGGAATGCTGGCATTTCCACCACCTGGAACACAACACACAGTTTATCAGTAATCACACAGGGACAAAAAAACCTAACGCATGCTTGAACTACTGAAATGCTTTAAGCTTTATCATCATTCAGAAAAGTGACTGCACGTTCCATGCTCTGTTGCTGCAGCATAGGAAGCAAAGTTTTATTTCAGGTGGTAAGAAATCTTGATTACGCAGACCACCATGATGACAGCGCGTGATTTAGGGGAGCAGTCGTCCCAGCAGACCACATACTACGGGCTGGGATGAGAAAGTTTATCCCTTCGCTAAGGAGCTTAACCGCTGTATGTGCAAAGCCTTCCAAAAAACTTTAAAAAAAAAAAGAAAATTTTGAAGGCATATGCAAACCCAGGAGATCAGGTGGCAAAAGCAGTATTTTATATATAATCTTAGCTGCTACCTGTCCTGCGCAGTACACTGGGGATTACACAGCAAGAGTAGTAATTTAGTAGCTGAAATTACAGTTCAAATACAGATTGTTTGGAAGAGGAATGAAATCCCATCATCCCTGCCAGGCAACTCAAAGATTGCTTCTGCCAAGCCAGGGAGAGACCTTTACAAGAAAAGCTTGCCCAAACCTCAGAGCCCTCTTCTCACCAGAACTCCAAGAAAAAGAATGCAAATTCCACACAAGAACCACAGCAGAATGACCATTACGGAGTCACAAAGCGTGCTTGGCCTTTTAGTGTGGAAAGAAATACAAAAAGGTTGCCTGTGCAATAGAACACAAGCAAGAACAGGGTTTCTGCAGCTGCTACATAAAATCCCTCAACTGAGTTGTCCTGACTCTGCTAGAGAGTCTTCAAGCTACTGCAACAGAAGGATTGCTCCCCTACAGTTTAGGCCGTTTTGCTGTTGTACGAAGGATCTTAGCTTATCTATCAAATCAAGTTTAGCACTGTAAGAAAAAAAAAATCATGTTGAGTTTGATTCCTATTTGAGGGGAAAAAGCCTTGAAGGAAGTGCATACTTTAATTATCTACCTATATTTTATGAAGAGAAACAAGATACACAACACTAAAACGAGCTCATGCTTAAGAAAACTGAAGCAGCCACATTTATGAACAGTGCTCATCCTGTTTGAGTATTTTGAGCTTCAGAAGTACCTTAAGTAACATAGAATGGTTTTGGGTTAAGTGACATTCATACTTGTGCAAGCAAATTTGCTCTTGTTTCTTCATTTTAAAAAAAAAAAAAGCCATAAACATTTAGTATTTCTTCAGCTGAAAGCCAGCAGTGTTGTGTGTTTGCTTTCAGAGTCTCCCAGAAAAGGGCTAATCCTGTGCAGGCAGGCAGAGCCAACTCTTGGTTATTAAATTTTGCGATTCAGTCATTAAGCAAATAAACTTAATTCTGTAAATTGGAAAGGAGGGGAGGTCTGCCTACTTTGAGATACTTGGGTTCAGCTTTGTTTCAGAAATTCTGCAGTTTTGAGTACTTTGTTACCAAAATAGTCCAGTATTTCCAGAGAGTCATTGGGCAACTTGCTAGGAAGCTGAATGTTATACAGGCAGCTAGGAAGAGCAGGACTTTGTTTTCATTGGAAAAAATTCAGTACCTTACCAGTAGCATTTCAAAAATGGACAACTGCCAGCAAAGCTGACAGTCTAAAACTAATTTTTTTTCTAGTCTTCCAGTAATCTTTTTTCAGAAGTGTTTAATGTGTAATATTGCTTATCTATTTAAAGATTATCTACCTCAAAACTATTTTTATTGCATTATTTTATATATATATGTAAAAAAGCAATAAGTTGCCATAACTGAATTGCTGCTTTGAGTTTTTTGAATGCTGTATTTGTTTTGCAACTTTATTTTTAAGGTAAGGATATTTGTGTCTTTTTTTTTTAAACGACTTACAAAAGAGATCACCTATCGTTGCATACAAGATCCAATTTTATAGAGAGTCACCTGAGTTGGAGCAGCAGCAGTGTACTGCATTTTGCTGGCTTTAAAAATGAATTTAAGTTATATGAAATTAACAGAGCACAGCAGTAACGGCAATCTCAGGAACTGGCTGAGTCAAGCTGTACACACATGGAACAGATGCTCACAGAAGACATGAAAAATGGTCAAGTTCTGAATCTTTCCATGAAGCATAATTAATACATTTTGCTATCTCAAAGCTGCTGCAGACAGAACAGCACTGCACTATCCTTGGCCCAGTTCAAGTAATGTTTTACACTGAGTTATATGCCAGATTGATAGTCTTCCCCTTCCCACTGGGGTTTCAAAAGGAAAGACCAACAGAAGAACACGAATTTTAGTTCTGTGTGAGTAAGGAGTTCTCTTTAATCATCTGATGTGTGAGTCTATACCAGATTCCTAAAATGTCTGGGAGGAAGGGAAGGAAATTAAGGTTTTGCCATATTTTTCCTCCCTAATGCCTAGGCCACAGACTACGCTTCAGCAACAGGACTGGGTCACACACCATTCAGAACCTTCCTCTTTGCCACACGCATATATGGGAGTTTAGCATGAAGTTTTGAGACACAAGGCAGTCCGTAAAGGCCAGCAGAAGGTTTCCTGTCACATCTGAAATTCCGTTACACAGTCCCACAGATCACTACTATGCATCCATCCACCTTCTGTACAGCTCTTAGGAGACTGTCAAAGCCCAACTATCACAGCAAGTACACAGAAAATACAGCCTGTTTTGTTGTAACATCACATGCATGATTTATGTACAGTTCAGGTATGACAAGCGGGTAACAAAAGTCCTTAGCATAGTGTACTCACCTATTCCTCTCTCCAAGGTCTCTCCAAAACTACGAGACATTCCCATTTCGTTTCTTCCAAATTCTCTTTCAAATCCTCCACCCATGGCACGATCCATCTCTGAAAAGATTAAGTTTGCTACATTCTTCAGGGTGTCTCCTGAGAGAACATTTTAATACAGGCATAATCTTTAAAGATTAACAACAAGGCAAGTTTTTATTATGTTCTCCTGATCATTTTATCTTGTCTTCTTGAGACCAAAAAACCAACAAAAAGCAGGACTCATCTCAGGACAAATACATTTGAGGCACCCACTTAGCTCTAGAGAAGTCTTCCTGGTGAATACAGACAGAGCGCAGTTTATCTGTCTCTAAACTAATCCTTCAAAACAACCACAACAAATCACTTTTCTTCTGCAGCTCAGAGGCCATGAGTGACTTGTGGACATCATGTCAGCTGTAAGCTTTCAGTTTTTCCAATCAAAGAAGGAAACGACCAGTCTAGAGAGTCTCTCCAGTGTTACACTGTCAGAGAACGCAAGCCAGGAGTTGGATATACAAAAAAAATGCCTACCACTCATTCTGCCCATGTTCATTCCAGCTGGGAAGCGACCAATGTTTTCCATGCCACCAAAAGGACCTTCCATTCCTGAAACAAAAGATTTTTCAGGGATTCTTTAGCAACGCGTTTCAACTTAACACCATGCTTCACCCACTTAAGCTGCTTTCACAGAACATTTCCACAGGCACCAAGACAACGCCGTATCACAGATTCACAACACAAAGTTTGGTCAGAATTTGGTCACACCATATCTCCTAAGCCAAGGGCAGTTTTAACAAGCCACATGACAAAAATATTGGTCGTATTTTATCTGAGATATTAACCCTTCCCCATACACCCACACCAATTTCATTAATACTCAAAAAGGAACAAGTTTAGTAATAACTGGTGACTATTTCAAAGAACATGAACGCCTGCTAGACACGTATGGCTAAGCTTACATGCCTTTCAGAAAGCCCAAGCTATATACACATCAAAAAACACAGCTTACCTCCCATTTTATTCATTCCAAAGCCCATGCCTTCCATTCCCATTCCTCAAAATAAAAGAGAAAGCTTTATATAGCAGACGTAATTCTACAAAAGTTCAGCCATTAGACTGGCTGTAGAAACAGGAGACCATACAACATGCCCACTGTTTGGACTGAGGAGCTTACATATGATAACTCTGAGTAGATTGCAACATTCCTTCTCAGAAAATAAAGCAGCAAAGGGGAAAAAACCCATAGGCATTTATAAATTGAAAGCTGAATGTGTGCTACTTTTTAGGTGGCTCTTTAAAACTTGTGCTATTTAAACATGTCCTAAACAAAGATTTGCAAGCCCACTAATAAGTGTTAAAAGTGACAGATGGTTTTAAAAGTTTGATGTATATTTGCAGTGTCTGCTGCTCATGCTCAAGAGTCAGAAAATGAGAGCTGTGCCTTGACCACAGTGGAAAAAAAATGGAGCAGTTGGTTAAATTCAAGTTTCCATTATCAAGCTTGTTACTTAGCTCAACAAAAACTCATTTGGCTTTAATACTCCTAATACACTTCAACTTTTTGTGTAGGCAAAACAAAGCTATCTACCTTCTACATAGCTTAAAGCTCTCATGAAACAAAAGCATAGGAGTAATCTTCTTACCTCCAGGTCCCATGTTGCCCATTCCCATGCCTTTGTTTAAATGATTTGCATCAATAGGTTGACCTCCAGGTCCTAATCCCATGCCAATACCACCAAGACCATCTGAAGAAAATATTCAGATATCAAAAAAGCCTTCTTTCCATAGTTTGACAAAACAGCAAGTTTTATTCTTAAGTAATTGACTTCCATTCTCCAAAAAGCTTGCTGTGTTCCCACTTTGGGGTGTGTACTTGAAGCATGAAAGTGTATAGTAAATCCAGAGTAGATGTGTCTTGAAATATACTAAAAACTATTTCAAATATATTTTTTTTCCTCATAATTCATTTTCCATCTTACTACTGAGAAAACTTGCTTGTTTGGTTGGTTTTAAGCTGACTCCTGAAAAATAACTGGCTAGAACACTGCTTATTTTGCTTATTCTAAGGAGAATAGAGTGGGCAATTTAGTATAAAGATCTTCTAACCTTTGCACAATATTACCCTTGATTGACAAATGGCTTATTTCCACCTTTGTCAAGGTTCTTCCCTTGTAGGTAAGAATTTAACCACAAAGTTCAACCTATCATTATGATAGCCACCTATAGAATTCAGAGCACACAGCCAGCCTCTTCTCTGAGCAAACAAAGTCTATCATTCCCAGGCAAAAATTTTGAATCTTCCTGTACCCAAATGAATTAAGGATTCCCCAGCCCAAAGAAAGAAGAAAAAGCTCTCATATTTTCCTTAGAGGTAATCAGGAAGAAAGAGTTCTCTGCTTGCACTTGCATCAAACAACAGCTTAACGGCATTCTTTGCCTATGAGAAGAGGACTTCCTCATGTACAGCTCAGCATAATAAACACAGGAAGTGTTGAATCTTGTTTTAAAACAACACAAAATACCCCATCCCCGCCCCAATAAAGGCCAAGAAACAGGCTTCCACTGGTATCTGTTGAGTTTTATACAAAGATAATTAAATTGGAACCCAATGACTTTCTCTCTCAAGAGAAGTATGCCATTACAGAAAGTCAAGGTAGCAACAAAAACCGTGAGTGATAACTGCTGCTGAATAAAGCTTTGACAGATACACAGGAAACTGAACTAATTAAGGGATGGATTGATTGATGATCATTAAAATTGCGCAAGTTAGCAGCACACAACAGGTTTGGTTCCCATGCCTAAGAAAACAGAAATTGGCTGAATTCACAGAATTATGTTAACAGCCACCCTTTACATTTTTGCTGTTATTTAAAGACATTGAGCCCAGACTCTTCCTGTTCAATACTTTCAGTGTTTTATCACAGCGTGGTTGAGGTTGGAAGGGACCTCCAAGACCACTTGCTCCAGCAGGGCCACCTAGATTTGGTCGCCCAGGACTATATCCACACAGCTTTTTAATATCTCCAAGGATAGAGGCTCCACAGGCTCTCTGGGCAACCTGTTGTTCCAGTACTCGGTCACCCACACAGTAACGTTTCCTTATATTCCAATGGAGTCTCCCGTGTTGCAGTTTATGCTTAGTGCCTCTTGCCCTGTCACTGGGCACCACTGAAGAGAGCCTGGCTCCCTCCTCTTTATACCCTCCCTTCAGATATTTATACACATTGCTAAGATCCCCATTAGAAACCTGAAGACCTGGAAGATTCTCAGGTCCCCAATTCAGCCCTTTCAATTGAAGGAAAAACATGAGATACCATCACGTGAAAGGAGGCACGCTTTTCCCTACTGACTGATTACGTTTCCATTAAATCCCACTATTAACAGTAGTTTTACAAGGCATTGGGTGGGGTCTTTGAATTGCAACTGAGAGATTTGGAAGCCTTGAGAACGTGAATGGGATACTGTTTTAAGACAAGCTTCTAGCTATGAGCTGAAAGTAGTATGCAAAAAAAAAAAAGAAAAAAAAAAGGACAAGACTGAGCAGCTCTTCTTTACTATTCCCCTCTGATATTATTCAGACCATTTGGATCCCAGCTTTCCAAAGTCTGAACCAGAGTCTTACTGGGGCTGGGATCAGGGCCCAGTTGCTGAACAGCAAAATAAAAAACAGAACATGTTGAATCATGCAGGAGAGACTTACGAGGAAGTTGTTGGGGTCGCTCTGGAGGAAAGAAGTCTCCTTTGGGAAAGGCTCGTTCGTCCTAAACACAAATTCAATACATTAAAGTTTGCAAGAAAAATAAGAAATTATTTCTTGCCTTTTTTTTTTCTCCAATTGAAACACAGAAAAGTAAAGCTAAAGCAATTTTCACTGTGCTTATGATTGTCTTTTAGCAAAACAATCAGAATTAACCTTCCCCAGTGGCGTAAGTTGACATCACTAGGAATTCGGCAAGTCACGCATTTCCCAGCCCCCCCTATTTTGACCCAACCTTGAAACCACACATCATCCAAAACCAGGAGCACAATTACCATTTCAAAAAGCAGTAGGCATCTGAACATACTTACCATTTTTACATGCATCGGTCTGTCAAACAGCAGCTGCCCATTAAACATCGCTATTGTTTCATTAAGGATCATTGCTGAAGCACTCGAACCACGTAAAGTCGTAAAGCTCTAATGCCATCTGATGCGGGTTACAAAAACCCAGTCAGAAAACCAAACCTCTCCAGGTCTCTTCTTAAAGCTATCGTTCACAGTTTATCAAAAAATCCTTCTCCAAAACTAAAAAGCTTTGAGATACAAATAACTGAATATTCAAAGAGTGGCTTTTTAAAATCAAAACATGAGTTAAAAATACTCTTTTGGCTAAGATTAAGGTCATTAAGAGATCACTCCAAACGTGTCTCCGAACCAGCCTAGGTGTTTAAGTGTTTCATCAGTAACTTTAGCAATTTAAAACAGGAGAAAACATGCAAAAGTCCTCAACATTTCCAAATCCACAAATACCCATATTTTGAAGTATGCCACGCTAGTGAATCATGCAAAATTTGTCTAAGCCTTCGTCCCACAAGGCTTAACTTACTAGGTGCACATGGAGAATGGAATTCACATTCAAATAGAACTTCAGGAGGGGAAAGAGGGAAATGTTTTTCTCCTTTCCATAGCACAGCCACAAGTTGAGGGATCATGCACACACCTTTACTTTGTTGTTTGGCTGGTGGGTTTTGTTTGGGGGTGTTTTTTGTCAATTGCTGTGTAGCAAACCATCGCTTGCACGGTGTAAGGATACAGGGAACAGAGGAACACACTATGTCAAGCCATCTTACATTGCAAATGGATTTGTTGCATTCCTCCTTTACCTCCATCACAGGAATTTAAGACAAATCTTTTCTCAGAAATTGCATTTTAATATTAGCTGCAACATAGAGACAGAAATTTACTATTTGAGCTAGAAACAGATATATTTACATGGGAAATTGAATCCATTCCATTAATGATTCTGAGCAAACAGCAACAATTCCTTCAAGATGGGACTTTCTTTTTCCCCTCTTTCTGTTTTCCTTACATTTTCCATCCACTGCAATGGCTTGACTTTCCGTGACATGGCAATATCCTCAATTGTAATACTACAATTTTTATTTTCATCTTGCTTTGTTTCCTAAATTATTTACCTACTATTTAACCATCATTACTCTTCAAGGATACATATAGCCTGAACAGCCTCTATAGCTTGCTCAAAAGTGACAGTGCCGATCCCACGACTTTTGCCATCTTTATCTTCTAGTATGTCTGCCCGAACCACGACACCAGCCATGCTGAACACTTCTTTCAGTTTCTTCCAACCAACCTTGTAATCCAACTGGAAGACAAGTGATATTGGGAGTATGAGAAAGATTTCCATCAAAAAACAGCTGTAGTGTTATTACATTTCCTTTCCTGGTATCAGCAGTCTTAAGAAACAAAGAGTCTTCACAGAGATAGGATAAAATTTAAAAATAATTTAAAGAATGCTACAGAGCTTAATGCAACCTTCTTGGCCTTCTTCAAAAACACAAATTAACAGACTCTGTAACATGCAGGATACATCTTAATTCACAACTTCACTAGCACAGAGAATCAACAACACTAGCCACAGAATAAATAACTACTCAGTTTTACTGAACAGAGCTGAAAGTCTAAGGCTGTTCTTCCAATTCATTAGATTTAGCCAAGTTAAGACCTAGACACTCTGTTCACGGATTACACAGCACTTACATTTGCAACAAAGACTGTGCTTCCAAGTCTTCCTGCCTGCAAGGCATGAATGATCTCATTGGGTATGTTGGGATTGTTGAGGATACTGGGCGGAATATTAATCATGCCGGGGCCGCCTGGGCCTGGACCAATACCCATTCCACCAGCTGCTGCCATGACCTTCTGCATTGCTCTCCTGGCATGCTCACCGTCAGGATCCTGCAAGAACAGAAACAATATACTCTGTTCCCTCTTTACTCCACTAAATGTGCAGGGATTTAGTAACAGGCAAAAGAAGGGGTTTCCCTTTACACAGGGCTATCTGCTCCCTATAGACCTCCAGCCAACTACTTCACATATCATTGCCATCCACTAATTTATTTTCTTTTAACCAATGTGCCGGCACCCTTCAAGTTAATCCTACTCATGCATTTCCTCTGATTCTGAAAGCGTTTATCTGTTACTCAATACCAACAATAAACCTCAGTTACATCTGTTCCAAAGACTGATAAGCCCAGAATGGCATTGGGAAGATTTTGGAAGACAAATGCCAAATGACTCCTGGTATCTTTAAAACAATGCAACAATTTATTTGCCTTGCACTTGGACTTACAAGACAAGATACAGTGTGTAAAATTTCAAGAAGATTGGTTTGGGCAACGTTTTTATTTCCCCCACACACTGGTTTTCTAACCCAAAAAAAACCCCTTTTCATGTATCCCCCCTATTACTATATAATCTCACAATTTTAGGACATGCTAGAGAACATGAAGCATAGGATGAAGAATTCAAGGGAGGAAATGAGATTAATTATTGTCACTTCACTTTATACTGAAAGTGAATGTAAGCACCTTCACAATACAAGGTGAACTCATGTTACTTAGGTTGGAAACATCACACTGTATTCAGTGAGCAAAATGCACCAGCACTGCAAGACTGCTGAAGAAAGTGAAATGTCAAATAGAATTAATTAGTCAGAAATACAGATGCTTTAAAAGTAAAAGCTATTTGAGTTAATTTGAATCTTGATCTGAATTTTAAGACTAAACAATAGCACTTTTTGATAACAGGAGAAAGGATAGCTTTCACATGATTATTTCAGCTACAGAAAATCATAGCAGTCTGAGGTGGAGAACACATTAAAGTGAATTCAAGTCACTTCTCAATTTCAGTTTCCTATTTCACTGTTAAAATGAAGCATGGCTTACAACCAGATTAGCTCCACTAGAAAGCCAAGAGTGGTTGTCATACAAACTAAATTCTTCTGATCAGGCAAAGAGCTTTATCTATTCTGCCATAAGTTTTTATTACGTCACCTGAAGGCCTTTGTGCTCCTCAGCAGTGAGACAGCCAACAAGGAGAGGTATATACCAGCCAGTTGGCCAAACTGATGCTAATGGTCATCCACAATAACTTAATTTGTTCCACACAGTCAGACTGGCACACTTGGCTGGGTGTTGCTACTGGTAAAATGCTTTTTTGCCAATTTCAAGTATCTTTTCTGTTCTGTCGGTGTCATACAGACAGAAGTGTTCAAGTATGACAACAGTTTAATGAAGAGTTGGGTAAATTACAACCATCTCTTCTCAAGAACTGATACCAAAGGGCAACCTGACTTCTAGTAACAATGGTACATCGTTAACAGGAAAACTGGCCCAGACATGGCCCACTCTTGAGGGCTTTTTTCTTCCAAGGTCCTCTTAGAGAAGTCAGTGCCTGATGACTTCCAGGTACAACTATGTTCTTCTAACCTTCCATTTCACCTCTTCCTTCCTTTAAAGGGTAGCAAGAGGCCAACAGTGCCAGAAGATGGCTTGCGCCGAGAAGCAGGCTGCTGCCCCCAGAATTCATTACTCTACTTAAGAAAATCCGCCAGATCTGAGCAGTGCTGCCACTTGCTGTCCCCATCCTTCTTCCCAAGCGCTCCTTGAACTACAGCATGAAGCGGGTTGCTAAGGGCAGACCTCCTGTGCGCACTCTCTATCTTACACTCATGCAGACATCTTTCACCCCTCCCCATTAAATGGGCAGGACAGAACACAAAGCCTGCTTAGCCAAGAACATAACTCACATACCCTACGACCAAGAGTCGCTGCTAGCACTGAAGTAAGCCCCTTTTTATTTTTGTTTAATTGAACCTTCAATGCAGCTACAGGTTCCAAACTGCTGGAATGAAACTTTAAACTTGCCAATGGTTAAGAATTAATTCACGGCACAGTTGAGCATGTCGCACTGGTTGACGATAGCAAAGCCATTAAAATGGAAATAAATCTTGGAAGTATTTCAGAAACCAGCTTAGTCTACGGAATTGTTTGTGGAATACACTCATTATGATTCAGAATTAAAAGGGAAGGCAGTCAAGAACAAACAATATTTATGCAGGTTTCTTCTTCAAATCACTAAACAAGAAAGTATACCTGCAGTTAAAGCCAAACTCTGTTTTGCCCGAGTTCTGCATTGCTACCATCAGCACCTACTCTTTAAATCAAGTTTAGTCTTGATAATCACGTTCAAACTCAAGTTCAGCAGTACATGCTGATGATAGAAGGTTGGCTGTCTTTTTTTTTTAACCCTATGTGATGAGTCCTGCTTTTGTCAATTACTCTTATCTGCAAATGAGTCAGCCATAAATCCTGACTAAGAACTACCCCTTCACCTTCAAATTCAACATACTGAAAGAACAGATGCACGTCTTACTTCTTTCACTTTCAATGGTCTTCCACCAAGACTATGCTTGTTCAAAACCTCTGCAGCCTTTTTCATGCTTTCTTCCATCTTGAATTCAACAACACTGTGGGGATACAAGACATCTAAGAACATTGCTTATTTTTTAAGAGTTTCCTCATTTCTTGCTATAAATTCGTAAGTGAACTTACGCGCATCCCTGATGAGATGATTTCACAGGCGAGTTAACACGGAGGAGAGGAGGGAAGAAAGAAGAAATAAAGTAAGTAAAAGCACAAAACACACAAAACCACTTTTTTTTTTTTAAAGTCAGTTCACATCAGTTAGCCCTAATAGCAAAAATAAATGTAATCTTACCCAATAAAGCCTTCAATACTTGAATTCCATAAGATATTATTTCTTATGCATTAACAGGATTAAACTGTAGTTTCTGAAGTTGTAACAAACAGAACTAATTCCCGATTCTCCAAGAAAAATACCACACGCTTCATGTGACCTGTTCTTCTCTGTCATACAGCGAAACCCTTGCCATATTCTCTCACCCTAAATCCATATCCTTCAGTACAGTTAAGTGTGCTCCTACTAATTTTTTCCTTGTAAGATACTGTCGCTGGACTAAAGGACTTAAGTACCTATGAAGGCAATATACATTTACATTTAGGAATTGAATTCTTTACAGGCACAGGAAGTGTAGTTTACAGAACCTGCTTTTGCGCACTGGCCTTACAAATTCAGCAAACCACTAGTGACGTTTTCCAAAACACAAGTATTACTTTAATATTCCGTACCACTATACATACTGCTAGGGTCCATGGGTCATTCAAACAGCCAACGCCAACTGAACGCAGTGGAAGACCACCCTAACGCTGTTTACAAGGCCCCATCCCACCTCCTCCCCAACCCAAAAGAAGCTTTAAGCAATCCTATGATATAGCCACTAAGCATACACACTCTCTACCTTCCTGACTTCGTTTCGTTCCACGCCACCATACAGTTACATTTGTCATGTAGAAAATCCACAGAAGAAATCTCTCAAACACTTACCCTTGACTTTCCTTCAGCGTCCATTAAGAGCTCCACGTATGTTACCTCACCAACTACAAATCAGATTCCAGACGACACATATACCAAGGGAGAAAAGCCAAGAAAACAATGGGAATTTAGAACAATCAACAACCGTGTATGGAGCCTCTGCCTTATAAGAAAGCCCAGAAACACTCCATGTTCTCTAGACCACAAAACTGGACAATTACAGGTATGCAGTAAAGTCTTAAAACTGTTAAAACATGTTCTTGATTTTTCCTCCACTTCAAAAGCCAGCTATTTCCACAATATCAGTTTCCTTGATCTTTAGTACCCACTCATTACTTGAGGCAATCCAAATCCATGGGGAAGTCTGCAAGAACAAGTTTCCTTCATTTTACGTAGTATGCAATCTTGTCTCCATAGTCCAGAACTTGAATAGTTACTTGCTTTTCTCTGGTTTTAAAGACAAACTTCCAAAAAGGGAGACTGAGCCAAGAGATCACTGACTGCCTACTATTTATTTCAGCAGTTTCTTAGCCTTTCATTAAGCCACAATAAAATAAAGTCCATTTTTTTAGCTTCAAGTGGTATTAAACAGTCTGCCATATTTGCTCTCAAGACAAAACTGTCTCAGCAATAGGCAAAATGCGCTGGAAAACTACATCTGCACCTTTCCTCACAAGATTAGGATTGCCTTTTTACGACCACATAACCATATCATGTACCTCCAGAATACAACTACCGAAATGGCTGCTGCCTTTGAAGTGACTGGCGTACAGAAGAATCTTTGAAGAAAACTTTTTTTTTAAAAAAACTTTTTCTTTCTGGTTTTAGAAGTCCTAGTTTTTAAGTTTAAGACAGGAGGACTCCAAGTTGCCTTATCTCCCACTGGAGGTCATGTACAGGACACCTAATGTCATTATGCAAAGCAAACATCCTGAAAGGTCGCTCTCTCACAAACCTGGAAGAAGAGGAATGCTTAACGAAATCACTATTTTTTTTTTTTTAATTCTCCATTTCTTATTTAAAAAAAATAATTTAGCTGTTCCAGCCAAAGAACAATTAGCTAGACAGAATAAACAAACTCTGATCCATTCGTGTTTTTACAAGGACAGTGTTTGAGACTGGTAGAGGCTAAGGAGCAAGTCCCTTTGAAAGGGACAGGGCAGATCAGAGTGTTCGATTACTATCCATAGCTTCACTATCTAAACAGTACTTCTTGAAGTAAAGCCTAACAAAATTAATTCAGTCCTATAATCTGAACAGTATAAGATCACATAGTATACATGGCATTGTTTCCACAGCCTGCATAGGAAAAGGGACTGCGCTGTAAACAGCCCCCCTGGACTAGTCCTTGGTGGTACATGGCGGCTGTGCACCGAGTCCAAATATTCAGCATTACCAAGACATTCTGAAGCCATCCATCTCAACAGCAGCAGCCAGAGTCCAACCAAACTTGGATCAAGAATGCAAATGTGATTCAACAATTTATGTAGTAAGACAACAAATTCCCAGATTACCTACAATACCAAACCACTCCATTTCACAGAGGCCAGAAGGCACAGGTTAGAAGCCTGTGACTTTGCTCCTAATAACACTGCTGAGCCCCTGGATCGAGGGCTCTCCTCTCCCAACCACTAATCGAATTCAGCTACGATTCTTACTTCAGATCCACACAAACACTTCCAAAGAAGTTTGCCAAGCTGGAGCATAACATATTAAATACGATTTAACATTTACTCTTTTAACGAATCTCTGACCTCTGAACCACAAGATTTCCAGGAGTCTATCACAGCGGCAATTGTTTGTCACTTGGAAAATCTAGCATGTGCCAATTTTGCTCAGTGCTTCACATTCAAGCCTTACAGACACCTATATTAAAAACTAAATATACATCTTGAAGTAGCTGTTTTCCTTCAAAGGACATCTGAACTTCCTGAATAGCCAAATTAAAAAAAAAAAAAAAAAAGCAGGGGGGAGGGGAACAACACAAATAGCGTAACAGCTCAGTATCCAAGACACCAAGTCCAGAGTACAGAACAACTGCAATAAAAATGCATTTTTGCGCTTGAAAAACCATGTAAAACGATTCGACATGACACTTCTTCCAGGCGACTATTGTTTATGGCTGGCAAAGGAAACTTTTTGGTTTTTAAACAACCTATGCTGGGTCACATTTTATTTGGCTTTTTTCTAGATCCTGAACCACCGTATATCAGAACATCAGGCACTGGTGATAAAGCAGAACAGCAGACAAGGGTAGCTTATGACAGTGCATAGGCAATTAAGCCATTGAAAAGTACCACCAGCAGATACCCATGTACTAAACCTGCTTCAGAGGGCAGAAGAAATGCACAGTGATCCAGGCAGATTTTCTTTCCACTAGAGAAGAGTTGGCTTATATCAGGAAACATATCCTACAGCCACAAGTGAAGAAATTTTATTCAAGCACAAGAGACTGTTATTTAAGAAACTCAAGTTTATTACAGCCTCCGAAGGGAGATAAAACTTTCAGAAAATACCAGTTCTAAGTCAATGCACATATAATTAAGGAACATGTTCCCCATGGTGTCATTAAGGCTTAACTTAGAGCAGATTTATTTTCTGAAACCTCACACTTGAGAAAGTTCAGAAACTCGGCGTTTCCTAAAACAAGAGGCTAAAGCAGAAATCATTGCACAGAAATACAAACCAAAGGCATCTCCAGTGTTGCATATCATTATAGCCATAGGGTTTCTCCTCCTCAAACTTTACATCCACTTTCCAAATAAGTTTATATGCGTGGAAAATTAAGATGTTCAAGCCAGGCAGGTCTGTTAGCATTCAGATAGTCTCCAATGACTGTTCAGGAAGCTCAGATAAGTATGACCACATGGTGCCTTGAGGCATGGCTCAGATGGATTCACCTAGCCCTAAAGACATACCTGGGAAATAACTAGGATAACAAGTTCAGGCGTAGATGTCAACTTGGAAGATTCTGAAGTTGGGCAGTGTGATTTTAACAGTTAGCGACAAACCACGAAGCTCCAAAAGGCATGAAAGGTATAGAGAAGCAAGTCTCAGCAAGAGAAGCACAGAAACTGAAAAAGGGGGTAAATGCTTTATATCACAGTAATTTCATTGGCCTACAGGGTCAAAAGCAAATACTAACTAGAGAAGGAAAACTCTCAAGACATTATCAAAACTATACAGATGCCCCATCACCTTCTGAAGTAAAGAACTACAAGCAACATGACTGATTCAAGAGGACCCCGCCATCAAAAGCCAAATACTTTTAAGTGTGAGGCAATTCAGAATTGATCACAGCTCCTCCTTCATTTACAGTGTTTAAAGCTCGTGACAGGCAACCTCTAAAAAGTTATGAGAGGGGGGGCTTGGGCTGGGGAGAGAGGAGAGACACTTCATATGTGTACAAAGCTTTAGTTAAAAGGGGATAAGAAAAGCCATTCTTCCCACAGTACAGAAGAGTCTGCAAGCTATTCTCTTACAGCAGGGGGAAAGGAAATCTCACTTTTGCACAAGAAAACCCAGATAAAAACATGGGTAATTTTGGCTCTTTAAGAGCCCAGGCAGGAAAGAGGGAGTGAAAAAGCTCATTGCAGCCACTGATGAAGGACAGTGCCTCCTTGAAAAGATGGTTAAGGAGAAGGAAAATAGAGCAACGCATTAGCGCATCTACTTAAAGTAAGGTGGAACAAGTCAGATGCGGAACAGCACTTCCACGCTGCTCACTCATCCTTTTCTCTTTGCCCACCTAAAACTGCAGTCTGTAAGCACACTGCAACAGAATCTTGGGCACTGAAATCCAGGGGACTCTCCAGTAACAGCTGTCTTCAGGTAGTGGAGTAACAGCTGTTAGCACCGAAGTAACAAAAGTGCTCAACTAACATCTGGGATCAGGTACAACAGCAAGAGGGCATGAGTTACATCTTTAGGAAGCCACAAAGGTTCCAAAAATTTTTGGAGATGGAGCAAGAAAGAAGGCAGCACGTGAAGTTTAGCAGCTGCTTTTCTTCACAGAAAGTTTAAGCTGGGAAAGCTTTGTTGCTTCTTTTCCTCACATCTATTCACACACCCAGGTTTTGGTAAGAAGAGGCAAGCATGCCCGCTCCATATGACAGCTCTGCCTTACATAAACATGGCTGCAACAGTCTCTGGGGTGTCTGGGAATCTTTGAATGTGACATGAGCATGGCCTTGACTGCAAGTGCTCCTGGCTTTGCAAGGGAGCAGAACGTGACTATTGCCTCGTTTTACAGCTAGTCTTTCTCTTTGTATGGTACACCATCTTGCTACTCTGGTCAGGAAAAAGGTTTAGATACGAAATTCTGTGTTTCCTAAAGGAACTAGTAAGTATGTCAAATTCAAACACAAGTTCTTTTTTATCATATGGTATCACCTCACTTATGCCAGCTGCCATGAAGCATTACCATTTTTCTCCCTAAGACAGAGCCATTTGTTGGGGGACAGATTAAAACAGCTATTTAGCATTCAATCGTGTTTACGGTTAGACTCCACTTACATGCTGAAGAACTGCTGCCTTATTCTTCTCCTGAAGCCATTCACCAATTGCCAGTTATCAATGCTGATTACGTCAGTTTAGTAGAACCTTGTGTTTGTCAGCCAATACAAGGGAGTTTCAAACAAGAACATTTTTTCATTTCATTAATAACTACGTCATACTGCATACCTGTAATTGAGTTTCACCAACAAATACACTGAAATGACTGAACCAAGGCATTACTCTTGAGAGAGATGTCACCTTTAGAAGACTTCAGATGCACACATCTGAAAAAACCAGGTTGCAGAAATATGAGCAGACCTCAAAGCTCATTCTCCTAAACCATACTTACTGACGCAAACCAGCCGATGGAGGTGAACTCCTCCTACGTTCAGCAACCTGCTATGCCATTGCTGCTAACAGCTTAAGTCTTCACGACTGCCAAGCGATGGAGCAGTCGTGAAACGCCTAGGTTTACCCTTTGTGTACAGATCTGTTTCACGTGCTCCCAAAACCTTGAACGTTTGGCCTGTAATTCTTAACACTTACGAACCAAGAATTCTAACGTTTAGATTTTTCCACGGTCACATTCCTGGTTCTTGGAACTACTATGCCTTGTATCAAGAAGAACCGATTGAGCAAGTTCAAGCACAGCACAAGAGCACCAATTTGGTAGAAGTCAGTGACTAATTAGAATGAATCGCAACTACACAGCAAATCTCAACTGTTATATTTTAACAAGCAGTCCCAAAAACCAAGAACAATGCTTCTCCATGTTTAGCATAACAAGCCCTGCAGACAGAATGAAGAGGTTTCAATGTTCCCCTAGGAGTATCTGCTGGAATGAGCAGCTGAACAGCAAGGCAGGAAACAATCTCACACCGGACTTTTCCATCCACGTGAACTGGAGAGAAACCACAAGACACTTGGAACGGAATTCAACACAGTACTTAAAATTAGATATCTACACATACAGATACGCCTATTAACCAATGTATCTTGTGTAGCAAGGTGAAAGCATAGTTTAAGGCAAGGGACCATTCCTAATTAGGGCCTGTTAAAGCAGTCTTTAAGACTGTATTTCTTCATATTACAGAAAACCATTGCTGAATCTCAAGCATCAACGTTTCACAGCCTCTAATTATGGAAGTTTCCCAGGGCTTACAGTCCTGAAGTTCATTACGCAGACTCAGTTCCATTTTGCCTCCACAGACAAACATTTTAAAACCCTTTGGAAATTTGTTTTCCCATTCATTAGGCCACACCTTGTGAACACGTTAACTATCATTCCTTACCTAGGTCAAACACAAGTGAACACTGATCACCATTTTGCGAGACATTTATGACTGATGCTATGTATTTTAAAAGTGACCCACAAGAGGAATGGTTGCATTAGTTACTTGTCACTTGTTTTGAGACATTTTGATGATGGAGAAGCCAAGTATTTTCTTGCCACTCCGCTGCATTTCCAAGGTGACTTGAGAACTACTAAGTTGGGCATCAGCTTAAGGAAATAACACTACATTTAGACTTGTCACCACCTGAGACTAGTCAGCTCAATGTCTTCATCTTCTTCAAGAGATGAAGATGCCAAGGTCAACAAACTAAGGCAGCTCCCATTCACATGGGACAGTTAAATAGAAGTGGGGAAGGGGGAAACACCAGGAACATGATTTCCAAAGCCCTAACCGTATTGCAGCACATACCAAAGCACAAACCTGATTTTGCTTTTTTGCAGGTCACCCTTAAATACATGTTACTGCTATCAAATGGCAGTATGGATCTTTATCTAAGCACAAATCACTACCAAGTTTGGGGACACAGCTATGTATACACACGCCAGATCAGCACTAAATAACTACCTTTATTACCCAAAAGACGTTAAAATGCTTCAGAAAGTTTTGTTGCATGTCAAGGCTAAAATCTGATAAAAGCCTCATTTTCCCCCCCTAAGAAAAATACTCTTAAATCTCTGATGAAGCACTATTAGCTATATGCCAACATGCCTATGAAGGAACTATCCACCTGGAAGGCTGCCAGGGAGCAGATGTTGTGCAACACCCAAAAAGGCTTCAAGAAGACCTTTTACAAAACTTGTGTCGCTAAGTCCACCCAGAACTTCAACTCTTAAGTTTACAAACAAAGTCAGCCACAAGTAAGATGACAGACATCACTTGGCCACCTGAGTTGTACATTACCTTTCTCTTTGACCAGGTCTTTCAGAGACTGCCACTTCACATCAAATGGAATATTTGTAATAAAAGCTCGGTATCTTTTAGCAGGATTAGCATATGGCTCAAAGCGATTTCCTCCTCTTTTGACACTTTTCTCTTTTCTTTTTTCATTCTGACTTGGTCGTTCAGCTTCACTGCAAGCAAAGAAAGATAATCACACACATTAACTACTCTGGCATTTGATCAATGTCATACCACCTCTTGGAACATAGCTTGTCACATTCTTAAAACTAAATCAAAACTTGTAAAGTTTCATCCACTCACGTTATTTGCAAAACCATACACCTTTCAACCAAAGCTGGTATGCATGGTACCAGTGCTATGTCATGTATTGTAACCACGATTTCCTAACAGCAGACAACTTATGTCATGAAGACCCACTATTTTCTCCACATTTATTGAATGTAACCAAAGTTCTTGATTTCATAAGCTGAATCTCTTTAAAGCTGACCAAGCCTCACTCTGTCTCCTTGCGATGTTCCAGACCAGACGTCCACCCTCTTTATTTTCTCCTTAGCACACTATACTACTTACACACCTTCAAGTCAAATAATACATTGTATTTGTAGTCTTACACCAGAAGAACAAAATAATCCTGTGTCTAACATTAATAACACTTTTCTCCTCCAATTAATATAGTTTTTGGGTGACACAAATTCAAAGCCTCGGTGCATTCCAGCAGCACATTAAATAGCTCTTTCAACTATTTCAGAATACCAGCTCTCACAGGTCAAAAATAAAAAAAAATTAGAAATGAAGACTATTTCTCAACTAACCTAGATGACTATCAGGTCTTAACAGGACACAAATGTCACTGAAAAACAGCATTTAAAAATACAGGAGAACGAAATACTTCAGCCTCCACCTGACAGGATTTCCTTAACTAATCCAATTAATCTCCTTGTTCACTTTGTGCTGCTTGAGAAGATGCAGAAATACACCTTTAGAAAGGATTCATGCAAACACATTAGTCAAAAGAACTGGTAAAGTTTCTAAAACTTATCTGTACAGACGCTGAGCTTTTGCTCAACTTAAGACCTATGTAGCCCTGCAAAGTCCAAGCCATGTCAAAAATTCTGGCTCTGATGTGAACACACTTCAGCATCAACACTGTCCAGTCCTTTAGAACCATTTAAATCCCTGAACCAATATAACAGCCTGGGGGGGGGGGGGGGGGCGGCCAACAAAAAAAACCAAAATAACAAGTACACAGATGTCTACGAAGTTTTATATTTGAGTGGGTTCCCCATTTTTATCACACAGCAGCCTACGCTTTTTCAGTCAGAAGAGACATAGGTTCTGCACGTAAGTAATATTCTGCAGGAGAGATGTATTGAAAAAGTGTTCTTTAGTTATCTACAACATTTATTTCACCAAAAAGCGAAATTTTTAGACTTTCCCTCACTGAACTTTTTTAAAGCTTCTTAAGTAATGAAGTAATTAAAAATCAAAAAATAGATTCAAAATAGGACAATCCTTCTAGCACCTTAGCTTCTGTTTGGCCGAAGAAATAACACAAATTTAGTGCTTGTGTTAAAAGCTACACCCAGGTTTTTTTATGGTTATTCCGCAAACTGGAACTATTTACATTCCCCTGGGTTGAATTGCTGTATAACATACTTTGAAGTAATGCGGTATGATGCAGACATTTTTTGCAATCCTGCATTTAAGGCTCCCAAGTCAGCTCAAAAACACCTCAAGCTTTGCTATACCTGTAACGAATTCAGACAAGCCACAGTACCTGCCATTAAAGACAAGCTTTACCCTAGAACATATTCCTTATCATATTCAGCATAACAAAATCCAGCCAGGTCAAAAGAAATGTCAAGGAAACTACTTCAGCTGCAAAGCGGGTGTTTTGGTTTCGGGGTTTTTTTTTGTCTTTTGCAGGATTTCAGACACTACCTCTATGGGTTTCACACACCGAAAGGACAAGAACAGCAGGCGCAGGTCCACAGAGATCACTTAAACAACATGGTTACCAAGTATGAAAACAAACAAGCATTTAGGGCTTCTTTCAAGGGAGTTCTAGGCAGCAGTAAGGAATGAGCCCTGCATCACCTCCAAAACACACTGTGCCTGCTTATGAATATCCCTCAGTTGGAAGGGCGGGCAAGATAAAATTCACAGCAGCTTTGCCCATCCCAATGAGGAACCACTCTGATTAACTGTGATCCATTTACACCAAGGCTAACACAAGATCTACAGAAAATAATGCACTTTGGTAGTTACTTTCAGAAGATATTTCATCTGATTTTTTTTCCTTGCATTACAGAACTGAAATGCTTTATCAAGACTAAAGAAAAATTCTCCTGTTTGTGATGTGTGCAGAAGGAGGAACTGAAAGGGAAGCTCTTATTTCCTCAAAAAAAAAATGAACTATTACGCACATTCCTCTGCAAGCTTTCTTAAACATGCCACCTAGACCCAACAAGTGTACCAGAAATCATTAAGAATCAAAATCCAGTATAGGCAGATCCCCCTCCCCCCCACCAAGGACACTGAAGGTATGTTCACATGAACGTTGGCATTATCACTGTAGACATGTTAGCTTTGCCACACGAAGCTTGATATTACAAATAGAATTGCACCTAGATAAAATGATAAGCTCTCTGGAAAGACTCCAAATATAACAGGGACCAGGAAAAGGAAAAAAAAAAAATCAGAACAAAGTAGACATTTTTCTTATACTTCCAGTAATAAGTCGTCTCCTCATGCAAGACAAATTATGATCACGTATTATCTAGAGCTGCAGGCTCTGCTACAGTCTCCAAGAGCGAGCTTTGAGGTGTAAACAGACTCCAAGACATGAACATCCTCCACGTACCAACTACCCAATGTGAGGAGGAAAGAAGATGACGGGAAGATCCTTCCCTAGCCCTGGATAACATATTACATGTCACTGTATTATGTGCCATGGTGGCACCAGGATCCGGACTGCCTCCGCTCCTGAAGAGGCATGCCTGTTTCTGCCTGGCAGGAAGGCAGCAGAAAGAGCTGCATATGTCAATGTTTTTTCAGTTGCCACAAGCACAGTTTAACTATTTTGCATTGGGAAAAAAACAGATATGGCCAGGAGTGACACTTGGAAAGCTGACTACCTTCCTGGTCATGGGAAACAATCTACAAACTCAGGTGGCAGTGGCAGATGAGAGCAGTTTTTCAAATTAAGACACACCGCCATCTCCTCACCATACCCATATCACCTCCAATTAGCTAACAACCATCGAGCTAGTCTCTGTTATTCAGATCTGTCAGCTCTGGGTCAGGCTACAGATATGCAACATGCCTGGGCGTAACAGCCTGCAGCAACCAGCAGCCCGGCTGACACACAACTGTGTAACACACCTCAGGAACAGCAGATAAACAAATCTGACCTGTGTCTGAAACATTACTCACAGAGCATTGAGTTCAAAATGCCGATTCTTATCTCCGCGGCATATAAGGCCTGGGGCCAAAAGTTAACTGAAGGAAAGGTGCTCTTTATTCCACAGAATTGGTATTAAAAAAAGCTTTGCCAACCATGAAATTTTCCAAAATGAGGTTAGCATTGACGTAGGAAATCGACAAGCAGCTCAAGCTTTTTCTGCTTACAATTCCCACATTTACAGGCCTAGACTTATAACCCTTGCCGGTTTTTTGTTAATTTTGTAGCATACTATCGACATAAGACACGCAACCCTTACTCAATGCCTGGCATCACCTTCAAACTCTCACTCTCGAGGCATTTGTCTCTCGTGTTCCTAACCCACTCCACAGGTAAATCATCAACCACGAAACAGAGCACACTTTGTTCCACACGCTGCAGCAGTATGAGAGATGACTGCCTGAGAAGAGCCTATTACAACGTGCTATTGATAGAATAAAAAGCAATTAACTTAGAACATCAAAACCCATCCCGCTGACACAGCCTATACCCCTAGGGGAGGCTTTAAGCCGTCCATTAAGGCCCAGCAGAAACATTTTCTAAGCGGGATAAGCAAAGATCCCCCTGGCCGCCGCACCCCGGGGCCTGCGGGGTGCACAAAGCGCCAGGACGAGGGACTGGCGCCTTCCCCGCCTCAACCTCAGCAGCTCCCGGGCGCCCTCCCGGGATGGCTCCGCGCCCGGCAGGCTCCGCCGGGCCCCCCCGGGCCCCGGGGGGCCCCCCCCGGTTGGCCCGGCCCCCCCCCCCCGCCGCGGGCGGCGGCCCCGGGCCCCCCCCCCGGCCCGGCGCGAAGAGGCCGCATGCGGCGCGGCAGGCCCAAGCGGTAACGCGGGCCCAACGCGACCACCCTACCTCTTGGGGGGCGCATCCGCGGCACCGCCCGCCCCGTTAGGTGGTGGCGGAGCCGCCGCCGTCGCCGCGGCCGCCGCCGGCTCCTCCATTTTGCCGCCGGCGTTTTCCGTGGCCGCCGCTACCGCCGCCGTCGCCGCCATTTTCCCAGCGCTGCGCCTTTGTGTGAGGAGAGCCCGCCCCGCTGGCTGCGCGCGAGGCACGCCGGGACGGGGGCGGGCGGGCGGGCGGGCCGCGGCGCTGCGCATGCGCACTGCGGAGCTGCGCGTGCGCACGGCGGCCTCCCCGCCTGCCTGGGCGGGCTTGGCGGCGCCCCGGGCCTGAGGGGGCGGTGGGACCCGGAGAGACGGCGGGGACTTGGCCCGGGGCTGAGGGAGCCGCAGCTGCCCCGTCCCCACGGGCTGCCCCGCCGGGGAGGCAGGATGGGCCCCGCTGCAGGCTCTGCCCCCCTCAGGGCCTCTCAATGCGGGCTCCTCCTCAGCCGGGTCCAGGCCGCTTTGCGGCGGAGGGGGTTGAGGTTTAAGCGTAGGGGGATGCTTACGTGCACCCCGCAGCTCCGGTGGGGCCCCGCCGGCAATGGAAGACCCCCAGCTAACTGAGGGGATCTTACCAGCACGTACAACGGTTGTCAGGATTACTCTGCACGCTGCTGCTGAGGGCCTTTCAGTGCTTAAAGGGGGCCCAGAGGAAAGATGGGGGAAATCTTTTTAGAAGGGCCAGCTGTGACAGGACAAGGGGGGATGGTTTTAAACTAAACCACTGTAGGTTTAGACTGGATCTAAGGAAGAAATTCTTTCCAATGAGGGTGGTGAAACCCTGGCAGGGGTTGCCCAGAGAGGGGGTGGAGGCCCCATCCCTGGGAACATCCAAGGCCAGGTTGGACGGGGCTGTGAGCAACCTGATGTGGTTCAAGGTGTCCCTGCTCCTGCAGGGGGGTTGGGCTGGGGGACCTCTAAGGGTCCCTTCCAACCCAAAACATTCTATGATTTTATGACTGGTGACGGGATCAGAGCACTTACCCTATGGATCGCTTCACACGCGCATTCCTTTGTTCAACCCATCACCCTCACCAGTTCCCTCGGTTTCTTCCCCCGTAAGTTTCTGCAGTGATCTCCAGTTATTGCCAAGTGTCACCTTGCACCAAGATGGGAGGATCTACACGGAGAGCTCTTTTCTGTCTTCCAAACTGGCAGTCTCCTGTTCCGCAATCCCAAACTTGACCTTGTACCTCTGGACAGCTTCTGTGTGTGCAGCACAGAGGTCCTTGGGGATGGGGGGTCAAATGCCAAAACAGGGGTCCCAGGTGGGGCAGGGGGCACCCAGAGCTCTGGGGCACGAGGAGAGCCTGGGCACGGGTTGTGAGGGGCCTCAAAGGGTGGCACAGGGGGACGGGGAGGTTTGGGGACACTGAGGACAGCACAGAGGGACTCAAGAGACATCCTAGGCGGCATAGAGAGGGAAAAGATCGTTCTGGGAGACACAATTGCTCCCGGCAGGACAGGCAGAGCCCTGTGGTGTCCCGGCAGCCCCATGCTGCAGCACAACCTCTCCCAGTGTGCCCTGAAGGATAAAATGGCCAACTGGCCAACTGCGCCTCCCAGTGGGACCCACCACACTCCACCATCACCCGCAATGGCAGCCAGGGAGCCATGGGGTGCTCCGGGAGCCCTACAATGGGTAACCCCCTCCTCAGGGCACCCTGTCAAGGCACTTTTTACTGAGTGCCCAGGTACAGGCACCCAAGCTGAAGAAATAAAAAAATCGTTTATTAATGCATACACACAGCACCCAGGAGCGAGTCTGTCACCCAGCTCAGTGCCACACGCACCCTGTATCACCTGAGGAGCCATTACTGGATCAAACTAAGGAGCTGCCAGCCTCCTCCCTCCTTTTTCCTTCAGGGATAGGACTCAGCGCTGGTATTTGAGAGGAAAAACCCCAATTTCACCAATCTGTACTTTGCCCTGACCTCCAAAACGGAGCCCTGCAGGAAATCTTCACAGCATTTGGGGTTTTTTTGGTTTGGGGTTTTTTTTTTTTTTTTTTTTTTACAAAATAGAGTAATAAACCATAACCCCCGAGTAAGAAACGGTCAGCTACAAACTCAGAACAATAAACCATAAGTGAAGGACTCAGAATCCTCAGTTTTAAGCAAGAAACACCAAAGCACATACGAGCAGGACAACAGCAAAGAGAAGAGAGGAGCTTCCCTTCCACTGCACCCACCCGCAACACCAAAAGCACTAATACAGCTGCATGAGGGACAACTAATTTAATTTTTTCCCATCCCAAAGACTAACCAGAAATTGCCTCACAGAACAAAGGTGGAATACTGCAGCTGGGGGAATATTTCTCATCTAAACCAGACCTTTTTTAGCCCATTACCCACATGTTGAACATCTGTAGCTGGAGCGCAGGGCCTGCCCGGGGCTCACACCCGGCTCTGCTCTGAGGAAGCTGAGCTCCAGCTCCCCGCAGCTCGCTGCCCCCGCACTCCCCCAGACCCCCCCGGGGCACAGCAGCCCCCAGCCCTTCACAAGCGAAGCGCCACGGGAGCAGAGCCCGCGGAACCTCTTCTCAGGCCGCGGTGCACCGCCGGACTCTTATTTATCGGTGGGCGCAGCTCGGTGACGGACGGCAGAAGCAGCCAGTAACAGACGAGGAGCGCCGGGCGGTGACTCGTCGCACCAATGAGCGGCGGAGGAGGGCGGGGTTATTTCCCCGGAAGTGAGGAGCGGTGCGGAGGGCAGCTGCTGGGTGGCACCGGTGGTGAGGGAGGCCGCAGCCATGTCGGAGCGGAAGGTGTTGAAGTGAGTGGGGGCCCCGGCCGGGGGGTTCCGAGGTTGGTTCCTAGGCCGGGGGTGCTGGGGAGTTCCCTGGTCGGTTGGGGGGCCCTAAGGCGGAGGGAGGTCCCTGAGGGGACTCTCAGGCTGGGGGGGGGGGGGGGACGGTGGCCCGGGGGGGGGCGGGGTTAGGCCCTAAACTCATGCAAGGGTTGGGGGGCCTGGGGCTGAGGACAGACTGACAAGACGGACAGACAAATCCCAATGCCTGGCTCTGGCAGGGGGTGGCAGACAGAGTGTTTAGCACTTGAGTCCATGCCTGGTTAGTGGGGACATGCTGACTCCTGCTGGGTGGAGCTGTTGCCTCAGGCTGACATGGCAGCTGGGAGCCAGCCTGCTGTGGTTCATGCTCTTCTGAGTGACTCTGTGCCCAGCACACGCACATCTCTTCTCTGTCTCTGTAGAAATACTACCCGCCGGACTTCGATCCTGCTAAGATCCCAAAGCTCAAACTCCCAAAGGACCGACAGTATGTGGTGCGGCTCATGGCCCCCTTCAACATGCGGTAAGAGCAGCTGTACTGGTCGGAAGGAAGCAGCTGTAGAAGAGATGAGTTTGCTTAGGAATTGTTTTGCCTCCATACGCTGCAAGGGAGCTGCTGCCAGCAGCCGTTAGAGGTGACACAGACTAGAAACAAAGGGGTGAAGGAGAGGGAAGACAGGGTGATTCGGGGGTTGTTTGAAGAGCAGGTACTGAATTTCCAAAGGAGAAAATAACCATTGCTCAGAACCTGGGCTGACATGGCCCAAAAATCACTTGGACTTTTCTTGGTCTGTTTGTTCCCTTTTTTCGATGTGTTATGGACTTTTCTTTCTCCTCTTCTAGATGCAAGACGTGTGGTGAATACATCTATAAGGGGAAGAAGTTTAACGCCCGTAAGGAGACTGTTCAGAATGAGGTGTACCTGGGACTCCCCATCTTCCGTTTCTACATCAAGTGCACACGTTGCCTGGCAGAGATCACTTTCAAGGTGAAATACGTTCTGTATTTTCTGTGCTTTCACTTTCTGGGGAGGCTGTAGACCTGACTGGGTGCTGATCCCATGGGGAAGGGGTGTCCCAGCAAAGACCTAGTTTGAGCATGTGCTTTTTTGGTGCATCTTCCCTTTCCATGGCTGTTTGTAGTTCTGAAATGTCTTGCCCATCTGTGGGCTGCAGCACATCAGCTGGAGCAGAACAAGAGGCCATGGACAATTTTTCTCTGTATGGCGGAACGCAGGAGCGCATGTGGCTCTGGAAGCAGCCGCAGGATGGCAGGAGCAGGATTGCCCCAGTACAATGATTTTGTTGTCTTGTTTCTTCCTTAGACAGATCCTGAGAACACAGACTACACTATGGAGCATGGTGCCACTCGCAACTTCCAAGCTGAGAAGCTCTTGGAGGAAGAGGAGAAAAGAATGCAGAAGGAGAGGGAAGAGGAAGAGCTCAACAATCCCATGAAGGTACGAGAATGTGCCCTTCTCTGCAGAAGGCAAACCTCTCTCCTGCCTTGGCTCGCTTTCCCCAGCAAAGCAGGTGACTTTGTAACCATGGGTGTAGTTCTTCAGGCTCCCGAGATATTGCTGTGCTCTGGACAGGCAGGAGTCAACTCTCTGCCCTCAGGAGGTTTCCTCTTGTGCTGGAACTTGTGACAGGCTGCATCCTGCCCCAGTTTTTCCTGTCCTATTAAGACCCCAAAATGAGGATGATTATGATCCTCTCAGTGCTTCCTACCCTGTACTGAGGCCATGTTCGAGATTGCTGGCAGGCTCTGCTCCCTCACATAAGTCCGGCTTCCCTCTGGTCACCCAGGTCCTGGAGAACCGAACCAAGGACTCCAAGCTGGAGATGGAGGTCCTAGAGAACCTGCAGGAGCTGAAGGAACTCAACCAGCGCCAGGCAAACGTGGACTTTGAGGCCATGCTGAAGCAGTACAAGGGGTACGAGGAGGAGCAGAAACGCAAGGAGCAAGAGGAGGATGAGCAAGAGATTAAGTGAGTGGGCTGGAAGCATTTACGGGCACATGAAATCAGCCACGCTGGCCCTGGCCAGGCAGGGCTGCATCTCACCCTTTCCTCAGCACCCTGAGAGGGCCCTGCCTGAGGGCCCTGAGTTCGTAGGAGTTATGTGGGTGGGATGTAGTCCTGAGTGGGCTGTGAGGAGATTGGGGACAGTTTGTCATGGCAAAAAGCATTTAGGGAGGTGAAGGGGTTTTGGTATCACTGGCCCATCTGGTGGGGGTGATCTGGGCTGCTGCAGGAGCCTGACTCCCCCTGAGAAGAGTCCTGGCGTGGAGAGAGAGTTTCTGCACCTGGCTGAGACTGCAGGAATCAGTGCTGTCAACATTCAGGCATTGCTTCAATGTGACTTCTTAAAAAGCACCCGAGAAGGTGGATCCCGTTGCACTGCTGCTGAGTTCTAGCTCCCCTAAAGCAAACAGTGCAGGCATGGTGCACGGCCAGCGCGCCGGTGGAACGCAGCCAGCTCTAACCCTCCGCGCGCGGCCTCTCTCCTTGCAGAGCTATGCTGGAGCAGGCCCAGAACCAGCGGCTGCTGGTAGACTCCGACTCTGACGAAGAGCCTGCAAAGTCACGCACGAAGCCTGTGGCGAAAATTAAACCTACGGACATCTTGCAAGAGGTGAGCGGGGGCAGAGGCTCTTCCGCCCACTGCACCTCTTCCCCCAAACCAAATCTGCTGTCCTGGGCTGCGTGTTGTTCCTTCTTTCCCTGCGATGCTGGCGCCCTAATGCCCGTCACGCATGACCAGCTTAGAAAGCGTGTGTCCCTGTGCACCGAGCTGAAAGGAGACAGGGATCAGTTGGTGGTTTTAGACCGCGTCTGCTGACAAAGGCTGGGAGGGAGCTGCCCCTGTCCTCGCTCAGGACATGGCTGCCCTTTCAGCTTGAAAAGGACAGGCTCGCCTATGCCTTGGTCATACTTCAGGCACGATTTCATAGAATCATTTAGGTTGGAAAAGACCTTTAAGATCATAAGCCCAACCATTCCCCTACCCCTGCCATCCCACCACTAAACCCTGGCCATAAGCACCGTGTCTGCCCAGCTTTTAAATCCCCCCAGGGGGACTCAACCCCCCCGGCCCCTCCCCCGCCCTTTGGGGAAGGAATTTTCCCCAGGGCCAACCCCCGCCCTGGCAAGGGGGGAGAGCCCGCCCCCCCTAGGCGCGTGAGGGCTCCCCCCCTCCCCAGCAGCCTGGGGCTCCAGACCCCTCCCCAGCTCCGCTGCCCTTCTCTGGACATGCTCCAACCCCTCCAGGTCCTTTTGGGAGTGAGGGACCCAACACTGAAAACAGTATTTGAGCACTCTGAAAATTACAGCAATGAAACCGCTGCCTGGGACAGCCTCTCCTCTGGTTCTGTTTTGTCCTTGTTGGAGACAGGCAGAACAAAAGAGCTTTCAGTGCCCGACTTGCAAGGGAGGGATTATCCCCACAGACGGGCCCCTGCGCTGCTGCTCTCCAATGTCGATCTGTGTCTGCAGGGACCTCTGTCCGGTTGGATGAATCAAAGCTGCCGTGTCTCTAAGCCGGGCTGGGGTTAATCTGAGCGATGTTCCCTGGCCCGGCACTAATCCTCATGCCCGAGGGAGTTTGATTCAGTGGCTGGACCACCTGCAGGCACGCGGTCCGGGCTGGCAGAGGCCACGCAGCCCTGTGGCATGCATCTATCTCATCATCCCAGGGCCAGTGTGTGGCTGTGCGAGGCTGGATTTAACCGTCACAGGCAGCAGGACATTTGTCTCCAAGGGCTGTTTTGCAGCCGTTTAGATCCATATCCCTGTTGTTTGTCCAGCTTGTGCCAGTTGCTGTGGGGGGAGAATAATTACCCCCTTGGCTGCTCTGAGCAACTATCCTCATGTCTCTTATGCTGCTGGTTTTACCACTCCTCCTTCTCCCCCATCCCTCTGCCTCCCCGCCAAGGCCAGAGCACCCTAACACCCCTACTCTACTCTGCAGGAACTTCAGCCCCAGAGTAAGAAGCCAAAGACTGAGAGCTGGGAGCGGAGTGTGGGCAAATTGAACACCAAGCCCCAGCTGGCTGGGCTGGTTACAGTGAAGAAGCAGAAGCCAGGTCCTGCCCTGGCTAACGGGACAGAGAACCAGGGCACCGCAGCCAACACCGGTAACTGCTCACACGGGGATGGGGTGGCCTGAGCTGGGCCACCAGGGAGGGGTCTGGCAGCACCCAAGTGACGTTTAGCTCTGTCTTCAGAGCCTGACGGCTCCCAGGTCAAGTCCTTGTTGTGGGACAGATGGGACCATGATGGTGTAAGAACAGGGGGGGTTGTCCCCGTTTCCAGGAGATGTCCCAACAGAGAAGAGGCTGCTTCCTGGCCCTTGGCGGTAAGCCAGGGCCTTGAAGACAGACTGTCAGAGCCAGAAGCTTCAAAACAGCATCTCAGTGCACAGATATGATGCTGGGAACCGTCAAAACAGCGAGATAGGAATGGAAAAGCAAGAAAATTGCTTTGGTTTGGGGCCTGATTATAAAACCTGCCAAGCTGTCGGAATTTGGAAGCTTTAAAGTGGTGAAAACAAGCAGAAAGGTTTTCCAGCACCTTGTAGTTCACTACCCCGGGAAGCCAGAGGATTTGGAGAAGGAGCTGATGAATTGATTGATTCTGGGCTGATTGGTCCTAAGCCTTTGGCTTAGTAAGTCCCTCTGCTCTCCTGGGGAAGGACAGCTCTTGTGGTTGCCCCATTTTTGATCTGCTTTCCCCAGCCACCTGCTCCTGGCTGCTGGCAGGGTCTGTTCAGCCAAAGCTGGAGGAGCTGCCCATCTTTCAAGGGCTCAGGGCTTTCTGCCCATGACGCTGCCTCACGCTTGTGGCTTGCGTGGTCAAAGCCGAGAGCCGGCTCCTCTCCTCCTTTCCAGTGTCTGGAATCTCCCAGGGGTTTGTGGAGGGAGAAGGGGGTTTTGCAGACCTCAAGCCAACCTCGCTGCTTCAGCCCATTGCCACAAGGCAGAAGCAGGAGGCTCCAGCCGAGGGGGCGTGGGGTCTCCTTGTCCAACCGATTTAACCTTGCTGTCCTCAGCAAGATTGAGGCAGGGGGATGAGGCTTGGGCTCTGGCTGCCTCATCTCCAGCTGTGAGCAGCCGGAGCGACGAGGCAGGCCCGTGTTTCCATGCGGCTGGTTGCACCGAGCCGGCGGGGTTTGTGGGCGATGGGGAGGGCCTTACCTGATGGCGTCTGCTCTCTTGCTTGGCTTCCAGGCTCGTTTCCCACAGCAACGGGCACCACGTCCTCTCTCAGCTTGTTGGGGGCGTATTCGGACAGCGAGGACAGCGTGAGTGACTGATGAGTGACCGAGCCAGCCCGGAGCAGGGATCGCAGGCTGTTCCCCTGCCCGGCTGGCAGCAGCTGCTCTCCAGAGCCCCAGCACGGAGCTGGCGTCACAGCCGTTGGGCCCAGCAGGGCTTCCAGGCCATCTGGAGTCCCAGTGCCTTCACCTGTCCAGCCTCCCACAGGGACGAGGCCCCAGCTGCCCTCCCTGGCTATCGCCACCAGCCGACCAAACCCCGATGAGCCGGTCAAGAAGACGGCTTCCTCGGCGGAGGGCAACGCTGCTGCATTGTGGCTGGTGGAAAGCCCTGAGGCTGTCCCAGGCTGGCTGTGCCCAAACCCAGCTCCCAGCCAGCCCCGGAGCTTGACGTGTCCCAGCTCTGCAGCCAGAACATATTTGGAAGTGCTGGGGCTGGCTGGGACTGTGGTTTCTCTGTTCTGGTGGTGCCCACTGCCCTCACCCCCACACTGGTCATACCTGGGTGCGTGACACAGACCCTCCCGCAGCAATAGAGGGACCTCAGGGCCTTCCTGCCCTGCATCCCCGCCAGGAGCAGGGGGAAGGCAGGAGCTCAGCACCCTTCTCTTGCTGCAGGAAGAACCACCACCGCCGCTTTGCTGGCCTCTGGTGCCTCCAGTGGGGCTCAGATCCCACCTTTGTGGGGTGAGCCCGAGTCCCCCATTGTTTTGCTGTGAGAGGTATCACATTCTGCAACCCAGACATGGGGGGGGGCTGGTCCAGCCCCACACTGGGGGGCCAGGGCTGCCCTAGCTGGGCTTCCTTCCCCTCCCCAAGTACCCCTGCACCCCAGCCGTCCCCAGCAGCTTGGTGACAAACCCCTCCCCGCCCTTTGGAGTGCAATGGGGTTTGCTCAGCTCACCAGCAGCCACGACCCAGTAATAAATTGGATGTTTCAGAGCCAGTTGCCTCTTCATCTTCCAGAGCAGTAATTTGTACGTGGTCAATGGGTCCCACTGGCGTGGGGCTGGCAGGAGCAGCCCCAGGGACCCCAACAGTGTGGGTCCACCTGCCCCAACCTGGGTGCTTCCTCCTCACCTATGTCTCTTAACTTCCTCCTTATCAAAGCACCCACCTCTAACTGATGAGCAGCTTCTCACTAATTAACGCGCTCGAAGAGCCTCAGGAATGGCTCTGGCATGGGCTGCAGGGCCAGGGGCTCAGGGGGCGGAGGGGGGGGAGGCCAGGAAGAAAAGGCAGCTCCCCCCATCCCAATTAGCATTCCTTGTCCCAATTAGCATTCCCTGCACGTGCACTGTAATTAGCCCCTTCAAATACGAATGCTGGGTATTGGGCTCAGCCCTGGGGGTTTATGTTGGATGGGGTCACCCTATGGGGCTGGCAAAGCTCAGGAGGGGGAGCCCTGGCTGCATGGTCCCCCCAGCTATGTCGTGCACCCCACATGTGCCCCCCCCCCTTCCAGCTCCCTGTGCCCCCCGCCCCCCAGCACCAGGCCAGGATCCCAGGAGTGGGACCTTTGTTCTGGGAAGAGACAATACAGGGAGCCGAGCTGGGCACAGTTGGGGGGCCCCAGCACCCCTGTACCTTCAGTGGGGTCCCTGAAGCCCCCCCCAAACCCCGGGGCAGAGGGGGACGCAGGGCCCCTGCCCCCCCCGGGGGGGTTGACCCGGGTGAGCTCTGGCTCCCCAGCCCCCGAAAGCTCCCGGGCCCGGCTCCCCCCAGCCCGTTCCCCGCACCCCGACCCCCCCGGGAGCCCGGGAGGGGGGTGTCCTATAGCGGCTGTGCCGGCCGGGGGCCCCGGGGACCCCCCCTTCTCCCGCTGTCACACGGCGGGGGGCGGGGGGGCGGGGGGGGCCGGGGGCTCCGGTCCGCGCCTCGCGCGGAGGCGACACAAAGCGGCTCCCGGCGGCGGCGGCGGCGCGGTGGGCGCCCCCCGGCGGCCCCCCCGGCCCCGCGCCTCCCCTCGGCACCGGCTGGTGCGGGTGGGGGGCGCGGGGCCGGGGGGCGGCTCCCGCCGGCTGGAGCAGGTAGGAGCGGGGGACACCGGGGAGCACCGGCGGGCAGCGGCGGGGCAGACGGGGGGGGCAGGACCCGGAGGGAAGCGGGGCACCGGGGAGGGTGGCCGAGGGACCGGGGGGTGCGGGGGGGGGCTGGGTAGGGGGACCGGGGGACACCGGGAGCACCGGGGAGCAGGACCCAGGGGAAGCAGGGCGGGGGGGGGGGGGGGGGGGAAGAGGTGCGAGCGGGGCGGCCGGGAACTGGGGGGGCTGGGAGTGGCGAGGTCACTGGGAGAGGGGGAAGGGGAGAGGGGCCGGGGGACAAAGGGAGCGGGTGGGAGTGAGTGGGGAAGGGGCTGGGGACACCCGTGTCAGGGACCTGGGGAAGCCTGCGGGGTCACGGGGAGGGGACCCAGGGTCTGGGGACCTAGGGTGGGTGGGCAGTGGGGGCCACATCCCACCCAGGGCACCCACCCACAGGGCCCCAGCGAGAGTGAGTACTCGGAGCCCTTCGAGGGGGAGCAGGACCCAGCACCCGAGGGCGGCTGCGAGGATCCCGGCGAGGCCACAGGTGGGTGACACCCTGGGCACCCCCCCAGCACCCTCCCAGGGGTCCCGCAGCCAGGGTGCCTCCCACCCGTCCCGTCCCTCCGCCTCCCAGCCGGCGCGAGGGGGGCCGGCCCCCCCGGGGGGCCCCCCGCCCGGGAGAGCCGCCTGCCCCGCGATGACGAGCGCCCAGCTGACGAGTATGACCAGCCCTGGGAGTGGAAGAAGGACCACATCTCGCGGGCATTCGCAGGTGACAGCATCCTGGGGGGGCTGGGGGCCACGCCAGGCCCCCCCGCCCCAGTGCCCTCCCACCGGCACTGAGAGGTGCCCCCCCAGCAGCAGGCAGGGGTGCTGGGACCCCACGGTGGGGTGACACACCCCCCTTTGCTCCCCGCAGTGCAGTTTGAGAGCCCCGAGCGCTCCCCCAGCCTGTCCCGGCAGCTGCCACGGCCCCCCCAGCCCCCCGCAGGCGCCAGGCCGGGCTGCCCCCCCGCCCCCGGCACGTGGACACCTCGCTGCCCCTGGAGAAGCAGGCGTGAGTCTGGGGGGGTCCCTTCTCCACGGGGTGGCATCAACATCCCGGTCACACATCGTGGCATGGAGGCAGCCCCCTGGGGTGGAGGGTCCCCCACAGAGGGTCCTCATGGTGTGGAGGGTGCCCCATGGCATGGATGGGTCCTCATGATTTGGAAGGTGCTCCATGGCATTGATGGTCTCTTTGATGTGGTTGGGTGCCCCACGGCATAGAGGGTTCTCATGGCATGGGTGGCCCCTTTGGTGTGGATGAGTACCCCGTGCCGTAGTTGGTCTCCATGATGTAGAAGGTGCCTCATGGCCCTGTGGGGCATATGGGTCCTCTTGCCACAGAGGGTGCCCCAAATCGCTGATGGGTCCAAGTGGTGGGGACAATGCCCCATGGCATGGAGGGTGCCCCCACAGTGCAGACGGGTCCTGGGGCCCCAGTGCTGTGTGGTGGGGTGCCACTTGCCAGGTGCCGGGGTGACGCATGCTGCTGTGCAGGTGGTACCATGGCCCCATCGGGCGGGCGGGCGCTGAGACGCTGCTGGCGCTGTGCCGTGAGGGCAGCTTCCTGGTGCGGGACTGCGAGACCAGCCCCGACGACTACTCGCTCTCGCTCAGGTGAGTGTGGGGCCAGCGGGAGGGGGGACATGGAGATGGCCCCAGGGACAACCCTGGCATGGGGGGGGGTCACAGGGGTGGTGCCTGGGCAGAGGGGCTGGGCTGTGAGCGTGGTGCTTGCATCCCCGTGCTGACGTGTGTTTGCGTGTTCCCCCGCGATCCACGTGGACGTGCACCTGTGTGTGCAAGGGTGGGCAGGCCATGAGCCGCCTGCCTCAGTTTCCCCTCCCCACCCCCAGGAGCAGCCATGGTTTCGTGCATGTGAAGCTCACGCGGACACGGGAGCAACACTTCGTGCTTGGCCGCGCCGGGGCTGCCTTCGCCTCGGTGCCAGAGGCTGTGCGGCACTACACGGCGCGGGCACTGCCCGTCCGCGGCGCCCGCCACCTCTCCCTGCTCTACCCCGTGGCCGTGCAGCCCCTGTGAGCCCAGCACTGTCGGGAACCCCCCCAACCATGCCCCCCCCCCCCCCCCCAGTCCCACAGCAAAGCACCCCCATTAAAAGCTGACGTGCAGCCCCTGCCCCTGTGTGCTCTGCATTGTGTAGGCATGGGCAACGCTCTGGCCCCTCTTGGGGCTCAACTCTATGGTGTTGCTGGGGGAAGGCATGACACCCTTGGATGGGACAACATGGTGGTCCTGCCACCCATCCCATCCTGGTCCCACCACAGGGGCTTCTGCCCTTGTGCCCGGTCCCACCCCCCCCCCCAGGAGCCCAGGGGTCCGGATGTGGCCCCTCCCTGTCCTCCACCGCAGGATGTGGCCTTGAGGACAAAGCGTGGGGGTGACACCGCTCAGAGTCACCTGCCGTCAACCACACACAAGCTCACCCACGCAGAGGGGGAGGATGATGGCGCTGGCCCCCCCGGGGGGGTCTGTGCCGGGGGGAGTGGGTGCTTCCTGCGCAGTCGGTGCAGCCCTCGCACACCAGGTGCCGGCACGAAAGGAGGCCACGGGACGGCAGAGTGGCTTCCCCAAAATGGGGGGGCCCAGGGGCCTGCTGCCTCCCAGCCAGGTGCTGGCCCCCCCGCCACACTGGGGATTCACAGCCCGTTGGGGTGGGGGGGGACGGACACCGGATGCCGTGGGGTGCGTGCTGCGGGCGCTGCACAGACCACAGCGAGCGAGGCGACAGGATGCAGCAAAACAACTTTTTGGGGCTTTTCCTGCAGAAAAGCAGAGCTGGGGGGCAGGGGGGGTGCCCCTCCCCCGCCCCTCCCCCACAGGGCTTCAGCAGTATACTGGGTCATGGAGCCATTCAGGTTTGGGGGGCAGCGGGGGGACCCTTGCCCACTGTGGCCCCCCCAGTACGTACTGTTCCTCATCACCTTGTGGGGGTGGCAACAGCATCTTGGGGGCCCGTCCGGGGGGTGCAGCACATTCAGGTAGATGCCTGTGTCTGGGGGGAGGGGGGCAGTGGGTGTTGGAGGGGCACAGGGCCAGGCGTGGCCAGCCCTGTCCCCCCCAAGACACGGCGCAGTGGCTGGCACAGCCAGGGGACCCTGTGTAGGACCTCTGGGGGGACCCATTGCATGCCCCGAGCCCCAGGAGGTGCCTGGGGTGAGCCCCGATGACCAGGCGGGGGGGGGGTACAGACATGGGGGTATTTGGGCAGAGGGGTACGTGGGGCAGGTGGGCATGGGTGTATTTGGGCATGGGGCAGGGTACGAGGGTAGGTGGGCATGGGGTATTGGGGGGGGGAGAGGGGCTTGGAGTAGGATGGGCACGGGGCAGGGCAGCACAGGGACAAATGGGGACGGGGTATTTGGGGACGGGGTATTTGGGGACAGAGTTACCTGTGTTCCTGCGCCAGCACCAGCGGCTGAGGAGGGCCAGCCCCAGGAGGAGGCCTGTGCCCCCCAGGGCCCCCGCCAGCCCCCACACCAGCCCTGCAAAGCACACCCAGCTGGGGCCACCCCCTCGGCACTGCTGGCACCCAGGCACGGGGGGGCAGCAGCATGGAGGGGACAGTGGGGACAGCAGGAACATGCTTACCCGCCTGATATCCTCTGTTTGTTGCTGCCAGCAAGGGGAAAGCAGTGTCAGGGTGTCCCTGTCCCTGTCTTCTCCCCACCTCTGTCCCCATCCCCATCCCTGTCCCCGTCCCTCCTGCACGGTGGCCACCCCAAACCCTCTGAGCGTCTCCCTCCATGAAACCCATCAACCCCCACAGTGATGCCACCTCCCAGGGACCCCATCAACCCCCTCCCACCATGTCACCACATCCCTGGGACCCCACCAAGGCCCCTGGGGATGCCCAGGGAGATGCAGGCCCCCCCCCCCGCCCTGGTACCTGTGCTGACACTGAGCAGGGTGCCGTTGCCAGTGGCTGTGCGGTAGCGGGGGATCTCGAGGGTGACCCGGCAGAGGTAGCGCCCAGCGTCGTCCTCCTGTGCCTGGCGGAGGCTGAGGGTGGCACGGGGGGGCTGCCAGGAGAGGTGCAGGCGGGGGGTGCAAGGCGCCAAGGGGGTAGGTGTGGAGGGGTGCAGGCGGGTGGTGCAGGGTGCCAAGGGGTGGGTGTGGAGGGGCACAGGCGGGTGGCACACAGCACCCCATGCCCCACCTCCTTCACCCACTCAAGCCGCAGCAGGTCCCAGGGCTCGGCCACCAGCACCCAGCCACCGCCACCTCGCCGCCCAATGTCACCTGCGCCTCGCCTGGATCCTGGCTCACCTGCAGGGCACCCGCTGCCGGGAACGGCGTCGGGGTCACAGGTGGCTGTCACCCACCCCTCCCCGGCGGTCCCCAGGGCTGAGAGTACTGGGGCACCCCAGGGACCAGGAGCCACGTTTGCTGCCTGCACATCTGCCCTCCTCGCCACTGCCTCTGGCCATCTACAGCTCTGCTTGTCCCTCTGTCCCCTTCCTGTCCCCACTCACAGCTATCTGACCCCATCCTGTCCCCCCCACCCATCCCCACTGCCTCTGTCCTGTCCGTCCCCCCCCCCCCCCCCCCCCCCCCCCCGCCCCGTCCCCCGTTCCTCCCCCCCACCACCAAGGAGGGGGATGAGGACCCTGAGCCCCCACATCCCCACGCCAGCCCAGCCACCCCGCTCTGAGGGGCTGTGTTGCCAAGGGGTTCCTGTCCCCGAGGGGTCCCTGTCTGCAAAGCGCCGCTGTGCCCAAAGCCTCTTGGCCCTCGTCTCCCAGGCTGACTTGCAGTGACGACACGGCTTCCTGCCGCCTTGCTGCGTGGCCTGGGGAGGAGGATGAGGAGGGGATGGGGACGGGGACAGGGACAGGGGACAAGGATGGGGGACGAGGATGGGAATGGGGATAGGGGACAAGGATGGGCATGGGGATGGGGGCAGGGATGAGGACAGGGATGGGGGACGGGGGACAGGGACAGGGACAGGGGAGGGGACAGGATGGGGGACAGGGACAGGAATGGGGGACAGGGACAGGAATGGGGGACAGGGACAGGATGGGGGACACGAACAGGGATGGGGAACAGGGACAGGGACGGGGAGGGGGGGACAGGGACAGGGACAGGGATGGGGGACAGGGATGGGGAACAGGGACAGGGACAGGGATGGGGGACAGGGACAGGGACAGGGATGGGGGACAGTGGGGAAAGGGGACAGCATCCGGAGCAAGGGCAGGGCATGGCACCTCCTCAGGCCCCAGCCCCGGGTGAGGGGTCCTGGGGTGACACCAGTCTGGTCCCATCTGCGGGGAGGCGCCACCCAGGGCCCCCGCCAAGCCCCCCCCACCCCCCGGGGGGGTCCTGACCCCAGAGCGGGCTGGGGGCCCAGCATGGCCGCACCGGGAGGGCTGGGGGTCCCGTACTGGGAGACACCCACCCCCCAGCACGGCCGCCCCCCACCCCGCCACCCCCGGCTCCCGTGCCCCGCCCCTGGGGGCGCAGGTGCCCCTGCCTGGGGGCGGGGGGGGTCCCGGGGTGGGGGCCGGCCCCCCCCGCCCCGGGGGGGGGCTGGGGGGCAGGGGCCCCCGGGGGGGGGGGGGGGGTGCTCATGGGGCGGGGGTCCCTGCCCCGAGGGGCTCAGCCCCCCCTCCCGGACTACAACTCCCGTCGTGCCCCGCGGCGGGCGGGCGGGGGGGCGGGGCGGGGGGCGCCGCTCCCCCTTTGTTGGTGGCGGCGGGGCCGAGCGGCGGCGGGGCCGGCCCGGTATGGGCGACCAGGTGGGGCCGGGCCGGGCGGGGATGGGGGGCATGGGGGGGGGGAGATGGGGGGGGAAATGGGGGGGAACGGGGGAGGGAGGAGGGAGGGATGGAGGAAGAGGAGATGGAGGGATGGGGGGAGGGGAGGGAGGGAGGGAGGAGGAAGAGGGGGATAGAGGAAGAGGGGATGGAGGGAGAGGGGATGGGGGGGTGGAGAGGAAGGGATGGAGGAAGGAGGGCCGGAGGTGTGGAGGACAGAGGGATGCAGGGGTTAAGGATGGCGAAGGAGGGAGGGAGGATGCAGGAGGGAGGGATGGAGGGGAAGGGGGTACGGGGGGGGTGCAGGGGTGTCTCCCTCGCTGCCCTCGCTCTGCTCTCACCCACCCCCACTCTTGCCAAGTCATCCTCGCTCCCGCCATGAGCCCCGGCGGGGACGAGGGAGCTGGGGGACCAGAGGATGGCCGGGGGGGGACAGGGGGTGCTGACCGGGATGGGGGGGCGCCGGGCAGGAGGCTCTGCGGAAGATCATCACCACCCTGGCCGTGAAGAATGAGGAGATCCAGAACTTCATCTACTCCCTCAAGCAGATGATGCAGAATGTGGAGGTACCAGGGGACCCTGCCCTCCCCCTGGGGACCCCCAGCCCGGCACACCGGGATCCCACAGCTGGGTGGGGTGGCACCCCACTGACACCCCGGGTGTTGTGACCAGGCCAACTCGTCGCGGGCGCAGGAGGACCTGGAGGGCGAGTTCCAGTCGCTGTACGCGCTGCTGGACGAGCTGAAGGACGAGATGCTGATGAAGATCAAGCAGGACCGTGCCAGCCGCACCTACGAGCTGCAGGTCAGCGCCCGCCCTGCGTGCCCCCCCACCCGCCGGCACCCTCGCCCACCGCTGCCCCTCTCCCTCCCCATGCCAGGCCCAGCTGGCGGCGTGCGCCAAGGCCCTGGAGAGCTCGGAGGAGCTGCTGGAGGCGGCCAACCAGGCCCTGGGGACGGCCAACCACCACGACTTCCCTCAGGTGCGTCCCCGCCGGCGCAGGGGGATGTCCCCATCTGCCTGCCCCCCACGCTGGGGGTGTCCTGACACCCCCCCCTTGCCACCCCAGGGCTGCACTCACCTTGGGTGGGCACCCTCCTTTCTTTCTGCGCTGGGCACTGGGGCAACGCTGGGCTGGCTGTGCCCGCTGCAGGGCTGGGTGGGAGCATGGAGACCCCCCAGGGTGATCCCCCACCTGCCCAGAGCTGCCCGGTGTCCTCTTTCTCCCGCAACAAAGGGACATCATGGCTGGGACACGGGGAGCACTGGCCGGCGGATGGGATGCTGTGCCATGAGGGTGCTGCGGCCGGGATGCAGGGATGCTGTGCTCCTGGGGTACCACAGCCAGGATGCAGGGATGCTGGGGTACCATGGCTGGGATGCAGGGATGCTGGGGTACCACGGCCGGGATGCTGAGCTGCTGGAATACCACAGCAGGGATGCGGGGATGCTGGGGTACCACAGTCAGGATACAGGGATGCTGGGGTACCATGGCAGGGATGCGGGATTGCTGGGGTACCTCAGTGGGGACAGGGCATGGGCACGCTCTGGCACACTCGCCCCAGAGCAGGGGCCCAGGCACGCTGTACCGCGCTGGCTCCTGGCACTGCTGTCTCACCTGCTTTTTTTTTCCTCCTCTTTTCTTCCGCGCTCGCAAGGCTGCCAAACAGATCAAGGATAGGTACGGCACCCCGTGCCCCCCAGTCCCACTAACCCCCACCCTCCTCCTGGCCAGGGCCCCGCGGTGGGTAGCCCCATGGGTGCTGGGCTGGCTCTGCTCACCCTCCCCACCTCCCCACGGCCACGCAGGGCAGGGGGTGAGCAGTCAGGGTGGGTGGGTGCCTGGCTCCTGCCCCACTGACCCTCATCCCCTTGTGCCCCCTGCAGCGTGACTATGGCACCCGCCTTCCGCCTCTCGCTCAAGGCCAAGGTGAGCGACAACATGAGCCACCTGATGGTGGATTTTGCCCAGGAACGCCGCCTGCTCCAGGCCCTCGCCTTCCTGCCAGGTATCGCCCGCAGGCAGTGGGTGACAGGGACACGGGGGGACAGTGCACGGTGGGTGGGTTTCTCCCAGAGCTAGGGGAGGGCAGTGGCGGGGGCATGGAGGGGACAGGGGCTGGGGGTCCAGGGTTTAAGGGGGCTGCTGGGTGCCAGGGGATGGGGTGAGGGGCTGGGGTGGGGGGTGCCAGGCTGAGGCACCCGTGGTACCCCCTTGGAGGGGCAAGAGGGTGCCAGGGGGGGGCAGGGGGCCATGGGTGGGGTTCCTAGGGTGCTGTGCCCGTGGGTCCTATGGGTGCTGTGCCCATGGGACCTATGGGTGCCCCGGGGGTGCCCGGGGGTGCTGGGGACACCCTGGCTGGCAACAGGGCTGCAGCGGCGGGGGGGGCATAGCTGCTCCCACGGGCAGTGCCCAGCACCCCCGAGATCGACCTGGCGGAGTCGCTGGTGGCCGATAACTGTGTGACGCTGGCCTGGAGGATGCCCGACGAGGACAGCAAGATCGACCACTATGTGCTGGAGTACCGCAGGACCAACTTCGAGGGGCCACCCCGCGCCAAGGAGGACCAGCCCTGGATGGTGGTTGAGGGCATCAAGGGCACCGAGTACACCCTCTCCGGTGAGGGCACAGGGGGCAAAACCAGCCCCAAATGTGCCAGGCTGGGAGCGGGCACCATGGGTGGCAGGGGGCTGGGGCTGTCCCAGGGGGCTGGGTGGCAGTGCCAGGCTTTGTAGGGATGTGGGGATTGTAGTAGCCCCCCCTGTGCCCTGCTTTGTGACCCTGCTGTACCCACAGGGCTGAAGTTTGACATGAAGTACATGAATTTTCGGGTACGGGCATGTAACAAGGCTGTGGCAGGCGAGTTCTCCGAGCCGGTCACTTTGGAAACAAGAGGTGGGTATCGGGGGGTGGCAGGGCACCCATCACCCACTGTGCCACCCCGTGCTGCCCCTTCCCAAGCGTGCCAGGGGTCCGGGACCCCTTGGTGGCAGGCGAGGGGCGGGGGATGCGCTGACGGTGGCTGTCCCCAGCGTTCATGTTTCGGCTGGACGCCAGCACATGCCACCAGAACCTGCGGGTGGAGGAGCTCAGCGTGGAGTGGGACGCCACGGGCGGCAAGGTGCAGGACGTCAAGGCACGCGAGAAGGACAGCAAGGGCAGGACAGCCTCGCCCGCCAACTCGCCTGCCAGGTAATGGCACCCCCCTTGTCAACCCAGAGTCACCCCCACCATGGGTCATGCCAACCCAGCCCTCCTTGCCGGTGTCCATCTGTCCTAGGGTGGTGCAGTCACCCAAGAGGATGCCCTCGGGGCGTGGGGGCAGAGATCGCTTCACCGCTGAGTCCTACACGGTTCTGGGTGAGAGCTGCGGGCACCCGGTGGGCACCGGTGGGGACCCTGCAGGCACCCAGGGGTGCAGGAGGGGATGGGGGCACAGAGGGGTTGGGTGACCCTGAGGGAGCAGGGGGTGATGTAGGGGGCTGGTGGGGCTGGGGACAGGACAGGGCCCCCTGTGGGTGCGCCAGGCAGAGCTGTGCCGCCCCGTGCCTGCAGGTGACACGCTGATCGATGGCGACGACCACTACTGGGAGGTGCGGTACGACCGGGACAGCAAAGCTTTCGGCGTGGGGGTGGCGTATCGCAGCCTGGGTAAATTCGATCAGCTGGGCAAGACCTCGGCCTCCTGGTGCCTCCACCTCAACAACTGGCTGCAGGTCAGCTTCAGCGCCAAGCACGCCAACAAGGCCAAGGTGCTGGACGTGCCCGTGCCCGACTGCATCGGCGTATACTGCAACTTCCACGAAGGTGGGTGTGGGATGGGGCAGGGCCAGGGATGGGCACAAGGACTGCCACCACCACGGGCATCGCCACCAGCATGGACACCACCATGGACACCAGTGTATCCACCGTGGGCACTGCCATCACTGTGGGCACCAGTGTGTCCAACATGGACATTGCCACCAGCATGGGGACCAGCTTGTCCACTGTAGGCATTGCCACCACCATGGACACCAGCATGTCCATTGTGGGCACTCCACCAGCAGGGGCACCACCATGGACACCAGCGTGTCCACCGTGGCCACTGCCATCACTGTGGGCACCAGTGTGTCCAACATGGACATTGCCACCAGCATGGGCCGCTTGTCCACTGTGGTTCAGTGTGTCCAACATGGACATTGCCACCAGCATGAGGACCAGCTTGTCCACTGTAGGCATTGCCACCAGCATGGGGACCAGTGTGTCCACCATGGACACAACCATGGACACCAGTGTATCCACCGTGGGCACTGCCATCACTGTGGGCACCAGTGTGTCCAACATGGGCATTGCCAATACCATGGACACCAGCATGTCCACCATGGGACACCATGGACACCAGCATGTCCACCATGGGCACTGCCACCACCATGGGCACTGTGCTGGGGGGGCTGCAAGCCCTGTGCCCACCTGTGACCCTCCCTCTGCCCACAGGGTTCCTGTCCTTCTACAACGCCAGGACCAAGCAGCTGCTCCACACCTTCAAGGCCAAGTTCACGCAGCCGGTGCTGCCTGCCTTCACGGTAAGGGGCAGGCAGGGCTGGGCAGCTCCTGTGGGGCTGCCGGCGGTGGGGTTCAGCCCCCCCCTCCCCCAGCCCCATGCCAGCCCTCCCGCCCCCCCCAGCCCTGCTCCTGTGCCCACAGGTCTGGTGCGGCAGCTTCCACGTCTCCTCGGGCTTGCAGGTGCCCAGCGCGGTGAAATGCCTCCAGAAACGCAACAGCACGGCCAGCAGCTCCAACGCCAGCCTGCCCTAGAGCCGTGCCCCCCCCCCCCCCGCCCCCCCCCAGCGTGGGAACACCCCCCCCCCAGGCAAGAGCACTGAATGTACCCCTCCCCTCCCTCCCCAAATCCACCCCCCCCACCTCCATACGCTGCGCTGGCAGGGCTGCACCAGTCCCCCCAGAGCTGGGGTGCACCAGCACCCATGGCCCCGCCAGCTGAACCCCCCCTCCTCCATGCCACCCCCCCCCCGCCATCGCAGGCAGCGGGCTGGGCACGTCGCCCCTCACCGTCGAGAGCGCCGAATAAATCGGGATGTAGGTGTGACACGGCCGTGGCTGGGGCACGGGGCGCCGGGTGGCACCAGCCCAAGATGGGGAAGGGGGTTTTTTTTGGGGGGGGGGGTCCCGTGCCCCTGAGAGGGGGTAGTGTCTTTATTTGGGGTGGCACCCAGGAGGGATGCCCCCCAAATATATGGCTTGGGGGTCCACTGCTGCCACCCCAGCCCTGGGGGACTGGGGCAGCTTTGCCGGGAGCGGGGGGCCACTGCTGCCCCAGCTGGTTCCTGGCACAAAGCGGGGGGCAGCCGGGGCCCCCCCGTGCTGGCACCCATCAGTCCTCGATGAGAGCTCGGCGCAGCTGCAGCTTCTTGGCCAGCTCCTCCGCCATGCCTGCACCATAGGGGGGGGTCACCACCACCACCCAGCAGAGGATCCAAGGGTCCAGGCCCCCTCCCTTCCCCCCCCCCCCCAGTGGCCCCAGAGGGACCACTCTGTTCCTCACTTGTCCCCAATGCCCCCCTCAAGCCGGTGACAGGACCCGGCGCCTGGGTCTGGCACTTCCCCATGCCCCCCCCCCAGGCCTCCCCCCCTCCCCAGGCATCCAGACCCCCCCTCACCACGGTTGTGGGGTGGCAGCAGGGCTCGGCGGGGGACAGGACGGGGCACCAAGCTGGGGGGGTCTTGCTCACCTGCAGAGAAGGGTGTGGGGGGGTCACCATGGGGGTGCCCCCTCCCTGCCTCAGTTTCCCCAAGCCCAACCGGCCTCACCCTGCTCCTTCACGGAGCTCTGCTCCTCCCGGATGGTGCCAAATGGGGAGGGCCCCCCGGGCCCCCCCAGGGACTGCAGCACAGGGCGATGGGGGCTCGGGGTCGGCTTCAGCGCACTCAGGCCACGGGGATGGGACTCACACCCCCCCTGGACCTCCTCCCCGTTCTCACCATCCGTCTCCACGAACTCTGGAGCAGAGCGGGGCGGGGGGGGGACATCACAGCCCCTCTGCCTGCCCCAGACCCCCCCAAACCCCCCCAGACCTCCAGTGCTGGCCTCTGGCACCCCAGCAGCTCCGCCCTCCCCAATGCTACCCCACAGTACCCCAAGGCCCCGCAGCCCCATGCAATCCTCCAGCAATCCCAAAGCCCCCCCCCCCAGATGCCCTCTACCACCCTGCAAGACCCCCCCAAACACCGCTGAGCCCCTGGAGCCCCCCCAGACCCACTGAGCGGTGGGCCACACGCCCGGTGCAGGGGCTGCAGGCTGCCTTTGCTGCTCTCCACTCCCACCCCGGTCGGGCCCCCGGGGGGAACTCAGCCCCTTTGGGGTGTCCCTGTCCCTTAGGGGTACCAGTCCTTTGTGTCCCAGCCTTTTGGGGGTCCCTGTCCTTTTGGGATCCCACCCCCTTAGGGGTCCCATCCCCTTGGGGGTCCCAGCCCCTTGGGGGGTTCCAGTCCTTCAGGGGTCCCAGCCCTTAGGGGTCCCAATCCCTTGAATCCCAGCCCTGGGGTCCCAACCCCTGTCAGCCCATCCCAGGGGCTCAGGTGGGTGCCCGGGGAGGGGTGTCCCTGTCCCCAGGGACAGGCCAGCTCTGTCCCATGTCACTCACCGGCGTGTCCACATCGATGACGTAGCCCTGGTCCACGCGGTTCACCTTATAGTGCTTCAGCAGCACCGTGCTGCCGCGGGGACTGTGTCAGTGGTGGCTGCCACCCCTTGCACGGGGACCCCCACCCCAGGGACACCCCTCACATGGGGACCCACACCCTGGGGCAGACACGCTTGGGGACCCATGTCCTGGGGACACCCCTGTCACGGGGACACGCACCCCAATGGCACCCCTGCTTGGGACCCATGCCCAGGGGGACACCCCTTGCATGGGGTCCTGTGTCATGATGCCACCCATCCCTCCCCCCGCCGTGCCCCCCGGGGCGCAGCACCATGTTCCCCCCCCCCGCCACGCTCCGCTCCAGCAGCCGCTCAGCCTCGGCCCGCGTCACCTCGAAGAAGCAGCTGGGCACCCTGGGGGACAGCCCTGCCCTGTCACCCCCAGCCACGCCAGGCCACCCCCAGCCACCCCACCCAAGCCGTGCTGGTCCCCAGTGAGGTTGGAGACCCCCTCCTTCCCCCCAGCCCCCAACCCACCCCCTCACAGGGGCGTGGCGACTCGGGGGACCCGGGGGTGACAGGGGACCCCAGGGTGGCGGGTGACCCCAGGGTGGCCCTGCGGTCCTGCTCCTTGCTCAGGGCCTCCAAGAGCTGGAAGATGTGGCCAGGCAGCAGCGCCAGGTCAGTGGGCACCTTCATCTGTGGTGTGGGGGGGACGGACACAGAGACACGGGGGGGGGTGTCACTGGCACCAGGACCCCGGGTCACCGCCACTGGGACACCCAAGGCCAGCACCCCGTGCCCACCTCTGCCATGGTCAGGATGAATCCCCGCCACATCTCCTGCGCCTCCTGGCTCTCTGCCTGCCAGGGACAAGGAGGGGGGACATGAGGGTGGCCTCCGCGTCCCCATACCCTGTCCCTTGTGCCCCCTCCCCAAGCCTCTGCATCCCCCTGCATCCCATAACCCTGTGCCTCTGCTTCTGCATCCCCTGTGCCCCCAAATCCTGCCCTTTGTGCCCCCATGTCCCTGCAGTCCCCAAATCCTGTCCCCTCTGCCCCCTCTATCCCCAAATCCTGACCGCTATGCCCCCCAGTGACCCCCAGTCCCCAAATCCTGTCCCCCTCTGCCCTCCATGTTGCTCAGCCCCCCGTCCCTCTGAGCCCCCAACCCCTGTCCCCTCTGCCCCTCCAGTGTCCCCTTCTGTCCCCTACCTGTGCCCCCCGCACCAGCTTGCCCAGGTCCAGCACCTCTAGGGGCTGGGGGCACCCGAGCGTGGGCCCCCCCACCCTGGGGCCCCTCCCAGTCTAAGGGTCCCAGCCTGGGGGTCCCACCCTGAGGGGGTCCTGGCCCAGGGGTGTCCCTGGAGTCCCAGCCCCGAGGGGTCACAGGGCTCCCACCCTGAGGGTCCCACTCTGAGGGTCCCACCCCCAGGACAGCACAGGGGTGCCAGGGTGGAGGTGCCCACCCTAAGGGGGTCCCAGACATGGGGTCCCACGCGGGGGGTGCCCACTCTGAGGGGGTCCCGGCCCGCGGGTGTCCCCACGGGGGGGGGGTGTCACAGACCAGGAGCGTCTCAGGGGTCCCAGCCAGGGGGTCCTGGCCAGGGCCCCCCCCGTACCTCGCAGTCCTGGGGCCCCCCGTAAAAGGCGAGCGTGAGCCCCCGCAGCCCGGCCCAGAGCCTCCGGTAGCCCTGCGGGACGGGACGGGACGGGACTGAGCTCCGACACCGGGCACCGGCGGCTGCAAGGGGGCACCGGGACCGGAGCACCGGGCTCCGCGGGGGCCGCGCCGGGCGGGGGAGGGGACCAGAGGGGGCGGTCCCGGGGTGGGGGTTCGGTGCCGGGGGGGCCGGGGCTGGCCGGGGGTTCCCGGGGGCGGGGCGGGGGTGCCGGCCCTGTCCGGCCCCGTCGGGGCCGGGGCCGGGGGGGGGGCCCGGTCCCGCCAGGGCGGTGGCCCGGCCGGGCCATCCCCCCGCGCCGGGCCCCGGCCCCTCCGGGCTGCGGGCACCGGGCAGCCCCGCCCCGGGCGGGGGCGAGGGCACCGGGGCGGGGGGGGGGGGTCACGGCCCCGGTGTGGGCCCCGGCGGGGGGACGGGCGGCAGGGCACCCGGTGCGCGTCTGCGTGTCCGTGCCCCCCTGGTGCGGCCGGTGCAGGGCTGCCCCCCCCCACCTCCAGCGGGTTCCCGCCCCCCCCTCCGGTGCCGGTGCCCCCCCGCCCCCCCCCGTCTCCCCGGGCGGGGCGGGGCGCGCGGAGCCGCCCCATCACGTGGCGCCGCCGCCGCGCGCACCGGGGGAGGCGGGAGCGGCGGGAGCGGCGGGAGCGGAGCATGGCAGGTACGGGCGGGCGCGCGCCGGCTCGTGGGCGCGCACCGGGCGCGCGGCACCGACACCGCGCGCGGACCGCGCAGCGGCCGGGGAGGCGCGCGGCGTGCACATACGCGCGTGCACGCGCATGCACCTGCGTGCACCCCCCCCTTATGTGCACCCACGCGTGTGCACCTGCGCATGCTCGCACCCCCCCCCCCCCCGGGCCGCGCACGCGGGGGCACGGACACGCCGGACCCGGCCGCGCACCCCGGGGGCTCCCACGGGGCGGGGGCGGGGACACCCCGGGCATGACGTGTGTGTGTGGGGGTGTGGGGTGTGGGGACACCCCCGGACAGGGATGGGGACACCCCGCGACACCCGTGGGGCAGGACCAGAGCGGGGGTCGGGGTCTGTGCTCCCCCGGGGGCCCTGTCCCCGCCCCCCCGCACCCCTCTGGGTTCAGACCAGGCTCTGCGTTCCTGCTGGAGCCTTGTCCCCCTGTCCCCGTGTCCCCCTGTCCCCTGGCCACGTCCCATGGTCCTGTCTGCCCTAGTCCCTGTGTCCATCCCTCCCCTGTCCTTGTGTCCCCTCCTCCTGTGTCCCTATGTCCACGTCCTCCTGTCCCCACGTCCCTGTGCACCCCTGACCCAGCGTCCCCATCCACAGGCAGACAGGAGAGGGGGACCCAAGGGCGCTCTCGGGGGGACACCCACGGGTGCTGCCCCCAGAGGGGACCCCACATGCCGTGTCCCATCCCGCAGCGCTGGCAGCCGCCTCCCCCGGTGGGGACGAGTGCCTGGAGGAGGATGAGGATGAGCTGGAGCCGGGGCTGGACGAGGCGGAGGCCGAGCCGGAGGCTGGGAGCGGGGCGAAGGCAGCGGGGGGCACCCGGGGGGCCGTGCTCACCCGCCGCGGCATCACCCTCCGCGTCCTGCTCCGCGATGGGCTCCTCGAACCAGCCCGCGGCGTCCTCTCCATCTACTACCTGGTGAGCCTGGCCGGCGCAGGGACACGGCGGGGGACAGGGATGGGGGGACAGGGGACCGGCAGGTGCCCCTCCCCATTCACCCCACCGCTCCCTAGGGCAAGAAGTTCGTGGGGGACCTGGGGGCAGACGGGACCATCACCTGGCAGGAGACGGGGCAGGTCTTCAACTCACCCAGCGCCTGGGCCACCCACTGCAAGCGCCTGGTGAACCCCGCCAAGAAGTCGGGGTGCGGCTGGGCGTCCGTCCGCTACAAGGGCCAGAAGCTGGACCAGTACAAAGCCGCTTGGCTACGCAAACACCAGCCCAATGCACCCCCCGCCGAGGAGGTGGGTTGGGACCCCCGCTCCGGGACCCTTGGGTGGTCCCCCCAGTGTGGGCGGTGGGGTGGGTGCCAACCCTGTGCTGCCTGCAGAGCCTGGCCAGTGAGGGTGAGGAGGAGGAGATGCCCGAGGAGGAAGAGGAGGAGGCAACAAGGGAGGGTCGGGCGCCCGTGCCGGAGCCAGCAGCTCCAAAAAAACTGGAGGAGAAGAGCAAGAAGCAGCAGTGCAAGAGCCTGGTGGAGCCGGCGGGGACGGGTAAGGTGGCACGGGGGTCCCAGGTGGCCCTGGGCAGCCCGGCAGTGGTGACGGGGCGTTGTGTTCGCAGATCACGGCCCCCCGGGGAAAAGGCTGGAGAGCAAACCCCGGGTGCCCGTCCGCTACTGCACCCTGGGCACCCGTGACTCGGCCAGGTAGGGTGCAACGGGGATGGGGACCTGTGCCCCATGGGTGCCACCACCAGTCCCATGGGTGCAGCAGGGGCCGGGGGTGGTGGTGGCAGCGGGGCTACGGCTCTTCCAGGAGCCCCCAGACCCTAGTGGAGGTGACGTCCTTCGCCGCCATCAACAAGTTCCAGCCCTTCAACGTGGCCATTTCCAGCAACGTCCTCCTGCTCCTGGTGCGTCCCCTCCCCGGGGGGGACAGGTTTGGGACATCTCTGATGGTGCTGGGGACACCCGCAGGGAGGGGGGGACTTGTCCCCGGTGTCCTTCTGAGGCCAAACTGTTGATTTTAACCTTTTCCTTTAGGATTTCCACAGCCACCTGACGCGGAGTGAAGTGGTGGGCTACCTGGGTGGGCGGTGGGACACCAACACGCAGCGTAGGTAGCGGGGTGGGGGGTTGGACTCCCCCCTAGCCCACAGCAGAGCCACCCACCCCTGTGCCCCTCCCCCCCCCCCCCGCAGTGCTGACGGTGCTGCGAGCCTTCCCGTGCCGGACCCGCCTGGGCGATGCCGAGGCCGCCGGTGCCGGGGGGGGTGGGGGTGGGGGGGGTCGTCCTGGGGGTCCCGGGGGAGGACCTGGACCCACGGCGTCTGCCTGTCGCAGATCTGCCAGAGCCTGTTCCTGCGGGGGCTGTCGCTGGTGGGTTGGTACCACAGCCACCCCTTCGGCCCCGCGCTGCCCTCCCTGCACGACATCGACGCGCAGATGGATTATCAGCTCAAGCTGCAGGGCAGTGGCAATGGCTTCCAGCCCTGCCTGGCCCTCATCTGTGGTGAGAGCCCGATCCCCGGGGTGCTGGGGCTGCTGTCACCCCCCCCCCCCCGTGTCAGCCCCATCTCTCCCCCACCCCCCAGGACCCTACTATCATGGCAACCCCAGCGTGGAGTCCAAAATCGCGCCCTTCTGGGTGATGCCGCCGCCGGAGGTAGGTGGGCACCGGCCTGGTGGGGAAGGGGGTGTTTGGGATGGGGGTGACCCCCTGCTCCCCCATCCTCCAGCAACGGCCCAGTGACTACGGCATCCCCATGGATGTGGAGGTGGCCTACATCCAGGACGGCTTCCTCACCAATGATGTCCTGCAGGAGATGGTGAGCGTGGGGTGGGGGCCCTAAAAACCCCCGTCCACCCCAGCAAGGACAACTCCCTGACCCCGCCGGGGGCCGGCTGTACCTCCGCCACTTGTCCCCATCCCGCTGCTAGGCCTGGTGACGGTGACAACCTCTCCTCTGTCCCTGCTGTGCTGCCGAGGTCTCGGTGCTGCAGGGGCGGGGGGGCCATGTGCCTGATGCTGGGGCAGTCCCCGTGCCTGCAGCCCCTATTTCCCCCCACCCCAGACGCTGCTGGTGGAGTTTTACAAGGGAGCCCCCGACCTGGTGAAGTTTCAGGAGCTGTGGAGTCAGGATCAGACCTACCTGGACAAGCTGAAGGTGAGGAGGGAGGGGGCTTCCTCCACTGGGCTGGGTGGGGAGGGGGCTTTAGCTGGGCCGTCGGCCCCAGCCACCCCACTGGTGTCATTAACTGGGCTGCGTCCCCCTCTCAGGGCTCCCTGGCCTCCCGTACCCCCAAAGACCAGAGCTTCACCCACATCCTGGAGCAGATCTACAGCCTCCTCAAGCTCAGCAGCTGAGGGGCCGGGAGCCCCCCCTTCGACTCAGACCAGGTGCCTTCCCAGCAGCCAGGGCTCAGCTCCGCAGGCCCCCCCCTCCCCCCCCCCAGCCCATGGGGCTCATCCAGACCCCAGCGTGGGGGGGGACACTGCATCGCCCGCTGCTCCAGGGAGCTCGCCCGAGGGGTCCCAGCCTCCTGCCGGCTCCTGCCCTGCTGTGCCGGCCCCGGGGCGGTGGTGGTGGTGGTGGTGGGAGTCTCGGCTGTAAGTTCTTTGTGGAAGTGGCAGTTGATTAAAGAGCAGTTCCCGAGAGGTGGCCAGCGTGCGGCTCCGCTGGCTTGGGGACATCCAGCAAGCGCTGTGGGGAGGGACGGTGCTGGTGGCCTGGCAGGGTGCAGGTACCATCCAGCTGCCTGGGTTTGGGGGCTGAATCTGGGGGGGGACATGTTCATCCGGGGCTGCTCCTCCATCCCACCGTGGCCCCCCAGGAGCCCAGGCTCCCACTCACAGAGAGGATGCAGCCGTTAGAAAGAAGAAAACATTTAATACTTTCATTCAGAGATACAAGTCAAGATTTGTGGGTCATCCTTTTTTTTTTTCCCCCTAAAAACCAGGAGAAACCATTACAAAAAAAAAGGTCTAGCAAGTCGTCCCAGCTGACAAAACGCATTTCAATCCACCTGAGCAGGAGCCAGCGTTCCTGGGATGCGACCCCCGGTCCCCACCGGGGAGGGGACGGAGGTGAAGGCCCCGAGGACACTGGTCCCTTGGGCTCCCTGCGCTGCTGGGAGCGAGGGGGAGCTGCCCCATGTCCCCCACATCTGGGACCGGGGTCACCCGTCGGCCTGCTTGGAGCAGAGCGTGGCAAGGGATCGGACATACATCGACATGCACGGTTAAAATCATTAAAGAGGGTTTGTGTGACTGTAACAGGAGCAGCAGGGACAGGGACGAGCCGCAATGCTGGCTCGGTGCAGAGCTGGGGCTCGGCCCCTGGCCAGGCAGGGACGGTGCCAGCCAGGGAGGAGTGGTGCCGGAGCCCAGCCAAGGCTGAAGAAGGGGGCAAAAAAAAAAAAAAAAAAAAAGACCACTTTTCTAGCAAGGAAACCCACGGAGTCAAGCAGGAGATGGGGCAAGCACTGCCACTGCTGGGCCCCATCCTGACCCCCGTAACAAGGAACGGGGCGGGGAGGCTCGGGGCTAAGGGGTGGCAGAGTGGTGCAGAGATTTACGATGCCTTTTCCCACCAAACCCAGTGGCAGGGGGGCAGGTGGCTCCCCCCCGAGGAGGGTCGCTGCAGGGGGCACGGGAAAGGCACCTGAGGATCAGCCGAGCTCCAGCCCTGCAGTCGCGAGCCCCGGTCCTGCGGCACAGGGTGCTGATGGCTCCCCAGGGAGAGGAGCCAGGACCCGCTCTGCCCCATAGTGGGTAAACCCTGGGCTGTGGCCAAATTCTGCACACACACCCAATTATCCCCCAGCTCTGACAGATTCAGTAGAGTTTGTAGTAGGAGAAGCCCAAGGTCCAGATGCAACCCAGCTCAAAATACTTAAAATCAAGGGCAGAAGGGAGCAGCCACCCCCTTGGGAGTCAAGCTCTGCGGGGAGGGGGCTGAGGGCTAAAAGCAGGCAGGGGACATCCCTGCACTGTCCCTCCGGGGCGTGGAGGGACAGCACAGAGCCCCAGGCAGGGCTCAGCACCCGCGCTGCAGGGCTGGCTTAGTGTTTGATGGGTGTTGTAGTGTTACCGTGCCATGGCATCCCTCCCCTGAGCCCCCGGGAGCGGGGAAAGCCAGGGTCCTGCAATGGGTGCGGGGCTGTAGGGAGGCTGGGCACCCGTGGGGAGAGGGGTAGTGTTCAGTGGGGTGGGGGGGGCGAAGGTCCTGCCCCTCGGTGAGGCTGGGGCTGCTTTGCCCCCTGCCACCAGGCCACGCGTCTCCCCACGCTGATGCTCAGCATGAAGGATGCAATCCCAGCTCTCCCATTTGGCTCATCCGGATGCTTGACCCAAAGGAAAGACAAAAACTGGACAGGGAGAGGCCTGTGACAATCATACAGCCAGGGGCGGGGGGGGGACACGGCAGGGTGCGCGAAGTACCGAAGTTCAAGCACCAGAAGGACCAAAAAAAAAAAAAAAAAAAAAAAATTAAAATAACCAAATTCATGGGGGGTGGGGGCCGTTTGACCCTTCTGGCTTGTTCCCTGGTGGCAATCTGGCCCCGAGGTGACGCAGAGAGAACATGGCCCCGCCGCCGGAGAGGGCCGGTGTTGGGATGGAGGTGGAATGGAGGCTCGGCCCCGCGCGAGCGGAGTGGGGACGGGAGCGATGCCGTTTCACTGAGGTAGCGGAACCAGCACTTCCACGTAGTTGAGGGGGAAGAAGCCCGACTGGCCGTTGATCATGCCCTCGTACCAGTTTTCGTCGATCTGGTTGGTCAGGGTGATGATGTCGCCTTCCTTGAAGCCCAGCTCGCCGTCGTTTTCGGGTTCGAAATCGTAGAGAGCCTTGCAGCAGGGCTGGTCCAGGGGGGCTGCGGGGAGAGGCGGGGGGGTGGTGGGGGGGGGAGAGGTGAGCCAGACCCCCAGCACACCCCCTTCCTCAAGCCCCCCGGCTCTGCCGACGCCGGGGATTCCTGCTGCTCACGCTGGCAGATGCCAGATCCAGACACAGCGCGGGATCGTCGGCTCTGCCAGAGCTGGGGCTTACACAACTGGTTTCACAACCCGGCTCTGCCCTGCCGGCAAGAAGCCAGCCCTTCCCTGTGCCCAGGGGCCCTTCCCTGTGCCCAGAGGCCCTTCCCTTCGCCCCTGGGCCAGTAAAGCATTAACTCAGTTTAAACTCCTCGCTGGCTTTTAGCTCACGGGGTTCCTCTCCCATCTTGCTGCAACCTTCGTGAGCTTCTCCTAACGCAGACCCCCACCCTCCAGCACCCTGTGCTGCCTGTTCCTGCCTGGGCTTCCCCTGCTCTAAGCTAAACCCCGACTTCAGTTAGATTAGAAAAGCCACGTTTTTCCTCCAGAGACAAGAGGAGCCGCCACGCAGTCCATCAACAGTCAACAGCGGGGTTAGACATCGGTACGTGGTGGAGGAGGACCCTGGGGGTCCCTTTAGAGAGGTCACCCCGAGCCTGAGGGTGATGAGGAGAGGACTGTGATGGCCTCCCCGGGCAGAGGGGCTCCGACCAATCAGCAGCTTGGTGATACATGCGAGGCCCCCCCAAAAACTGGGGAGAAAACCCAAGGTCTCTTTCCCACATCTCAGCTCCATGACTGAAGCATTGATTTGACTGCCAAGGGGGTGTTTTTATAGCAGGGAAAGCTGCTGCTTGCTCTGTGAGCTGACATTTCGGGACAGGAAGGTGCTCAGCTCTGCAGCTGTAGAGATCCTGCTGAAAAGGGACCCCCCCAGGGCCCCCGTTTTCCCCCCGCCGCATCGCTCTGGAGCCTGCACAGCTCTGTGCTAGAGCTCTTCCAACCAGGGCAGGGGGAACAGCACGAACAGCAGGTAGCACATCTGGTCTGCTGAGCATCCACAGCAGGAAAGGACCCAGCATTAGAAGAGAACTCAGAAAACACCAAAAAGCAGCAGCCAAGCAGGTTCTTGGTTTTGAGACAGCTTCCCAAAACACCAGGCTGGTCCCACCACCACCACAGCACTTCCCCTGCACCAGGCTCCTCAAGTCCTCCTGCCCTGCTGCTGCACCACCACGAGCTTTCCCCACTGCGATGCCTCCAGGCCACAGAGCCAGCCTGGCCTCGGGACCCCAATGGGACCCCAATGGGACCCCAATGGGACCCCAATGGGACCCCAATGGGACCCCCCAGGTCCCTTGAGGAGGAAAGTTGAGCCGCAGACCCCACACTCACAACCCATTCGAGGCTCCCCGCTGCCCAGCTGGGGCTCAGCGTGCCAAGGCTTTACCCGCTCCCCTCCAGCCTTCAGCAGTGGGGTACAGGGGGGTGGCACGAGCAGGACTGGGAGAGATCCAAGCTGGGTGCTTGTCACGAGAACAGGTAATCCTTGAGATGTCTGATACCTCGTGGAAAAGCACCTGATCCCTGTGGCCGCAGGCAGGACACGCCTGGGTGACGATAGCTGCTACAGCTCCTCCGGGTGAGCACAGGCTTTGGGGTGGTAAATACCAATATAGTGTGGCTGTTTTAATTTGGGGCTTAGCTCAGCTTAGCTTAGCTGGGCTGATCTGCTGGCCAGGATCAGCACGGAGGTGTTAGCGGCTCCAAGCGGCAGCGTGACGGAAGGAGGAGCAAGGAGGGGTGGGGAGAGATGGTCACACATCATGCAGTGCGGAGGGAGGAAACTCACGGATACTCCTGACGGAGGCCCGGGACGGCTTGTCGGATCGGAAAGAGGAGGAAGCTGCTTCCAAACAAAAAGAGACATGCTTAAAACAACGTGAACTGGAGAGAGGGAAAAGCAGGGCTCAAAGGGAGGATCTGTTAGGAGAAACAGGGCGGCCCACATGCTGTGTTAGAAACCCGCCTGCCTCGCTGGGACCAGGGAGGGATGAATGCAGCATGATGGAAGACGGGGAGGGAGCGAGAGGTGCTTCATTTCTCCTGTCTGCCACTGCTGGCACTGACTGGGCACTATGGGTGAGTGGCCTGGGCTGGAGACCCCGCTAGGACATCTCCAAAGCCAATATAAGAAAGGCTGCTGGGCCCCAAGAGAAAACAGCCCTGGTCCAGAAGTATTTCTGACTTTTTCAGAGCCCGTGCGGGCACATCCAGCACACCAGAAATGTCATTTCCAGGCAGAGTAGTTCCCCTCCATCCCCAGGAGGCTGCTCCAGAGGCGCCTGCACCCACAGGACAACTTTACCTGAGACTTTGGGGGTAGGGTTGCAAGAGAAGCCCCCGTTAGATTGGTCAGTGTCTCCGAAGTCGTATGTCTCCCTGGGTTTGGGCTTGTATTCCCGCTTGGGGCGCGAGGAAGCCTCCCTCATTCTGGAAGAAGGAAAAAGAAATGTGGATAAATTGAAATACTAAACAGAATACGGTGAGATCAACGACGATATTTATTCTCCTTGGTGGCTATGAAGGGGAGGACATTGGTTTGTAGACAGGAATCTGCACGACCCTCTGTGCTGGGGCGTTTTGAAGATGGATCTTGGCCAGGGTTTGGGACCTGGCCCCTAGGGACGGCCACATGCCCCAGGCTTTGCTATAGAGGTGTCTCAGGCAATTCAGGCCAGCAGAGGACACTCGTGCTGCAGTTGGAAAGCTCACGCTTGGCATTATCCTCCCAGACCTTCTGAATTTAAACCAGACACAGGATCCACTCAGCAATTTCTTCTACGAGGAGAGAACAGCAGGGCAGCATCGCCAAATCACCCTGAGAAGCAGAGAGGCTGCCCTGGCTCTGTCCAAGCCGCCCTGTGCCAGGCTGAGGAAGGTACGTCCTTCCCCGGCTCCACAGGGAAGCTCCAGATGCAAGGAAGCCACCTCTCCTGCCTTGGCCAGGGCTCGGCGAGATGCTTGCTCAGGTGAAACCAAGCAGCAGGAAGAACAACTGTGCAAGTCACGGCAGTCACGTGAACCAGCTCGCTCAGTATTTCAACAGCACCTCTGTGTTTTTTGGCACCTGAGCAGGAACCGCACGTTCCCTGGGGCAGCTGCAGGGGTCAGGCACTCGAGGAGGGGCAGGGAGAGCAGCAAGACCAGGCAGCTCCATGGCTCTCCCTGCTCCGGCGTGCCAGACACCTCTCTGCCTTTCACCAACAGGCTCACGTGGCTCAGCACGCCAGAGCACAGGCGGCAGGGCCACCACATCTGCGGCAGGGTCTACCAGGGACCGCCAAGTAGACAGAAACCCCAAGTAGGGCTTGCTGGAAAATGAGGGGTCTGGTGGAGGGCTCACTTGCCTGCCTTTAAGGAGGTGATGTAGGTGCTCTGCCACTGGCCTGTGGTCACCACATCATGCCTGTGGCCATCACATCATCCCTCCCACGCCGCGTTCACTTTCTGGTCCTCAGAGCAACTGGGAACCCTTGACATGGACCTTTCTGGACCACAACCACGGCTGATCTCCAGGTACCCTCCCTAACCACAGCTGAAGCTAATGGCACAAAGACTCTAGGCTGGGCTGTCCCAGGTGACATAGGGTGCCAGGCATGTCCAGCTCGTGACATCCGAGCCACCTGCTCCAACAGCACGATGCAACTTCTGACTCAATCCTGGGTCTGGCCAAAAGGCGCTTCTTGGGGCACAATCCCACGCTCAACGCCCATAGCACAAGGAGCTGGGAGCCCTGGTGTGAAGGGGATTCCACTCTCCTTCTCCACCCCTGCCAAACTCAGCTCCAGCCTCCCTGGGAGCAGCGCACCCCGATTCAGGCAGGGCTCAGCCCAGCTGCCCATGGCACAAGCACATGGGCTTTGCTTCAGATGTCGGAACGTGCCCGTCATTGAGAGCGGGTTGTGCAGCCAGCATCGCTCCCTCCAACCTGGAGGAAGTTGGGATTGAAGCTCTAGCGATTGCAAGAAGCACCTTGAACACCAGGGGATAGATTTAGAGGGAGAGTTGGGTATTTACAGACCAGTACCACAGGCACAGGTTGTGGCTGTGAAAACCGGGAGTGCCTACAGCACCCTGGGACTCACCTGCGTTTGAGTTTTTCCGCAAGCTCATCCAGGATCTGCACTGCCTGCCTGTGGTAGTCCAGCTGGGCGTCCACCAAGGCTGAGAGCTGGCTCACCTGCTCGATCTGCAAGAATCACACCAAGGTAGGATGAATGGCTCCCCCCAGCTGACAGGGGATGCCTGCATCGCACACGGGGGCTGAGACCATACTGGGGAAGGCGTACGAAGGACAGCTTCGCTGGGGAGATGAGGAGGTGGTTTGGGATTTCAGACACCAGAGGTCAGGCACTGGTCAAGACTCAGCAGGAGAGAGGACACCTTCTTCCACTGGCTGGGTTTCTCTAGCTGTTCAAATCCCTCCCAAGCAAGCTGCATTACCTGCCCAAACTTACTCCCACCAGCCTCTCCTCTGGCCAAGAACTGGAGCAGCAAGCGGGGCTACAGAAAGAATAAGAGGCCCACCAAGTCCCAGGCACTCAGGTCTGGGTATTCAGAGAGCAAAGCCACGCTTGCAAAAATGAGAGTGGAAATAAGTGTCTAATTTCTGCGTCCCTCAAGAGATCCCACCCTCGTGTACATAGAAACGCGCAACGCAGCGGGCAGGTCTCGGCGTGGGGCAGAGGAGTCAGCGCTCCCCCTGTGCACTCACATCAGTTTCTAGGAGGTTATGCATACTGGTCTCCGCTACTTCCTTGGACTCTTCAAATTTCTCCATGGCCTGTCGAAGTTCCTCATCGGGGATTTTGCCCTGTCGTTTCTTCTTGTAGTCAAAGTCCAAGCGTCTGCCTTCCAGCTTCTTGAGATGGTGCTGGGAAAAGGATGGTTATGAACAGTAAAGGAAAAGAAGGAAAAGCCAGAGACTGGGAGCAGCCAAGCTCTCCTGCTGGGAAGGCAGCTCTAGTTACGGGTCAGGTTCATTCGCCTCGGAAACCCGACCTGGGAGCACACGCTTCTGTGGCTCCCACTTTGTCCAGGCTCCGGAGAGGCTCCGGGACGTGTGAGCTGCAAGGCACGGGGTGCAGGGAGGAGTGGAGCGTCCAAACTCAGCTTGGCAGAGCATCACTGCTGTGCCTGCAGGGGGCTTTTTACTCAGAAACAACCCTCAACAAATTGAAATGGCGAGATGATTTCACCCCCTTCCAGCTGAGAGCTGGAGGAAAACACTGCAGGGAGCAGCCCGGATCTGTTCCCCATGCAAGCCTTTCGGGAAGATGAAGAGTTGGCCCTCTGCTTTCAGCCTCCCAGGAACAACGGGGATCTCTGGAGATGAGGAATTGGGATGCAGGTTTTGGGCACTGCATCCCCTGACTGCTGAGGGCAGGGCTGTTTAAATTAGTTCCATGGCAGCCTGCAGAATTGGAGTGCAGATAAGTAGTGAGAGAGTAGTTGGCGGTTATTTTATCTGGGACACCACTGTAAATGCAAATTCACTCGAGAGGGCTGGCTTGTGAATTACGGGCTGGGATGGATCCTGTTACAAAAGCCAGGCCGTGCATTGTGCAGACTTGTCTCTGTGGTAGTGCATGGGAGCCACCAAGCTCCACGTCTCCTCATTGAGACACCAAAGGCCTTCTTGAGATGCTGCATAAGAGACCTAGGGGGAAGCTTGCTCATAGCCTGGAAATTATGTTACAGGACCCAGGCTACTCTAAGAGAACAGAGCCAACAGCTCTGAAGAACACCGTGAAGTTTAATGCCAGGCAGCCCAAATGTAACATGGCTGGGAGCTCACAGCACAAAGAACCAAATTCAGCAAGCCCAGAACGTGTGTTGGGACATAATCCCACGACATCCTCCATAAAAGATGGTAAACGAAGAAGCATTCAAACCTGCATCCAGCCTTAGGAGCTGCTCAGGAGCAGTAGCAGCAGCGGTGCTGAGCAGGGAGGAAATACTGGGGAATCTGGAGAGGAAAAGCAGGCGCAGTGCAGGGGAACAGAGCCGATACCTACGCGAATCCTTGGTTCCCACTGTGACAGAGCAAGTGGTTACATGCGCCAATAGCCAGGGGAGGCCAGAAACCAGAGGAGGGAAAAACATGGTGGCGTTTACCTGGATCTCTTTCAGGTCTTTGTCACACAGGTTCTGGAGAGGATCAATAAAATTTTGTTTGACTTCAATATCCAGCGAGTCCTTCACTTCTGCCAGCCGCTTCATAGATTCGCCAGCGTCAAGAAGCGCGTCGCCTTCGAGTGAGAGAAGGAAGGGAAGAGAAAGGGAGAAGGGGCCAGCCAGTTAAACAGAGCCGAAGTCTGTGGCGGCTGCATGCAGAGCCATTCTGCCAAGACACCCAGCGTGTGCAAGCTCCGTCCCTTGTCCAACACCCCCCCCGTTTCTATCTGGACCAAATCTCCGAGCTTGGCATGGAGCGAGCGGTGCCCGGCGTGAGCACAGGCCGTTGCCTGTTGGTACCGACTCCCCACAAGATGCTCCACTTAAACGTGCTTCAGCTTTTAACTCTGAAAACCAGGAACAATCTCTGCCAACTACACAGAGGAAGGAAAATATAAAACTATTTTTAAAAGCAGTATTTTTAAACTCCCTGTTAGCTCAGGGAGTCACCGAGCTGCTAACTGGCCATGCAATGCTTTAACCTTGCTCTGCTCCTTGGCCACTGCTGACCAGAGAAGCCTGGGGCAGAGGCACGTTCGGTCTGATCCAGCCTGGCCAGCCTTTTTATTCAGACAATTTTAAGCCCAGAGCACTCCAACCAACTTTTCAAGTTTCCCCAGATGCTGGCAGCAAAGTTGCAGACTTTTATTCATTTTAGACACCAACCTCTACCAGGCCAAGCTCATCCCTTCTCCTCCCCTCTGAATCAGAGAGCTCAGAGTTGCTTATTGAAACCTATTTGGTTTCATGCTTTTCTAAGCCTCCCGCCACAGTGACAGCTAAGCCAGACAGACTTGCAGCAAAGAATTTTTAGTCTTGGCTTTTTATTCCCAGTGGAAACCCATTTATAGATTAAATTATTCCTGTGCAGCTTTGGCAAACCAACCGTTTCAGCACTACATTAGCACAGGAGAATATACAAGTGAAGCAGAGGGTGAAAACATCACTCTCCTGTCCAGCTGGAAAAATAAATATACAAAAAGAGTTATTTCAATTGCGATAACTCCAGATAACCTGTCCTAGGAAGGAACGCAGCACTAACATAGCAATTCATCGAGTTAAATGTTCCTTTAAAGAGAGGCTATTAAAGGAAATCAGGTTTGGTGTGTTCTTCTAAAAACTTCCTTCCCCTTTGCTCGCTGTAACAGCTCCGGTTCCTGCAAGCCAAGAGAGATGCAGGGCTCGGAGCTGGCCAACGAGGCTCTCGAGGATCCTTCGTCACTCCCACGAAGCAGCCAGAGATTTTTCATTTTCCTGAGGCAAGAAGGCCTGTGCAGGAAGCCACCAGACTGTGTACTGCACTGGTCCTGCGTCAGCACGCAGGCTGATGTTTTTAGTGGATTAAAATTGATGTCACCCACAGGCTTCACCCCCCTCCTCCCCGCAAGTCACACGTGGTTAGGAGAAATTGCCACGCGAAAAGATTTCTTGGCTAGAGCCTCCCGAGAGCAGAGCTCTAGCTGGGAGCTACACCCTACAGCTCTGCATCTCGCTCAGTCTAGGTTCCACGTCACCATCGTTTAGCTCAGAAGCGAGGAAGCATTTTTTCCTACATGTAAATTTATCTCAGTGTTTAATAAGAAAGCATTAAGAGGTGGTTTTGCACATCATGCCATGGACTGGGATCCAGGGCACTTGGGCTCTGCTCGCCTCTTTCCTTGCCATCCTGGTGGAAGCCTTCAAACCTCTTTTAAGAGCCCCCAGTACTGTTAGGTGATGCAAAGGGTGATGCAGACCTTCCAGAATTTAGAGTAACAGCTTGGGAATTTGGCAGCTGCCTTGGCCATCTCATCTGCATGCTCCTAGGGGGAGCTGGCCTGATGGGACACTCACCGAAGTTGGAGTCCTCGCCCAGCTCCTTGCCGTATCGGATCATGCTCTCCCCCAGCAGCCCTTCTGACTGCGGGTAGCCGGGGTTCTTCACCTGCCCGCGGATCTTCGACATCGTGTTGAGCATGGTTAGCTTGGCTCTGGAAGCTGGCACAGAAACAGCCACAGCCGTGTTTGCAATTACTGGGACTTGCCAGCAGCTGCTGGCCACTGCCAGCTTTTTTTTTTTTTTTATTTCCCCCCTAAAGCTACACTCAAAGCCAAGAAGCCCTATTGTCTTCATCTACCAGAAATATCATTTGCTACGAAAAGAGAAGTTTCTTTTCCAAGACAGCAAACAAAAATAGTTCCCCACAGCTCACCAGTGAAGGCCAAAGGAGTTTCCCCAGCCCTCCCATAGTCCCTGGAGTGCTCTCTGAACGAGCTGGCTGGAAGCACGCGGGACAGCAGGCTCCAGAGGCGATGCCTACAAAGCCAGCCAGCCCTTCCCAGCCCAGAGATGCCACTTTTTCTGGACATCCCAAGAAAAAGAGGTCCCCTTCAGCACCTCTCTAGGTCCAAGACGAAAGATGTGTCTGTTTTTTCACAGCAACAGCGGTGCCTTACAGCCCAGGAACACAGCACAGGGCAAGAGGGGTATCAGGATCTTTACCCGAGTCACAAAGCACCAGCGAGCCAAGAGCCAGACCCCGCTAGCTCAGCCAGCGAGGCCACAGGACGGCCACACGTACAAGATGACCCAGCACACCACTGGTCAATGGAGGCAGCGTGTCTGATCTGAAACACGGGCTGGTGACCGATATCTCGGGGCCAAAAAAGTTCTCTCTGATGTCTCTGCCCCCTCTGCCTCTTTCCCTGGAATTTCCCTGGAAAACTGGGGGCAGAGGGAAGGGGACAGGAGAGGTCCAGGGACTCACCGGGGTTCGGCTGGAGGTACTCTATTGTTCTGGTCAGTACTTCTGTAACCGCCTTGCTGGTCAGGTCCACTTTCTGTAGGAAAGACAAGATGAGCCAGCAGCAGTGAAGTTCAGCTCAGGGCTTTGGCAAGGTCACAAAGGAGTCAGATGAGCTATCTCAGAGATTCCTCTTGTTCCATACTCACCTTTTCCATTTCCTTGAAGTCATCGTCAAGCTTGGTCCCTTCAGCTCCTCCAACCTTCTCGCTGACGAGCTGGAGAAAAAGAACAAGGGAGGAAAAATCAGGCATAGCAGTAGCTGACTGCTTAAAGCTCCTTGTACCTCATGCAGCAGGTCCTCAGGACAGAAAGGGAAGAGGGTTGGGTCCAGACAGCATCTGCAAGAGAATGGAGGTGGCAGGAACAGCCCAAAGCACACCCCCTGTACTCTGCCCCAGTGAGACCCCACCTGGAGCACTGCGTCCAGTTCTGGGCTCCCCAGTTCAAGAAAGATGAGGAACTCCTAGAAAGAGTCCAGAGGAGGGCAACTAGGATGATGAGGGGACTGGAGCATCTCCCTTAGGAGGAAAGGCTGAGGGAGCTGGGCTTGTTCAGCCTGGAGAAGAGAAGGCTGAGAGGGGATCTCATCAACACCTACAAATATCTCAAGGGTGGGGGTCACGAGGACGGAGCCCGACTCTTCCCAGTGGTGCCCAGCACCAGGACAAGGGGCAATGGGCACAAACGGAAGCAGAAGAGTTTCCAGTTGAACGTGAGGAAGAACTTGTTGACTTGGAGGGTGCCCATGCCCTGGCCCAGGCTGCCCAGGGGGGCTGTGGAGTCTCCTTCTCTGGAGATATTCAACCCCTGCCTGGACGCTGTCCTGTGCCCCCTGCTCTGGGTGAGCCTGCTTGAGCAGGGGGGTGGCACTGGGTGAGCTCCGGAGGGCCCTGCCAACCCCTGCCATTCTGTGAGAAGTCATGGCTCTTTGCTAACGCTGCCCCACTAAAAATCCAAGCATCTCCTTACCCTCCCAAACCACGGCTCAGTCAGGATATTTCTCACCCAACAGAAGCTACACGGCTCCTTAAATCACACCACCACCACCCCCCAGCTCCGACTCCAACAGTTGCTGGAAAAAGCGAGCAGCAGAATTGTCTCTCGACTCCATTTTGAGCCAAGGCTTCAGTTCCACACACGGCAAAATGCAAGCAAACAGGGAACAATCACCGCTCACAGCGTCTGGTGAGAGCAGAGACCTTGCAAAGCCCTGAACCATCGCTCCTAGGGGAAATGCCGGAGGAGCTCAGCATCTGGAGCACGGGGGTTTGAATTCTTTGCAAGCGGAGGGTAAAGAGATCCGCAGAAGCGATGGGAAAGTTTTCAAATCCATTTATCAAAGCGTCTCCGACGCCTGTTTTGAGACTAGTGAAAAGGCGAGAGGTTTGGCAAGCTGTAAGGACAGGGCTGCTTTTGGCTGTTGGAGTGAGGGGCTTAGCAGCTTTCTTTTAAACATCACTTGGTCTAAGAACAAGGTCTGCTCCCTAAACCTCACTGTTCAATGGCCCGAGCCAAAAGGTAAGAATTGCCTTATTAAATCCTAAAAGGCATCCTTCCCTGCAGCCCAAAGGGAGAGGAATGTTTCCTTCCCAGCCCCACACCGGCGTGGCAAGGCAAGTGGCAGGGCCTGGGGATGAAGGACATACGGATCGGCCAAAATTAGCGATTATCTTGCCCCAAACTGGTCCAAATGGACAGCAAATTACCTACACAGGCATCAAAAGGGGTCTAGGAAACACGCTGACTCCCAAGCACTTGACGCTTGCCGCAGGACATTGCCAGGATTTCTCATGTTTGTAGTAAAAAAATCCAGTTCTGGAGGAACAATACAGGTTTGTTTACTTCAACATCAAAAACTTGATTTTATCAAGTCTTTCTTCCTCTGGAACCTTCCTGTTCCCGTGAGGATTCCAAATGGTTCCTTACTTTTTTGAAGAAGAGGTGGGGAAAAAAAAACCCCACCCCAACCTTTAGGTAATTGTCCAGCTTCAAAAGCCCTCAGAGACGCCACGCCAGCTGCTCCACCCCGCGTGCCCATGCAGTGCTCAGCCCCCTGGAACCAAGTTACCAAGCAAGACGTGCAGAAGAAATGCTTGTTATTACAAAGAACAAGGTCTTCAGCGTTTCAGTAAAATCCCATTTCCAGACCCTGAAATAGGGAGGAAAAAAAATAATAAAATAACCCAAAACCTCATGTATTGAAAGACCCTCAGTCCGCCAAGTGCCCAGCTCTGGTGCTGAGCACCTACGTCGTGGCTCAGAGCCCAGCCACGGCCCATCGGCTGCTCGCATCTCGGGGGGGGAGACATCGGCCACCGTTCAGTGCTGCCGAGGCGGCGCAGGCGTTGTGGACGAGAGGCTGGGGAACGGGGAGAGCTCTGCTAACCACCTGCCCAGCACGGGGCTGTGCAGCATCCGTCACGGCAGGGCCAAAATGACGGCTCGACAAGGTTGACAAACGAGGCAAGAGCCTCTTGGGGCCTCGCTGCACCAAGCCCTTTTCCCCCACCACCTCTTTCGGAAGAGGTTCAGCAGAGGATCCGCGATGCCAGAGCGAGAGGGAGTGCTGTAGCTCACCCTCGACATTTAGACACTGGGGGAAAGGAAATGGTTGCTGCTCTCCTGCTTCGCCCAGCTCAGCTCTGGATTTCATCCTCCACTTAACCCCCAGATAAAGTCTTCACAGGTCCACAGGACCCAGCAAGAGCGTGGCAGGACGGCCCAGCCCCTTGCCCTGCCATGCCATGCCCGGCGAGCACATGGAAGAGGCTCAAAGGGATGTTATCACCCCACCTGCAACCAATCTGAGCATGTTTTCTTGCTTTTTTTTGGATGCCTGCTACGTGTCAGCACACACCCCGGCAAGCTGGCTCTGAGCTGGGGAGGTGCACGTTCCTCTCCAGACACACAAAGTCTAGAAAAAAAAAATAAATAAAATCCTCAGGGAGCAGCGGCTCTGCCTGCCAGGGCAAGCTTGGCAAAGCAAAGCTCACTCCCAGCTGCCATCGCCTCTCCCCTGCCAAAAGTCCTGCAACCTCCGCAGCCAGAACGCGCCATGGATCGCTTTCGCAAAGGTTGCACCTCCGGAAACCTCCTTTACTCGTTCATACACCTGGGAAGGGTACAATTATCCCAAGCAATTCCATTCCTGCTTTTCTCCACCCACCCACCCACCCATGGATTTGCAGCCCAGAAAGCTGCAAATAACCCCTCTGGCAGGGAGCTCTGCTGTAATCAGGGACTGCATGCCATGTCAAAGGCATTGATCACCACAGTGATTTTGGAGGCTTAACACCCTCCCAGAGAGCCAGAGATGTGAAGGAAGGGAAGAAAAAAACAAACCCCTCACTTGCAGACTAATTTAATCCTCCTTTTGACGTCCAAGAAATGCTACTGGTGCCCTGCTGTGAAAGAATAATAAGATTGAGGTTCTCTCCCTGCTGGCTCTAATTAAACTGGGAGGCTTCATCACGGGAGGAGAAGAGGAGGAGGAGGGACTGTGCCATCCATGGCAGCTCCATCCCTATCCCCACGCTCCCGAATCCGTCAGGCAGGAAGACAGACGAATGCAGATTCCCCCACAGCGCTAGCCGAGAGACGAGCCAGGAGAAGCCCTCGCCGGCTCCTTGTTTAACCTAGAGCTTCACGACGCGACTGGAAGCCAAGTTTCCATCGTGCATCTCCTGGTGCTGCCTGCAAAGAGCCTGCGAAGGCTGGCAAGCAGCGGCCGACTTGCTCGGGGGGGCATTAAGTTCACCAGGAAGCTCGCCCTTTGCTTGCAGGATGGGAGAGGGAGGAAGGGTCCACGCGTCGCTTGTAGCAACCAGCTTGGCTCGACTAAGATGGTCGGTGAGATGCTGCTGGTGCACAGCTCGGGGGCTTTTTTAAGGATGTGGTGACAATTCTTCTGCATTTTTATTTCTTGAACAGCCAAGTGAAGACTCAGGATATGTCTCTCTTCCCCTGGTTGGGGACCTAACCGCTCGCAAATGCTGCAACCAGATGGATGTGAAGCCAGGGGAGGGACTGGCAAGGCAAGACATGGAAATCCTTAACCAAATTCAGTGGCCCAAATGTTCTCTTGCAGGCTTATGCTGAAGCGGATCAGCTGGCTTGGTGTGAAAGATGAGAACAAGTCTATACTCTCTGGTTTCTTTAATCTCCCAGCCCTGCCGGGATGGGACAAATACTAAAATGTTAAACCTGAAGCAAGCCCTGCCACAGCTCGAGGAGGGGAGTGGGGTGCAGCGGCAGAGCAGAAGCCCTCAGCCGCACCGCCACAGCACCCGAAGCTGAATGCTTCCTACGGCAAATATTAACACAAGGCGATGTAGTTGGGCGTCACAGCCCAGCAAGATAAAAAACTGCTTCAAAACGGGACGGCTGTTTACCTGGCATCCCCACCAAACCAGACCGCAGGGTGAGGGAAGAGGGCCGAAGCAGATGGTGCACCCAAACTCCAGCAGAGAAGCCAGGAATCAATCCCTCGCTTCCCATCCATGTTTAATTAAAAGGATACTGGCAGTTAAAACATGTCCTAAATAGCTCTGACCTGAGATCAGCGTGTGGGGAGGTGCGTTTAATTCAAGGCTGGTGCAGGGCTCCCGTGCCGGGGTGCAGCGGCTCCCTCCCCGGCGAGCATCATCCAGCCTGCTTCATCTGCAGAAGTAATCCAGAGGGATGAGATACGGCCACTTCTGGCCACCAAGGGGCTGCTCCCAGCCCTGCTTTGCAGTTTCTCCAGCCTCATTTTAAAGAGCATCGACTCACGGGGGGCTTCCATCGTTTTCCTTTGCAGGGGCGTGGGAACACGAACGATATCCGACTTCCCCTCGCTGTTCCAAGCCCACCCAAGGGCTTGCACACGGTGGAAGATCTTCGGAAATGAAAACCCTATTGTTTAAATGGACTCCTGTGGCAGGAGGTTGGCTAGGGGGAGAGGCAGGAATGGCATGTGTACACAGAGCAGGCAGAGAGGCGCGACGGGGAGGGCTCCTCTTTTACAGCTGGGAGAGAAGCAAGGGAGGGCTGCGCAGCCGCTCCCAGCTCACGCCGCAACATCCACGCGCCTCTCCTCAAAACCCACCGTTCCTTCATCTCATCTGCTCAACTGCTGCTCAGCTCCAGGACAAGCTGGCAGTAAAGAGAAGAAACCTGAGCATCCAACCCTTGCTATAGCGCGCTGGCCATCCTTCCGTGAACCAGATGAATCAGACAGACAGGTATCAGTCACCTGGTGCTGCCCACACCGTCACCGAAACCGAAACAGATCCCAAAGGCCTGGGGAAGGACCCTGACACACCCGCTCCCACCCCAAAGCCGTATTTCCCTCGCTGCTGGCTCCAGCATCCCCCCCATTAACATTCCTGCCGGGAGCACAAGGTCTCGCCATGTGGCGGGAGTGTTTGGCCAGGATGTGCCTGGATATATTTCGGAGCACAGAAGATGGGGAGGAGTGGTGGGAGTCATAGATGAGGCTGTTCCCCAAGAGGAGATGGGCAGTCCTGGCTGGGAGCAATGGGACGGAGTGGCCTTGCCGCATCGCTCCCAGGGGCTGCTGGTGGCCGAGGCGTGAAAGATGCGTACAAAAAAACAAAAGAAAAAAAAAAAAAAAAGGAGACTTTTTTTACAGCATCACCAGCAAAATTCACGACAAACTGAGAGGGAAAACGCCATCAGCCAAACTCCCCCTGGCCGAGGAGTGCCCGCAAGGCACCTCGGAACCCGGGGGAGGGCAGATTTGCAGCACACCCCACCCTGAAGGTCCTCGCCTACCCAACCCACAGATGCGGGAACCATAAGTCGCTGTCATTTTCTGCCAATAAAGAGCTTTCCCATGGGACTTTACACACCTGATTTTGATATTCTGCTCTTTAGCCTTTAAAATGGGAAAATTTAGGGAAATTATCCCTAAATCCCTCAGCCTCAAACAAGCAAAACATAGCAAGAGAAACACAAAACCTTTTTTTTTTTTTTTTTTTTAAAATTGTTTCTTTTTCCAGGGCAAACAGTCAGCCCTATTTATAACACATCAAAATACGCCATCCTTGAATTCAAAACAGTTGCCTTCAGTAGAATGAAAACCTTATCCCTCCAAACGCGGTGTATCAAAGCCTTCCTCTTCCTCCCCTCTGCCTCTCAACACAAAGTTCCCTTCGAGAAATAACAAAAAACCCCACAGATGAGCAAACAGAGACGCAGCTCTACCCTGGCTCCCTTCATGGGGGAAAGGGCAAGCCCAGTGGAAAAAGCCAGCCCACAAAATAATATAAAAAGGTGCTGTAAATATTTTGAACCCCGGATGAAGAGGGCTGGCGTACAACAGGACAGCCTGGTAGAGACAGGTAGAAGAAGCAGTTAAGGAAAACCAGAGCTAACTGGGAATCGCTAGCATCCAGTTTCAGCCCTGCCCAGTGGCACAGATCTACCGGCTGCTCCATAAAAGCTTAATAAAGCCACGGCCGCTGCTCCAGCTCGGCAAGGCGCGACTCCCCGGCATGACGTGTGATTTTTGGTGATCTTCACCAGTGGCTTTGTCACCACAGCATGAGAGGCAGCTGGGCGGTTGCAGCTCCACGGAGCCAACGGGACAATTTACTCCGTTGCTGCCGTGTATTTAAGCTTAAAAATAGATGGGTAATAAATGGGTTCAGTCATTCGGCTGCAGTCAGGGGGGTTTGGCCATGGCAGGGCTGCAGAGCCCCGAAAAAGCCTCCAAAAAACAGACTCTGTTTCCAACAGGGTGCCCAGGAGAGGCAGGATCTCAGCGGTGCCAGAGCCCAGCTGCAAGCACCTGGAAAATACCCAGGGGTCCTCCCCGCACGCCTCTGCCACCGCGGAGGCTCCTTGCAGAACCAGCTCATACTGGGAGGTGTCTCAAGGCCTATGGCAATCCCCCCAGCAGACGTCTGAGCTCTGATGCGCTGCCTGTCCATGCCAAAGCGTCTCATTAAAAGTTAATTGTCACCTTCCTGGCGTAATCCTTGGAAACGAAGCAAGACTGGAAGGTGCCCGTCCAACAGCAGACACCAGCTGGGATCCAGAGCATGTGTACGTCGTGGCGAGGCCTCACCATTTTGGGTACATTTCCAGTTCCCGGCCACAAAGGCAGTGAGCACACAGGGCTGGGAACTGGGAAGAGGCGACCAGCCGGTTCCCACGGAGCAGCGGCAGCCGATGCAAACCCACCGAGAGCTTTAACGCCCCGCACACCCCTTTCCTCCCCAGCCAGCCTGCAGCTCTGCCTGTTCATGTCAGCTTTGCAGCTCTGACTGTATTCTGCCTCCTTAGAGGCTTTTTTTTTTTAATTATTATTTTTTATTAAAAATGGAAGGCATCCTTTCTTAAGGAAGCACGCTGCGGAGAGGCAGCAGACGCCCCGGTTTAAGGAGAGATCGGTACGCCCACAGCAAAGCGCACGCTGATCCGAGCAACTTCTGACCTACTTTAAGGAGAAGAAAACAGATCGAAGCATTTATTGTGCAGAATTGGGGACGAAGAATTAACCACTAGCTTTGTAACGAAGAGGAAGGCACGCTCCCTAATGGTCTGAAGTTGTGCCAGAGCAGGTTTAGGTTGGACATTGGGAAAAATTTCTTCCCCAAAGGGCTGTCAGGCACTGGAAGGGGCTGCCCAGGGAAGGGGTCGAGTCCCCATCCCTGGGGGATTTAAAAGCCGGGCAGACGAGGTGCTTAGGGACAGGGTTTAGTGGTGGGATGGCAGGGGTAGGGGAATGGTTGGACTTGATGATCTTAAAGGGCTTTTCCAACCCAAACGATTCTGTGATTCCCTAGCAGATCCCCACGCTCCGAATAGCAGGGGGATTGGAGGCACCCAGCAGCTCCATGGTCTTCACAAGACCGAGCATCGTTGTCCCAAATGGACTTTTTCACCCCAAAGCTGCCACTCTAAGGAGAGAAGCCCGCCAAACTCTAGAAGAGGAAAGAGTATGAGAGGAAGCGATTTGCCTACTGTCAAGAGCAGGTTAGCAGCAGAGCTAAAAAAAGAAGGTGGATGTGACTCGGTAGACATCGTCTCACCATTTCTCACATCCCCCTTGGGCTGTGGGGCAAACCAGAGCAAGAGGAATGGCAGCCAAAGCTCTCGCCCTCCCGCCCCTCCGGGCAAGACACTGCTGCTGGCTCCTAGCCTCAGCCCTACCATTGATCTCACCAGTCTTGGGGCACCTGACCACTCCACCGGCCACCTAAATTGTCTAATCTCCCTGCAAAACAGCTCACGGGAGCAATTTCTATTCCGTTATCCAACTCTCAATCTTCTCCTGAACTTTTTTCCCCTTATTTTTCCTGTTCCCATCTTTCACAAAGAGGGCCAGTCCCCTCCGCCACCCAAGCACCAGCGATGTACTCGTGCAAAGGCACGCAGAGGTGCTCCGCTGCCTCCAGACACGTGCACTGGGAAAACGTGTCTGGAAACAAACCGAGCTTCCCACCCCCTCACCATCTGAGACGGGATCCAGCCCCTCTCCACCCAACGACGGAGGAATTGCCTTGATTTCGAGCAGGAAGGTCAGCCCAGAACAATGAAGAGCTCCTTCCATTCCCTCCCGACAAGGCAGAAAGCCTTCAAAGTGACCTCAGGTTGTAATCTTATCATATAGAAACCGCAAAGAAAGAGCTGCCGCATGCAAAGACAGCCTTCTAGGGAGCCACCTGTCAAATCACCTACTCAAAGCACTATCGAGTGACTCATCTCCATCCAGCAGATGGGCTCAGAGGAATGAGGACAGCGTGAATTAAGAAAAAAAAAAAAAAACAAACCACCCCCAAAAAACTCCATGTAACTTAAGCAGCAGCCAGCAGGTCAGCATCGCGGGGCTCGGGCCAGAGAAGGGTTTATATATGCGCTGCAATGCAGCCGCTCCCCATTTGCTTGGGGGATTCGTCCTTTCCTTGCCCGTAGCGTGACAGTATTTAAACCCCTGGTTGTGTCCCCGTTTACGAGGCTCCATGCTCATTTTGGTGCTCTCCAAGCTGATCCTTCCAGCAGGAGAAAGACGGTGCCTCCTTCCCTCACCGAGCCAACTCCTTGGCTTGCCCTGGCTGATGCCGAGCCAGGGACGGGACGGGCTGCCGAAAGGGCACAACGCTGCCTTAAAAGCAGACTCACCCCAGAGGAGAAAGGCTTCGTCTCTCACGGCGGGGAGACACTTGCAATGTTCCTGCTGCAGGGAAGGGGGCACCTCCCAGCAGTCAGCAACAGCCATTTGCATGACAGATATTTTCTCCTATTATTAGTTACTTCTCGCATGCTCTGTACCAAATGAGACATCATTTCTATTCAGCTGGAAGAAAAAAAAAAAGAAAAAAAAAAAAAAATTGGGTCAAGTTAACAGGGTAAACAAAAACACATAAGGAAAAAAAAGCAGCAGCTCTCCTCTTTCCCCCAGCACTGCCCTTCTCACCCACTTGCAGCGACGACAGCAATTCAGAGGAAGTCTACTAAACTGAGGGGAAATGTGGAATATTTGCCTTGCATCCAGATTTCCTGCCCAACCTCCCCATGTCCGATCTCGGAAGAGCGTTAGTGAATCACGGCCTGACTTTTGCAAAGCTGCTGAGCCATCATTCCTCAGCAACTCCACCCGACCTTTTGCAGACCCAGGGGAAAAGCGGCGAGCGGCTCCTCGCAGTTGAGACTTAGAGCTGCTCGTTAGATGCGATCCAAAGTGCCCTCTAGTAATTGCAATCATTGTTTTTGTCTTCTGCAAAGCTTCAATGACAAACGGAGGCAGAGCACCCAGCAGTCCTGTCCTTGGGTCAGCGTACGAGGATCAGCCCCGACCGTCCACCTGCACACCACTCCTAGGGATTTCACAAAAAAAGGGGGGGGAAAAAAAAAAAAAAAGCTTACGACACCTGTAAATCCCTGGGGAAAACATCAGGGCCACAGGACAGCTTGCAAAAAAGCAGCAGATGGGATTTCTGCTCCCCGTGCAAACCAAGAGAGATGAAAAAACACCTCCCTGGGGTGCATGACACTCACTGGCATCACCCAGAGAAAAACCCTGAATAGCAACACAGAGCCTGGAGACTACGAAGAAACTGGGAAGGAGGCAGAGGAACCTCCGGATTTGCAGCATGATGAGACCAAGCTGACAGGATACGTAGAGCAATTCCCTAAAAAAAAGTTTAGTCATGGCTGCGTTCCGTTTTGGGTGGCAGACAGCAAGAATGAGTCCAGGGAAGAGTCAAGATGAGTTCCCAGGCAGGTTTACAGACAGAAGGGAGATCAAAAACGATGCTGAGCTCAGGGAGGAGCCCAACTCCATCAAAGGGAAGGCAAAGCCCCCTCTTCCTGGCTTGGCGGGAGCAGAGGGAGCCCCCACGCAGAGCACGTTTAACACAGACAGCGTTGGCCAAGTGAAAACTCCAGCACGGACCTAGCGATATCTCAGTGTACACAAACATCAAAGAGGGAAAGAAATAATCGAGAACGCTATAAACACATGTTTTCCTTGTTATATTTGAATACTAGGAAAAGCTTAGTGGCTATCAGACCAGAGCACAGCATCCTAAGGAAAAGGAGAGGGGGAACGAGCAAACAGACGTCCGTAAGGCTGCTGGGAGCAATCCGGCAACGCTGTGCCAGGACCAGATCAAACTCCTGCATGGGTTCCTCCAAGAGCTCTGCAGCAGCTACCCTGCCATGCTTCCAGCCCATGCAAGATGGTGCTGACCCCCTTTTTCTTTTTCTTGCTGAACATCATTAACCCTTGCTAATACTCATTTCAGAATGGTTTAAGTGGGGAAAAAAATCCCTCCCAGCACATTGCTTTTACTCTGCAGATGACACCATGGATGCATCCCTATCACCTCTCTGCCCCGCAGCCAGAGCAATATGTGAACCAAGAATTCCAGTAGATAACATTTAGAAGATGTTATCCCGGTCAAGCACAAAAGTGCAGACTCCCTGGGTCTTTAAAATTCATCCAATGCAATTAGGAGGAGCTTTACTGGGCGGATAGCTATGCCAACATCTGGCACTCTGGATTTGTGCCTGCCCTATGCCCCCTAAGTCCACCCAAAACCATGTGTGCAGACATGTGTCAGCATCAAGCGAGATGTTTTCTAAATGCTCCGGCACGGAGCCATACAGGGAAGAACATCAGGGAGGAAAAAAAAACCCCTTTGGGCAAGAGCAGCACCTTCTTAAGCAGTGGATTTGCTTTGTACGTAGATAATCATTCCCCGTTTTCCTGCCTTTTTCATCATGAAGGTGGCAAGGTTAAGTTTAAATACAGCTAGTCCTGTATAGCCAAAACAAATCTGGTCAAGACAGTGGTCAATAAATTATCATTGATGAATAAAGTCTGGGCCAAGAAGAAGATACAGCCTGGTTTTCAAGCTCTAGGATGAATGATGAAGCATTTTCTCAATTAGAAAAAGCCCTTTATAGCTTTAATCATGCAAATTTTATCTTCTGTCTGAAAGACGGAATTTCATTATGGAGATGTGTTTAACTTTTTTTTTTTTTTGAGCAGAAAAGCAATCTAACTAGTGACAGTGTCATGAACTTCATTAATAGCCAGTTAATATGAGATAGGAAGATTCTAAAATTCCCAGTGGCTTTAAAAGACGACTTGTTCTGTTAATAAGGTATTGGCAACAAAGCTAATTACACACGCCATGGGCTAGAGAGCTTTCCTTGGGAGCAAGAGCAGCCCAGGCTCTCTCTTGATGGACTCCCCATCTGCTGCAAGAGGTGCAGCAGGGCAGGTCCAGGACCTCAGGGGGACCCATGTGTCCCCCCCACACCCCGGGGTCAGCCCCAGGGCGATGGGGACGCTCCGTCAGGTCGAGGTGTTCGCCAGCACCGGCAGGCACTATCAGCAAACCCACATCCAGCAACGAAACCACGCGGCCGCTGGAGAGGATCCCAAGAGCAGCTTGTTTATCCCTCCAGCTTGGGCCAAACATGGCCCTTTCCGGTCAACAGGAACCCATTCCTGAAAGCCACGGGATCGCCGACTAAAGGGATGGGGGGGCCAACGGGAAGAGGAAACCTTTTAAAAAAAAATAAATTCATTAACACAGCAAGAAGCCAAGAGGGGCTGAATCTTGCATGTCACACAGGAGCTTATGAAAAGAGAAGCTGAGCAATGCTGCGGGGCTTTCCCAGCCTGACCAAGCCTGGATCCTTCCCCATCCGCTTCGGCTCTGCGGAGACTCACCTGCTCCCCAGAGGGAAGGCTGGGACACAGCTCAGGAGGGAGCAGATCTACAGGAAAAGTCACCCCCCATTGACAGGAGCTCCAGCTCCGGGCCCCTGACTTCACAGCTCAAGCTGATGATTTAATCAGTGCAATTAAAGAGATGGAAAGGACCACGAGCGCAGCCCTCTGCAACGCGGGAGTCTTATGAAACAGCACCCGCGTCTAGATGCATCGCTGAGTTTCCATGTGAATGAGTTCAGCTGGCATTACAAACCCAAGCCCTTCTGGATTACGGATTTACTTTATTTCTGGTCTTTTGGGTATTTCAGCACCCTGCTTGGGAGTGGTGCAAACCAGCAGCCTTCTCCAGAAGGGACAGCAACATCAACGTGGGCTGCAGCCACCTCGGGTCCTGTAGTAATCCCTCACACCCCACTGCACACAAATTCCCCCCCGAGGGACTCCGAGCCCACCCACAGTTTTGATTTTTACGTTGGTTGTTTCTGCAGTCTCGGGCAGAAGGAGCTGCCCTGCTCCCAAGCACGGGCTGCCGACCCTTCCAGTTTTACCACCCGGGGCTTGGATAGGGCTGCGAGCCCTGGCAAAAGGCACTGGCATATGTAGGGATGGGGGAGAGAAGGAACAAAAAAAAAAAAAAAAAAAAAAGTGCTAAAGAAATGAATCAGCTTTTACAAGCCAGCCTGCCTGATCTCATCCCTAGTTTGCTCTTTCCCAGGAGGAAAGTATTGGCAGGGAGAAGGGGGAGGAAGGATTTCCTTCCACCACATCCAGAAACCATCCCCCTCGGCACCGTCCGCTTTCAATAGTTCACCCATAACCTGTGAAAACAGGTAGTCAGCAAAATAAATAATTTTAGGCAGAAAGCCCCGAGGCAGGCGGGCAGGCATCACCACGCGGCGGGAGATGACGAGGAAGGAACCAGCATCGCTAATGCGGCACAATCCCTCCCCAGCCCTGAGTCACGTATCCTTCCCGCGTCCCAGATTCCCCCAGCTGCAGACATGGGATAACACTTTCCCTGGTTGACATCAGGAACGAGGAGGGGAGCAAACGGAGCAGGGTACAGAGAGCTGGAGTTTTCCACCTCTGTTTTTTGTCTTTGCCTTCCAAGAATCCCAGTTCTCGTTACTATTAGAGCCCAATGGCTGTGAAAGCAATCTTAAAAGGAAATAAAAAACCCGCGTTAAAGTAACTGATGCAGAGGCACGAGCCATCCCCTCCCCGCAGCTCCGGACAGGCTGAACAATACTGAGAAAAGCTGAAAACCGCCCCGTTAGGGGGCTGCTCAGCTCTGACAACGATTAACCAGCCGAACGATGTCGCCGTGCCAGGCGTTCCGTCGCCGACAAATCACGCAAGAAAAGGAGAGGGGAGTTAATATGAAAATCCCCCTGCACGCTGTTATTTAGCTAGACGGGACAGCAGGCAGCTCTGCGAGTATTCAGTCGTCATCACCACCTAGGCTGGGAGCGGCGTGCGCCGAAGCCTAGTCCCCTCCACTCGGAGATTTGCCGAAAGCGGCGTACACGCATCCGCCTCCGCTTTTTCACCTGCCATACGTGGATCTGCAAGTACATGCATCACCAAAACACCCATCGCCAGCAAACCGCTCGGGGCTTCAGGCTTCTGCCGAATACGACTCCCCCCAGGATGGACCCTGGCCGGCCAGCTGAGCAGGCGGGACGTCACTGCGCTCGTGCAAATCCAGCTTTCCTCCAGCCTCAGGAGCAGATTAATATTGAAAGATAAACGAGGGAGGCTGCAGGGGACTCCAGCCCAGTTTAATATTAATAGAGCAAACACCAGGTGCTGTGGGAGGGAAGGTCAGGCTGGCAGGAATCAGGAAAAGCTCTTGACTCCCCAGTCCAAATTCCCATTAATAGATTAGGAACTTAGAGCCTGACTACCTCCCGTAGGAATTACCTGTTCACTGTGCTGCTGTGGCACGCAGACCTCATTCTGCCTTCGTCACCAAAGCACAGCCACCACCGCGGCAGGAGAGCCAAGGAGCGACTTGCTCCCAGCATCTCCTGCTCCTCAGACCCCGCCGCTGAGGGACGGGGTGACTCGCTTGCCGGTGGCACGGCATGGGGGTGGCAAAATTAACCAGAACGGTTCAAAAAGAACATGTCAGCCCAAAATAGCTCCTCATCCCCCCCCCAACTTTGGGGGCCTGGTTCCTCCATTGGGAGCTCTGGGTGCTCTCCTGGGTGAAGTCTCAGCCCCAGTGCTCCAACAAGGGCTTCCCCAGGATTTTGCCGATGGACGGGGCAGGCGGCCCCGCTGCCCCTGCCCAACGGCTGCCCGCACACCCTTGCACCTCGGCTTTCTGGCAAAGCAGAAAAGCCACCGCAGGGAGCATTTTGGGTCCACTCCTGGCTTCACTAATTACTGCAGGATTTGAGACAAGTCAGCACAAAGTTCTCATGCAACTGAAGAGCAGAGCCTGGCATCCTGGGGGGGCTGTGCCCTCACTGTAATGTCTCTGGATACTGGCATTGTCCTAAGAGCTTCAACTCGCATCCACTGGCCAAAAAGCTGCAGGAGGTGAAGATCTAATAGATTTAGAAGATCTCAGACACAAGGAAGAATTTTTTTTTATGCTGAGGGCAGTGAAACACTGGCACAGGTTGCCCAGAGAGGCGACTGCTGCCCCATCCCTGGGAACACCCGAGGCCAGGTTGGAGGGGGCTCTGAGCACCCTGCTCGAGGGGAAGATGTCCCTGCTCGTGGCAGGGGGTGGGACTGGGTGGCCTTTATAGATCCCTTCCAGCCCAAACCACTCTGCGATTCTATGACCTCTCTGCCACCGGGATAACCGCCCTGCAGCACAGTTGGCCGCAGGAGCACGACCCTTTGCTCTCCCGGCTCCGCAGTTCCTCTCCACCCCGATACCATCCGCAGTTTAAACTCCGGCAGTGCCGAGTTTGAGCAAAAACGTGCAGACGAACTCGGGGTGTGTCAGCCTCCACCAGAGCGGGAGCGAGCTAGAATTGGAGGGCAGGCACAATCAAAACCATCTGCAGCAAGACAGGGCACCAACAGACAAGCTCTGGCCAGGGAAAGGGGCCTTGTGGGTTCCTTGTGGGTTTGATTTTGCATGTGGAAGGTTATCCTGCATGCTTTGCTTCTCATTTCTCTTCCGGCAGGAGATCCTGTGCCGCACAGCACATCAGTGATGTCCCGAGAACCCAGCCGCATACAGAAAAAAGGCTGCGAGCAGAAAGGCATCTCATGCCTAAAAGAGAAAGCCCCAGAGAGCCAGATGCTAGGAGGACTGACTGAACCTCAAAAAAAAAAAAAAAGGGAAAAAAGTAGCTGTTAAAAGGTATCATCTGGGAAAGGGAGGAAAAAAACCCCACATTTGAAAGCACAGTGCAAAGCCACCGCGGAAAGAGCCTCATCCAGAGAGAAATAAAGGAAATCCCAAACCAGCACAGGGAAGAGCAAATGACCACGAAGGCAAAAGAAAAAAAAAAAAAAAAAAAAAAAAGGCAAAATGCTGTCCCTGCCTGCCAGCTGTGCTCTGTCCCCTGTCCCCAAATAGTCCCTGTGCGGCACGTCAAGGAGCGGATTCCTCTGCCTCAGCACTCCGAGCAGATGCCATCGCATCGCAGCACCTGGGCACCGAATTGCAGGGAAGGAAGCTTTTAGGGCTCATCAACGACCGGCCGGGAAGCATGGGTCACCAATGTACGGAGCCTGGGCATGGCGTGGTCCTTCGGGGCCGAAATGGCTGTCGGAGGCTACAGAGCACATCCCGGGCTCTCAGGCCAAGCAGAAAGCAAGCGGTAGCTATTCACCTTCAAAAATATCTTTAGAAGCCTCGAGAGCAGTCATCAAACTCAGGAAAAAGCATGCATGTCAAGGGCTTGCTAGTTTTAATCAGCACTCACCTCTCCCCCACTCAGAAAATGGTTTTTTGTTCTTTGTATGTGGAGGAGGAGGAGGTGCTGGTCTGTGTCTCGGGCCAGTTCTCAACAGGGGCACGAGCCATACATGCTACCCCAGTTCCTAAGCCCAAGTAGGCCTAGCAGGGTTTAGGCTCAGACCACACAGGCTTTGGGAGCACGTTAATCCTGTTCGGGATGACTGCTGCCCAGGGCTGAATGCCAGTCTGGTTTAAAAAAGCGATGCTGTCCTCCCTCGCTCACCCTGGCTCGGGCAGAGTCTGCTCCCCGAGCCGAACCGCTGGCATACAAACCCACGCCTTGTGTCCCCAAAGGGGCCCTGCTGTACCCAAAATGACAATATTTGATCAGACCTGTTCCCAGCGAGCAGGTTGTGCTGCTTGTCCGGCCTCCAGCGTACGATACCAGATAGGACCGTCCTGCTGTCACGGAAGGAGGGGACACATTTACCACCACCACCTTATCACAACAGCGCTGCCTCCACCCCAGGGGTTTGTCCCTTCAAACCACCGCCTGCCGGTGCCAGGCAGGGCCGCTGCCCTACGCATGAGCAGTGACAAACCCCCTTACGTTCAATAAAGCATCAGATTCGCCCAGGAATTGGCACGGGCAGGCACCCTGCTTGTGCAACCTGCCCTATCCAGCGGTTCACGGGAAGTTTCGCGGGCTTTTAGGACTTACACCGGTCTGTATCTACAGGAAACAGCGCAAACGAAGCCATTTCTAACACCACAAACTTCCTGCGAATTCCTGAGCGGATGCCGATGGGTCGAGGCTGGACGGCACCCGTGATCAGCCAGTCTCACACCTGCAAGCAGGGGCTGCACCGGGACTTCCCACCCGGCTCCCAGCTCGCAACGCCGGAGCTCGAAGCTGCCGCTGCTGTTGTTTCTCCTCCTTCCTTTTTGCGGGAATGTTTTCTACAGCTTTTAAAGAACATTTTGTTGTGAACTAGCAAAACCTGTTCTGGACGCACACACAGAACTGCTCGCCATCTGCAGCGTTTGCCAGCGTGACTTTTTTTTTTTTTTTTTTTTTTGCAGGATACTATCTCAGCGCTCTCCTGCGTGTGGGCGCCCGGCTGCCTCACCCAGGGAAGACGTGGGCTCCCAGGAATCAGACGGCAGAAGCCCACGAGCCAAATCTTGCTCCTTCGGAGGCTGAGCTGGCCCCCTCGTCGTGCGGGGAAGCAGGGGGGATCCCAAACCCGCTGCTCCAGCGGTGCCGAGGTCCTTGCAGACCTTGGTCCTGGCTTCGTTCTCCTTCAATTAACAACAGACGTGGAATGAAACATAACATTTTAGGAAAGATCTTCCACATGTTTGGTTTTGGCAGCGTCCGACAGCTTTAAGGGAGCCAAAAAATAACTAATCCTCCTTTCCTTCAGCCGAGGGGCAGCTGAGGAGTGGGACCGGTGGAGGGAAAGGGAAGGAGGGTGAAAAGGGAAGGGAGAGGAGGAGAAGGCAGAAAAACGGCCAAACTGGAACCAGTCACTCCCAGTTCCCAGTTAAAGCATCTCCGAAGCGCAGATACCCATGTCCCCATCACCAGGGCACTGCAAAGGGGGTGGCAGCACCTCCAAAAGAGGACTGCATCCCTCTTGTCCCTGCAAAACGAGTTGCTTCCCCGATATTGGCGGAAAACCTCACACCAAACCCAGCTTCTTGGGATTAAATCAGCTCCCAAACTCCCACGGCAACGAGAGCCACGGAAAAACTCCTGATGAAGTTGAAAATACACGCGATGCAACCGCAAATACACCTATCTCCCAATTTAATACACCACCAAGCGCAGTCTAAGCCCTCAAGCAAAGTACACAGACGTGCGCGGGCCACCAAGACTGCACATTGGGCAAGTTACTTCTCCCCGGACAGCTGCGCTGGGTTTAATTTTTCCACAGGCAGCCAAAATGGTTCCTTTTAAGCAAAAAAACCACCTGTAACAAAAAAAAAAAACCAAACCCAAACACCAAAGACCAGATATGACTTCACTTTACAATAAATCCCCCCCAGAAAGGCTTCATCAGGTGTTTGGGAAGTGACATTTTTAGACTTTAGAAACACGCTGCTCCTGACTCATCCGTGAGCTTTCACCTCTAATTGCCCTGTGACACCACCACGGCACATCCACACCAGCAAAATCCTCCTACACCGAGGTTTTCAGCACAACCTTCCCCCATGGAAGTCGTAAAAAAAAAAAAACAAAACACCAAAACCCCAACCAACCCCACAACACAGGGGTTTGCGTGAAAGGGGGTGGGGGAAGGACTGGAGGAATCTGTTCTTTTACTTTGCTGTTCGAGCAAAATGTTTTTTTGCAAACACAGCCAAGAAAGGAGGCAACACACGTAGCAAACATACTTGGGCTGAGCTTAAAGGGGTTTAAACTTCGGGCCTGGAACACACGGTTGGTAGATCTGCACAAAATTCATCTTAAATTTAAAACAGGGGCAGAAAAGCGGCAACCAGGGGAAGCAGAGGAGTATTTGCAATTCCAGAATTGTTCGAGAAATATATTAAAAAAAAAAAAATCTCAACTGTTCATTTCAGCAGTGTTGGCAAGTGGCGGGAAGGGCAACTCTGCTCGGGGGGATTGGGAGTGGCAGAGGACAAGGGAAAAGGCGTTTGTCAACCCAAATCAAAGCAGATTCCCAGATTTGGGGGGACAGAGCCGCAGCCCCTGGCGCGGCGAGGAGCCACACTTGACCACCCCAGCGTTCAAATGACATAAACTCACTATTTACCACCGGAAAGATCAGTTATGGGATCAATTTTTGCTTGGCTAATAAAAAAATGAATCGCACATCTGACAAGTTTTTTCCAATGTCTCCCGGCCGTTTCCCATGCGGGCCGGGGATCCAGGCTTCCTCGCCAACCCCAAAATCCTGCTGCCAGCTGCTCCCCAGGAAGCAGGAGCTCCCCGAGGTCGGGCTGTGGCTGCCACCCGAGGTTAACGGGGCTGGTGACTCCTGGCTATGACCCCGAACCCCCTACGGCCACCACCTCCCCAGGGTTTTTTCTCCCCAAAACCCCACTCTGCTTCGAAAACTCAAGGACATCTCAGCTGCTGAGGTGCTTCACCGCCAGCGTGGGCCTGGGGCTCCCCCAATTTTGGGGAAGGTGGGCAGTGCACCCCCCACTGTGACACCCACCTGGACCTGGGGTGCAGCCAGCACCCAAACCCCGGGACCCTCCAGTCCGCAGCAGGTACCGGTGCCCTCCAACAGCCGGGTCTGGGGGTACGGGACCGGCACCCCGGAACCCCCCCTTCCCCCAAGGCTGCACCCCCGGGACCCCCCAGGCTTCCCCGAGGGTTTGGGGAGCATCCGAGGGGACGGCGGCGGGGCCGGTCCTGCCCCGCCACGGCGGCGGGGGCGGGCACCGAGCTCCGGGATGGCCAGGAGCCACCGGGAGGGGAACGGTGCGGGTGCTGGGGGACACGGGGAGAAGCGGGCGCTGGCAGGGAGGTGCGAGACGAGGATAACGGCGGGTGGAACCGGGCTTAGGGGCCACCGGACAGGGGTACCGGACCGGGCGGGGATACGGCGGGCATCGGGGCGGGAGGGGGATCACCGAGGCGGAGGGGCTGGCGCTGGTAAGGGAAGGTCGGGGTCCCCCCGCTCCGGGGCCGCGGGGGGCAGCGGGTTCCCGGTGCCTCACCTGGCTCGCCTTGTAAAACTGCTTCTTCAGCCCCGCCACCGACATGCTGCCGCCTCTGCCGGCCGCCGCGGGACGCCTGGGAGCGGAGCGGAGCCCAGCCCGGCCCGGCCGCTGCCGCCGCTTCCGCCGCCAGGAAGCGCCCGCCCCGCCCCGCCCCCTGCCGGCCCGGCGGAGCGCCGCCACCGGCACCACCGAGAAGCGCCCTCGCGCCGGCCGGAGCGCCGCCTTTGCCCGCCACGTGGTGCCCACGCGCCCCCTGCCGGCGGGGCGACGCCGCCTCACGTTGCCTGAGGCGCGCTGGCGGGGGAGGTGGTGGTGGTGGTGGGGGGCATAAAAAGGCCGCTCTGAGCCCCGGTGCAACGGGATTTTCCACAGGAACCGGGGACCCGCAGCCGTGCGGGCAGCCCCTCCTCAAAAATACCCGCGGTGCGGGGGTAAAGCGCTAAACCTGAGGGAACCCGAGGGAACGTGAGGAGCGAGGGGGAGGCGGCAGCCGCGCCGCGGGCGGGGGCCAGACCGGGGGGCGACTTCCGGTCCCAGCAGGCGTTGCGCCGTCGCCGCACTACAACTCCCAGAATCCCCCGCGGCGGCCGCCTGCCCCTCTGCGCCTGCGCGCCGCAACCACGGTCGCTCATTGGCTGGAGGCGCTGCCGCCATTTCGCGCCCTGGCTCGGGCCCTTCCATGGTGCAGCGCGGTGGGCGGCTCCGCCCCCCCCGGGGGGAAAGGCCCCGCCCGGCGCGGCGAGCCTCCAGCCCCGGCGTAAGGACCTGGCCCCGCCGGATCTCACGCGGCTACCCAATCAGCGCGTCCAGCGGGCCAGACTGACAGCTGCCGCCGCCAGTCAGCGGCGGCCGCGCCCGCCGCCGGACGCGGCGGCGGGGCCGCCCGACCGCCGCTGGAGGAGCGGCGGGAGCCGCGGCGCCCGCCGTGGCAGGTAGAACCGACGTGGGGGTGCGGCGGGGCCGGGGCGCGGTGTGTTTCCGGCGGCGGTTGGGCCGCGGGGTGCGCGGGGCCTTCCCGGGGTAACAAAGGAGGCCCGGCAGCCGCCGCCGCGCCCCGGAACCAGGCCCGGGGCCGCCCTGCCGCCGCTTTCCTGCCCAGCGTCCCCTCCCTCGGCATAACCCCAGCGGGGGGCCCGGTGTCCGGCGGCCGCAGGCCCGGTGAGTGCGGAGATCCCCCTCAGCCCGCGGGGTGCCTCGCCCCGGCCCCTTTGTCCGGCCTCGCCGTGCCCGCGCTCCACCCTGGGGGAGAGCTCGGCTGCCTCCGGGAAGCCGGTAGCTCACTGGGAACGCCTCATGGGTGTTTATTTATTATGTTTTTCCCTCACAGCCATGGAGTGCAGAGACAAAGCGGCTGTTCCTCCGCGGAAGCTCGTACAAGGTGAGGCTGCGGCGGGAGCATCTGTCACCCAGTGCGGTGTCAGCGCGCTAAGGTGTCAGAGCTGATTCTGGGAAATACATTGGCTTTGCAGTAACAAACCATCCCCGACTGGATCATCTGTTTCAATTCTTGTGCTTAAAAACTAATGAAACAACTTGATATTTGCTTCCCCCCCCCCAGCGATTTGTATGACGTGACTAAAATAAGAAAATCTTGTTGTTTCAGCACGGTTGCCGTTCAAACGCTTGAATCCTGTACCAAAGGAAAAATACGATGCAGAGTCAGAAGTCAAAAAAGTAAAGAGCTCACAAAGTGGTTTTGGGCCGAGTAAGGATTCCTCCCTAGCTGTATCGCATGCGTCCCTGGACAACGTGGAGAACGACTGCCAGCTGGATTCAGATGTGAATTTTTCTCCAAAACTCATTAACGGCAAGGGTCCGTTAGACCATTTTATACAGAAAAACACAAAAGATAACACGAACGAAACTGTAATTGTTATTGACCTGACAGAGGGCTCTGGCCATAGACTAAGTGATGACGTAGACTGTGTTAATTTTGGTACAAAAGCGTCTTCGTCTGTAGCTATAACTAATGGCACGTTAGAAAAAGAGATAAACCAGTTGCATTGCCTGAATTCCACTCAGAGTAGCCAAACGGATGATTTGATGGAGACTGATGCACAGTGTGAAGCTGTAGCGAATAAAGATGATGATTTGGTCGACGGAATCCAGTCTCATTCCAGGTTAACAGAGTGTAACAATGTGGAAAATGCAAAGGTAAACCAGAGCAAACTGAAGGACGTCATCTTTGAGGGGAAGGTGCCTGTAGTGCTCCTGGAGGATATTATGACTGCAAAATCTCCCCAGGTCGCTTCTCTGGATGGAAGCATCACGTCGGAAAATGAGACCATGGAATCGTCTCATGAAGGAGACTCGGGACTTACCAACTCCTCGCTAAGCTCTCGCTCTGTGAGCTCACCTGAGGCGCAGCCTGCTGCGGAAACTAAGCAAAATACTAGTCCTTTAGCTGCCTCAACGCCTGTTAGGAAGGTTGGTCTCTTTTCTTGGCTTTTTTTTTTTTAAAAACTGTTGTGTTGCAGATGGTTGTACGGTTTCCTGCACTTGTAGTGGGAAGGACGCATAGGATGTTTGCAAAGATGGTGAGAAGTGCCTGGAAGGTGGTGTGGATTTATTAATAACATAACTGAATTATTGCCCTTTTGAATCTTCCTTTAAATCCTACAGCTAAAGGATTGAAATCTTGCCTAGTTTTGAGCTGCTGGTGTATTTGCATTGTTTGAATGTAACTTTAAACTCTGTTACAGGTTCATTTTGTATATTTTTTTTTTGAACTGCTCATGAAATGCATGCCCTGGGACATAGCGTATTGGTAATTGGGATAAGGACAATGCCCAAAAGTAGTTTTGTCCCTTAAGTGATGTTTTACAACCTCTATTCTATCCTTGATGAAGCTGCTGTAACTACTGTGAGAGGACGTTACCCAGTACCTGTTGCTGCAGATACTTTTCAAGCTCTGAATTTCTGCAGCTGTGGCGCAGAAAATGCTTTTAAGTTGAAACCACGGTGCGTCAGTGGAGCTGCAGATCCGTACGTGAGGATGGAGGACGAGTCGGATGAGCCTCTGTCTCTCTGAACTGAGCATACAGAGCTTGTGCTCTCAGCCATCTTGTTACGGGCACGCTGTCGAGCGTGGGGAGCTGCTCCGGGGAAAAGTCACCGCACGTACAGTGCTGCTGGGGACATGCGATGCTGTTGGGCAGCAAAGGCTGGAGCATGGGACCTCGCAATGAGCTCTGTGTGAGCTGGTCAGTTGTGATCTTCATTCCAGTTTAATTCCTCTGCTCCAGCAAGAGACCCAAAAACACTGAGATTTTTGGTGCTGTGTTGAAGGGGAAGCTTCTAAGGACCCAGAGTATCTGTGCAGGTGGCTGAAACACTTGCATGGCTCAAATGGCTGTTCACCACTCAACCATTTTGGGAAAGAGATGAGTGGAGGTGTAAAGCAGGGGTTTCTCTGGGGGGGCCACAGTCACCCGTGGTGAAACCTGTGAAGCAGAACAGTCCTGGTGAATGTGCTTGGGCACTGTAGCTAAGCCTCAACTACAGTTAGGCTGGACTATCTGACCAGTGCATTTGTTTTCCTCAGCTATGTTATTAGAGGGGAAAATGAGGAAGGTATTGAGGGGTGGGTTGATGTTGTGCTGCCAGAGACGGAGGATTGTGCCTGTGGCTCAGGTAAATGAGGGTGGAGCAGCCGGTAGCTTTCCCGCTTATCCCATCTTGAGCCTTTTAAGAAAGATTTTCACCAACTATTCTCCCAGGGCTTAAGGAGAGACTGTCCCACAGGTGAGGAAAAACCTTGCTGGCCTGGAAAAGATATGGATGAGTTAGCTGGGGCTTGGAGCTGATGTTGTGACAGGTCTTCAGTATCTTCTACTGCCTGCTTATAAAGAAAAATGATCAATTCTTATACTGTTAAAACTCGAAATATTTCATCTCTAAAATAAATACCTGAACTCCAGCAGGTATGAACTATTTACAGTGTAGCAGAGCAAACAAAAAAAGTGCTTGACTTCTGATGTAATACAATAATGCAAACAAGTTCTTGGTTTCCCATGGCGCGAAGTAAGGTAGGAACAGCTCGTGTGCTGCTTGCCAAAATGGGAAGTTGGCACCTCGACCTGTCCTGGCATGTTTGTTTTCCTAGGTGGCAACAGCTCTGATAAACTAAAGCTCTTAGCTGAAAGGGTTCTTATTTTGTGGCAGATAAATACAGAATCTCCTGATACAGCTTTGCACTGTGTAAACTCAAATGTCTGTGAGTCCAGAAAATAAAGCAGTTGGTCTGCGTTAGTCTGTTAATCACAGGGATGAACTTGGTACCTTATCCTGCAGGAGAAGGAAGAGGGGGATAACAAGAAACTGAGCCACATTATGCTGAAATATTGACAAATTAAGCCTTTGACCAGTCTATGAACAATTCTCTTAAACATAAAATACCTTTTTTCCCCCCTATAAATAACATCTTTAAGAGAAATGAAAAGTGTGGCCTGTTGGGAACTTAGGGTTGATGGGCTGATACTAGTGGAAGAGCAAGAGGGCTGCGATTACAAGAGGAAACAGTGTTAAAATATGGATAATAGTCCTTGTACTCAGGAAGCTGTATCTAAATATCATAGCATGAGTAAGTGGTAGGATGCAAAAAAAAACCCCACAACCACCAAACAAGTTTAATTTGAAGAAAGTGACTTTGCTATAATTAAACGTCCTCTGTTGTGCTCTCATGATTTGGAGCAGCTCTAGCTTTTGTTTATTTTTCTGCACGTGATATTCCCTTGCAAACGATAACTTCAGAACTGAGTAGACTAGAGGGATTTGTTTATGCAAAACTCAGTAACACGAGCACTTAATGTAAACTGAAGCATTTAGATGTATTCAGGCTTAAATGTAAATCAGTGAGATTAGATATGCTTGAACTGTATTCTTATATCCTATACTGAAGGAATATGTAAGTCGCTGAATATACTAATCTGCAAGAACAATGTTGATGTAATTGAGACGAAGCTTGCTGTTCTTTCAGTAAGAGTTCTAGTGCCTTGTGGAAAGGGGAGGATGTGGATCTCTAAAACTTGCCTTTTGTAATTTCAGGTACCTCAGAAATTCCACAAAAGTTCGGCAGAGAAGGAGAAGCTGAGATTGCAAAGAGTAAGGCATTTTCACTGACATAGAAAGCTAACCTGCTGTGCTTTTGCATTGAATAGTAAGCAAAGCCCTTTGCGTTTCATCTTAGTCCACTTATAACATCTCTTTTCCTGGTTTTCCTCACTGATGAATATGGAGGAATCTTAATGCATGCAGTTAAAGTACTTGGCTCATTCCAGAGCTTCTTAATGCATACATAATGAAGTGTGGGTGGCCTGCGCTGCATTTCTGTGCGCTTTGGTAAGATATTAAGAAACTGTAAATGTTGCTGACTGCTTGTCAAAATGCTTTCAAGAGTTTTTTTCAAACCCTTCCTGAGAGGGTAGGTGCAGCCTTGCTTAGTGGACAGATACAAGTGAAATCTTCCAGAGCTTTCTCTTTAGGGCTGGCTCCTGCTTCGTCGTTCTCACCCTTCCCCCTTTTAAACCACAAAGTGTAGGGTCTGTTCCTCATGAATAAGTGAGGCAAATGGGCCGCTGTGTTTACGGCTTGCTGAAGAACCTGTTGGATGTCGCTGCTGGAAATGCTCAAGCTCCGGTCTCTGTTTGCTTGAATGCAGCTAGTCAGCAAACTCTGTTCCATAACAAAACGGTGGGGCGATAATTTTGCCGCCCGTTCTGCTTTCAGTCAGAAAATGCTAAATATCAAGGAGGCTGATGGATCACATGGAGTTCGTGAACAGTCAGTGCTGTATGAGTGGGCTTTGCCTGCTGGAAAACTGGGTGTTATTTTAACTGTAGTTGGGAGGGCCTGTGCTCATGAATTCCTATCGGGTTTCTTAATAACTCATTTATAAAGTTGATAGGGGATTGTGTGTTTTGTGTAAACTATATGTAGTTGAGCCTGCACCCGAGATGCTTGCTTTTTACAGTGCCCCCATATAGAAGTCCAATCTGTTGTGTTCTTCCATTCTATATGTATGTTAAAAATAGCAGTAATGTGAGGGAGAGATGAGAATGGAAGCTTTCTTACACTAAAAATTAAATATACCCGCCAATCTTGCTGCTAGCTTCACACCATTTTCCAACCTGCCCAGTAGTTTTCCATTGGTTACCATGACTTGGTTCTGACAATGCTGGTTTTTGGGTTTTTTCTTTTACCATTGGCACCGTTTTGCGTGTTGGTTGCCTTCTGCAGTTATTTGTACATTGTGACACTGTTCAGTAAGTCTTGATGTTGCCAAGAAGAGATGTGAAATAAATAAAACAAAGCTGAAAATAGACAGTGAGGATATGTGTGTGTCTGAGCACAGACATACCCTGTTTTCCTGGAGAAGTCACCAATGCCTACACCATAGGGAAGCTCTTTCTTGAATTTGTCATCTTATAGCAAGTGTTCCATGTTCTTCTTTATGTGTCAGTAGACCCATAATGAGAATTTTGGTTGCCTTGGGAGGGGAATACTGTGAACAGCAACATTTTCAATGTGATCTTCCCCTCATTGTTCCTTCAGCGCCCCTTAAATAAGCTTAAAGCATCTGGTGTCTGATTATCAAATATGGACTAATACAAGTGACAATTTTTTTGCGAGCTCCAGGTCTTATAAAGCAGGTGCTCAGTCCAGAATTTGGAGATTCACGTTGCTCCCTGAGATAGTGAGAAACATTGTCAGAAAAGCTTTGTGGGTTTGAAAAGTGAATTTGATCTGATTTTGCAATTTAAACTTTTATACCCTGGTAGCCCTACATTGATATCAAAGGGTGACAGCTTAGCTCATGAAAAGTGTATTTCCAAAGAAAGTATTTTGGAAACAATCTGAAGTCTTCTATTAAGTTAAAAACAATTTTTAAAAATTCCCATATAGTTTTCTGTAATGCTACGGTGGTAATGAAGATGACTCAAATATAAAGCAAGTCAAATACAAAGCTTTCCTTGATGCTTAGAAAAGGGAAACACCTCCGTTTGTTAGGAGAAAAGAACAATTAATGCCTTCAAAGGCAGTACAAGGTAGCTCAGCTGAGGCAACAGGTAGCTGCCGTTAATAACCTTGTCTCCTGTGATAGCCAGAAACGATGCTGCAGGTCAAGCACTGGGTGGGTGCAAGAATCTACTCTAGGATCTCAGCTGAAGAAGCGGAGTCCTTATTTTCCTCAACTTTTTATGCTATTACTGTGTACAAAAAGCCAACTTGCTTAACTTCTTGTTCCCGAACCAGGATCAGGAGCGGGCAGACAAGCTGCAGAAGTTGCAAGCAGAAAGGGAAGAAAAGGGAAGGCTGAAAGAAGAGGCGAAAGCCGCAAAAGAGCGAGCCAAGGAGGAGGCGAAGAAGAAGAAAGAAGAGGAAAAAGAGTTGAAAAAAAGAAGAAAAAGAAGAAAAGGAAAAAGCTGAGAAGCTGAGAGTGAAGGAGGAGAAACGCAAGGAGAGGCAGGAAGCTTTAGAGTAAGTGGCTTGGCTTCTGCAGGTCCTGGGGGAGTAATGTAATGATGTGAGCACCTTTCCATACCCACCTTAACTGTCCCTTCTAGAGGTTGTACTGGTCAACCAGCATGTGCCTCTCTGTCATGGGATAGATTTTAAACACTCGAAAAACTGCGTACACCAGACCTTAGTCTCAGCAGTGCTTTTTGCTTGCAGGCTGACCTGGGCCTCTGATGTGAAATGGCTGAAAAGAGCTGTCATGCTCCGCTGAGCTTTCCCTTCAGTGTTGCTTGTACTTTTACAATTTGCTGGCACCAGTGCCCTGTCTGTTGAGAAAGTTGCTTGTGACTTGATAATACCATAAATACCCTTTCCTGGTATTGAGGGAAACTTGAAGCAGCCTAGCTGCTTTGTGGCTAAAACAGGTCAATATTTGCTCTAGAAGGAATGAAGAGTCTTTCTATATGGTCCTTGACTGAATTAATAGATTATCTTCTTGCCTAGCATGATGGGGTCTTAGTCAAGATCTGGGGCTTCTCACGTCTTCCTCAGTGCAAATAAACACTTCATGATTTGTGACAATTAACGTGGACTTTATATTAAAGGGCAAAACTCGAGGAGAAGAGAAAGAAAGAAGAGGAGAAACGGTTAAGAGAGGAGGAAAAGGTAAATGCTTTCTCTAGCTTGTCCCCTAAGTTCTTCTGCCACCGTGAAATGATGTTAATGGGCTCCCTGGCACCCTGCCCGATGGCTGCTGAGCCATTCACAACGGGGCTTCTGCAGCTACTGTGGTTCTCCAGGCAGTGTACCCTGCCTCGGTGCCCCTCTCGAGGTCATGCCACATGTCTGCTTAGGCTGCGGCCTGTCCAATCTGATCTGGCGGTGCTATATTGTGCAGGTTTCTTGTCTGTTACTTTCATACCTGTTGGCGTCTTTGCTTTTACCTGTTAAAGACTTTTCTGTGTTTGTTTTTTTCAATGCCCATGAGCAAACTCTGTCCTTTGTCTTGGCAATGACACTGGAATCCACATAGGTGTGTTAGAGAAGACAATTTTTTGTTGAGTTACAGGAGCTGTAACTTTGCTTTATGCCTCACTAGATTTGAAGTTGGGTCGTGCATGAGCTCACCTTGAATTGTAAGGCCTTGTCCTACCTTTGGGTTTATAATTTGCGTTTTGATTCTGATTTCAGCGTATTAATGCACAGAAAGCAGAAATTACAAGGTTCTTCCAGAAACCAAAGACTCCACAAGCCCCGAAGGTGAGGTATTGCTATTCCTGTGTGTTGTTGGTCTTTCATTAGTTGCCTTCTAACAAAGACACTGATTTCCTTCTGATCTGTCCTTTGGAGCTTCCTAGATGGACAAAGCATTAATATTTCTTACTTCCTAATTTCAAAAGTATAAAGGATTTAAAAAAAAAATATATCTGTGACCAGAGCAGAGACTGCAAAAGTAGTTTGCAGTTGCTTTAGTGAAAATCTTGGCTCTGTCTTCTGCTGTGATGGCTGTAAAGACCTCGATTCCCTTGAGAAGATCTCCTGGAGTCTCAGATAGGAAGGGCTTAACCTAAATCTTCTCTCAAACATCAGTACCTGGTATTGAGGTTTGTTGCATATCTTGAATGTGTTGGTACTGCAGTTTCTTAGGTGTTCAGACCTTAATGATCTTCACTTCATATTTCAGATTCTTGCTGGCTCTTGTGGAAAGTTTGCTCCTTTTGAAATTAAGGAGAACATGGTCTTAGCTCCCCTCTGTCGTATTGCCCCGGATCCAGACTTCCTAGAACAGCTGGATAAGCTCCTGCGTGCACAGAGTAGTGAAGTTTCTTTCTTGAGGGATCTAAAGTGTCGTAAACCACGTAAAACTGGACCTACTTTTGTCAATAACAGTGCTGACATAGTAAACAGGTTAGTCTGTGTTTTGGGGTGGGGTTCTTCACTTTTTTTTATACGACGAACTGCAGGATGGTTTAGAGGTAGTCTTATTCTAATATTGGAGATGATGGAAAGATGGAACTTTTCTTTGAAAACTGATTTTGTGGGAGAATTGTTTCCATGGGGAGCAGTATGTTATGATGTAGATTGCCTTCATTCCCTACAAAGCTTTTCAAATCCTTCCCTGAAGGAAATCTTGCCCTTCAGGCAGCTGCCTTTCAGCACTGGACACTGCTGGCCCTTAGCAGTGTTTGTCTCTTATGGTTTTAAAAAGTAAACATATGGATAGCTAAAACAGAGGTGCTGTTAAGGAGGGAGGTGGCTTGGCTGGAACTCATGTTCTTGCAAGCAAATTGGGAGTGCCTGGTCTAATGAGCTCAAGCTCTGCGTTGATATTGTGGCTGAACTGAAGTTTTCTAGGAGATGTTTTCCTGAGCAGCAGGGGATGTTCTGTTGAGTACTGAAGATGGTCTCTTGTTTTAACAGTGACGTGGTGGTAGTGGATGCTGTTCCCGAAAGGGGGAAATTTGGTAGAATGAAACTTCTGCAGTTTTGTGAGAATCACCGTCCTGCATACTGGGGCACATGGAACAAGAAAACAACTGTGATCCATCCCAGGAATCCTTGGTCAAAGGACAGTGTAAGCACCTCACAGGCAGTATAGTGGGATTCTTTTACTTCTTTATGCTCTTGAAGTGAATATGTGGTTGGTCAAGTTCATCTGTTCTCTGGGATTTCTGCCCGCTTGCATCTTCCCTCTTGCTATGCAGTTTTGAAACCCCCGATGGGGTCTGGTGTCGTGCTTCCAAATTATTTACAGAAATGGCATGTTGGTGTTTCTCCTAGAAACTACTGGACTACGAAGTAGATAGTGATGAAGAATGGGAAGAGGAGGAACCTGGAGAAAGCCTCTCCCATAGTGAAGGGGTAAGGATTCTGCATGCTGAAAAATAGCTTTATGAACCAATTGTATTTGTCAGTGTAATTTCTAATAAGCAGAGTTTATTTTCAGGATGATGAAGAGGAGGGAGAGGATGAAGATGATGACGATGGGTTTTTTGTACCCCATGGGTACTTATCTGAAGATGAAGGAGTGACAGAAGTAAGTGAACTGCACGTCAGTGGGTTTCAATCTCTGTTTCCAATGAATCCTGTAATAAATACTGGCAGAGGAAGAAAGCGTGTAGCCTTGGCAGTGGTGTAACTCATCTCAGATCTGCATGGTTCAGGAGCAGACTTGTGTAGCTCAGGGAACACAGTAAAAAGTGGGGTATAAAAGCTTTTTGTTTGTGTTTTTTTTCTGGAATGGATGTATAGAGTTCTTTCTCGCCTGTGGCTTTAGGAGTGTGATCCAGAGAATCAGAAGGTTCGTCAAAAGCTGAAAGCAAAGGAGTGGGATGAACTCCTGGCCAAGGGGAAGAGGTTCCATGTTCTACAGCCCATGAAAATCGGCTGCGTCTGGGAAAGTGCAGAAAATGACAGCGGCACAAATGCGGACCTAAAGTTTCTCCAGCAGTTCACAGCGTGTATCCTGGATTCACCTGTTGCAGAGGAAGAACAGCAGATACAGAAATGTAGCAAAAAACGAGCAAAAGATCAGCAAAGTAAGATCTGAAGGGCTAAATAGTTGTGCTTAATGCCCTGTTGTACTCTGCTTTGGAGAGAATAGATTCTTGTGCTGAGCGTCAAATTCAGAATTACCTGTTTATAACAAGTCTGAAATCCAAGGAATCTTTATGAGAGTTCTTGGAAAGGCGTTTTCCAGCATTGCATCTGGTATGGCCTTAGTTACATGCTCCAGAAACTCTTGCTCTAGATAAATCTAGGCAATAAAGCCAAGAAGACTTCAGCAGACTCAGATTTAGGACTGCTTACTGGAAGTGCTCGAGCCCGTTGACCCGTTTATTGTTCAGGGGGAGAGGATTTAGTTTGTGTGACAGGTTTCAGTACTGGGTATCTCCTGTACCTGATTAGCACAAGGATATGAATAATGCACGTCAAGGCTAGAACAGGGGTTGAAGCTTTCGCTTCAGGGTGTCATTATTATTGGAGGTGACTTTTCTACATCGAATTTAGCTCCTGTTACAATCCCATATCTAAAATTAATCTCAGCCTATTTATCTTCTTTCTGGAGCATGTGTACTGATAGGTTATGTCAGCCTGGCTTTTCTTGGCCTTGAAACAGTTCTTCCCCACAACCTTTGTGTGTCTTTTTTTTTTTTTTTTTTCTCTGCAGTCCTTGGCCAGCTTTTGCCGTTGCTGCATGGCAATGTGAATGGGAGCAAAGTGATCATCCAGGAATTCCAGGAGTGCTGCCGGCAAGGACTGTTCAGTGATGTGACTGCAGCTGCCGACTGTAGCGACACAAGCCCTGCGAGCCCCCACACCTCCCGGCCGCAGACGCCTGTTGGTGAGGACAGTGGTGTCCCTTCCAAAGCCAGGCTAAAGCGAATCATTTCTGAGAACTCTGTGTATGAAAAGAGACCTGAATATAGAATGTGCTGGTACGTCCACTCGGAGGTGCTGAAGAGTTTTGATCAAGAGCATCTCCCTGTCCCTTGTCAATGGAACTACGTCACGCAAGTCTCTTCTTCAGGGAAGGAGGAGGGTGGCAGCGTGCCAGGCGTGGCTGTCCTTCAGGCCACCCCCATGTCGGTGAAGAGGAAGTCCACTGGAAGCATGTCCATCACTAAATTCATGAAAAGGCCTCGGGATGCTGAACAGGTGAGTTCCTTATGCGGTGCTCTTCCCCAGTGAAGAATGACAGGAACGTAGCTGTGTGTGTCTTCAGTAGGCGAGCGTCCTGGCGTGCCTCCCAGATTGGCCTAGTTGAGCAGAGTCAAAATATTAAGCTACTGACACTGTCCTTTGCACAAAAAGACCATTTTTGTGGGGAAAGGGGGTGAAATTATGTGACTCTAAAGAGGGGTTTCTTCTGTGCCTCTCCAGCTTGGACTGTCTATTCCATTTGAAATGTTGCTCTCCTGCTGTTCTTCCATTTTCTGCTATTTGGCAGTGATTGCATCCAAGCTGTGAATAGTTTCTGAGTGTCTGCTTGGCCTTGGTTTTACAGCTGTATATAACTTGTATGCAGGTTTTTATGTGTGTGTATGGCTGCCAGATGTATAGCCAGAGCTGGTGACTTACATCAGTTGCATGTGTACTCATTAAATGCGGTTCGTAAGTGCTGCAACTCAACCCATAACAGTCTGTAAAGTCTCTGGCTTATGTTGTCATACATAAAGCTGAATTTCAAGAGCTTGTTTAAAAAAAAAAAAAAAATAATAATTCATAGGAACAAAACGAGATGGATTTGGAGTAGCTGCTACTCCAGCTCTAAGCTTTGTTGTGGTCTTCCCTCCTGTTGTTTGCTTCTGTTTTTTGGGGTAACCACAGGTAGTGTTAAGGGCTTAATCAAGCCAAAAGGATGGCTGAAAAATGTGATGGGTGCTTTTAGCTGTGTGATGCTCTGCCATACACTTTGGACAGTAAGGCTTTAGGTCCTGAACCTTGGTGTTACCAACTGTTCGCCTCCAAGCCTGCAGGTAGGACAGGGTTTGCACTGTCAGCGGATTTGTTCCTCATCCCCTGTGGACAAGGGGGTGAGGAAAGAAGCCACAGACAAGGCTTTTTGTGCTTTTCCTTTCTGCTTTATTCTTGGCTTCTTTGGCTATTTCTACTGAAAAAGCTCTGCTTTCAAGTACTGATGGGGTTCAGAGACTTGTGAGAAGCTGTTCAGCCCCCAAACTCCATCTGCTTGGTTTTTTTTTTTTTCTTATACACCAAATAGAGGCAGAGATAAAAATCTCTGCTTGGCAGACACTGGAAATTCTGCTTAGAACTGACTTACTTGAGCAGAAATAGCAAAACAAAGGCTTTTAGTAGAATTACATCACCAGCCTGAATTTCTCAAAGCTCTCAAAATAATCTTAAAGCTGCCCCTGCAGCTCGGGGAAAAGGTGTTGGAGTCCTGAAAGCCTTTCATGCCTGATGTCTAAATCAGCACTGCTCAGGTATTGAGATCCTGTCCTTCCTGTCGAGCGAGGCTGGTGCTTGGGCAGAGCCTAGGAGCGGTTGGTAGGTCAAGGCTGCCGGGTTCTCTACCCCTGGCACGCGTTGCTCTGCCGTGAAGCTCACGCCAGGCCTCGTGGATGTAAAGGTGCTCTTACATAAAGCGTGGCGAGAGAAGAACTCCGTACTGAAGTGGGCAGTACCTGCACACGTGTAGGAGGGGAACACTTAATCTGAGAACTGTGGCTTGAATGACAGATGTAAATTTAAAATTTCTTCTCTTGGAACAGCTTGTAGGGGGTGGGGATGAGGTTCTAGGTCTGAGATTTTAATTCCATGGTTCCAGCTGGGGGGGGGAGAAAAAACCCAAACCCAAAACACTCTCAGGTGGTCAATGCTGGGCAGCTTCAGTTTGTATCACTCCTTGTATTCATTTTCTCTATTCAAAATCAGTAGCTTGTGTTGCTTCCACGGCAGAAAATAGGGTCAGCAGGGGAAGAACTGTCCCCCCTCCCTAAAGAAAAGCTAATTGGCAAAGATGAGGAGTCGTCGGGGGGAAGAAGATGCTTCAAACTTGACAAGCAAAAGTCATTTTCCATCTTCAGAAGGAAGAAAGAATCCAAAATAGTCAGCAGAGGGGGGAGAGATTTCCCTTCCAAATAAACCCAACACAACGGAGTTGGATTTCAACTAAGGCTTGAACTGACTTTTCGATGTGTAGGCTGTTTGTCGCATTGTGTAATAGTGAAATATTTTGGAGCAGAAGCTTGGCATGCTTCCTGCTGTACGTCCCGTTGCAGATGAGGCCTTTTACCAAAACTCGAGGTCTGTTGAAGCTGGGGGTTGCTTATTTTTTCTTCCCTACAAATGTGCCCAACTGATCTGACTGTGCCGTGAGGAGCGCCCACAGCAGTCCTTTGCAGCACTGGCTGTGCTTGGTCTCACGTGTCAGCGTGCTGATATGCTGCTGATACCCTTTTTTTCCCTTAAGGCTGAAGCTGCGGAGATGGATGGATTTCAGGCAGACACCGAGGAAGATGAGGAAGATGATGACTGCATGATTGTGGATATACAGCCAGGCAAAGGTGGGGAAATAAATCGATAGCAGTCTCTTGGCAGATGCTCGCTCTCATGAGGGAGAGCACAACAGAGTGGGAACGGAGTGTGGCGAAACCTGTTGCAGTTTTTATGCCACTTTTTTCACCAAGCCTTGTGCTCATCTCTAAGTATTTTATTCTGGGTGCTTCTCTGCTTTTTGTGTTTTATTCTAGCTGCTTCTTTGCTATTTACAGTCTTCTCTAACCTCTTGCCTTTTCTCCTTCCCTCCAATTGACTGAATGGTGCCAAGTGCTTGTGACTTGCATTTAGCTGCCAGTGTTACCTTTTTGTATTTTTTCTGGTAAGAAAAAGTGAACACTGGGGTCAGTATTGGCAGATCCAGTAACTGTTGGTCAGTGTTGCTGAGCAGGGCCCGTCGCTGGGCCATGCATATTTATGTTCAGAGCCCTTCCAGGACTGACAAGGTCTGGACCGTAATACCCCTCTGCTGCCTTCTTGAACTCTTAGGTGCACACTGAATTGTCTGAAGGAAATAATATCAGATCGTAACCAAGCTCTCTGATGTGTGACAGATGAGGGCTCTGATCAACACTTTGCTCTAGAATCCAAGCAGTTGCTTATATTTGTGTCCCAGTTACCCCTTGGAAAAAGGCTTTCAAAGCTCCACTGCTGTGGTGGATCCTTTCAGGCTACAGATTTGGAAACAGTGGGATGAGGATGTGGAGCGGCTCCTTTCATCACAGTGAGGTTTTAACTAGACATACTTGATCATACAGATCAATGACTGAACACCAACCACATGATGTGCATTCAGCTCCTCTAAACCACTTTCAAAACCCCCCGAGCCCTTTCTTACCACTCTCACAATAGAGCTCTTTCACAATGCTACTGGCACAACCTGAATTAAGGATAGTGGGGGTTTTGTGTTGGGCAGCTCCTCTAATTGGTAGATATGGGCTCGTACATATTCCCGAAGCCCTAAATTCTATAGTGTTTGACCCATTCTAGACATACCTGGGTTCTCCTTTCTGTCTCAGCTGGTGCTCCATTCCCCCTCTCGCCTTCCATAACAGACAATGTAACTGTGTGACAAGAAGCTTTGCATTTAATCTTAAGCTGCTTTTGCTTATTACAAGACTGCAGTGAGATGAAAGCCTTGCTTCAGGTTTGTAGCCTCTCGTTTTTGAGGACGGGGATGCTCTTCAGTAGCTTGCCTTCCTCCAGGCTTTGTTGACACACATGCAGCTGTATTTGTTTAAGTCTGCCTGAGTCTGCACTGAAAAGATTATGAAGATCCTTTTTATGGTTGAAGTAATTTTATTCTGTGTTGATGTTAACCCAATACTAAAACTGGTTTTTAAATAGTATTAAAAAGACTTGCAACAGATACGGGCAGACAAGCTAAGACAGATAAAGCATTTAGTAGTCAAATTCTACTAGATTAGTGAGGGTATTTTAAAAACAGGAAACAAAAAAAAAAACCCTAAACCAACGCATTTTCTACTTTGCAGATTCTACATTGGCAGTTACCGAAACGGCTTCAGAATCCAGTGGCACGGGAGCTGCTCACCAGGATGCCAGTGTAGTCAGCCCATCTAACACAGTTTGAGATTTAAATGCCTACTAACTTCTCTGTATGTATGTAGAATGAGTTAGAAAACTTTAAACCTTGTGTATCTTTTAACAAGATACTTGAAAGTATTCCACATTTCTTGTAAAGAGAAGACAGCACTTTGTTCTGCTTCAGACCAGATGGAAGCTTAAATTTTTAGTTCTAGTTTTTAGCTTAAAAAATACCGCATATTAATCTGTCCTTAATAAAGCATTATTGAAATTTTGATACTTCTTTGTAATGGAAGGTATCTAAGTTATCTCTAAAACTAGTGGAGGGATTTTGAAATAAGCTTATTGTGATGCCACTGGGGGAATTACTCTGTTCATAATGTTGTATAGCATGGCCTTGGGTATAAATGATGTACAATTATATTTGAATTTATGCTATCTATATCATCCTGTTTGTGGTCTTACTTGCTACAGAGAACAGCAGCAGGGCTTTATCTTTGGAAAAGAGAAATGCACCTCGTTTCTCCTATTTTGGGATAGGCCAGCATTAATTACTTAGCGGGGTAGATTATTGGTCTCCTGTACCATTGCTACAGTAGAAGCTGTATACACAAAAGCTGGCCTCTACACCACAGAGAAACTTGAAGTATAAAGGACTGAACTAGCATCAGACTTGTTGATGTAAGCAACAAACTTGCTGGGGCTTTAACTCCATAGGGCTTACGAGTTGGTGATTCAGTTCCCTAAAATGCTGGCTGTAGTTTGAGGCTTAAATAGCTGTCACCTGGTGTCAGTCTCCTGGCCTGTCCCCTGTTCTGTCTGCGGGTGCCACGAAGTGAAAAGGTGGGTAATGCCATGGCTGCACCAGTAACACCAGTGCCAGTCCCAGCACTGACTGGAGCTCATCTGCATTTCCGACCTCTCAGAGCAATGCAATTCAAATAACCATGAACAGAACAGAGTCTTTAAATATTCCATTTAATCAGACTAAGCAGCATTTTATCTAAATATGTTCTCTCCAATAGGAGTTACAGTGCACACAGAAGCAAAAGGAAAAGCTGAGTTCTAAGCCCAGCCTGATACCCAGGCTCAATCGATTGGTAATCCAGCCTAGTACTAGCACACCTAATCCCTCCTCCAAGGGAGGAGAGCAGTGCCTCATCACTGTCTTGGAAACTCCTCGAGCAGTCGCTGCTAGAACTTGGCTTTTAAAGCCCTTCAGAGCAGTCCCCTGTCTTACTGGGCAAAACCACCTTAGTGTATGGCTACTGGAGTTGTGGAGGTAACCACAAGGTTGGTGTGACATGGCAGAATCTAAACTCCCACTCCACAGAGCTAAACCAAAGTCATTTCTGAGGTCACATAGCTGGAAGCTCCCACAGTCTGTAAGGGGAAAATGAGGGAACAGTCTAAAACCACCAGCACTGAATCCACTCCCCTTTATTTCATGACAGCGTCTGGACTCTGGAGAGAAGTTCTGGTTTCAGGGGGCTCGCTGGCTGCTCCTCTCCTGACGCCTGAATGTCTGCCATGACGGCCGCATCCCAGGCAAGAGTCAGGAGGGCTGAGGGCACCTGGAAGGGAAAAAGCTGTGTTATTAAGCTGCAGCAATGTTGTACTTTGACCTCGTAACATGCTGTCTGTATTCACAGACCTGGAAAAACTTAGCAAGAGTACTTCAACTAAAAAGGACAAGCGTGGATTTTGGCAAGCAGCTCCTTAGGGGATGTTGCTTTGGGCTTTCTGGTGGAAGCCTTGTGCCAGAGCCGTGCTTGCCTTGCAGTCACTGCCTTTCCTCTTTTCCCAGTGTAGATGCTAAGCCTGTGATGGAGCTGCTGGCAGCCACTGCAACCTGCCTTTGCTACAGGAGGTAGGTCCTTGCAGTTCCTTCCAGACAGCCCTCCTAGCCTTGAGCTAGAAGCCTTCAAGCAGTTAATCCTTTGAGCTTAAAAAGAAGGGGGCAGAGCACAACTCAGCACTGAGAGCCGAAGACACAAACTTGTGAGCAGTAGATGACTCCGACAACCTGAAGACCCCTGTGGAAGGTAACAGCTATCTTTTCTTTTTACTCACCAGCCCGCATTCATTGAAGGCCAAGTTCTCATCTGTCAGTTTGAGACCTCCAGGTCCCAAGAGCTCAAAGGGCAGCCAGTCATCTCTGAGCGCTTCTCTCACAAAGTTGTAGAGCGCAGATACTGATTCTCGTGCATAAAAAGTCCCTGCCATGAGAAAACAAGGTGAGATATTGAGAGAGAGTCTGGCATTTACCAAACCTAACCTTTTGTGGTAGGTTTCGTGGGGCTCACGTACTGATGCTAACTTTATGAACTACTTCAGTGACACAGAAACAGCCTTGATTCAGCTGAGAAGTACAAAAGCAGAATCCCCCAAAGAAAAATATCGCTTCAATCCTTGCAAGCCCCTGCCAGCCTGTAACAAAGAGTTGGGAAAGCCTGAAATAATTTCCAGAGTTCTACTGCAAAATTTGAAGGGGATTTATACTGTTGTATAGCCTGACACCACACAGGCAACCTCATGCTGGTTACTCTAACAAATGGCTCTAATGAGTCCAGCTTGCTCGCAGTAGCCTGGGAAGAGCGTGTTTTAATTAACAGCGCCTTGAGATTCTTCCCTCTCCACTCAACCCTGCCTTACAGTCCCAACCCTGTGCGGGTGGAGGGCTCAGAGATGGGAAAAGTTCTTAGAGAAACATTACCCCTCTCTAGTTTTTGTTGCTTTATTCTACCAGCTGCGTTCAGCACACCTCAAGCCTCCTCATTATTCCTCCAAGTACTCTCGGAAGCCTTTGGGGGTGTACAAAGATGAGGTAAGAAGTCTTTTTTACCTTGGAGGATGTATCCGTCGGGAAACCGGACTCGCACCAGGGTGTAGCTGTATTTCCGCATTTCCCTTTGTTCTTCTTTCTCTCGCATGGCTCTCGTCCTCAGCATCGAAGCCTTCTCCACTGCTTCTGTCCTTTAGAGAGAAAGCCATTTTTAGCATGAAGGAAAGGTACAAGACACTTGGCTGGCATCGCGTGCCCCCCTGGGCAGTCAGGGCCCTTCTCCTACTCACCGGAGCCGCTGCTCTCGTTTGATCTCTTCTGCAGTGAGGTTGTAAAAGTCATTTGGCAGCTCAAACCGAGCAGCTTCAGGTGAAGGTTTAAACACACAGAGCTGGCGATCCAGCTGGGCTCTGACGGGCTCAGAGCTTAAAAGCTGCTCTTTGTAGTCCTTGAGGTCTTCCAACTTGGTCAGCATTTCTTCCTTCAGTACGTAGTACTCCTCTGCGGTCTCTACAACCAAAAGGACAGGATTTGAGTCTCTTGTTCTTTACACAAGTAACATATGAAATACAAGGACAAGGATCTCCAGAAAACCTAAGGTCTTAACAGGGAAACTGCAGGGTGAGCAGCTGTATCAACATAGAATCATAGAATGTTTGGGGTTGGAAGGGACCCCTGGAGGTCATCTAGTCCAACCCCCCTGCAGTGAGCAGGGACACTGCTAACTAGATTGGTTACAGCCTTGGCGTAGCGGCTGTTGTTACAGCCTGCGAAGCTCTCGGCTGCCTCAGAGCCTCCCCTGGGCTGTCCCACCACCACGCAGGTGCCTGACTCCAGTTTAAGACACTTGGATTTCTTGCCTTGTCCTGGAACAGGCAGTGTTTTTGTCTCAAACCCGATAGCCTGGAAAAATCTGTGTATCCCTTCCAGGCAGCTTATCCTTTCCTGGAAGAAAAGGAAATAATTTAGATGTAGCCTGCTCCAGGCACAGACTTTTCCTAGGCAGAGCACCTGCAGGAGTCTTGGCCTCACCTGAAACACTTTGTTCTGCAGTTTGATTTTCCGGTACTTCTCCTCCTCTGGATGGAGATAGATATTATCCAAGTATCTGCAGAAAGAAGAATGCACTGTGTGGATCAAAGCAAGGCACTTCAGGACACACTACCCCGAGGTGTAAGAAAACAGTGAGAGACCTCACAGCATTTCTCACAGATAAAAGAGCTGAAAAACTGAGGAAAGGAAAATAAATCAGTGTTTCACATCCACACCAGAGAGAAGACAGGGGGTGGCTGCCCTGAACCAGCAGCTCCCAAACCTTTTGGACTAGTGGACCAACTCTTAAAGGACCTCCGAGATGCTGACCTTGTTTCTTAACCAACAGTTAAGGCTGGTTGAGTGTTCAGCTTTGGTTTTCTTCAGCACAGCAAGAAAAATCCAGCTGCCTGCTAGCCTTGCAGGGAAAGGACAAGCTACCTCTGCGCTCAGTCCTTACTTGGCCATGGTCTCCACGCCCACTCGTACTTTCTCCCGGTCCTTATTGAAGGTGTGAATCTCCATGATCGAGGCAGCCACTGGGTCTACGGAGAAATACTGGGGGAGAAGGAGAGAAGCTGGTTGGAGGGGAGCTGATGCTCTGCTCAGAGGGAGGTGTGGGTCTGTTGTGGTTTAACCCTGGTCAGCAGCTCAGCACCATGCTTGTTCCCCCCTGCAGTGGGACGGGGGGAGAATGGGAAGGGTAAAAGCTGAGGATTAAAAAAAAAACAAAAAAAAAACCAAGCTTCTGGCTTGGGCTAAAGCCAGTTTAATTGGTGAAGCAAAAGCTGTGTGTGCAAGCAAAGCAAAGGAATTTATTCCCTGCCTCCCAATGTAGCTGTTTCCAGTGTGTAACCAACAGTTTTCATCACAAATCCAAAAGAAGCACCCTCCCACCTGCTATGAAGGAAATAAAATTAATTTTGCCCCAGCCAAAGCCAGTATAGAGCCCGAGTTCCCAGTCTCAGCAGTTCCAGGGTGTTGGGGCCAGGCATTTGTACATCTACAGCGGAACAGAGTTGCCCTTTGGGAGAGGGTGGAGATTTTACAAGGAGAGGGCAGAGGGGTCACTGCTGCAGTGCTGGAGGGGACCCACACCATGGAACAAGTTAAAAGGGGAGGGGGGGAAGCCGTGCAGCCGGCAGGTGGGCACTTACCGACTGGATGGCTTCTCGGATGTGCTTTTCCTTCTTGTCCTTCCTTACAACTGCACCAGTCAACGGGCAAATGAAGTAGACCCCTGAAACAGAGGGGGCAGCTGCCCCTTCCTGATCCGGGGATGCGAGGTCCTAAAGGAGACAAAACCAGGCACTGAGCTGATCCCAGGAAGGTTTGGGGGTTTTGTTTTGTTTTTAAATAGCCTGGCCCATCCGCGCAGGACAGGAACCGCGGCGTCTCTCATACCTTTTCCTCCGCCGAGAGCCCTTTCTCGCTTGCCGCCGCCTCAGCCATCAGCTCTTTTCTCACTACCAGAGACAAAGCCAGGTTATGGTGGTGGAGGGGGCAGAGTTTTGGCAGATTCTGGAGGGCTCCTGACCACGCAGCGCAGCCCTGGGGAAGCAAACACCCACCAGAATGCTCCCTCCCTGGCCCGAGGGTCTGCGGGTGAGCAGGACCCCTGTTTCTCTGACACCCAAGCAGCCGCAGAGGCCGGCTGCACCCCAAAACACCCTCAAGAGCTGCGCCCCAGCAGCTGCCTACCCGGGACCTCCCTCTCCGGGCCTGGCTTGGAGCTGTAACCATCCCAGCCGTCCGGCTGCCCCATCCCCACACCGGTGCAGTGGCTCCACATCCGCTGGTGAGCTCCTACCCTGGTTCTTGATGGCCTCCGAGGAAGGCGCCTTGGCCTTGGGCTTCAGCTCCATCCTGGCCAGCGCCGCAGCCGCCGCCATCTGCGCTTCGCCCGTCGGTGCCTGGCGAGGCTTCGGCGCCGCTTCGGCTTTCGGCTTCTCCTTGGGGACCCTGGGACAGATGGCAGCAGCGGGGCTCCGTGACACCCCGCTCCTGCCCGTGCTGCCGAGAGGATGCTGGCTTCACGGCCCTGCTGGCCTGGACACGGACGCGGCCACACAACGGCAATTACTGCCCCGGTGCCCCAGGGAGGCAGCCCAGGAACCGGCCGCCCCGGTGTGACAGCATCACTGCCCGGTGAGTGCCAGCCCCCGCGGGAGGGGGGCGTGGGCACCGCGGTGAGCGGCCGGCCGGCGATGTCGGTCCCAGCCCGGTGTCCCCGGGTGGCTTCGGCCCGGCCGCCCCGCGGTACCGGTAGGCACCGGGCCCAGCGCAGCCGCGGACACCGGCAGCGGGGCGGAGAGGGCCGGGTCAGCCCCGCTCGCTGCCGGCAGCGCCTGGGGACGGCATCCACCCCCCGCCGGGCCTACCGTTACCGGAGCGTTCCCCCCCCCGTTTCCTCGTACCGGGACGGCTCCGAGAGCTTCTGCCCGGGCCCCGCGGTCTTGAACTTCAGGTCGGCCTTGATCTCCTGGAAGAACTTGCGCATGGCGGCGGGACCGGGACCGGGACCAGGAGCGCGGCCGGGGGCGGAGCTGGGAGCTGGAGCGGGACCGGTAGCAGGACCGGGAGGGCCGCGCCCCCTCCGCGCTTCCGCCCCGCCCACCGGAAGGGGCGTGTCCGTCACGCCGGCCCGAGCGCCGCTCTGGGCTCCCGCCACTCTATGACCGCCGCGGTCCTCCAGGGCGGCGGGCCCGGCTGGGGGGGCGGGGTGGCGTGGCGCGGCGCTGCCGGCGCCCCGTCCGTTACCGGTTCCCCCCTCGGCAGGGCCCGCGGCATCGTTTAGGTTGGAGAAGGCCTTTGAGATGGAGCGGGCCGGTCCCCGCGCGTCTCCGCCGGTTCGCGTTCGCCCTCCCCGCCGGCGGCTCGGCTCGGCTCCCTCCGCGGCCCCTGCGGGCCAGGCTGGGCGCGGGCAGCGGAACCGGATCGGGTTAAAACCAGGTTTAAAACCAAGCGGGAGCCCCGGCCTCTCCCGCGCTCCGGCTTGGCTGAGCTCAAGCTTTAAAACCGCCGGTGGGCAGAGCAGGTCCGGCCCCGGCCGGGGGCCCTGGGCTGGCCCCGCGGTCCCACCGGGACAGCCCCGGCCCCGGGGGAAGGAGCCCCCGCCCGCGGCGGCCACGACGGTGGAGGGGGCCGGGCCGCGGCTCACCGCCGGGTGCAAACCCCCCCCCCCGGCCCCCCCGGCCGGCCCCCCCCCCCAGCCCTGGCCCTCTTATAGCCCCAGCCCTCACCCTATAGCCCCGGCACCCTTACAGCCCTGGCCCTCACCCTATGCCCTGGCGCTCACCCTATAGCCCCGTCCCCGTCCCCCTCCCTTATAGCCCTGGCGCTCAGCTTATAGCCCCGGCGCTCACCCTAATAGCCCCGTCCCCCTCCCTTATAGCCCTGGCGCTCACCCTATAGCCCCGGCCCCCTCCCTTATAGCCCTGGCCCTCACCCTATAGCCCCGGCCCCCACCCTTAAGCCCTGGCCCTCAGCTTATAGCCCTGGCGCTCACCCTATAGCCCCGTCCCCTTCCCTTATAGCCCTGGAGCTCACCCTATAGCCCCGGCCCTCTTCCTTATAGTCCCAGCCCTCACCCTATAGCCACGGCACCCTTACAGCCCTGGCCCTCACCTATGCCCGGCGTCACCCTATAGCCCCGCCCCCCCCTATAGCCCTGGCCTCACCCTATAGCCCCGGCCCCCTCCCTTATAGCCCTAGCGCTCAGCTTATAGCCCCGGCGTTCACCCTATAGCCCCGTCCCCGTCCCCCTCCCTTATAGCCCTGGCACTCACTCTATAGCCCCGGCCCCCTCCCTTATAGCCCGGCCCTCTTCCTTATAGTCCCAGCCCTCACCCTATAGCCCCGGCCCATAACCCCGCAGCCCCTGGCCCCCTCCCTGCAGCCCCGGCCCCAGCCCCAGCCCACGCAACCCCCCCCGGCCCCACCCCCGGCCCCTCTGGCCACGCCCCCCAGCGCCCCTCTCTTCGGCGCCTCTGGCGGCGCGGCCCAATCCCGTTATCTCACCGTGCCCTCGCCTCGCTCCCATTGGACGAGACGGCGGAGCGACGCAGCGCCGAGCCAACAGAAGCTGGCGCCGCGGACGGGGGCGGGACATCCTGCAGGCCGGGCCGTCCCCGCCCCGCTGCCCGGTGCTGCCCGCGGCCTGGGCCTCCGCCGCCGCCGCCCCGCCCCGCGGCCGCCATGCCGCACAGCTTCAAGCCCGGAGACCTCGTCTTCGCCAGGGGGTCCCGCCGGGCGGGCCGGGGCCGGGAGCCCCGAGGGGATGTCGGTACCGGGATGGGGATGTCGGTACCGGGATGGGGACACGTACCGGCTCTTGTCCCAGTGTGGGGGGCCCGTACCGGGATGGAGATGCCATAACGGTACCCGTAACCGGGACCGGTACCGGCATGGAGTGTCCTGAACCCGGGATGGGTGACCCACCGGCACCCGGCCTGGGATGGGGGCCCGGTAGCGGATGGGGGACTTGTAACAGCACCCGTCGGAGGCCACCCACTGGTCGGCAGGGGGATGGGGGACCCATACCAGTATCTGTCCTGGGATGTGGACCCGGTACTGGGATGAGGGACTTGTACCAGCACCCGTACCAGGATGGGGATCCCGTCCACCCATACTGGAATGGGTCCTCCCGTACCAAGGATGGGAGCTCTGGTACCAGCACCTGTACCGGGATGGGGACCCAGTACCAGGATGGGGTGCCCCATACCAGTATGTGAGGTCCCATTCCAGCACCCATACTGGGATGGGGACCCGGTACAGGAATGGGGTGTCCTGTACTGGAACGGAGGACCCCATGTTGGCACCTGTACTGGGACAAGGGCCCAGTACTGGGATGGAGATCCCCCCCCAGGCACCCGTGCTGGGATGGGAGCCCAGTACCGGGATTGGGCCCTGCACTGGGGTGGGGGGTCCCACACCAGCACCCACATGGGTTCGATCCCGGGAGGGGGGTGTCATGTTGGCACCTGTGCCAGGATGGAGAAATCGGCCCCAGCGGGGGGGGGGGACCTCGGACCGCCTGGCCCGGGGGGGGGGGGGGGGGGGCCCGGGGGGGGGGGGCCCTCACCAGGAGGGTGTTTGACAGCCCCATGCAGGGGGACCTGGGACCGCCCCTCCTGTCCCAGTGGCACCCTGAGCCTTTGGACCTGCACCCAGGGGAGACCCTGACCCCCTTGGGGTGACTGCACGGGGTCTCAGCCCTGCTTCACCCACCAGGACCCCTGGGGACCCCTGCCACCCCCCTGGGACCCGGCCGGCCCCACCCCATAGGGGGGTCCCTCACAGCCCACCCCTAGCACCCCAGACCAGTCCTGCCCCTGGTCCTCCATCTCCATCCTCATCCTCCCACTGTCCAGTAGGGCCCTGCCCCCCCCCCCCCCCCCGAGACCCCCATTCCCTTCCCAGCCTGGATGTCACCCACTCTCTGTCCCCCACCGGGGACAGCAGCAGCCCCCCGGACCCGGATCCCGGAGGGGGGGGGCCGGGGGGGGGGGGGGGGGCGGGGGCAGCTGAGTGCTTGCAAGGTGTGGGATCGGAGGGTGCCAGTGCGGTTTGGGGGGTGCGGATGGGGCAATGGAGCACGTGTGGCAGGGGACAACTGGTCCCACCGGCCGGGTGACAGTGTTGTGCCATGGTGGTGCCTGGAGGAGCGGGAAGAGCGGGGGCCGGTGTAGGACGTGCTCACTGGGGGAGAACGAGGCAGCTTGGGGGTGCGGATGGGGGTCTGGATGGGGGTCTGTGGTGGTCCCCAGCGGCAGCTGAGGACGAGGCAGGTTCATCCGCTTGAAGGTGTCCGATGGCAAGAGACCGGCAGGTGGAAACCATGTGGGATCGGGGCCGGCAGGTACCGGGGAGGCTCAGGGTGCTGGAGACGACGATGCTTGGCTGCACCACGCTGCGAGATCTAGGATGCCGTCCCCGCGCTGTCGTGGCTGGCCTGGCACCGAGAGGACTGCCGGCGTCTGCAGCTCCTCCTGCTTTAGCTCGCTTGCTCTTTTGGGGAAGGCTTTCCCCTGCCCCGAAGACCTCCCCAGCATGCGGGGCAGCCCCTGCACACCCCGAGGCTCCTGCCTGCGGCTCTGCCCACAGCCCAGACCACATGGAGCAGACAGACGGGCGCTGGAGCCGGCGCATGGGAAGAAGATGGGGTGTCCTGTGCGTTCTGCTGGCAGCGGGGCTTTTCCTGCGGCCAGTCTCCAGCCAGGAAGGACCCTCAGGCTGCCCTGTTGGAGCAATCACTCCCCATCCCGGGCTGGAGGGGGCTTCCCTCGGCCGTTCCCCCCGAGGTGGCTCGTGCGATGGATCTCTGGGGAGTAGCACAAGGCCCGTGTTTCCCTGGGCGTTGAGCCTGGCAGCGGAGAGACGACCTCGCGCCGAGCTCTAGCCGTAGAGCATCCGTGCCGGATCCCTTCTGTTACTCTTCTAGAGATCCCGCCGGGCCCTGACGCCACAGTGGGACCCTTGTGCGTAGCAAGGTCCCCGTCCGGGTGCTTTCTTGCCATGCTTGCCTCCATGTGGGTGCGGGTGCCGGAGGCCGACGCTGCTAGCCGGGGCTGATGTGCCTCACAGAGGACGTGCTCAAGCCGCTCTCTCTGACCACCTCCTGCTTTGGGTTTCCTTTCAGATCGATGACATCGCGGACGGCGCTGTGAAACCCCCACCGAACAAGTACCCCATCTTCTTCTTCGGCACCCACGAGACGTAAGCGCTGCCTCGCTCCCCTCTCTGGGCTTTGCCCCGCTGCCTCTGCTCCGGGCTCACCTCTGCTTTGTTTCTCTCCAGCGCCTTCTTGGGCCCTAAAGATCTCTTCCCTTATGAAAAATATAAAGACAAATATGGGAAACCAAACAAGAGAAAAGGCTTCAACGAGGGATTGTGGGAAATCCAGAACAACCCTCACGCCAGTTACAGTGCCCCTCCGGTGAGTGCGGGCCTCGCGCGGCGGGGGGGCAGCGAGGACGTGGGCTGCCGGCTCCTCCATCTCTCCTTTCCTCCGAGTCGCTCTCCTCCTTTTTCTGCTTCTCATTGCTACGGTGCCTTTGCGCTTCCAGCTTGCAGATCGGCTTTCTCGGGGTTGAAGTAGCTTCCCTTCCCTGCCCTCTCCCTTCCTGAGGGATTCAGCCCTCCTCCTCCTCCTCCTCTGGAGGAAGATGCCTTTGGCCCCTTTTCAAGGTGGAACTGGGGATGTGCTGTGTGCCGCTTGCCCAAAACCACAGAGGATTTTGTTGCCAGAGCAAGAACTTGAGGCTTGCTCCTCCCCGGCTCCCGGACCTGCGCATGAAGTGTTGGGCCGTCCCCTTCTTCATCCATTTCTAAGGTCCTGAGCCAAAAGCCTCTGGGCTGCTCCTTCAGCGGGCTTCAGAGCAGGCCGGGAGATGGCTCTTTGCTGTCAATCGCTTGTGTGGGCATTTCGTAACCATAATTGTGTGATACAATTTATTGTATAGTGATCTTCAAAGAAGGCGTCCAAAGCAGCTTCATAGGCAGTTGGTCTGAAGAGGCAGAGGAAGGTTTTTAAGGTGAGCTACAAGGACAAGGTGGTCTAGAGGTAGGCAGGCTCAGGGAATGAGCCCTCCTGGCTGCGCCACTGCCAGTGCAGGAGAGAGGATGTAGTTTGAGTAGCTGTGGGAGATGGTTGGACCCAAGACCGCAGATGTAGGGTAAGGTGAGACCATGGAGATGTTTGAAAACCTGGAGAACCACTTCAGTTTCTTGGGTGGGAGGTTGGTGATGGTGAGGGAGGCAGCACCTGCTTTGTCCAGGGACTCCACCGTGAACTCCCAGCAGGGGTGAGGAACCTGTTGGTGAAGGGCTCGCTGTGATGGAGGGACCGAGGCAATGCCAGCGGCCCCAGCAAGGCGGAGGGTTCACCAACGCCAACTGCATTTCGTGGCCAAAATGCCTGGAGGAGCAGAAGAAGAGACTGAAGTAGAGGTCTTTTTTGGTTTTGTGACCTAAATGAAGGAGGTGCCAGGAACAGTCAAGGATGAGGAGAGGCTTTCCAGCAGGAAGGCTCCAGCACTGGAAGAATCCCAGCTCTAGGAAACCCCTTGGGTGCAATGTCCTTGCGTGAGGAACCTCATGATGGGCTGGTGAGAAGCCAGGAGACCTTCCCTACGTGGGAGTGAGGGAGCCGGACACAGGAGATCCCAACTGGGAAGAGCGGTGGCTGCCACGCTGGACTTCTTGTGTGGACCTTTCCCATGGGGAAGGTGTGCGATGTGCTGTGGGGTGAAGCCATCTGAGAAGGAAGAAGCCTGATCTGAGTTGAGGGCTGGTGGCAACCTGCTGGAGTAGGACTGATGCTGGAGGAGAGGCTGAGCCAAGCCACCCAGCTTGTCTGGCGCCGTTAGGGCAGAGGAGGGCTGGGGGCTGTCAGGTGTAGGCTTCTCCGGGGGGCTTTGGCAGAGCACAAGGATGAGGCGAGCGGGGAGCCGGGTGGAAGCCGAGCTGGGGGGATCCAGAGGGAAGGTGTTGCCGGTGGTCTCGGGGTGAGGGGCCTTGGGAAGGGGGTGCAAGGGAATTAGAAGGGGGTCGACTGAGCGTTCTCACTGAAGGGCTGGTCATGTTGTCCCCCTGCCCCAGCGCCACACCAAAGGGTTCTGTGCTGGGGAGGGGAGGCTGCCCCACGTTCCCTGCACCCACACCTCTGCTCAGCGCTGCTGTCCATCGCTCGTCGCCCTTTTGTGCCCCTTCTCCTCTCCCCCCTGATACGCCCCAGGCCCCTTGGGGCGATAACACAACTCTCACCTCTGCTGTCTTTAGCCTGCAAGCTCCTCGGACAGCGACGTTCCTGAGAACGACCCGATGGGGGGAAGCGATGCAGGTGATGATGAGGAAGACACTGCCATGGCTGCAGTTGCCACGGAGAAAATGGAAAGCGATGAGGACTCGGATCGAGGCAGCGACCACAGCGGGCTCAAGCGAAAATCGCTGGCTATGAAAGTGAGTGTGGGCTGAGGTGGTTCCATGCAGCAGGGGCAGGAGGGTGTCCTGGTCAGGAGGACACTGGTATGGTCCTTGGGACCACCACTGAGCTTTTGTCCACCATGCAGCATGTCAAACCCACTGTGGCAGGAGGTGGGGAAGAAACCAGCTCCCTCTGGATTCTCTGGTGGGAAATGGGGCTCTGTGTGTGTTTGGGGGTCTCACAGCTGTCTCGTGTTGTCTGTGAGATGCTGGGACAGCCCAGTCCTGGTGTGGTTTGCAGCCTGGAGGAGAAGCTGGAGCTGCAGATCTCTTCTGAGGGCACGTGGCTGCTCTTGCAGAGTTGGGCAAAGCCCTTTCCCAGCAAGCGTCAGCTTTCTGTTGTGGGTGGAGGGGGAGTGGGCTTCTCTCACCTTCTCACTTCTCGGATGATCAGGTGCCAGTGGCAAAACGGCCTCGGAAATCCTCCAGTGATCTGGATCAGGGCAGCCCCTCCATGACAGAAGAGGAGAACTCAGAAACATCTTCTGAGTCAGAAAAAAACAGTGACCAGGTGAGAGGGTTTGGGGATATGCTTGTATGGGAGCTGGCAGGGTGGTGGGGAAGGGGCTGTAGGAGGAGCATCGCTGTCTGAGGGGGCAATGGTTTGAGGGAAGCTCACTGGCTTCTGAAGCCATCGTGAGACTGTTCTCCATTTCTCCTGTCTGTGTTTTCCTCCAGGACTTCACTCCTGAGAAGAAGCCAGCGGCCAGGGCTCCCCGGAGGATGCCGGCAGCGGGGAGGAAGAAGAAGGTAAAAGATCCCACAGTCTGCAGTGCAGCGGGAGGGAAGCTGGAGAGGATTTTGGGGTCTGCACTGCCCAGAGGGGGGCTGGGGGCTGGCAGAGCTCTGCCGTGGGCTGGGTGTAGGTTCAGCACTAGGAGGGACCTCGCTGGTGCCTTGGTGGCCCGATTGTGCCCCGTGCTACTGTGTTTTGGGGCATGCTGCTGAGCCACTGCCACCCCTGGGTCCAACCCTACTCTGTGCCTGCAGAAAGTGGAGTCCGGCTCAGACTCAGACTCCAAAGTAGACTCGGATTCGGAAATGGGAAATGCGACTGTGGACATGACCAAGTCAGACTCCAACTCCGATTCGGACTCGGATGTGTCTGTGAAGAAGGCTCCACGGGGCAGGAAGCCAGGTAACGCCAAGGAACCTTCCTCCACCACCACTGGGCCACTGCAGGCTTCCTCAGGGGACTGGAGAGCACATGAGGCTGGGGGCTCCGGAGGCTCTGGGGTCCCCTTCTGTTGTGGTCACCTTCCAGCCCGGATCTGGACAGCCCTCTGCCCCCGCAATTTGGGGCTGTTTTACCAAAGGGACAACCAGGGCTCCTGCTGAACATCTCCCCATTGTCTTGCAGCTGAAAAACCCCCTCCCAAGCCTCGTGGCAGGAAACCAAAGCCCGAGCGTGTCCCAACCAGCTCCAGCAGCGATAGGTGAGATCTCTGTCACCCTCGGGGCTGGGCCGGAGGGTCACCTCCCCTCTGCGCACGGGGTCCAAGCGTGCTCTGTCCTTTGCAGTGATAGCGATAGTGACGTGGACCGCATCAGCGAGTGGAAGAGGCGAGATGAAGAACGACGGCGGGAGCTGGGGAAGGAAGAGGGAGCAGGAGGAAGAGATCCGTCGACTCCGGGAGGAGAAGGAGGAGAAAGAGAAGGGGGGGAGGAGATGCACTCAGACTGCGGAGGATGAAGTGGCCAAAAAGGGCCGGAAAGGTCGGGCCAAGGCCCCATCCTCCTCGGACTCTGAACTGGAGCTGGAGAAAGAGGTGAGTACAGAGCCGTGGGGAGCTGGGGACAGACAGACAGCCCATCCTCTGGGGTCAGGTCAGCAGGGACCTCCAGGAGTGGCAGGGACCTGCTGTCTCAGTCTTGCATTACCCCAGGGTTGCCCAGGCAGCACTGGGAAGGGATCTGTGTCCATAGGCACATCCGTGCCTTGCAAACAGGAGTTCTTCTGGCCCGGGATGCCGCATCCAGCGGTGGGTCTCACATCACCATGATGTTCTCCCTCCCACCACAGTCATGGGATTTGCTCTGCTGCCTTCCCTGGAGGAGCATCAGCCTGAAGCACAGGGAAGGGTTGCGGAGGGCTCACAGGAACCCTGCTGCCCATGGTTAGAGGCGAGGCCACCCTTTTAGCCTGGCGAGTTCCTCCCTGTGGAGGGGGAGCCAGGAAAACAGCCTGAAGGTCTTGAGGTCTGGAGGGACGTGTGGGTCTGCCAGTCGGGTACTGCGGGCTGGGTGGGCTGCTCTAGGTCCTAGGGTATTTACTTTTGGAGCAACACACCCCTGTGCTGCAACCCAAGCCCTTTTTTATCCCATGTGGGGGATGCTTCTGCATCCAAACCGACTTGCAGCAGTGGTGTGATGGGTGCTGGATCGTGCCCAAGCCAGGGCCATGGCACTGTCTCCCTCCTGCAGCGGGGAGGGCTCTGCTGCTCTCGCCTGCATTGTTCTCTCCTCCAAGGTAAAGAAGCCGGCGAAGAAGCAGCCCTCGGAGTTGTCAAGGAAACCAAATCAGAAGGAGAAGAGGGGCCGAGCAGAGGAGAAACCTCGGAACAAGTCAGCATCTCCTTTCCCCGAGTCGGCGCTTTCTTCCTCTGGGAACAGGGCTGTTCCTCTGCTGCTGCCCAGCCCTCCCCGGCTGACACCCCAGGGTGGGGATGGGGCTCCCCGTGGAGCTGCCCCTGGGCCAGCAGCGCCCGTGGAGGGGCTGGGCTGTTTCCTTCCCTCTTGCCCCCTAGAGCTGAAGGGGCTGGAGGAGGTGTTGGGGGACACCAGGCTGAGCTTCCCTGGTGTTTTCCATCTCATAAGGGAAGATCCTTGGGGTATTGCTTTGGGGCTCTGCCTTTCTGCAATCCTGGGAAGCATGGGGGAGCTGCTGCCTCAGGGTTCCTGTCTGCCTGCGAGCTGGGAGATGGCTGGGAGGGCTGGGATGGAGCATGGCAGGGCTCTGCTGCCTGGCTTGCGCCGCCGGGCAGGCCGGGGGGATGCACTGATGCGTGCCATCACCCTTCTTGTTTAGCCCAGCAACAAGCGGGTGGTTTCACCTGAATGCCCTTACCTCTTCCCTTTTCTTCCATAGACCTTTGAAGGTGGAACGAGGCCGGAAGAAATCTGACCTGATCCCTGAAAGGAGGATGGAGAAGAAAAAGGGTGAGAGCACCATTGCTTGCTGTCACAGAGGGGAGGAGAGGGAGAGAAGGGAGCCAGGGTTGGTTCCCCCATCCCGAGGAAGGGGAGGGATCTTTCCCACAGGGCCCTTCCCAGCACTGCTGTGGTCCCAGCATCGTGTTTAAAGTATTTACAGAGTGTGCAGAGGCAGTGAGTTTCCCTGTATAACATCCCCTCCTGATCTTGGCACGCCCCAACCCATCCTTTTCAGAGAAGCCCCTGGGGTTATGTTTGACCCTGGAGATGCAGGAGGAGCCTGCTCTGGAGCCCTCAGCACAAGAAGGACGCTGTTGGAGTGGGGCCAGAGGAGGGCTACTAAAATGCCCCGAGGGCTGGAGCCCCTCTGCTGTGAGGCCAGGCTGGGAGAGTTGGGGGTGTTCAGCCTGGAGCAGAGGAGGCTGCGGGCAGAGCTGAGTGCGGCCGGTCAGGGCTTCAAGGGGACCCAGAGGAAAGGGGGGGACAAGCTTTTTAGCAGGGCCAGCTGGGACAGGACAAGGGGGGATGGCTTTAAACTAAGCCAGGGTAGGTTTAGACTGGATCTAAGGAAGAAATTCTTTCCAGTGAGGGTGGTGAAACCCTGACAGGGGTTGCCCAGAGAGGGGGTGGAGGCCCCATCCCTGGGAACATTCCAGGCCAGGTTGGATGGGGCTGTGAGCAACCTGATGTGGTTCAAGGTGTCCCTGCTCCTGCAGGGGGGTTGGGCTGGGTGACCTCTGGGGGTCCCTTCCAACCCAAAACATTCTGTGATTCTATGAAACCAAATCCTTGCTGGGGGAGAGGTCTCGGGCTCTGGGCAGAGCCGTGCTCTCCTTCAGTGGCCTGACAATGCTCA